>OY992530.1:232595316-233195316 GCA_963921185.1 Dasysyrphus tricinctus | reverse complement strand
ATTAAGACATCAATCAGAGCTTCTGAGCAAGATGTTATAAGTAATGTCCTAGCATTGGACCTGTTGCACTTCTCATGGTTGAAGCCACGCAATTTAGCTTCCAGAAGGTGACCAAACGTTTTCAAAAACAAAGTGTTTGTCTTGTTTAAAATGTGACTTACTCTACTGAGCCAGTACATATGTATGTATGTAGAGTACATACATACATATGTAGCTACATCCCTAAATTAAAATCTGAGAGCAAAAACTATTTTTCGCAGAAATAATACAAGAAACTGAACGAAAATGAACCCTCCACCCTATAGTCTAAGAGCCGACAGCAAATTTTGGGAGTGGAGGTATAACCAAAATCGGAGTATGAGGGATTATTGGTACATGTATCGTGATATCAAATACCAAAGTCTGGCAGGTTTTGTTTTCAGCCTTTGGGAGGGGTGGGGGGTTATAAAGTGCTAGATCCCCTGATTTATTTTCAGGGTTATAACGTCTTAAATTTATTTTAAAAAAATTGGATATTATTCCCTGTCATTTTTCCTAAGTATAAACACCACAATCTTGACGGTCCAATTAATAGAACTCAAGATATAACCATTTTACGTGAACCTTATCATCCCTTTTTTGGAGATTTTTAACAAAACAAAAAATCAACAAATAAAGTCTCCACAAAAACGCCAATAAGGTTTGCTTAAAAAGGTAAAATAATGGGTCCTGTTTATCGGATTATCAAGATAAAAGTCTTGAAACTTAGGGAAAATGACAGAGCATCATATCCAATTTTTTAACAGCGAATTGGAGTTCTAATGACCCTACCATATATATAGGAAACTACGTGGCTTTTAAACCCCACCCCCACCAAAGGCTGATAACAAAACCTGCCTGACTTTCATATTCCAAATCACAATACATGTACCTATAATCCCTCATACTCCGATTTTGGCTATACCTCCACTCCCAAAATTTGCTGTCGGCTCTTGGTCTACTACATAAATAATCAAAATCAACAAGTCTCTAAACTTCCCGCATATATTTTATTTTATCTAAAGAAATTATGAAATAATAATAAGACTATCCTCAAATAATTTTGTTCTATATTTCAATATGAAAAATAAAATCTTCTGCTTAGCTTGAAAAATCATAGGTAGTCATGGCAACAAAAAAAAAAACAAAAACAACCAATACCAACACAAATTGTAAACAACATTTAAATATAAAATAATAAATTGACCCATAATCGTCATTGAAACCAGTAATAAAGGACATATTAAATAAATAAATATCCCTTTGAGAATTGGTTTGCGTACGCAAAAGTTTCATAATTTCTATTTATTTTTTTCTATATGGCCAACACCTTCCAGTAGCGCTTTGAGTAATAAGGTGTCACTTCTATTTATATTTATCACAACAAAAACTCAAATGTTAAAAAAAGAGCCAAGTTCTATGTACAAGAAACCTGTGCGTAAAAAGTCAACCAAAAAAAGTAATGAGATCTAAAATATATGCAAAGTTTTAAGTTCAGGAAGTTTAATATCAAATATCTGAATAAGAGAAATATTGATACAACTCCTAATTATGACAGAAATTTGGTATTTAATGATGACTGGTTAAAATTCAGGTGGGTTCACTGGTCAAGTTTTCATACATTTTAAATTCATGTTTAAGTAAGTAATTAAGAAAAAACTTGCCAAGTAAATCCACCAAATTTTAATCAGTCGTCATTAAATACCAAATTTATGTCATAATAAGGAGTTGTATCAATATTACTCTAAGAGCCGTTTGCTCATACGATACTTAAGCATTTATGTTCTACTTAAAAAGCTTATGTTCTACTTTTTCCTCTGCGTAAACTGTCACATAAGCCCTTATGTTCTACTTAAATATTTAAGTTTCGTATCAACAAATGGGCCTAATTCAGATATTTGAGTCTATAAAAATATCTGTTGTTAAAGGGTGTTTTTTTGAGGGTTGGGGTGAGGGTTGGGGCTATGGTGGGATAATTACCATTCAACCTGTGACAAAAATGGTACCCTCATGAAACTTTATAAAAATGTGCTATGAACTACCAGAATGAAGAATCGGAAGAGTCTATAAAAATATCAATATGGTAGAAGGATGTTTTTAATGGGTGAAGAAAAGCATAATACGTTTTCCAAAAACAAAAATTGTTTCCAAAAACAAATAACAGCCTTTACCCAAACCCTCAAAAACACCCTTTCTCCCTTTATATTATTGAAGACTCCTTTTATTCTTAATTCTCGTAGTAAATGAAACACTTTTACCAAGTTTCTTGAGGGAACCATCCTTTTATATTTTTTTGAAAAATAACCACACACTTCCACCTATCTTCAAAAAATACGCCCTTCCTAGCAAAATATTTCTATAGACTCTTTTTATTCTTCATTTTTTTTGTCCATAGCACACTTTCACAGGTTTTATGGTAATAATCCCACCACTACCCCAACTCCCCAAAAAAACACCCTTTAACAATAGATATTTTTAAAGACTCTTCTTATTATTGCTTTTCATGACAAATGAACTATTGATGCCAAGTTTCATCGACGGACCATTCTTTTCAACTGGTTTTCGGAAATATTTAGCTTTTATACTGAAAATAGAGTCATCGTTACATAAAAATGACAGTTACTTTTTTAACGGAGGTCGTATCAACTTGGTTGTGGTGTCATTTGATTCAGCATTCAAAACTACTTTAAAAATAAACATGTGTCATGTGCTTAGGTTGCACCAAAGTAAATTTTTCTGTTTGATACACCAGAATTTCACTTTCACTTTCGCCCGTCGATACACCAATCCGCCAAGAAAAACTTATCGGAAATCTCATTTCACATTCGCTTTCGATTTCGAAAATAGGGCGAGTGTTAAACGAAAAGGGCGAAAGCTAAAGCAATAATAAATAGCAAGTCTCATTTTCACCATCTAAAATGATCTGCTTCGTATGTCCTAATCAGGCCACTGAACGATAAGTAAAAAAGGGGAATTGATACTGGGCATTTTCGAGAGAAAAATTCTTCGGCGAATATTTGGTCATATATGTATGTCAAGAGGGCAATTGGAGGAGAGCTGTACCAAGATGTGGATGTAGCCCAAAGAGCTAGAACACGTCGACTACACTGACTCAGCCACATCGAGCGAATTGACAACAACGATCCAGCCAAGAAAATCTTCCCAGCGCCCAGGTTCGAGACGACCAGGAAGACCGACCAGGGTCCAGGCGGTTACACACACCGGACCACAACCGATGGAAGACTGCAATATCTCAGGCAAAGAGCCTCCATGGATCGGGGGCCGGATAAGTAGGTAAGTAAATATTCTTATCTAGGGAGACGATGGGTCAAGACCGACAACAGGCCAGAAGAAATAAGTATGGATCTATTTTAAATGTTATGGAACTCATAATGTGTCGTATTTGGTTTGCCTTTTAATTCTAAAGTCGTAGGTTCCAGACGAAAGCGATGTGGGAACTCGTAGATTCCATGAAAGGCCAATGGTGAATTTTGCTAATGTAAGGACTTGTTTCACAATCACCTCTCAATAAACTCATAAATCTTTTTACTCGCCAAATTAAGTGATACCAAAAATGTCCCAAGACGCTTTCGAAACGAGCAGTAAATTGTTCAAGTAAATTAAATATTGACTTGCGAAAGCCAATCGCAGATCGCAGGCAGTCATAATGAACTAAAGAACAATTAAAAGGTAAATGATGAAAAAGTTCGTTGGAAATTTTTTTGAAAGTTAGGTACTTATTGAAGCGATGCCAAACTTCTGATTAGTTATCCAACACTCAACCATTTTGACGCAGGGATAATGCATACATTTGAAGGTCTATAACAAACATACATAGATAGTTCATTGTAGATTCTGGGAACGTATTACAATTATCGTTTAAAATCCATCGCAATCGTTACATTGCGATTACGTTTCACGATAGTAGTTTTTTTTTTAAAACGATACTCACTTTATTTAACGACTGCTTTTGGCGGTCATTTTTTATAATTTTGACGCATGACTTTATGCAACTGGGAACACATTTATTATTTATTTATTTATTTTTTAATAAATAAACACATTTATTATGCTTGTTGTTTGGGTGTAGATTTTTTGATTTTATCTATCAATATTTTCAAGCATTCATTCTCATAAATTATAATCGGTGAAATTCATGTCTATAAATTCCTTAATGGCTGATTTACAATGACGCGTTCGCGTTCGCGATGCGTACGTTACATTTAACAAGCGTTACGGCCGCGTCGAGATAAATCGAGCAAAAAAATTCAAACTTTTTTCAACACAAGATGGCCACATACCAAAATTGAAATCGAAATGTCAAAACGCACGTAAAAGTTGAATAATCTCTACATTCGCGTTGCAGCCGCTTACGTTACGTTGGTTCGTGTACCTACTAATGGATGCAAAATCGTAACATAATGCTCAACGCGTCATTGTAAACACTAAGGCCTAGTACGCTGCTGATGCGAAACGAAAAATCCCATACAAAAATGACACAACGAAATCATAAACGAAAAATTTAGTTTCACTTTTCGTTCTGCAGTACGCTGTTCGATGAACGAAACTGAAAAATTGTTGCATACTTTTTGGAGAAGTCTACACTCTTTTCGCACTCAATTAATTACCCAGGCCATTTATTGTGTGCGGAAAAATGACATTTGTGTGTATTTTTGTTGTTTCTTTCATTACAGCGTGGCTGTCTGTGTTCTTTTTTTCAGTTGCATTGGTTTTGAATTTTTGAATTGGTGTAACTGTCAATGAATATTTTTCGCTGCGTTTTCGTAAGCATTTCGTTGTTTTGTTGGAGACCAACTAAAAATTTCGTTTCGCATCAGCAGCGTACTAGGCTTAAACAGAAATTCCTATGCCTGAACTTTTACGTTGACAGGCAAATCTTTCAACGCGACGCCCAACGCGGCATTGTAAAACAGCCATAAAACAGCCATAAGTATCGTTATTTTGCCTTTGTTTTCGTAATTCATACAACGGGCCCTGGTAGATGGCCTTATGAGCATCGAATATACTATATCGCCCATTTGTATTATAAAGACCGGAAAAACTCGAAAAATTGAGGATTTTGAAATAAGTAGGTACAGTAGATGACGGATATAAGAAGGTCAAAAAATGCAAATAATTCCTTTCTTATATCCGTGTTTTCTTAAATAAAAAATGTATATAAGAAAGAAAACTTCTTTTATAAAATAGACGCACTGTAAGAAAGAAAATTTCCTTTATAGTGTTTTTCTTACAAACAGTTTTCTTAAATAAGATTCATTTACACGTAAATATATGGGAATGTGCATGGTGTTTTAGAATGTGTGTCTTATAAGCGAATCTTTCTTATATCCGTCATCTACTGTATGCCATTTTGCTTTCTTTTTGTAAAACATCATACATCAATATCTAGTTCGTTTCTCATAATAATTTCACGGCCTTGCAACAAATGAGCTTAACAATGAATTCTGTAATTCAATATGAAATTTAAATCTGTTTCAAAATTCTTTTCAAATTTGAAATGGAATAATGGTGGCTGTTCTGATATTCGGTCGAATTGAACCCGTATGGATTGCACACTGCCAACAAAAATATACCGCAATTGAAAACTTCAAAAAATGATGGATTGTGGACTCATTCATTTTGCTGAACATTTATGATATATAGGTGTTCGGCAAAACGAACGGATGTACAATCTGCGATTTTTATGATTGTCAAGTTAGCAAAGAAACTTTGACGAATCGAAAAATGGGCAGGCGGATAATTTGCCGTTAATTAGTCCGCAATTAATTGTGAAAAATTCAAATTTGTCATGCGATGTTTTCTTTGTAATTTTGGGTTATTTGTTTAATATTAGCATTAACGGAAAATTATTATTAACGGCAAATTATCCACCTACCCATTTTTCGACTAGTGAATTTTGATTTAGTAACCTGACGCTCATAGAAAACAAATCACCCTAAATTATATAGAAAACATCGCATGAAAAAATTGAATTTTTTACAGCTAGGTTAGGTTAGGTTGAAGTGGCTGTCATTCATGAAAACTGACACACTTAGACCATAAGTTGGCCCATTGTGATACCACAAGAATCTGGGAAGCCTTTTTCCCTACTCGATGAACCATTTGGAGCTTCTTATGAAGCGTAACAGACTACCTATGTCAACATTTACTAAATCACTAGGATCATTGAAGTAGAAATTTCCAAGATGGAGTCTTCGCCTATGAGATAGAGCAGGACAAGTGCATAGAAGATGAGTAATCGATTCTACCTCTTCCTCGTCCATACAGCTTCTGCAAAAATCTTTACAGAATACGCCAAGACGCGTTGCGTGCTTGCCTATAAGACAGAGTGTCCGGTTATGACACCTATCATGGAGCTAATGTGCAATCTGCTTAGAGATATCAAACATTTAGACCGCTTAAAATCCATTACTGGCCAGATTTGTTTTGTTGCCCAGCAAGTGGTGATATTGTTCCACCTAAGGTTTGTTCTCTCTAAAGCATCTTGCTTCAGCATAAGTTTACATGTAGCGATGGGAATACCAATATCTGCCTTACTAGGTAGAAGAGGTAGAGTTGTTCCATATTTAGCGAGTTCGTTGGCCTTACAATTACCTGGAATGTCTCTATGCCCCGGCACCCAACACAGGTGAATGTTAAACTGCTGCGCCATCTCCAGCAGAGATGAACGACAATTTAGGGCTGTTAAAGAGTTGGTAGAGACCGATTCCAGAGATTTGATAGCTGATGATTTACAGCTAATTACCGACTAATTATGTAATGGCAAATTATCAAAATTGCACGATTGAATTCAATGTTTCACAACTAATTCATGACTAACTAACGGCAAATTATTAAGCTAAAAAATATTAAGTATTAGAAGCTTTTCACGCTTTCCGAGTAGTGTCAAGTTAGCAAAGCACCCAAAAATACATAGAAAACATTGGACGACAAATTCGAAATTGTCACAACTAATAAACGACTAATTAACGTCAATTATCCACCTGCCCATTTTTCGATTCGTCAAAGTTGCTTTGCTAACTTGACACTCATAGAATACCAATAACCCAAAATACATAAAAAACATCGCACGACAAAATTGATTTATCACAACTAGTTAACGGAAAATTATTAAGCACTAAAATATTAAATTTTAGAAGTTTTTACCACTTTTCAAAACAAAAAACATAGAAAACATAGAACGACAGATTCGAAATTGTCACAACTAATTAACGACAAATTATGCACGTATCCATTTTTCGATCCGTGAGAGTTGCTTTGCTAACTTGATATCAAGTTAGCAAAGCACCAAAAAAACAAAGAAAACATTGCACGATCAAATTAAATTTGTCACAACTAATTAACGACTAATCAACGGCAAATTTGTAAGCCATTAACCATCAGGTGTAAGAAGTTTTTACTGATTTTCGACTGGGTGCTTTGCTAACTTGATATCAAGTTAGCAAAGCACCCAAAAAAAAACATAGAAAACATTGAACGACGAATTCAAAACTGTCACAACTAATTAACGACTATTTTGCCGTTAATTATAACTATCCAAATTACCATTTTTCGATTTGTCAAAGTTGCTTTGCTAACTTGACACTCATGCGATTTTTAATTGGGGTATTTTATTGTTCTTCCATTTTCAATCCGCACGCATTCAATTCGAATGAATATCAGAAAATCCGTGAATATTTAATATTTAAAAAGAAAACCAAAACCGATTAGCTATTTTTATAACAAAAACTTGACGATGAATTCAAAGCATGATGAAGTGAAAGCAATGCGTAAAAGTATTTAGTTAAATTAAAAGTAACTAGTGAAAGTAACGAGTAAAAGTAACAAGAATATATCGACAAAAAGTAAAAGTAAAAGTAACGAGTGAAAGTAATGAGTAAAAGTAACGAGTAAAAGTAACAAGAATGGTATGACAAAAAGTTACGACAAAAAGTAACGAGTAAAAGTAACTGGTAGGAGTAACGAGTAAAAGTAATGAGTACAAATTACGAGTAAAAGTATAGAGCAAAAGTATCGAGTGAAAGTAATGACAAAAAGTAACGAGTGAATGTAATAAGCAAAAGTAACGAGTGAAAGCAACGAGTAAAAGTATTGAGTGAAAGTAACGAATAAAAGTTCTCGTTACTTTCACTCGTTACTTTTACTCGTTACTTTTACTCGTTACTTTAACTCGTGACTTTAACTCGCAACTTTTACTCGTTACTTTTTGTTGTTACTTTTTGTCATTACATTCTTGTTACTTTTATTCGTTGTTTTTACTCATTATTTTCACTCGTTACTTTTACTCGTTACTTTTTGTCGTTATATTCTTGTTACTTTTACTTGTTACTTTCACTCGTGTCTTTTACTCATTATTTTAACACGTTGCTTTTATTCGTTATTTTTACTCCTTCCTTTTACTCGTTACTTCGAGCTTGATTGAAGGCCCCATTTCTTACCACTTGTTTTGCTACAGACCTTCCTGACCCGTTCTTTAATATTTTACTTCCCGTTTAATTTATAATAATTTTTTTGAGAGTTTAAGCCTAGTTTACAGTTCCCGTGCGCAAAAAAAAGCCTTTGCAAATATTCTCGCATGTTAAAAATAATTGCGGTGAAAGGCAAAATTAATTGTTTGCATGATTGGTTTACAGTTTCATGCAAAAAAAAAAAACATTGCTGTCATGGTATGTCATTCAAAACAATGGACCGGAAATTGTTTTGCATGCGAAAAAAGTGTGGTGAATAAAATATTTTTTTTTTTGGATGGTCGGCTTACACTTCCGTTTTTGTTCACCTCAAGGCTTTATTAGCATGCAAATAGTTTTTGCATCCAAGAATAATTATTTTCCATTTTGAGGCCTATAGTTTATTGATTAAGGGTAAATTAATGACTCAATGGGTGGCTTAGGCCAAGGCAAACGTTTTTTGCCTTGAATATTATTCAATTTGTTGCACAGAATAGATGGAAAATCGTTTTGAAAATTTTTATATTTTTTTCGCATGGGAACTGTAAACTATGCTTATATGGAAAAAAAATATTTTTGATGTCATTTGTTTCATCCAAATCCTTACAAAAAACATGCCTGATACAACGGAAACTACTCTTTTGGACTTCTCCATCATTGGAATGGTAACTTAAAGCATTTTTGAATAAAAAAACAAAAATTGAAAAATCAATTTGAACAAATTGTTCAAGACTGCTTAGGTCCTGTTCAGTCCGTAATATGATTTTCGCAAGCTTAGTAGCGATTTATATGATTAATAACTCAAACCAAACATTCGGTGATTGAACTTTTGGCTTTAGGTAAAATTAATAAACAATTATTGTTAAAGATGATCAGCTGTGAATATGTGCCTTTATCTACTGGCCGAACAGAATGGTGTAGCTGTAGTTGTGGCGTATAGCACTGTCCAAGTAGAGAAATACATAAATAGTATACAGTAGCACGATGAGAAGCTGTAAATGTAGCAAGAAATGTAAATTGTAGCAAAAGTTAAACAAAACTCAACTCTTGCTACAAGCTGCAGCTTCATTCATTCTGTTCAAGGGGTTAGTCTGTTGGGTATTATAAAAAATAAAGCACAAATAAATGGAAATACCGAAGCTAAAGTTTAAAAGTCATATTATTAATTTGTTACTGCTAGATATATGTAGGTAACCTGAAATAATTATATGTGTATGTATTTAGCATTTAAAAAAATATCTATTTTATTAATATTTTTTCGTACGAATTGTGAATACCTTATTGCCTAATAAACATAATTATTATATTTTGACCTTCGTCTTGAATACGATTCGAAGAACCTACAATTATTATTATTTCCCCTTTTGATGACATCCGAGTTAACATGTATGTAAATTGTATGTGACATTGAAAATCGTCCAACACTTAAACGCTACGTATTTAATTTTTCGATTGCCAAATTAGTATATAATATTAAATACATTGATACTGGTATAGCATTGAGCAACAAGGGAAATCCCGCAACATTGAACATGCAAAATCCAGTGAGTCACAGTTACTCAATTTAAATTAAAAAGAATCAATGATCATTTTTGCTTTTTGAATATTAAAAATTCAGTTGAAAATTATGTAAGTTAAGCATATCATAATGTTAATAGTTAAAATTCTATATTCTTTTTTGATCAGCCAAGTCAAAATAAAAAACCACGAATAGATCAACTTGTTCATGTGGTTCAATGCTATAAGTTGGCTGCTAGTATTGAAGATATAAGGCAATGGTGGTTTTTTTAATATGTATAATGACACTTTAAATGAGAAAGCGTGATGAAATATCAAAAGGAAAAGGACTTTCTAGTAAAAATTACTACATTTTCTGTGCCGAGCTTATATAGAATGCGATAGTATTTTTTTTTCAAATCCTTGTCTTTTCCTCTTATAAACTTTAACCTTGTGATTAAAAATTGGTATGAGCTCCCCCAGCTATTCTTACTTTAGGAGAGTACTTAGAAATTCTTATGGAAAAGTTACAAGCGTTAAATAGCCCACTTATAGGAGTTAATTTTCCTCTTAAAGAAACATACATTGGCGTGGGAAGGAATTATTTCTAAGGTGGGCAACCAGTTCAAACCAAACCTAATAATTAAACAATTTTTCGACGCAAATGAGTCCTCAATAACTTTGTGTTTTTGGGATGGTCCAATCCTTCAGGGTACCACAATGGATCAAAATTGATCTAAATGTGACGGGAACAAGATCCACCGTCAGCCCATCAACCTAACCAAACTTTCTATTTATTTGGGCTTGAGCATTTAATTAATTCCCGAATTTGTTCAAAAGAGATCTAATGAATGAAGCAGACAACCATGTCAACAGTTAAGCAAATTAATAATCATTGTGCTATTCTGCAACAATGTCTAACGATGCTTCTTATTAAAAATGAATGGTTTTAGGTAAAATTAGTTCACAGTTTTTATTCGCCGCACTGCCGATAAACTAACCGGAAGCGGTAATGCGGTCTGTTGCAGTTTGTATATATCTATATTTGAAAATATCCAATATATATATTTTTTTTTAATTGTCAATGTTTATTTTATAGTTCTTTAACTCGAACATATTTTTTCATAATATAAATTTCGGCACTCAATGCTATTGAATTCATTTTAAAACATCTTTAAGCTAGCCATTCACTACAGAGCCAAAGAGCCAAATATCCCCGCGCCCATCCAAAATCGGTCGTGTGTGGGTGGGGTGGATCGTCTGCCAATCCATTTGGATTTTCAGCCAATCCGAAATCCAACCGAGCCAAATGGATCGGATGACTCGGTCGTGTATGGCCAGCTTTAAGGTTATTGATAAAATTTGTCTGTAGTACTCATATATGTTATCCATTATCGATTATCGTATTTATAAACTTTGATAGCTGTCCTACTCCAAAATGTTCTTTAAAAATTTTGTTCATCCTTATCCTAAAGTTATCTCATTTGATTATGATTTTGAAGGAAATTAAAAAAAAAAAATATTCTTCTGTTTTAGTGGAAGAAATTCGATTGAAGGAGAGTTAAGAAAAGATGTTAGGGGATAAATAGGCATTTGAAAAAAGAAAGCAATTTTAGTAAAACTTAAGAACAAAGCTATAAGCCCCATTTACACATAGTGGCTAGATTTATTTCTGCAAGATAATGGATTGCCATGATGACATATGCTTAAACATTCACACACAAAAAATTAATGAAAATCTGATGTTAAGTCGTAAAACTGGCCAGGCCAGGATTAGCAAGTTCATTCTTCATTGTATATGTATTGTAATTATTTGAGGACTGGTGTCATTGCGACGACTTTAATGACAATGTTTAATGCCATTTTACCCTGTCATTTATATGGCAAAATTTAAACCATATACACGACTATAGCATTAATGGGCAGAAAATGGAAGACATAATGGAACTTCCCTCAGAAATGTCAATCCCAACGGAAACACTAATGCCAGATTTAAACGATTGGCAACTTGTCATAATTTCGTCTATTTTCTTTAAGCCTGATCAAACAGAGCGCGGGCTGGTGGTCTTTATAAAAATTTAAAAACAAAATTTTACCGCTAACTTTCCCAGTAAAGTCTTGACAATCCCACTGGACCGCGCTCTTTTTGACCTGACCTTTAATATTTAAGACTTAATCGGAATCGGGTAAAACGCAGTTTTGTGACATAAGTTTGGACAGTTTTTAAAATACCCAGCATAAACGAATGATCATCTGTTTGCTTTTTGAGATTGTAATTTGCGAGGAACAATTTGTTAACTCAAATTTCTTTTATTTTGGCAAATAAAATGCAAATTTTAGTTCATACCTTAATATTAACATTTATAAAATTTCTACAATTTTGAAGAATTTAGGTTTATAAATGTTTTAAATCCCATATTGTTCGTTTATTCGACATTCGTTGGTCATTCCCATGTGTATAGCCCTTTATTCAACTTGACATACAAAAAGCAATACTTTTCCAACACATCCCTTAGCTTTTTTAATTGTGAATTGGATATAGGGGGGTTCACATGGACCAACATTGCTTGACAGCATGGCTTGATTTGATCATTTGAACGCAAGAAACAACCGCTTGACAAGCAATGTTGTATGGTTTTTAAAAGATTTTGAATACTGTTCCATTTCCATCAAGCGATGCTGTCATGCAATGTAAACCCCCCTTATAGGAATGATTTCATTTGTTTGTTTTCGACTATAATAAACTAATTAGGATACATCATAGCGTAAAAGGGCAAAAAATTGAAAGAAAATTATCCAAGCAAGACATTTATCTTAGGTGCAGTAATGCAAATTCGAACAAACGCTATTTGGAACCATTTAAAATCCATTTTTATTTCCAAATATTATTTTTTTTCAATAAAAGCTGATTTTGACAATTTTAATGCCACAGATACCAACCTTTAGATTTCAATTAAGAGTGGATATAAAAGTTAATATACGTTTTACTGGCTGAACAGAATAGTGCTGCAACTGGAGCTGCAGCTGCAACTGGAATAGCTGTCAAAAAGTGTCGTACGTGATTTTTTTTTACGCGCCCACAATGTTGCTGTACAGCTTTCTGATATTTTAGTATCGAAAATAAAAATGAAAACAAAAACAAAACTGAATAATGATGAAAAAGAAGCTTAAATTGATTTACGTCCTTATGAGTGATTGAAAAGAGTTTAAAAATCACTTTAACCCACATGTAAACACTTCGTTTTGCTCACAGTTTTGAAACGTCAAAAAAGCTGCAAGCAAAAGTTAAAAGTTGGCCAACTTGTCCAGCTGCGTCTGCAGCTCCGTCTACAGCTGCGTCGTGTTCTGTTCGCATCATTGAATTTGTGTGTATTCAAAATCTTGACAGCTATTCCAGTTGCAGCTCCAGTTGCAGCTCCGTCTCCATTCTGTTCAGCCAGTTATTTGGACTCGCATTGCTGCGCTATCCATAAGTTACCAATAAAAAACGCCTCCATATTTCCAACTATTAAGAACTTTAAAAACTGTCTAACTACTTAACCGTCGAACAAACTTAAATTCAGAATATAAACACTATTCATTATTTTTTTTCTTTAAAAACGAGCTTGTCTTTTGAGTCATTTATTGAAAAGAAAAATACATTTTTTTCTACTAAAACTTTGATCGAATTTTGAAAAGAAACTTCAAAATATGAATACTAGGCCATTAAAAACGAATAAAAGCTGCATTAAAAAATAAAAAAAAAACATGATTCAAAAATTTTCCTGGGTATAAATTATTATATTTATTCTCCAACAATCTTTTGTTTCGATGTGGGATGCCAAATCAAGTGTATTGCTTTTGCCACAACTGTTGCTGGAAAGTAAGTACATTTGTTTTCCCTGACGTCTCCTTTTTGATGCTCGTACCTAATAGGTTTTAAGGAAATCTCTTCCTTTTCTGAAAATTTGGCTATTTCAAACCAAATTTTTAAATCATTCCTTAATGTTTCAAAGGTATGGACTGTATACTGTCTGTAGAGTGTAGATACTGGCACAGAAAAAGTGTATTTTGATCCAAATGTCACCCAATTGCCCTAAAATCATCTTTTTCCGGAACAGTAAAAAAATAACTAAAAATTTCGGATTTTGTTGAGGTTTTTTAATTCATCCACATAATATTGTTCCCCATAAAACGCAGGTGATAGGTGATAGCAACTCGGCTTAGATTTTTATAAAATTCCAATTATTCTGTTTGATTTGTCTGTTACAGAGCAAATAGTAAGTTAAGCCTGAGTCGATGACAAACGAGTTGATACATACCGAAACCGAACCGTAAACTTTAATTTTAAAGAAACCAAATCGAATTACGTTTCGGATCATGTTCTAAATTTGCCAGGTGTAGCGATTTATCGCCAAACAGGAGATTTGAAATTTCATTTAGTGTCATGAAAATCGATTTGGGTTGGGACGTGCACAAAACAGGCATTATTTTTAGCTTTTGGTGAGTTTAATTTTTTGAATTCAAATCTTTATATTTTTTCCAAGTTTTTACTTAATCTTTAAATTCGTTTTATAATTTAATATGGAGTCATCGTAGTACTATATCTGAACGCACCCTAAGACTAAAAAACTATTTCTTTCTTGTTCCTAAACTAATTTTAATAGATTTTTGAATTCGGTGATTTACAGAGTGGAAAATTATGAAATTTTGCGATTTTTTGGTGATTTACATACTTATATGTATCTTACGTTTGGTGATTCCGCTTTTTAAACCTGACAACCTACTCATCTTCAAGGTTCAAGCTAACTTGGTTTGAGACAAATTTAATCCGGTTCAACTAAGTTTGCGCTTGACTCGGTTTAATAAACTAAGTTGAGGCTTCCCGGGTAGTGATGCAATGGGTAAATTCAAACAAAATTATAAGGTAGGTCAAAATTGCTTTTATGTGACGACTAACTGTAACTGTAGGCAAAATTAAAATTTTGGTGTCTGAAATTTCATTCACAGTTGTTCAATTTTGCTTCTTGGGTAGGTTGTAGAACTAGAAAAGTTTAACTGTCGATCTTTCTAAGGTGGGCAGTTCATTTTTTAACGTGGGCACTGCCCACCTCTGCACCCCCCTTCCTACGCCTATGGAAACATAGTTATTGTTCCTATGCAGAATGCGCCTATTCTAGAGGGAGTTGATGAAAAGAGAACGAATATGATCAAAACTAACAAAAACGTTATAGTGGTCGTTAAAAAAAGTTCATCTTGGA
This sequence comes from Dasysyrphus tricinctus, assembly GCA_963921185.1. Taxonomy (NCBI): domain Eukaryota; kingdom Metazoa; phylum Arthropoda; class Insecta; order Diptera; family Syrphidae; genus Dasysyrphus; species Dasysyrphus tricinctus. The sequence continues at coordinate 233,180,093 of OY992530.1, read as the reverse complement.
TGGGCCCAAATCGGTTCTAAATGAAGAAAAAAAAAGTCTCCTGATTTTTGTCTGACTTTTATTTTCACCCTTTATAGTAGCTGAATGGGTTTGTTAAATTCTCTATTTTTTGTTTGCATACTCGAGGGCCCGTATCGCGTAAGACTAAAGCAATCGCTAAAATAAGTGATTGTCGTTTTGACGATTGCTCTCTCTTTATTTACTTACAGAAATGATAGAGATAGCTATCGTCAAAATGATGACTGTTTCAAAACGACTATCAGCTCAGCCGATTCCACGCGGGTGATTGGCGTAAAATCTACCAACAAATTCAGAGTATGTAGGTTGGGAGTAGGCAAGAAAAATAAAATACACGACTGGATCGCACGTACTTGCTCTTATGTTCAAGTAATTATAGAAAAAGTATAAAAAGCATTTAAATCGTTCTTGTAATTGTATAAACAGTCTGATAAATAACTTAGAGTTAAAAAAAGTATGCCATTTGATTACTTGAAAAAATATGAATTTATGCAAAAAAAAAATTTTAAATCGTTGGAACCGTTTTCTTAACAATTAATTTTTTAGAAAGTTTTTGAAACATTTTTCAAAAAAATTTTGGTATGTCATTTTTGAGTATATACATATATATAAGAAGGTTTTATAATACAAATTTTATATACTACTGAAATAAATCAGCCAAGTAGAAGACTTAGCATTAAGGATATAGTTTACAGTGGATTTTCGTTGAAAGATTCATGTAAGTTCAACTGAACTTAAAACAAATTGCGTATGACAAAGCCCTCACTATGTCACTGATGAGTTCAAGTGAGTAAGCCGAACGAAATGCCAATTTGTAGGACTAAAGGCCAAAAAAAGCTATTTTGAATCAATAATTCAACAAGTCCCATCCTTAATGCTAAGTCTTCTACTTGGCTGATTTATTTCATATAGAATTTGTATTATAAAACCTTCTTATATAGAAACTATGCCTGGCCCCGGGCAAAAGAACTTCCAGCTTAATGATTAGGAATTCTAATCTTGTTGGATATAGTTTACAGTGGATTTTCGTTGAAAAATTCATGTAAGTTGAACTGAACTTAAAACAAATTGCGTATGACAAAGCCCTCACTATATCACTGATGAGTTCAAGTGAGTAAGCCGAACGAAACGCCAATTTGTAGGAGTAAAGACCATAAAAAGCTATTTTTGAGTATATATTATAATACATTTAAAAATTAAATTTCAAAACAATTAATCAATTTTGAAATATTGAATTTTCAAAATTTAAAAAAATTGAATATATTTTTAAAAATCCAAAATTTTGGTATGCAGTATTATTTATATTCTAACAAAGCTTTTGCGAAAATTTTTTTATTGAAATCGGATGAGCGGTTAATGAGAAAACCGAAAATGAAAAAAAAAAACAATTGGCAGGTACCGTTAATAAATGTTTTTGGTGATTTTTTTTCTTAACAAAAAGTACGCCATATCTACAATAATACACTGATTTTTTTTATCAAAATCGTTGGAGCCGTTTTTGATATAAATAAGCTTTTCCTTAAGGGTTGTATGAAAGTACCGTTATTTTTTGGGCTAGAAAAATTTCAATTTCCCCTCTGGAGAGTTCCAAAAAACCTTAAGTTCAAAATTTGAAGAAAATCGCTTCAGTGGTTTAGGGTGTAGGTTGAGGAATGGATAGACAGACAGACAGACTGAATTGTGCCACCCACTTTTTTCGTGTTCTCTATCATCGTAATGTCATGTTTGATTTTTTATATCGACATTTTTTTTTGCACAAATCCATAACTTGTAGGGCGGTAATATTGATACAAAAAATTACATAAAATAGAAAAAAATAATTACAAAACAACGACAACACTTATAGTAGCCGTTTTCCTTTGGAGGTGGCAAAGTACTTGTGAGTAGATGAAAACCCTAATCTAGTACTACCAACTGCACATGCTCTCATGTGCGAGTAGATAAGTTTTACATGGGAAAGCAGTTTGATGTGTTTCATTGAAAAAAGCTAGCAAAGTACTTGCAAGTACTTCACCCCCTCCAATTAAACGCCCAGTATTGTTTTGTAACTTTTTGGAAAGCTAATTATTATGGTTTCTTAAAAAACAAACCAAAATTTGTTTTCAAACTTAAAATTTGTGAAAATATATTTTGTTGTGTCTTTAATACCCTCCAACTCAACGGCGTATACAGGGGGGGGGGGGTCATGACCAGGGCCGGCTAAATTAGCGCTCTGCGCAAGCTTCATCATTAACAAAAAAATAAACAAATTTGGTGGCACAACATCAGCTCGTGGAAAACCAGGGCCTAGTGAATTGCAACTCTCAACCATTCCTATGTGCGTGTTGTTGGTAGTAATGGAGATAGACCGAGAGCAGGTAGCAAATTTTATGGGTGAAGGTATAACCAAAATTCACGAACGTTTATGTTGAGTTTATTGAGCCTTGATTTCAAATCCAGTCGTCTGGCAGGATTCTTTTGTCGCCACGGCTGGAGATGGGGGGTTGAAAACGGTGATTTTACGGATTTTTGGGTAGGGGGTATAACCACTTTTATATAAGCTTAAACTATAGAGAGCTATGCTTTGGTTATAAATTTTGGGGTCCCAGACGTTTTAAGTGTCGCCACACCCAGCCAGACGCCCACAAAAAGTGTCAAAAAATCAATTTTTGCGGTCAGGGGTATAACCAAAAAATTGATATGTCAAAAAATCATGAAAAATCTCCTCATCACAAAAATATGCATGCCAGACGTTTTAAGTGTCGCCAAAACCAGCCAGACGGCCCAACAGCTCAAAAGGGGCGAACATTTATTTTTGATGTCGTGGGTATAACTAAAAATTTGGTATGTCAAAAAATCATGCAAAATCGCTTCGTCATAAAAATATGTATGCCTGACGTTTTAAGTGTCGCCACAACAAGCCAGAAGGCCCAAGCTCAAAAGGGGCGAAAATTAGTTTTTGATCCCGTTGGTATAACCAAAAATGTGATATGCCAAAAAATCATGAAAAATCTCCTCATCACAAAAATATACATGCTAGACGTTTTAAGTGTCGCCATCAAGCCAGACGGCCCAAGCTCAAAGTGGCGAAAATAAGTTTTTAATCCGTGGGTATAACCAAAAATGTGATATGCCAAAAAATCTTCTCATCACAATAATATACGTGAAAGACGTTTAAGTGACCAGCATGCGCTCAGATAATTTAGTTAGTTATTTTTTTTTTAAATAACGTGAAACCAAAAGTTATATTCCTCAACGCCATTTCATGATTATAAAGCCATAATTCTTAAATCTATGGCAAATGAACCCCATGCTGAATATTTTGGTGATGAGGAGATTTTTCATGATTTTTTGGGATATCACATTTTTGGTTATACCCACGGGGTCAAAAACTAATTTTCGCCCCTTTGAGTTTGGACCGTCTGGCTTGATGTGGCGACACTTAAAACGTCTGGCATGTATATTTTTGTGATGAGGAGATTTTTCATGATTTTTTGGCATATCACATTTTTGGTTATACCCACGGAGTCATAAACTAATTTGCGCCCCTTTTGAGCTTGGGCCTTCTGGCTTGTTGTGGCGACACTTAAAACGTCAGGCATGCATATTTTTATGACGAAGCGATTTTGCATGATTTTTTGACATACCAAATTTTTAGTTATACCCACGACATCAAAAATAAATGTTCGCCCCTTTTGAGCTGTTGGGCCGTCTGGCTGGTTTTGGCGACACTTAAAACGTCTGGCATGCATATTTTTGTGATGAGGAGATTTTTCATGATTTTTTGACATATCAATTTTTTGGTTATACCCCTGACCGCAAAAATTGATTTTTTGACACTTTTTGTGGGCGTCTGGCTGGGTGTGGCGACACTTAAAACGTCTGGGACCCCAAAATTTATAACCAAAGCGTAGTTCTCTATAGTTTAAGCTTATATAAAAGTGGTTATACCCCCTACCCAAAAATCCGTAAAATCACCGTTTTCAACCCCCCATCTCCAGCCCTGGCGAGAAGAGAATCCTGCCAGACGACTGGATTTGAAATCAAGGCTCAACAAACTCAACATAAACGTTCGTGAATTTTGATTATACCTTCACCCATAAAATTTGTTCTCAGCTCTTAGACTAAGAGGATCTACAATTTCTGGCGGATTCCGAACGGCTAGATGCGAAGCAATTTTTCATGATAAGTATACTCTTGGAAGATTTGTCAGTTCCTCGACAGAAGCAAAGAGGAATTTCTGTTTTTAGGTGGCTGCGGCTGTGAATCGAACCCAGACTTTCCGCATAACAGTCCAACGCGCTTACCATTATGTCATGAGGTACTACTTCATCAATCTTCATTAACGCCCCTCAAAAGCGGTTGTTGGTGGAAGAATTCATGTTCTCATTACCCATGGTGCAGACTTAAATATGCGTTTTCTTGAACGAAGTATCCCCAAAAGAACAAAATCGTGCACTTTGCAAAGATTTTGAGTAGGAAACATCAAGGTGAAAGAAAATTGGCGGTTGATAACAAGCTACTTGGTCAGTTTAGTTTGGAAGGGATAGGAAGCTAGATATCGACTTAATTTTGGAATAGTAGATATCTGTCGTTAAACTCAGAACAGGGCTGTGTCAATCCGGATCGATTCGATTTTTTGAATCCGATCATCGAAAAGTATTGATGATTGAAATCACAAATTTTTATTTCAATCGATCTCAATCTCAATCATTTCGATGATTCTCGATTTTCCATCCCAATCTCAATCATTTCGATGAATCTCTATTTTCTCTTCAAAAACTTGTGATTTTTTATATGTTTTTCAATCCATCGACATCGTATTAGCCATCCTTCAATTGAATTTGACAATTGATGGCTTGGACGATAGGGGATGAACTACATTTTGACACAAAATGTGTATTTTGATCTAAATGTCACCCAATTGCTTTAAAATCACCTTTTTAAGGAGCACTAAAAATTCGTCAAAAATTTCAGATTTCTTAGAAGTTTTTTAATCCATCGATATCGTAGCCATCCGTCAATGCAATTTGACATTTGATATCTTGACGGATAGGGGCCAAACTATATTTTCACATAAAAGTATATTTCGATCCAAATTTTAACCAATTAGCATAGAATCACCTTTTACCGGAGCAGTAAAAAATTTTGAAAGTTCCATATTTTTTGAGCTTTTTAATCCATCAAAATTGTATTGTTTTGGATTCGATCAAAATCGGTAGAGTATTGAATTGAATTCGAGAGATTTAATTCCATCTAAATCGAAATGGAAATAGAATCGATAATAAATTCAGTAAAATTTAAATGATTGAAAGATCTATTGATTGAAATGATCAAATCATTTTGGTGATCGATTCTAGAAGGATTCGATCATTTGAAATGAGGGATTTACCTACACAGCTCTAATTCAGAATAAGAATGGATATCAGTATTGTTGTGTGCTATTAAAAAGAATAGAAAATTAGAAAAAGTATACGCAGGTAGTGGTAGTGGCTTTCTTGATACTTGCTCAAGGCGCCCATTGGGTTCAGCGCCCTTCACACTTGCACCTCTTGCACGTATAGCTTGTCCGGCCCCGGTCATGATACCCCCCCCCCCCCCCCCGAGAACTTAAAGAGCTACCCAAGGAATTATAAGAAAAGCCGGATAAATTTGCAATTTTGATATATAATTTCATATATATATTTGATATATGGTATTTTAACGATTGACAAACTGCCGTAACCTATTTCGTGGTATTATCTAGGTAGTTCCATTGTAGATAAAAAAAAATATTTAAAGAAATAAAAAACATCAATAATATTGATTTTATTAATTATTTAATTCTCAATGAGTTTCAATTATTCATTTATTTTTTGACCAACTTCAAAAATTTTGCGGAAGAATGTTGCCCCTTTCAAAAATATTTATTTTGTACACACTTAAAATCCATGGAGAAGATAATCTTAAATTAACACATATTTAACACATTTTTGAACGATCGAAGACCTTCCTTGGTCTACATTAATTTTTGATGACATGTGGTCAGTGCTGTTTACGTTTCGTGCTTTAATAAAAAATAAAAAAAAAAAAACAAATTGTGGAAGCTATGAATTTTTGTCTATGTTTTTTTTTTGTTTTTAAGAAATCTACTTTTTTCAGTTCTTTCTCTTAAAATTCTGCTTTTAAAATTCTTTTTTTTTTAAATTCTGTAATTCAAAATTATAAACAATAAAATCCTGTTTATTCAGTGTTTTCTTAAATAATTCATATTTATTAACGTAAATAAATAATTTTCCAAACTCGGTTAACAAATAAAATTATTTCATATTTTAATTTTAAGGCAAGGCACAGGTAATTGAAAAAAGAAGAAACAAGAACGCTCTTTTTACATTTTCCAAACCTCCTTTTTATTATTGTCAGAATTTTATAAACAGAATTTGGAAAATCAAAATTTTGAGAAGCGGAAATTCAAAAGTTAGATTTTGCAAAACGAACATTGGCTTTATAATTTCGACCCCAAAACTTTAACATATAAAAAAAAATTGGTACCAAACATTTGTGTGACCAGCAGAACTTAATTGTAAAAAAAAAATTTGTATTGGTATGACACCCTCCCCCCCTAAGAAGTGAAGCTGTATACGCCGCTGCTCCAACTTCCCCCTGCCTCTACCTCTTCAAGTGCATCCAAACAAAAAAACAATGCAGGGATATGCTATAGACATAAAGGTGCAACTCTGCGTCGATAACATTTTTAATATTTCATGAATTAATTTCTGCAACGTCAGTGATACGACTTGGCTCATCAACAAGCTAAGTTAGTTGGTTAAACTCAGCAAAGACTTCAACATACCTTTCTTCGGGTGTTGTCTGGCCAGAAAAGCGAAGCCACTAAGAATTTTGTACATTGAAATCGCCCGCAACTACATCAGTGTGAGGATAATTGGAGTCGGAAAGAGTATCAAATTCGTTGTAAACTTGAATTTTTGTCCAAATTTGGGCTCTGATAAATGAAGCACGTTATCGTTGCAGTTGTTTTAGTTTAGTCTTATTTATCGAAAAGGAACACGCAAAAAAAAAGGAAATTTTAAATATATAATCGAGGATTAATTTCTTAATCTGGCCATACACGACCGAGCCATCCGATCCATTTCGTTCGGTTGAGTTTCAGATTGGCTGAAAATACACCTCACACACGACCGATTTTGGATCATCATGGCTCCATTTGGGAAGTTGGCTGAATCGTGTATGGCCAGCTTTACAGTAATCGATTCCTGTGTATAATGGGGGCCCCCCTTATCTCGGGGGCCCCGTGCCCGTATCATTGATACGGCTGATACCACTGTAGCTACGCTACTGCATTTAAAGTTATAAAGGATAGGATGTGTATTCAGTAATCTACAATTTTCGAACAATGTTATCGACATTCCTGTATTTGTTCATCAGTGGATTCACGAATAGTTAGAACTGCAAAATTCTGTCAGATGAATTCAACAGCCCATCCGTCGGAAGTTGTAATCACAGTAAATATATGAAAATTTCAGCTCAATTTAATGGTTAAGAACATAAATGAACAGCTTTAATTTAAATATGTATGTATATGTTTGTACATTTTACAGAAAGATATATGTATGGCTTCTGAGAAATAAATCAACATAGACGATTATAAACATTTATTTTTTCTTTATGTGATTTCCATTTTCTTCTTTTTACTAAAACTAGTAATTCCAAGCATTTTTTCTAAAGATAGTTAAATTTTTAATTTCTTATTTTCATATTTAATTGTTGAGTTTTTAATTGAACAAATATGCAAAAACACAACCTTTCACCACCTCCTTCACTTCAATAAAAAAATGCTGTACCAATTAAATGACTTGAAATGTTCAGCATAGCGTATAATAATTTCGCTCTTTAAAAATTTGCTGAGCGACAAATAAAAAAAATACAAAAAAAAAAACAAAGTGAAAAATAAAAGAAACTGTTAAATAACAAAAACTTATAATACATACATCTAAAGCCACAGATGCTGAGGTATATTTTTTTATCGCATCTGAGAGCAGCAACGGTAGCAGCATCGAGTGATTTTCGTCGTCATTTCATTCAACTGAACCAACAACATATTACAAAACCTCTTCGCGATGAATAGTCATTAAAAAGGAAAAGTGATTATGAGTCGACATAGTGGACCGTGAAATGCTTGTGCGCTTCGGAGAAATGGTAAGCAGCTGTGTAGTATGGTTGGTGTCTGTATTAAAGTTGGCTATAATCTCAGAAGCAACCGCAAAAGTGGGGCTCCATTCCATTATACTATACTACCTGATATACTATATTCCAATTCATACACTCTGAAATCAAAGAGCCAAAACAAAGTTTCAGTCTTCGGTGGCTGGCACTCACCTTCGGAAGTTGGAACAATCAACAACACAAACCTAAGTGAACTTAAGACCCCATCAAGACCAAAAAAGTATTCCCACATTAACTCTGCCAACTCTACTCTTAAAGTTTGTCACAAAATGCACTTATTATAAGCCGTACACATATACCTGCCTTCAAATCCAAAGTTGAAGAAATAAAAGTGAAAACGTTTTGCCCCGACTACATTGCTTACATTTTAATTGTGCGTGATTCTATAATTCATAAATTTTATCGTGTCCGTACGCCCTGTGCAGTTTATAAATTCCGTTGTATGAAACATAGCTTCTCGTAATCGTTACCTACCAAAAAAATTCACTACATTTTTTGTTGTTGCCAGTTTCAGACTTGAAATTGTCTTTTGCAAAGACTTTCGATTTCATTTGTCTCTTCTGTTCAGTGTGGTCCCAAAATAATAAAAAAAAATATTAAACCGTTGTAATTGTTTCGTTTGTGGTACGCGTTACGTTTATTTAACAAGAAATCAACAAAAATTCCGAATGTGAATACAACAAAGGCTAATTGGATTAAAGCTTTTTATTATGGAAACCCAAGTCATATGGATATGTTTGCGTAAGATTTTGCAATTAAATACTTTATTATAAATTAAAAAAAAATATAATACTCAGTAAGCTTCTTTTAACTGTTATAAAATAGTGTTAGAAGCACATCTAGCATTTTCTATAAGATGTAATATTATTTTATTTCTAATAAAGTTATTAAAACAAAAGAGCTGAGGTAAAAACTTTTTTTTTTGACATAACCGAGAAGTTTGTTGAGGATGAAAAAAATAATTTATAAATTATTATTAGAATTTGTATCGACACATAATTGCACCCTCTACATTGTGAATCCAAAATTCTCCAAAATCCCCACATTTGCCCTTGGCATTGACGCATTTAAAGAAGGAGTAAAGAGCGGAAGGTGGGTGTTTATCAAACAGAAAATTTTTTATGGTATAAACTGGGGCCATGATACATGATTTTAGGGTACTTTTCAATGCTTTATAAAAAATAAAAGTCCTCTTTTTATTATGATGACTTTTCTTAAAGAACAATAATTCCATAAAAATACAATTTCAAAAATTAGTTTTCGCTTGAAAATGACCAAAGGACTTTGTTGCGATAGAGTTTCTCCCCCAGACAAATTTTTCAGAAATAACCCCCCCTACCTTGGAGGGGGTATAAATTTGTTTTCCTCCTTTAAAGCCCACACAGTCACCACCGCAGAGGTAAACTGTGGGTTCCTGAGGTGATTTTAAGTCGAAAAACTTAGAGGTAATTTTCTATTTTTCACTTCGTTTAAAAATTATAGCGATAATCCAAGAAATGTTGATAATTAGCATAAAATAGAATGAAAAGTGCCATTGAGCTGTTTTGGATTAGAAAGAGGGAAAAAATAGTTAAACTGTTAAAAAAAGTGCCGCATCTCCATTCTGGTGACCAGAATCTGCAGATTTTGTTTTGCCAATGTATTCTACAAACTAATGCACAGAAATCGAACTTAATTTTTAATATAATTTGAACAGGTGAAGCAATTTTCTTTACCACCAAAAGCTTAATTTTTCTACCCATTATTACCAAAGATATAAAAATTCAGAGTTTGATTGAACATTTCACATGGGTTTTCCAATATAAAACTTGCTTCGTCTTGGGGGCCGGGTTGACAGTAAAATAATGAGATACAATTTTACAGGACTTTTTTATTGTTTTGGATAAGGGGGGCACAAACTTAAATTAAACAATGACTATTTTAGAGACCAACCTAAGTTACATACATAATATATGTATATGTACATTAGGGTAACCGTTAAAAAAAGTTAATCGATGATGGACCTTAACGGCTCTAACCAAAGGCTCTCCAAAATGCTACAAAGCATTTCTGTTAGTGTTTCCGATGTTTTTTAATTATTTTTTTTTCTATTTTATGAAATTATTTTATTAAATTTCCCCTCCCGTCTAAGCGGTGGGAGATATTAACCCTCTCCCTTAGGATTTTTTTTCTTTTTTTCTTGTCTACCCACCTTCATGCTCTGAATTTTTTGGGAAATTTAATTTACTCCTACAGCGACTATAGGGGATGAAAATAAAAATCAGAAAAAAATGCGGAATTTAGAAGCAATTTTGGCCATCGTCCAAATATAAAAACTAAAAAAAACATATAACGTCCACCGTAATGTACATCATGTTCATGTATGCACTTCAAAAATGTCAATCGATTGAGTAAAACTCACTTTTTTAAATGCAAGATGTATGGTAAGACTTCTTGAATTCATTTATCAAAATTTTTCTATCGAATACTCGTATCGGTGGGAGATGTAATAGCGATTGTTTAAAGTGAGATTTTTTAACTTCGATATTATGAAAATATTTTACGATGTTTAGTTTTTTTTCCAGATTTTAAAAAGCAAGTTTTTGTTATTCGAGAATGTGGATTTTCCTTTTTTCTTACCCTAACCCCGTACCGGGGGCCCCAAAACTTTGTTTTATAATGAGAAGATGTAGCCAAACAGAAAACATACACAAAATGATGCCTATGCCGTATAATGCAATATGCATACATTTTTTGACTTCACAATTTCACATCCTACACCATTTTTTATGTATTAAGTTATTTTTGTGAAAAGTTTTTGAGAAATTAAAATTCAAAGTTAATACTGAATATTTGAATTTTATAATGCTTAGTAATTTTAGAGTGGATTATTATAACATTCGTGGATTGAGAAAGAATTTTCGTGCTGCGTATGTCCATTCTGTAATAAACAGACTAACTGTATTGGCTCTGAGTGAAACCCAGGTAGGTGATAGTACTGATTATTCGGGATTTAATCTACATGGGTATAACTAAGTGCCTTTATTCTTTTCTCACCACGGCCTTTGCAGTGTATGTAAGAAATGATGTTGCTTACCAACTTCAACCACAATATGATGCGTGTGTTAACACAAACTTTAACTTCATGTGGTTAAAATTCACGGTGAACAACCACATTATTCACACATTCTCTATTTATCGAATCCCAAATCTGGACAGAAATTTCATGATCTGTCCGACTCCATCCAAAGAATTGTTTCTTATTATCTTCACACTGAAATAGTTACTGCGGGCGACTTCAATGTACACAATTCTAGTTGGCTTCGCTTTTCTGGCCAGACAACACCCACAGGAAGGTATGTTGAGGTCTTTGCTGAGTTAGACCACCTATTCCAGCTTATTGACGAGCCAACTTGGACCCCAGACGTTGCAGGTCAATCCGTCAACACCCTAGACTTGTTTCTTACCTCTGACCCTGATAAATACACTATCAGTGTATTATCGCCTCAAGGCACATCAGACAATTGTATCATATCTGCAAATTTCTTGTGCCAAAAAACCTCAGTTAAAGAGCAACCCCCTAAGAGAACCGTTTGGCAATACGAGAAAACTCATTTAGAAAAAGACTTTAGTAACACTACTTTTTCCGCAGTTCCAACGCTCGTTTTAAATGACACTCCCTATGTAAGCTAAGAAAAAGCCAATTTGCTTGCAGCACAGTTTGCTGTTAACTCGACGCTGCCAGAGAGTGTTATGAGTCCTCCTGTATTTGAGAGCACTAACGATTTTATGGGACGAATCTTCTTTCGCACTCGTGCAGTTGCAAAAGTAATGAAAAATCTGCAGGTCTCTTTCCGAGTGGATGGAAAACTGCATTTGTCCAGCATGCCCCAAAAAAGGCGTATCTTCTTCTCCCTCCAATTATCGTCCAATTGCACTTACGTCCCTTCTTTCCAAGGTCATGGAAACGCTGATTAATTATCAGCTCAAGAAATATCTTGAAGAACGATAGCTTCTTAATGACCGGCAATATGGCTTTCGTAGCAATAGGTCCACTGGTGATCTGATGGTATATCTCACCGAACAGTGGAACAAATCTTTACATCGTTTTGGAGAAAGTAAGATAATTGCACTTAGTATTTCAAAAGCATTTGATAGAGTTTGGCATCAAGCTCTCTTAACGAAAATGCGTGCATTTGGTATCGATGAATCTCGTCTTCGTTGGATTAGAAATTACCTTTCAGGCCGCTCAACACAAGAATCAAAAACCGTGTAGAATTAAATGCTTCCAAAACTCAATGCTGTCATCTGTCGCTAAAGTGAAACCCACCCCCAATGCCACTACCCATGAGCAGTGCTTGCATCCAGGAAACTGAGCAGCTATCAGTTCTCGGTATGTGTATCACAGATCATCTTTTGTGGAATGATCACATATTCGACGTTGCCAAAAACGCTACTAAGTGCTTAGGTTTTCTTCGACGATGCAAGAAGTTTTTCTCCCCTTCTGAACTTGCTGTTATTTATAAGGCGTACATTACTCCCAAGCTGGAGTATAACTCGCATATCTGAGCAGGTGCTCCTTCAACCTACTTGAGTCTAGTAGATAGTAGGTATACAAAAAAAGCTTTGAAAATTATAGGTGATACAAACATAACGGAAACATTCGATTCTCTCGAGCAGCGTCGTAATGTTTCATGTCTTTACCTCTTTTGCTACTTTTATAAACAATGTTCCATTGAAATAGCTAGTTGTAGTTGCATTCCTCCTTTGAAACAATTTAACCGTAATACTCGCACTTCCAGGAATGCCCATCAGTTTACCCTTGAGCCCAATTTCGGGCGTACCATCAAGTACAGAGATTCTTTTTTAGCCACTCAACACGAATGTGGAATGCTTAACCCTACTCTGTTTTTCCTTCCCATTGTGATATTCAGAAATTCAAAACCAATGTGCATCGGTATCTCCTTTTAAACCCTATCCTACTTTCCTAACACTCGCACTGAGTTTAACATATTAAGGGTAGTCATAATCCCTTGAGTGTGCGTTAAGTATAAAAAAATGTTTATTTTTGAAAACAATCAGCTTGAAAAAAAATTCACAATTTTTTTCAAAAATATTGACTTTAAAATTTAATTTATGAAAAACTTTTTAGGAAAACAACTTAATTTAAAAACACAAATAAAAGAGTATTATGAAACAATAATATTTAAAATGATTTAAAAAAAGAACTTTAAAGGTTTCATTTTTAAAAAACAATTTTAATTTATTTAATTTTAGTAATATCACAACATATTTTAATTAAGTTTATGAGCAACGAATTTCGGTTATCACAGAACCATCATCGGGCTTATTTTGTTGATACGAGGTGTTAGTGTAGCTTTGGCTACATACATTAAAATATGTTGTGATATTTCTAAAATAAAAATAAAAATATAAAATAAATAAATTGGGTGGCGCAACAGCTCGAGGACTTACAACTCTCAACCATTCCTGTGTGCGTGTTGTTGGCAGAAATAGGGGGGACCTACAGTTGTTTGCCGAGTCCAAACAGCTAAATGAGAAGCAATTATTCATGACAATTACACTCTTGGAGGATTTTTCAGTTCCTCGCAAGAGGCAGTGTATAAGACATTTCTGTTTTTAGGTGGCACGGCTGGGAATCGAACCCATACACCTTCAGCATAACAGTCCAACGCACTAACCATTATGCCACGAGGTACTGACCCTTTTGGAAATATTAAATTTATAAAAAAATTATAATACTTTTTTTTTTTTAAATTCGAAATTTAATCTTTCAAAATTTTAATATGTAAAATTATTTATGATCACCCATGAGTCCAAGTGAGTAAGCCGGACGTAACGCCAATTTGTAGGATTAAAGGCCATCAAAAGCTATTTTGAATCAATATTGTTTATACTTCAAAAGAACTTTTGTAAGCAAATTTTGATTAAAATCGGTTGAGCGCGTTAGTGAGAAAATCGAAAGTAAAAAAATCGTTTTATGGCTGGAAGGTTAGGTTAGGTTAATGGGCTGAAAGTTGGTCTTGTTACCGTTTCACTAAGATCAATGTAGATCCATTGTGGGACCATAGGTATTGTGAACCCCATGAAATGAAACCTATGATAAATCCCATGTCAATTCAAGCCCGTTAAGGTTGTTGATGAGTTTCAGCTGGCTATATGCTGAAAAGTCGGTGAGTATTTCTGACTCGTTGGAAGAATGTCCGTCGCCACATAATCAGCTGGCTGCGGAGAGAAAAACGTCTTTTGAAAGCGTGATCCTTCCTTTACCCCCATTTGAGAAATAATTCCCACATCAGGCCCGTGAGAGGATTGTACCAATCTTAGGGAAAGGTGGCCCTATCAACTCACTGGCGCTCGCATTCCACCGTAGAAGCAGCAGTAGCTGGTGTATAGGGGAGCTGCCTATTCTCCGTTCACTGCCACTCCTACAAGAAATACGTATGACGTTCAGTTTTCGTTCATTCTACCGCAATCATCCTGGACCCTTTGTATGTCTTTGACCGCGGTTGGAGAAGTTACCAATCTCGTGGTTGGGTGGTTCATAGAGCTTAAGAGTTTTCAAGCCATTGGGTAGCGTTAATAAATTTCAACAGGTTTTTGCTTAGAATGTCAGAGAGTTCTTCCAAGTCGTTTAAGAGATGTGTCTTTAGCTGCTTGTTTTTGAGATGGTACAACGCAGGGCAGTGACACAGGTAGTGAGGAATATCCTCGTGTATCTCTACATCACCACATCCCCTACATAAGTCGTTTTAACTGAGTTTCATCTTTTTCTTGTGGTAACCCAGGTGGTTGTGAACAGTGGTGATACTCACGAGAAGAGATAAAGGCTTTTTATTCAGTTAGATGATGCTGTCGGTCTTTTGTTTGTTGAAACTAGGCCATAATTTTCTGGTTATAACACAGGTATCGAGCGAGCTCCATCGCTTGTTTGTCGTAGCGGGTGGGACCTGAACTGTTGTTATTGCCTGATTAAGATCAAGAGTTGATCCTATTTTCGCTAGCTCGTCAGCGCTTTCGTAACCTGGGACACCACTGTGACCCGGAACCGACAAGAGCCTTATGTTGTGCTGTGTACCAAGAACCCCTAGCTCTTCGCGACAGCAAGTAACAAGCTTTCGATTTGATTTCAATTCTATGGCAGGTACCGTTAATAATAGTTTTTGGTAATTTTTTTTGTTTACCAAAAAGTGCACCATACCTACATTCAGAATTGCGAGCTTATGAATTAAAAAATCTGTAAGCCATAAGCTCTCTTAGGACTTGTGAAATAAAGAAGATTTAATTCACAAGCTTTTTTTGATTTATGAATTAAAAATATTCAATTCATGAGCTATTTGTGATTTGAAAAATATTCAATTCATAAGCTCTTTGGGATTTGTGAATTGAAAAATATTCAATTCATAAGCTCTTTGGGTTTTATGAATTGTGGATTTAGGTATTCAATTCATAAGCCCATTTGAATGGACATTTTTGGTTTGAAAATGATTTATTATCTTAGATTCGCGTGAGGGCAGTCTGGCTGGTGAGGAATGTTGCGTTGTCCGCCATTTTGAAATAAGGCTTTGAAAATCGTTAATTCGATTTTCTCGGCTCCTATTGGACGTAGAGTACAAATTTTTGTTTGACATTGTAGACTAAAGGATTTTAAGAAACTTACGCTTCAAACATTTTTGTCATAACTTTCCAATGAAGAGTTATTGTCGAAAAACTGTCGATTTTTTTTAGAAACAAAAAAAAACGGTTTTAAGCGTTTATCTCGCCTCCTGTTCATCTGACAGAAAAAATTATATTATACTTTTTTTTAGAGCACTTAATTTTCTATATTTTCGTATATTTAGGGTATGTGGAACAAAAAATGCAAGGAATACAGTAACACAAAATTGCCAATATCTAGCAAATAATTCCTCAGGGGACAATACGATTCGTACGATCGGCGCTACCGATACTGAAAAGAAACACTATAGTTCTATTATCGATATAGTCTCGGTACGCTCTCACTACAATAAAATATTCTCAAACGAGAAACAATGAGTATATTCACACAATCGTTACCGCTCCGATACCAATACGTTCTCGTTCGGCTTTCGATTCATTTGAAAGAATACTTAGGCTTGATTCACACTACTGTGCCAATACCGATACATTATCAAAACGTTCTCGCTTCGATACGAAACCCAAATGTTCACATTGTCGTTTCAATACCGAGACAGTCTCAGTTTTTATCTTCGTATTTGTATTAGTTTTTTTCACTACAAACCATACCTACAACCACTTGTTTTGCTCATCGATTTGAGGTCTAGAATTATTCTTTTGTTGCCATACAAAGAGATCTTGAATGAAGATGAAGACAAAAGAATTTATGTACACAAAGGCTGCGATAAAGTGAAAAAAAAAATAGAATTGATGCACTAACACAACTGACCGACCAAGACCGACAACACAGACGCTGAAGCGAAGAAGACAAACGCAGAAAAAACACGAAACTAACACAGAAAGTCAATTAAAATTATGACAAAACATTTCACAACACTTAGGGTTTGTTTCACAATGTTTGAATAAAGTTCTGATTAGATATCCGACACATAAATATTAGCACAGGGTAATAAGTCCACAGAAGAAAAATTCACAGTTATTGTCTTATGACCCACCTGATTAAATAATAAATTCATCAACAATTTTTTATTTGTGGACATATTACCCTGCCTCAGAATTTATGTGTCGAATAAGTAATCAGAACTTTACTCAGAGAATGTGAAACAGGCCCTTAATAATTGAAATAAATATAAATATAATTGACAGATATGACATCGAGAATGGGAAATATATTCACACTTTCGATACCAATACGCTCTCGATGCGATTTCGCTCCGTTAAAATATTCTTTCAAACAAATCGAAATTGGAGCGAGAGCGTACCAGTATCGGAGCGGTAATGATTGTGTGAATATAATCATTAGGTCTGTTCGCGTACCTCCCAAAACTACGAATTTCTACGAATTTAGCCCAAAGTTCTGTCAAAGCTCATATAAAAAAAAATAAAATTCGTAGAAATTCGTAGTTTTGGGAAGTACGCGAACAGACATATTGTTTCTCGTTTAAAAATATTTTTTTGTAGTGAGAACGTACTGAGACTGTATTAGTATTAGAATTATAAAGCTTGATTCACACTATAGTTCTAATACTGATACAGTCTCAGTACGTTCTCACTACAGTAAAATATTCTTAAACGAGAAACAATGAGTATATTCACACAATCATAACCGCTCCGATACTGGTACGCTCTCGCTCCGGTTTCGATTTGTTTGAAAGAATATTTTAACGGAGCGACATCGCATCGAGAGCGTATTGGTATCAAAAGTGTGAATATATTTCACATTCTCGATGTCATATCTGTCAATAAATATAAATATATGTTTATTTCAATTGATTAGTGAAATGTTTTGTCATAATTTTAATTGACTTTCTGTGTTAGTTTCGTGTGTTTTTTGTTCTATTTTTTAACTTTTGCGTTTGTCTTCTTCGCTTCAGCGTCTGTGTTGTCGGTGTTGGTCTGTCAATTGTGTTAGTGCGTCAGTTCGTTTATTCGTTACGTGTGTTCCTAGGTTCTTATATCTTTCATAACTGTGATCTATCAAAGAAAAAGCATTGCAGCGCATAATATTTTTCTTCACTTTATCGCAGCCTTGATGAACCCAAATTCCTTTTTTGCCATCTTCACCCAATATCTCTTGGCAAGAATAATTCGAGACCACAAATCAATGAACAAAATAAATGGTTGTAAGTACCTATCTGAAAATGTTTAATGAAAAAACAAATACAAACACAAACAAAAATACTGAGACTGTATCGGTATTGAAAGGACAATGTGAACATTAGGCTTTTATATCGGAGCGAGAATGATCTGAGAATTTATCGGTATTGGCACAGTAGTGTGAATCAAGCCTAATGTGATTCAAGTTTTAAACGGAACGAGATCGTATCGAGAGGGTATTGGTATCGAAAGTGTGAATATATTTCACACTCTCGATGTCATATATGTCAATTATATTTATTTTTATTTCAATTATTTAGTAATTACTGACATGTTTTGCATTAATTATAATTAGCTTTCTATGTACGTTTCGTGTTTTTACTCCTTTTTTTTTTAACTTTTGCGTTTGTCTGCTTCGCTTCGGCGTCAGTCAGGCGGTGGCGTTAGTGCGTTAGTGCGTTAGTGCTTCAATTTATATCTTGATTCGTGTGTGTTGATATCAAATAAAAAGCAATGCAGCGTATATTTGCCTTCAGAGTATCGCAGCCTGGATGACCCCAAATCTTTGTAATATAAATCCCAAATACAATATGCATATACAAAGCCCAAATTCTTCTTTTATATTCTTTATCCAAGAGATAAGCTTTGTACCTATGTACATATGTATGTATAATTGCTAGACTTCTTTGCGAAAGTCAAATACCAAAATTTGTAATTTGTAAGAAAAAAATAAAAGCAAAATATTGGGGATGTATTGGTATTGAAACAACAATGTGAATATTACGGTTTTGTATCGCAGCGAGAACGTTTTGAGGCTTTATCGGTATCGGCACAACAGTGTGAATCAAGCCTAAAAGTCTTAGTTCAAAATATGTACAGTAAGGCTTGATTCACACTACTGTGCCAATACCGATGAATTCTAAAAATGTTCTCGCTCCGATATATAACCCTAAGACTGGATTCACACTACTGAGCCAATATCGATAAATTCTCAAAACGTTCTCGCTCCGATACTTAACCCTAGTATTCACATTGCGGCTTGGATACCGATATCGATATAGCTCCCATATTTTTTTGTATCGAAATCGGAGCGAGAGCGTATCGGTTTTGGAGCGATAACGGTTGTGTGAATATAAAAATTGTTTCTCGTTTAAGAATATTTTAATGTAGTGAGCACGTACTGAGACTGTATCAGTATTAAAACTATAGTACTATATTGTCGTTTCAATACCGACCCAGTAGGAAATTTCGTCCTCAAGGAAAAATTTCGGTGAATAGCACAATGAATTCATGAAATACTTTTTACGAGGAACATGCATGTAATGATTTCATTAGAAAAAGGTGTTGCCTTTTTCACCAGTTCATTATTTTCATGACATCACCCTTTCTTTTACTTGGTGCAAAAAATCAACTGAATTCAATGCTTCCCATGCAGTATACAATTTCATTGCAAGAAATCATGCTTCGAGAAACACGAGGTTTTCAACGATGAATAGTAATGGACAAAGTCCTGAGCATGTGATTTTTTGGTTCTCATTTTGTAAGATAAAGTTCACAGTGACTTCCGGTAAGAAAATCAATGTAAGATGAACTGAACATTACTCAAATTGCGTTTGTTAAAACGTAAATATAACTTTTGATTTGAAATGAGAACTTCTTTTTGGTTCATTTTAATCTTTAATTAGACAGTACACTACCGATGCTGATGATTTCACTAGATGATAAAGTAGGTTCCATTCACAAAGTGATTTCCTTGGTGAACATTCATGACATTTTTCATTTAAAAAAAGAAAATGGCCTGGTGAAAAAGCAACTCCATGTACCTAGTGATATCACTGATGTATATTCACGGTATGTTTCACCAAATGCAATTAATTATGGAATAAGCAAGTAACACCTTCTTAGTAATTTCACTACTGAATATTCACCAAGAAAATCATACTTGGTGAACGCCAATGACAACCCCATGTTAATTTCCTCGATGATTTCACCTCAAATTCCTTGGGTGTAGCTTCCATTCCTCGAGGAAATAGAAGGGGATTCCTTGGTGAATTTTTGAAAATCTCCCACTGGGTTTTTGGTTCGTTTCAATCTTAAATTAGTCAGTACACTACCGATGTTGATGATTTCACTAGATGATTAAGTAGGTTCCATTCACAAAGTGATTTCCTTGGTGAACATTCATGACATTTTTCATTTAAAAAAAGAAAATGGCCTGGTGAAAAAGCAACTCCATGTACCTAGTGATATCACTGATGTATATTCACGGTATGTTTCACCAAATGCAATTAATTATGGAATAAGCAAGTAACACCTTCTTAGTAATTTCACTACTGAATATTCACCAAGAAAATCATACTTGGTGAACGCCAATGACAACCCCATGTTAATTTCCTCGATGATTTCACCTCAAATTCCTTGGGTGTAGCTTCCATTCCTCGAGGAAATAGAAGGGGATTCCTTGGTGAATTTTTGAAAATCTCCCACTGGGTTTTTGGTTCGTTTCAATCTTAAATTAGTCAGTACACTACCGATGTTGATGATTTCACTAGATGATTAAGTAGGTTCCATTCACAAAGTGATTTCCTTGGTGAACATTCATGACATTTTTCATTTAAAAAAAGAAAATGGCCTGGTGAAAAAGCAACTCCATGTACCTAGTGATATCACCGATGTATATTCACGGTATGTTTCATCAAATTTAATTAATTATGGAATAAGCAAGTTACACCTTCTTAGTGATTTCACTACTGAATATTCACCAAGAAAATCACTTGGTGAACGCCAATGACAACCCCATGTTAATTTCCTCGATGCTTTTACCTCAAATTCCTTGGGTGTAGCTTCCATTCCTCGAGGAAATAGCAGGGGATTCCTTGGTGAATTTTTGAAAATTTCCTACTGGGTTGTTAGTGCAGAAGTCGCTTATTTACATCTTAAAATTTAAATAGCAGTGTATATCATGTATTTCCGACTTTACTCTCACCACAAACTTGCAATACACAACTTTAATAGTTGTACCTTTTCGGTCAAAAGCATTTGTTTACGGAATTTGAAACGGAAATACTCAAACAGGTATCCACTTACAGCAACCCACCGTAAAAGTAAAAGACATTGCACTCGTAATATCTTTATAGTCTGGTTGCAATCTTAATGCAGATGAATAACTGTATAAGGTGAATGTGTTAACACTGCATCAGCTGCCGTAAGTCACGAACCATTAAAAAGTCTTCCGATAGGTAGGTACACCTTTTTGTAAATAGTCTAGGCATATAGCGTTGAGCTGTTTAAAGTAATTTCAAGTTTTTTTTTTTTTTAACGAGGCCCTAGAAAAGTTTACATTGATTCAATTAAGGCACTGGAAAGGGTAATTATCGAAATCTTCTAGGGCCCCATCATTTATATAATCTTTTGCCTCCAGAGATAAAAAAATTGTTTTATATTTGCGATTCAGGCCTCTTATTGCTAATAAGATAGCAAAACTTACTCAACAAGTTCTTACTAACAAGGTTGGCACAAGTATTCGACAAGTTTTCCTCTACTACATGTCCCCTGCGGAACCAGGTTTTTGACTCAAATTGGCAAAACTGGTAACAGTTGGGTAATATTTGTCTGGAAGCCATTTTAGAATACACATTGTTTTCAAAGCTCACTTTCTATAAGCATTAAAGGCAAAAGTTTTAAATAAAACTTTGATTTTTATTGTTGTTGAGAAATTTGTTCAATATGCGATTAAAATTCAAAGATCATGTAAAATGTGTTTTTTCGTATATTTTGATAAACCCAAAATGCAGCTTAACCTCCTAGACTATTTTGATTACTCCCAATGCCATTCGAAATTCAGAATGATATTAAAAACCAGAAAAAAAAAAACAAAATTAATAACAATAAAATAAATTAAAAGCATATAAACTGGAAAGAAAGTGAAATCAACGGCGGCAGCACGGCGGCAACATTTTAGCCTAAGCGGCTTTTGCAAAAATCAATTGTTCAAATCTCCCCAAGTCTTCATCAGCTGTGGGTAAGCGCGGAATGTAAGGTTCAAAACAAAACAGTGAATATCTAGTCGCGATGGACTCATCCTTGGTGGTGTGTTTGCAACTTTCTAAATTGTATGACGTCATACTTTGAATAGTTCATAATATTGTTGAGGCAATCAATTTTTCAACTAGCTCAGCTGTTGCAGAGTCCAACGTTCGAACTTCAAAGTACGATGCAACATTTGGAGCCCTGTAACGGTGCGCACTGCTGGAGTCGGAAGTCCGACTTGACAAACTCGTCTTAAGAGTTGTCTGGAGGTGTTTTATGTCACCAATCATCTCAATGACAGTGTCATGCGAGTAGCTGGTAGTATATTCATTATGCAACGAACATGCTTTAATTTAATGTGCGTGGTGCGATGATACGATGGCGGTGTGCTGAATGTTTCCAATTAAGTGAATCATCACGCACTGTGGCTTCGCAGCGTATAGCGTATGGGGCACCTATGGTTGCCCCATCATATCTATTTGTTTTGTTTGTTTTTAAAATGTTTACCCCCGCCATTAAGGTTGGGTTTTTTTCAGTTGAAGTTATTGCGGTGCTCTCATTTATTACTTGTTTATATTGGTGTTGCTTTTGAATGGAAGGTTTTAACTAAAAAAAATGCATATTAACTTTAGGAAAGTGTGTCGAGCTTTGTATGCAAAGATAGTGTGATTTATTTTGACGTAATAATGTTCCACAAGGAGTTTTAAGTACCTAGTTGACTTTTGAGCCGAGATTTAAAAGTCATTTTCGAGTTACAATGCTGATGCGTTTGCGTCCCAATAATTAAATTTCTATGGATCCTTGCCACTTATACTATTTAACAGCTTTATGGGGCATTGGGAGTCATTCCATATGAAATATAAACAAATTACCACTCCACTATTTTTGATTCAGAAACTTCTTTAGGGATCCAATGAGCCAAATTCACCGTTATTTAGTTTTTACATGGCATCAGCTCCCCTTGCTCGTGTGAGAACATTCGAAAGTAATTTTGTGTGGTTAAATGTTTTCAGCTCTAAGAATCTAAAACGTAAGTTACCTTGATTCAACAAAATTAAAATGTCTTCAATTTTCAACATCATTAGCTTTTTAGTTAAAGTTTAGTTTGCAGCCCTTTAGAAAAATATTTAGGGGTCTCTCATCGCTAGTATACCTACGTATGTGAAGAACAGAGTGATGCTTTTTGAAAATAAATTTTAGGTATATTGTTAGAAAGTTAATTTGAAAAATTCTACCCTGATGTATAAGGTGTCAGAAGGTGTAACCAAATGCCTTTTCCCACTAAAATATATGCTGGGAGATGCACTCTCATTTGTGATGAAAGGGCCATGCTTACTTTGACCATATTTTCAGGGGCAAATAAGAGGACAACTTTTCCCTAACTTTCCTTTAAAAAAATATGTATATTCATAAGAGTTATAATTTAAAGCAAAAAATCGAAGTCGTAATTGCACCTGCTCTTAAGTGGATCAATTTTTGATTGTGATTTCTCGGGTGTCCTTATGATATTTGAAATTAAAAACACTCTTTCGATTGGGACATTTCAAGATCTAAATGATAGCAAAACTCCCATGTTCTTCATGAAAATGTCGAAAAGTTCAAATCATTTCTTATTTGGTGACAATTTGTATTATTTTTTAATTTATTCTTCATTGACTTAAAGTTTGACTCAAATTATCTTGTCAAATAATTCCTCATCATAAGCTGCGTTTTATTATCTCCAGGTCTGGGTCGAGGTTATCTTTTAACATGATTTACGAAAACAACATGGGATTTAGGTTTCTATTGAGGCTAGTTTCAATAACCCAGACACAGGTTTTCACTCTGACCAGCAGGGGGCTATTTACCATTGGGAATGATGTCAGCAATTTGTCAGCAGTTTTGGGAATAAAGAGGAAAAGAGACATATTTTACATGAAAAACAAATAAACATAAGAAAAAAAGAGACTGATATACAGTACTGTTTTTGCACTTACTTACTTATTTAAGGTGGCTCTACAGTCGGGTGGACCAGGGCTTCAACCAACAAGCTTCTTCCAGCCGGCTAGCTGTCTCCAGTTTCGCCAAGTTGGTTGAGGTCCTCTTCCATTTGCGTGCGCCACCTTTAACGGTGTCCAACTCTACTGCGCTGTCCTACGGGGTTGGATTCAAAGACTATCCGGGCCGGAGCATTGTTGTCCATTCGCTCTAGGTGAAAGGTGACCCAGCCACTTCAGTCGTTGGCTTTCCACTTCTGTGGCAAGGTCGGTGTCGCTGTACAGCCCGTACAGTTTTTTGTTGTATCTTCTTCTCCATTCCCCGTTTATGCAGATGGGACCAAAAAATCACCCGGGGAATCGCCTTAAGCCTTTTTTGACATCAAATGTTTCGGTGAGTGAGGTCTTTGCCGAGCTTGATGAAGCAGCGTGCATTCTCCATCATCATCCTGCACAAACGGACGCGTTTGAGAGGGATGCCAAAACTAGACATTGATTTATATAGCTCGTCTCTATAGACGCTGTCATACGCGGCCTTAAAATCGATGAAAAGGCGGTGGGTGTCAATTTGAAACTCCTAGGTTTTTTCCAAGATCTGCCGTTGTGCGAATATTTGGTCGATGGGGGACTTCCTTGAGCCCTGACCTAAAGCCACACTGATATGGACCTATCAGGTTGTTGACGAATGGCTTCAGGTGTTCACAAAGTATGGCAGAGAAGATCTTGTAGGCTGTAGTTAGTGCAGTCTAAAGGATCGCCTTTCTTGAGGATCGGGCAAACAATGCTGAGGTTCCATTCATCGGACATGCTTTCCTTCGACCATATTTTTGCAGATGAGCTGGTGAATACTCCTTACCAATTCATCGTCAGCCGCTTTGAATAGCTCAGCCCCAAGGCTATCAGCTCCAGCATGATAGCGGAATTCGGTTCATCATCGTCATCACCATTATACAATTTGCAGAAATGATTTTTCCAAATCCGACTGCGATTCCACCATGATGTTCCCCTGATCATCCTTGCCGGCTTCGGTTCAGGCCTTAATACCCTGGGAGGTTCTCTTTACTTTTTGGTAAAGCTTCCGAACTTCATTCCTACAATGACAGCCCTCTATTTCCTCGGTCGCCTGATTTTCATGCTCTTTCTTTTTCCTTCTTAGAAGCGTATGTTCCTCTCTCCTCTTCTGCTCGTAGAACTCGCGAGCAGCTCTGGTCCTTCTATGCAGCGCCGCTTTGTATGCCTGTTGTTTGGCTGCATGAACTTGCTGGCATTCCTCGTCGAACCAGGGGTTTCACAAAGGTAGCATCTCTAATGGCTTCCTGGCAATTCTTCCACTGGTTCTCGATACTTGCAGTTGGTGGCATAGGACTATTTAAGAAGATGCAAGAAACTAGATCGGAAGATGACCTGGCGATTTCTTGCAACTGTTGCCGTCCGACGTTAAGCTTCCTGACAGTATTTCCCTGTTTTGGCTTTGGTCTGGATATCCGTAGCATTACATTGGTTATAACGAGGTAGTGGTCCGAGCAAACGTTGGTTTCTCGGAACGTTCGGACATCCTTGATTCTGGAGGCCTTGCGTCGATCGCAATGTGGTCAATCTGGTTGGCGGTTGATTCACCAGGAATTCGCCATGTCTCCTTGTGTATAACGAGATGCGGGAACTGCGTACTAGCTACCACAACGTTTCGCCCCGCAGCATAGTCGATTAGCCTGAGTCCGTTATAAGGTGGTGTCGTGCAGGCTATATCTTCAGATTGTTACACCAAAGACGTCTTCTTTTCCTAGCTTGGCATTCAAATCACCCAAGACAATTTGAATGTCATAGCTAGGGCATTACTCATATGTCTAGTCCAGGACCTCGAAGAAGTCATCATTGGTGTCGTCAACTTTCTCCTCTGTGGGGGCATGCGCGCATATGAGGCTAATGTTGACGAATTTTATGGAGAGACAGCACATTCCACGTGTAGATCCGAAGTTCGTTGTCCTTATTTCGTTTTCGAAAATTAATTATTTTAGTTATTGTTTTTGTGGACTCTTAAATTGAAATTCAAATTTAAAGTTTTCGTGACCTTAAGTCCAAATGCGTTTCGCCCAGGTAAATTATTATAAATTGTCTTAGCCTACCAGCATCATTTGTAGACTTATGTCTATGCAACATTTCTTCAGGCTGCCCTTTTTGCATACGTACATATATTTGCTCATCTTGAAAAGATCCCTGTCTGTATATGCATTATTGTGTTTTGCTCCTTGAGAGTTTTTCCTAGGTATCATATACAGCTCTCTGGACAGCCATAAGGGGTTGAGCATACCTTTACCCTTGGTATAATGAGGCAGAACATTCTTAAGCATTTTTAATATGGCTAGCGTTAGTTCGTTTAAGCATATTTTTCAATATCCGAGCAGTTTGTCATTGGTTAATGGTGACCCAAAAATGATGCAAATCTTGTCATGAAGGTTTCCAAGTTTGTCATGTGCTCTATTCGGAATGCTATATCAATCTCTAAGGAACTTTCAGAATCTGTCAATTTATAGAAAAGTAGGAAGTGTCAAATGACAAAGTGTAAATCCACCAAAAATTCTCGATATTCTATCCAATGCTGACTTTGACGTTTGTTAATAAACGGGAGGGTGATATATCGTTATTTGTTAAAGAGCTCTATGGCCTAAGAACGTAATAAAGGGTGTTTTTTTAGACATGTGGTTTTCAATCTGGCAATACTTTTTTCGGAGTTGGTCTTTTTGACAGCTTTCACTTGATTTATACTCAATTTGGTTTGCCATTTCGTAATGAATAGACTTACTCCTGAACAACATTTGCAAATCGTGCAAAATTACCAGAATATTATGTATATAAAGTTAGTAGGACACTTTTGAAAATTCAGGTATCCTATCATTAGTTGCTTACTTAATTGCGAATTAGTAACGCAAACAAAAATTTTATTGCATTTTTGGTTTGCGAAAAAATGGGTGTGCTGCACCCATCAAAAGTGGCCATAGGTTAGGTTAGGTTAGGTTTAGGTGGGGTGATGATCCGGTAAGCCGAAACATCTCACTCGGATCTCAATATTTCCACCAGTAGCGGTACAATTACGTCTTTAAAGCTTTGGAGCATAATTGGAACTATTCCATCAGGCCCTGCAGACTTGTACGCTGAGAAGGAGTCTATGGCCCAGGCTACCTTACGGCTGTTTACAATTTGACTGCCAATACTAGAAGTCTGGCTTATGTTGGGGCCCCTATCCATAAGAGATGCATCAAAGGTACATCCAGGGAAGTGGGTGCTCATATCTGACTCTAAGGTTTCAGAGCAGGAGTCAAAATTCAAGTTTCTCTAATAGGGATTTGAATCAAAATTTTTTGTACCAAATTTGAGGAAATTTGTTCCAAATTAGCTAATGCTTTAACCTTGGAGAATTATTTAAGACTTGAATAAAATCACTTTTTTAAGCTTCACTTAATCATCAGATTACAATCAAAGAAAACTATAAATATTATTTGACAAAAAAAGAAAAGTGTTAAGCTTGCAAACAAAATACAATACCAAAAAAGTCTTCATTCCGTCTTTTGTTTGCTTATCTATGTATGTTGGCTTCATTACTTTGTCACTTCCTACAGCATATTAAAAGTTAAGCAATAATCCATCTATGCATGCGTAAATAGCAGTCTAACAATTTCAAGGCCGCATACCAAATTTCTCCGAATTCAATTTTACACTCACCCATCAGGCTCGATCAACCGGTTTGTCACTTTCAAGTGAAACATTTTACCAAACAAAACTGTCATACGACTTGGCCACTTACAAAATGTAGCGCATTTTGAGATGGTAAGCAATTAAGTCATTTTAGATTTGTCACTTTCACTTAACTGACTAATTTGTATATTATATGACAATATGGCTTCATGTCAATAACTAAAGTATTTAAGCAAATATTTGTGTTTATTTTTTGTTCCCAAATTAATATGAACCAATATGCCATGTTAGGTTTTATTACCAATTTTTTTAATGATTTTTCTGAGAATTTTAAAATAATATTATTTTTTATTTTTATATTTTGCAGTTGCCATGTGCATGAGTTTGCTCTTAATAACTAACGGACAAGGAGAGCTACCAAAAGTTTCAACCACTGGTCGAGGTAAGTTTAAGTCATTGGCTCTCATTGGTTTTGACAGCATTATTGCGGGCATAAAGCCAGGATTCCTATCTACTTTTAAGGCAGCATCTCCTTTTCAGTCACACTTGGACAACACTTTTTCCGATGAAGTTTTCGATGTTAAATCAAGGATTGCAAGAAGCTTGAATCAAGCCACGGAGAAGATAAGAAACGATAGTGACGATGATGACAGTGAGGATGATGATGACAGTGACTACATCTACTATGATGATAATAGTGATAGTTCCAGTGCTAGTAACGAGTCAGTGGGACGTTTGCTGTCCCAATCTGCTTTCAATAGAATTTCAGAGACCCTAGGTGCTTTAAATACAGTTGGCCATTTTATTGTGGATATGACAAGAGGTGGTCAGGACTCAAAATCCGAGTCAGATGAGGATCATTCGACAACGACGAGTACAACAACTCCACCTACTATTGATTTAGGAAAGATCATTGGGACAGTTTCAAATGATAGCAAAACGCAACCTGAATCAATCAAGCGAATAGGCCAGGCTAACGAGGGAAATATTCAAACTTTTGTGGAGAACAAAAAGAAAAAGAAGAAAAAGAACAAGGTAAAGAAGCACTCTGCATTATCAACTACTGAAAAAGTATCAGATGCAGTTGTTGAGACTTCATCGGCTCTTCCTCCAACAACAGCAAGGCCAATATTGAGTACTACTGTAACAAGTTCAGCTCCTACAACATCGACACCGATCTATATTCCAGCGTTAGTTGATGATGCATTGGCAAAAGACGGTGAGAACCGTTGTAAGACACCTAATGGACGACCAGGAAGATGTGAAGACCTGAGCAGTTGTCCAGCTCTATTATTGAATCTCAGTAGCTTGCGAGAGTCGTTGTGTTTCAAAAGTCTTTTTGTTCCGGGTGTATGTTGTCCATTGTCTGAAAGTACTGTCTTGACCACTCAGCGTCCTCTGAGATTGACTCCTAGACCAACAGCAGCAACTACAACCAGGCCACCAACAAAAAGACCAACCTCACCAAGTTTGATTCTTATTCCACAATTGAAGCCAGTGATAACAGCAACAACAACAACAACTACCACAATAAGACCAGGAGATTCATCAGCTTTAGGTCCAGACTCGAATGCTTTAGACATTCTGACTGGAGTTATTGATCAAGAAGATTGTGGACAGCAAGAGCATTCGTCAGGACGTATAGTTGGAGGTACTGAAGCACCAAACGGTCAATGGCCATGGATGGCTGCAATCTTCTTACACGGACCAAAACGAACGGAATTCTGGTGTGGTGGATCATTGGTTGGTTCAAAATACATTTTGACAGCTGCGCATTGTACAAGAGACTCAAGACAAAAACCGTAAGTAGGAAATACGTTATTTGGCTAAAAACTTAATTCTAATATCTTTTCAGGTTTGCGGCAAGACAATTTACGGTTCGGTTGGGAGATATTGATCTCTCGACGGATGATGAGCCTTCGGCACCGGTTACTTTTGGAGTGACGGAAGTTAGGGCACATGAAAGGTAATATTTTTTTAATAAAAAAGATTGTCCCATTAGAGTCCATTTTTTATATTCAATATGTCAAGTTTGGCGGAACCGATAAATGTCGACAGTGATTGATAATTCATTAATCGATATTTCAGCAGTCGACATTTTAAAAATCGAGATTGTGATCAGATCATAGTTAAGGGAACTATCTTTAACATCATTCCCTAACCTGAGTAATTCTGTAATTATTTGTTTTTGAATTTCGAAATCAAACTTGTAGGGATTGCACATTGGGTTTTTAAGCATAAATATAATTTTTGTTTTGTATGAACCTACTAAGGATGGACAGCTAAGTTCATTCTCAGTGTAACTATGTGGTCACGCTGGCTAGCACCACTAGGGTCCGTATAAAATTTCCTACTAATGTAAACTTTTTCATAGTAAAGCATGAATGAACTGATTCTGAACAAAAAATATTTGTATTAAAAATCTTTATGATGTAATGTGATATTCTTGGAAACATTTGATACAAAGGCCAACGCCCAACATTACATTTTATGCAGCATGTGCTCATTACACTTTTGCAGTTAAGTCATCTCCTGCACAGCGTTTCCTTTTCGTAAGAGGACTTTCAAAATGGTCAATTATATCATAGCGAATGTTTTTCATCATGTCATCTTCTCGGGTATGATCCTCGAGGCATATTTTTCATTTTGTTCTTATGTTCTTCTTATGTTCCATGGGGACGGAATTTTGTTTTCTCGAATTCTTCCTTTCGCATTGTATTCTCTTGCTTTTAGATATGGAAGGAATGGAAACCCCGTTAATAAGTTTTCGAAGTAAAATAAAAACAGGATAGTTCTTATGTTTTCTGGAAAGTCGTCTATCATTGATATTAGAGGTGCCGAGGAATTACCGAAGCGTTCTTCATACTTCATGTTAGAACGAGGACTTTTTCCTTGATATATCTATTTCAAAATAAACCTTGTAACCAGTTGGAGTACAATAGGACCATACTTTATAACCAAACCTTATTTCTTTACCTTTTATGAATTGTTTGTATCCATGTCGTCCATAATATGCGATCATACCTTCATCGAAAGATGAGTCTTGTGTGGGATGGAATTTTGTTTAGCATATTCGCCTTTTCGTGGTCTGTTATCGGTCTTAACTTCTGCAGCTGCAGCTAAGTTTGCTTTGAAATGCAGGGAACGAAGAATTTCTTGAAATTTTACACGACGCATGGACTTGAAAAACAATTCATTTCGCAGATCGTTAGAGCAACTCCAGTATCTTTTATAACTAGGAAAGCTGTTATACCCAGTGACCATAACAATTCGAAAGAAGGTGCGCATTTCACGATTTGAAAACTTTTGAATTGGTTTTCCATTTTAGGTTAGGTTAGGTTAGGAGGGGTGTGCACAGCACAGAGGCTGTTGCGTACACGGGGGCCTGTTGGTCCATTGTGATCCCCTTACAAAAAGAAAGCAGAGATGCTCCTAAACTAATGATTCAGATAGACTGGCTTATTAACGAAAGAGCCTGTGCTCTCTATGAATTTCCTCATATTTACCATTGAGACCTGCGCTAGATCGTCCAGTTCTCCAACAAACCTGTTTTCCAAGTAACGGAGGCGGCTTGTTTGGCTTTGGAGGTTCGGACAGTCGCAGAGCAGGTGTTTAATGGTTTCTATTTCTTCAACATCCTGACAGCTCCTACAACAGTCGGGTGCGAGTACACCCAATCTGGTGGCCATTGTGCCAATGGCGCAGTGACCCGTTAGTACACCTATCAAGATTCTAATGTTCTTTTTACTCAGCGATAGAATATACTGAGTTTCCTTTTCATTAATTCTAGGCCATAGACTTCTAGAGATAACGCAATCGTTCCTGGTAATCCAGGATTTATTGATTTGCTCTTTCGTTATTAGGTCCATTTTCGTTTTAATTACGCCGATCGGGATATCTAGTCCCATGTCTAATTGGCTACTACTGTTTCTATTTGATAATGACCCCTTCCTTGCTAGTTTATCTGCTATATCATTCCCTTCTATATTGCTATGTCAAGGAACCCAGCAGAGTTTGACTTGGTTAGTGTTGCAAATTTTGTTCAGTATGCTTCGACATTTTGCCACTGTTTTGGATCTTATGGTCTCACTGGCTATTGCTTTGATCGCAGCTTGGCTGTCCACGAAAATGTGATCTCCGACGAGATCAGTTTTTTCTTGTGGATAACTGGATAACATGCGGTCGCATACCCCACCGTGTACCAAAGGTCTTTTTGCATGTGTAGAAAGCGCATAGTGCTTTTTTCATTCTTTCCTCTGTGTTACGTTTCCATGTTAGCTTGGAATCAAGGATAACTCCAAGATATTTAGGTTCCTTGGATAGTTTCAGAGGAATGTCATTAAGTCTGGGAGAAGTAAAATCCCCTAATTTCTTTTTATTCGTGAACAGAACTATTTCGGTTTTTGTAGGGTTAACCCCGAGACCGTTTTGTGTTGCCTTAGAAGATAGTTCTTTAAGTGCGGATTCCATAATATCTTTGATGGTGGTAAGATACTTACCCGATATCAAAATTACTATGTCGTCTGCATAGGCCACAATTTTAATGCCCTGATTCCTAAGTCTTGTAAGAATTTTATTAACAACTAGGATCCAAAGGAGAGGTGAAATTAGCCCTCCTTGTGGCGTGCCTCTTGTAACTGTTTTCTCAACAATAGTATAGTAAGTCGTGAGTTTATGATTCTGCCATTGAGCATGGTATAAATCCAGTCTACAATGGATTCCGTCTTTACGTTGTTAAACGCTCCCTCAATGTCCAAAAATGCTGCCAGGGTATGTTCTTTGTGCTCGAAACTTTTCTCAATTTGTGAAACGACCTCATGCAACGCAGTCTCCACTGACTTACCCTTAAGGTAAGCGTGTTGGTAGTTGCATAAAATGTTTGGATTGAGAAGGTTTCAATAATTCTCTCCAACGTCTTGAGGAGGAACGAAAAGAGACTTATTGGTCTGTAACCTTTTGCTGTCGAGTGTGTCGGTTTCCCAGCTTTTGGAATAAAGACAACTTTAACTTTTCTCCAGCTGGTAGGGACGTATATAAGTTTAACACAACTTTTGAAGATTGTTGTTGTTTATAACCTGACTCCTCAGGGCTCTTACAGTCAGGAAAATGCGTTTCCATAAAGAGTTCAAGTGTTTCTTGGCTCGAGTTCGACCACGATCCATCGGGATGTTTAATATATCCCGGAATCGTGGGATTATGGGCAAGGATCTTACGAAGTCTCGCTGCCTCACTTGCACTCTCAATGGATTCACAGTGTCTTGCCCATGAATTCTTTTTGGCCCGTCTTAACTCCTTGGTGTATGAGTTAAGTTCAGCTCTATAAGAATTCCAGTCTACCTCTAATTTACTCAGTTTGGCTTTATTGAAAAGTTTTCTGACCACTGTTCTTCGTTTCTTAAGTTCACTGTTCCACCATGGTGGGCTAGTGGGTTTAATGTTACGAGATATAGGGCAGTGTCTTTCGAAAGCCGTTCTCATTTCACTAGTAAGGTTTTGAACAACAGTATCTATGGTTGAGGTTGCCGAAAGCGTTTCTTCCTCTGGTGGGTCGATACGATCGTTCAACCATTTTGTGTACTCTGTCCAATTTGTTCTTGTTGGGTTTCTAAAGGGCTTAATCTCATTTTTGTTCCTGTCTAGAGTAAAGAGTATCCTAAAGTGATCTGAGAAAGATTCCTCAGGTGAGACTCTCCAATTCCCTACAGAAATTTTATCGTTATTGCTCATAAGAGTGAGATCTAGAATCTCTTCCCTGTTTTTGTTCCTAAATGTTGGGTGATTACCCTTATTACCTACATAACATAAGGTTTGAACAGAGAATGTATTCAAAAATTGACACACCTCTTTTATTGACATCCTTACCTCCCCATTGAGTGTGGTGGGCGTTGGCATCGCATCCCAACACCAAAGGTGTCCCTCTTGCTGTGGTGTGTCCCACAAGATCGCGGACTGTCTTTGATGGTGGGTTTTCCTCTTCGTACGGCATGTACGTTGATGCCAAGACGAAGTTACCTTCCTTGCACTCAACGCTGATTGCCACGTTGTCTTTGTTGCTGTACCTAGATAAAAAGAAAGCATTAATTGACTTTTTCGCTAGAATACAACTTCTTATTTCACCTTCTGACGTGGAGTGGAACAGGTTATAGTTTTTTGACCTCAATCCTGATTCTTACGAATCCATGGTTCTTGGATTAAGGCCACATCCACGGTCTCCTGAGACATGTAGAGCATTAGGTCGTGCGTCGCTGCTTTAGCATGATGCAAATTAATTTGCACCACCAGCAGCTTTTGACTCCCCTTTGCTAACATGCCTCCTTACCTTTACGGTTCCGAGACCACATCTCAACACGTCTTCGTTCCCTTTAAGAAGAAGGTCAGATTTCTTGTCAATCATGAACAAGAGGTCCTTTCCTTCCCCTCTGAGACTCTTCTTGGAATGAAGAAGTTTCCATTCTAGAATGGGCAGCTCCTTATTCTGTTTCGCCAGCAGTTTAATCACGGATGCATCCTCATGCATGGCAGGAGGAGGAATCCATATATTAACCTGCTGGCGAAGTGGCAGAGCTGTGACGGGAAGAACCCCAAGAGATGCCCCCTCCCACAGTTCGCCAATATTGGTGATTGTGTGAGTGAGGAACTCCAGGGATTTCTGGTCCCCACAGCAAACCACTTTTACTCCCTTTCGCCAACCAGCTCCATCAAAGGTGTAGTCCTCAGAACTATCATCCTCGGATGTCACCATCATGGCTTTGATAATTTCGTTTTCCACAAGTAGCCAATTTTTGCCTTGATTTTCCCATCCGAGTCGTCTCGACTGTCAAAACTGTTGGTTTTAAGCTTTTTATAACCTTTTGTCTTGGTGGCCTCCTCCGATCTTGCCCTCTTAGATGAACCTGGATTCGTCCCAGACTTAGATGCGGCAGCAATTACTTTTTCGCTGTCTGGCTTTTTTGCGTTCAATAGTAGTTGGGAGGAAACAATGGGTCATATGCAAAAAGATGAGTTCAAGCTGTTTTCTCACTTTTTTGAGAACTTTCTTAGCTTCGTATGCAAAAAAAAAGTTACTGACCGAGTTAGATCTCATGTGGTGAGTTCAATCTCACAGTGATGAGTTCGATCTCACTTTGAAAGCTCTTATGAGATAGAACTCGGTATGCTATGCAAAAAGGTGAGAAAACAGTTGATTCCGTGAGATCGATCTCACAAATGATTGAGCATGGGTTTTCTCTTACTCAGCTCATATACAACCGTCAAGATACCAGAATTTCAGCTTAATTTTGTTACAAATTAAGTTTATAAAAATTGGAGATTGGAAATTGGAATGTTATGCATCTACCTACTCTTGTCAAAAAAAAGGGAACAAGATATTTTTCAATTTTGTTTAGTGATTTTTGAAGGGCTGTATTTTGGTTGTAGGTGGCCGTATTGCGGTGAAAGAAAAATCATTTTGCGGTTTCATGTTTCCTGTACAGAGGATTGTTGGCAAATATTTTTTTTTAAGTATGTAGTTACCGTTATTGCTCAAATTTTCTATTCCTTGGTTTTTTTTTTATATTTGATCACTAATATTTCAGCAAATAATGACAACATACAAAACTCAAACTCGAATGAGTGCCTCCTACGTAGCTATTCTAAAAAAAACCTTTTGAAATTGTATAGGATTATGTTTTTACATTTTACCGTTAGAAAATAAGAGTAAAAATAAATTGAAAACCCGTTCAATAAATTAACATCAAAACTTAAAGGAATATTTAATGTATATTAATATGAAAGTCTGCAACACCATCAGGTAATAATTCTATAGATATTTGCAAAGAGGTAAACAAATAACCAAGAGACAATCACAAAAGTTGTTTTTTTGCGATTTTCTAAACGGCGAAAGAAAATCCATAAAATCCTCTAAGATTCCTTTAGAGTTTAGAATATTCCAGTTTTTAGAGCCGCCCTTCAATGTTGTATTTTGTCACTATTTGCTTAAATATTAGTGACCAAAGACTAAGGTATCTCCTTCAGTTTAAGCCTGATATCTCAGGCAAAAGAAAATTGTACACCAACACAAAATAAAGTTAAGTGAAGCTGAAAAAACATGTTACATGACTTATACATTCAATTGACTCAAAAATTTAAATTCAAAAGAAATTCAAACCTTTAAGAAAATAAAAAATAGAAAATATTTGCCTTGCACAAAAAAATTATTTGCAAACAAAAGTAAAAACTAGAAAAATTAAGCAGTAGGTTGTTTTCTGTTTCATGTCAAAATACACTTAAAAATTTGTATTTAAATTTTGTTTTCTTCATTTTTTTGATTATCGCAATTTCATACTGACCACTTTTTCAATATTTTTTTTTCCGTTTGTGTATACACGAAATCGGTTTTTATAAACATACATACATTTAGCATCTCATTTCATTGCTTAAACCCCTAGTACTCGCAAAAGCTTACGAGCATAATCCAACTGAATTTTAAACACCAATTTTTCGTTTCCGCGTTCAGAGAAATGTATGTTTTTTCTTCTTCTACGCACTGCACAAAATTAACAGTCACAACTATTTAAGACGAAGAGCTTTGAGATCGATCTCATATTCATCGAGTTAGAGCTGTTCAGAGCGAACTCATTTTTTTGCATATAAAATCGAGTCCGAGTTCGGCTCTGCTCGATCGATCTCACATGTGAGTTCAAGCTCGTTAACTCGGACTCAGAGATCTTGCTCATCTTTTAGCATACGACCCAATGGGTGCAGTGGCGGTCGTTGCCGACTGACGTTCTTAGTTCCTCACCAATTTCCTATGCTTTTTCAAAAGGGCCTTGTCTCTCGAACTGAGAGTATTTGGGTCCTTTTTCTCAGTAGCACTCACGAATCTTTTAGAGGATCTGTAGTTACTGCGTTGCCTCGAAGCTTTGAGGGGTGCAATAGGCTTCAGCGTGGTCTCTTCTTGACTAGAGTCTTGCAATAGCTCGTCCTCGGTTTGACTGCCTATAGAGGGAGGTCTGTTCGAGGTCTCCCTACCTTCAATAGCTAAGCTATCTAAAGCAGGAAGAAGAGATGCTGCAAGGTTGAGCGCATTCGGTTGCCTAGTTAAGACGGGTTTGGTTCCATGACCATTCATTCATTTGTTTGGATAAACATCCCTGTTTTTGTTTGGTTTTTCTTAGTTGTATGCCCCTGCAGCTGGATTGCTGGAGGGTCATATCGTAAGCCCCCTCGCCAACGTCAAGGCGAAAACCACGAGTGGGAAGGTTCCCCATACGATTTGTGCTATTTTTTCCTGGTCTATATGTGTAAAAATACAAAACTGAAACTGAAAAAGAAACCGAATAGAGAACGAACCGAATGAAACCGGATGTGTGTGAAACAAGCCTAAGTAATAATGTGCTACGGATGTCAAGTTTGGGGATTAGAAGAACATGATGAGATGGAAAAACGTCAAAGGTATTTCATAAAACAACTCTTCAGGCTTCCCAATCATATAGACCGAGAGGAGGTAGCAAATTTTATAGGTAAAGGTATAACCAAAATTCACGAACGTTTATTTTGAGATTATAGAGTCTTGATATCAAATCCAGTCCGTGGGTAAAACCAAAAATATGATATGTCAACAAATCTAGAAATATCTCCTCATCCCAAAAATACACATGCCAGACATTTTAAGTGTCTCCACAAACTGCCAGACGTAGACGGCCCAAGCTCAAAAATACAAATAGCAATATTTTTCCCTATAAGGATAACTTAGAAAGTCGTTTTCCATTCAGCTTGGCTATCGAAATCAACACATTGCATCTAATGAACAGATTTAGATAAGTGATTTTCGTATGAGAAGTAAGGTAATGATTCATGATTTTTTGACATATCATATTTTTGGTAATACTCCCGATCGCAAAAATTGATTTTTTGACACTTTTTGTGGGCGTCTGGCTGTGTGTGGCGACACTTAAAACGTCTGGGACCCCGGAATTCATAACCAAAGCGTGGATCTCTATAGTTTAAGCTTATATAAAAGTGGTTATACCTCCTACCCAAAAATTAATAAAATAACCGTTTTCAACTCCCCTTCTCCAACCCTGGCGACAAAAGAGACGACTGGATTTGATATCAAGGCTCTATAACCTCATAGAAATGGTAAGAACTAAGTAAATATCTAGGAGTGGGGTTATCTTTAAGATGGGAGGATATGGCAACTTGGAGGACAGCACTAGATATTATTCTACTCAAACTGCATGAAAAAACTCATGCAACATTTTTGGACGAGACAGGTTATTCATCTAGTCGCTTGATTTACAAAGACCTTAATAACGATCGATCTATCAATGGTTAATCTTGGAGATTGAAAGAAGATTTGAGGTAAATCTTATTAAATCTCAGATTAGCGTTTGGTGGAAATGTAGCATAAGATGACTTCATGCATTAATGTAAAAATACGAGACAAAAGTATTATTTTTTCCAAAAAAATGGGTTACACCACTTTTGCACTAACAACGGCCTCAATTATTGGTAGAATTTTGATACAGGAATTAATAAATGGATAAGTAAAATAAAAGAAAACGCTCTTAGTTATAAAATGGTAAGCAAAATGTTGGGTTTTCACTCCTATTTCTAAATTTCACACGATGTCAAGTGCAAAATGGCCTTAAACCTCCTATCAACCAGTTTAAGCTTACTCCGCATTTGTTCTTAAATAAGGCTGTTAAAGTTCATCAGTCACAATAACGAAAAACCATTCGTATTAAAAAGAGCCTACAGTCTTAACTCTTTGTAGGTATGGAAGCATGAAAAAATAATGGAGTGGTGTTCTTAATGACCCCTTTAGTGGTTTTTAGTTTAATAGTGTGAATAAATAGTCCCTTAGTCAATTTATTTGTTTTATATTTTTTTATTTGTAGGGGACTTTTAAAACAGGATAATTGTTAGAAAACGGACTTGGGGAGCATACATTGAATGTTAAAGGCGACTATTATGTGTTCAATAATTTGGTTTTCGAAATGTTTGTATAGTTCGAGGTTCTCTATTTCCAGATTTAAATTATCGAGTTTTTTACCGGCTTTTCACTTCCGAAGAAATTTTTAAACTACTTTGCAAAATAACCATCGATCTTATTTTAGAAACCAGAAACTCAATAGAATCAGCTGGATAAACTCATATCTTCTAAAAAAAACAATAAACTTTTTACTTGTTTATATAAATACAAATGTTATCTTTTTTTTGTTTATGATGGCACTTCTTTTTGTTTCTTATTTATTAGATTTTCACGCGTTGGCTTTTATAACGATATTGCAATTTTGGTTCTTGATCGTCCTGTTCGAAAATCTAAATACGTGATTCCAGTTTGTCTACCCAGGCATGGACGAATGCCACCAAAAGATCGCTTACCAGGACGTCGAGCTACAGTTGTAGGTTGGGGGACAACATACTATGGTGGCAAGGAGTCAACGTCACAGAGACAAGCTGAGTTGCCTATTTGGCGAAATGAAGATTGCGATCGATCATATTTCCAGCCAATAAATGAAAATTTCTTATGCGCGGGTTATTCTGATGGTGGTGTTGATGCTTGTCAGGTAAACAAATATTTTTTTTCATGATCAGTTGCTAAGATTAAAAAAAATCGTCCATAGGGTGATTCTGGAGGACCGCTAATGATGCGATACGATGCTCGATGGGTTCAACTTGGGATTGTTTCATTTGGCAATAAATGTGGAGAACCTGGGTATCCAGGGGTGTATACAAGAGTATCGCAATATCTGGAATGGATTCATAATCATACCCGTGACTAAGGTTTTTCCCTGCAATGTATGCATGAGTTCAAAATGACCCTAGTCCGTGATACAAATTGTTGAACTAATTTTAAATTTCATTTAATGTATTTATTAAAATATTTTATTAAGTTAAAATTGTATTTATATGTTAACATAATAAATAAATTATTTATGAAACATACCTACCCTTAAAAACTAATGTCATTGAAAGTACGAAGCAAAGAAATGCCGTCTCCACTGGTTGCCTTTGATATTTTTATATTATTTTATCTCATTATATTCGAAATTAACAATTTGTGAATATTTGTATAAAGATTTTAAGCAATTTGAGCTGAAAAAGTCATGCAAGTTCAAATGCCAAAAAAACGGCTTTCCCACTTAAAACTTCTAAGAAATAAATTTCTTATAAAAATTGTAGATCATGCATTTCTAAGCAAAAAATATGCATTCGTTCCTGGAGAGCAAAAAACGAAGATCGATATCATACTGAAGTAATAAATTACATACTCATAAATTTCAACCAGTAATAATTTTCAACAAAAACTATTAGCTGTACACCAGTGGCGTAGCGAACACTTTGGGGGCCCCGTATCAAATATTTTTTAGGGGCCCCCTTTTCCTTACAGGGGCTCAGCCTTAGGTATAAACTTTCTTACTTGCATCAGCATAAATAAATTAAATTAAGTTTCGGTCCCTCGCACGCTCCCTCCAGTCGTCGAGACCAAGCGCTCTTGCGTCTGTGACCGCCTGCGTTGTTGTCCATTCGCTCGATGTGGCCGAGCCAGTGTAGTCGACGTGTTTTGGCTCTTTGGACTACATCCACATCTTGGTACAGCTCGCACAGTTCACGATTGAATCTTCTCCTCCAATCGCCCTCTTCGCATATAGGACCAAATATCCGCCGTAGAATTTTTCTCTCGAAAGTGCCCAGCCGTAGAGTAGAACTGGTAAAATTAGAGTTTTGTATAGCGTGCACTTTGTCTTTCGAGAAAGGAGTTTTGAACCCATTTGTTTGGCCAAACCGAAGTAGCAGCGGTTCGCTAGGGTAATTCTTCGTCGGATTTCCACTAAGGTGTCGTTCGTGGGATTGATATTTGTTCCGAGGTAGGTGAACTCCTTGACTACCTCGAAATTACTGCTACCAACAGTGACGTTTTGTCCTAGGCGATGGACAGATGAGGCTTTGTTTGTTGATAGCATATACTTTGTTTTGTCCTCATTCACTTCAAGACCAACGCGTTTCGCCTGTTCATCAATAGCTGTGAATGCTTCAAGTACAGCTCTGTTGGAACGGCCGATGATGTCGATGTCGTCCGCATAACCAAGCAGTTGAGAAGACCTGTTAAAGATAGTGCCTTCCATGTTAACACCACTCTTGCGCACTATCTGCTCCAGGACTAGGTTGAAGAAATCACATGATAGCGCATCTCCTTGTCTGAGCCCTGTACACGTCTGGTATAACTCGGATGAGCTGTTACCCATTTGCACGTTGCACCGCGTATTTTGTAACGTCATGCGGCATAGCTGGATCAGTTTTTTCGGGATCCTGAGTTCCGACATCGCCAATAGAAGCTCTTGGCGACTTATGCTATCATATGCGGCTTTGAAGTCGATGAATAGGTGGTGGGTCTCGACTTGAAATTTGTTGGTCTTTTCCAGGATTTGCCTCAATGTGAAGATTTGGTCTATCGTTGATCTGCCTGGCCTGAAGCCACACTGGTACTTGCCGATCATAGTGTTGCAGAAAGGTTTTAGATGCTCACATATTACGTTGGATAGGATCTTGTAGGCAACATTAAGCAGGGATATGCCTCTGTAGCTCTTGCAGGACATAGGATCGCCTTTTTTGTAGATTGGGCATATGGAGCTATTTGACCAATCATCGGGCATACTTTCCTCTTCCCAAACTTGGTTGATGAGCTGGTGCATGCACCCTACCAGAACATCTCCTCCATACTTGAAGAGTTCCGCTGGTAGGCCATCCGAGCCGACGGATTTGTTGTTCTTAAGCTTGTGGATGGCTTTCTTAACCTCTTCAGTACTGGGTGCTGGGACTGGATCTTCATTTACTGGTCTAATGCTTCTTTGTTCCTCTATTGCCTCCTCTACATAATGCCCATTAAGCAGCTGCTGGAAATGCTGCTTAAACACGTCTACAATTCCCTGTGCTTCGGTGACTAGGTTCCCTTCGCTGTTTCGAAGAGCTTGCGTGACAGTCCTATAACCAGATGCCAGTTGCTTGGCTGTTTTGTAGAACCGGCGGGTGTTGGTGGCGGTGCTGGACTCTTCGAGATACTTGAGCTGAGAGGCTGCGGATGCTCTTTTCTTTCTACGCAGGGTTTTTTTCTCTTTCCTTCTCTTTTCACGGTACTCCTCTCTTGCTGCTCTTGTTTTCCGTT
Organism: Dasysyrphus tricinctus; assembly: GCA_963921185.1. NCBI lineage: Eukaryota > Metazoa > Arthropoda > Insecta > Diptera > Syrphidae > Dasysyrphus > Dasysyrphus tricinctus. The sequence goes on along the minus strand of OY992530.1, from coordinate 233,138,276 downwards.
GCAGCATTTGCATTCGTGCACTTTCCGTCTCCTGCTTCAATACCGCGCATTCATCATCATACCACGGGTTCTTTTTTCTGGGTGGTTGATAGCCTATGGTGGTCTCGGCTGTCTCCTTAATAATGTCGCGATACTGGTTCCACTGGTTGTTGACGCTTGTGGCTGGGTGTACGGCAGAGAGTTTCCCGGTCAATTATTCACTGTAGTCTCTGGCTTTCTCAGATGTGCTAAGGCATGCGATGTTGAACTTCTTTCTTTGGGCGGTCTTCGTTTTCTTTTCGTTGGACAGTCGGGCTCTGGACTTTGTCACAACAAGAAAGTGGTCAGAGTCCACGTTTGCACCTCGGAAAGTTCGCACGTCCAAGATGTTCGATGCGTACCTTGCGCCAATTAGCACGTGGTCGATTTGGTTGGCCGTTCGACCATCTGGAGATCGCCAGGTTGCTGTGTGTATCCTTCGCCTGGGGAACCTAGTGCTACTTATCACCGTATTACGAGCTGCAGCAAAGTCGATTAGTCGGAAGCCGTTGTCTGTTGTCGTTTCGTGGAGGCTGTGCTTTCCAACTAATCCGCCAAAGATGTTTTCCTTTCCGACTTTAGCATTGAAGTCTCCGAGCACGACTTTGACATCGTACTCCGGACAGGCTCCGTAGGCTCCGTCCAGGAGGTCGTAAAACTCCTCCTTGTTAGACTCCTCAGCTTCATCGGTAGGGGCGTGTGCACATATTAGGCTGATGTTTTGGAAGGTAGCTTTGATGCGGATCACAGCCAGGCGATCGCTTATCGGCTTAAAATCGATGACTTTCGATCTGAGTCGATTTCCCACGACGAATCCGCATCCTAGCATGTGCAGTCTTTGGTGACAGCTGTAATAAATGTCGCAATCTTTTCTTTTCGTTATACCTGATCCTATCCATCGTATCTCCTGGATCGCGGTAATATCTGCCTTGTACCGCGAGAGGACAGATTCAAGTTTTTGAGTAGCACCTGGTGTGTAGAGTGTCCTTACATTCCAGGTGCATACTCGTAGATCATAGTCCATTTTCGTTCCGGGTCTGGTTGCCATTTGAGGGGGGTCGTTATCCGAGGCTTCACGCGTCTCTCTCATAACAATTGTTTTTTTTTTTACTGTGGTCGGGTCGTTAGCCCAACGCACTAACCTCCAATCTGTAGGGCCATGGGTTTAATGTTGCAATTCTTTCCTTGATCAACATTCGCACTTACAAGTTTAGCAAGTCCTGGCATAAAACCAAGACCAGTATCCGGCGGCTACCAACTTGGAGGTATTGTAAGCACTTGATGTGTAGGAAAAGATACAGCTCGAGGCCCCCAGTTCCTACAACATCCAACCATGACTTGCATCAGCATATTAGATACATAAGTTCAATTTGGTAATTGATTTTGTAGGGTAAAAGGGACAAAAAACTGTTTTTATCAATAGGTATGTATCTCGAAAACCGTTAGCTTTTTCAAAAGATTAAAATTTAATAATACTTGTTTTTGTTTGAGAAACAAATTTTGAGTGTTGAAAAGATATCAATAATAATTTTGTAACGTTTGTGCACGTTTTTCCCAAAATCTGTTGTTCTAACGAAAAAGTGTAATAATCTCTCTTGTGTAGAATTCTATAAAAAAAATTTAAGCCAGCCAGATTTTTGAACAAAAATAATAGTTTTCAAGATAAATATGTATCTCCAAAAATATTTGTTTGTCACTTTACGGCCAAAATCTAAAGTAAAATTTTGAAACGCTATAACTTTTAGACTTCATCAATTGCTGATTATTTAGATAATAATAAGAACTTTTAGACAGTCTGAAAGTTTCTGGTTCCTCAATAATTATTAGTTGTAAAATGAAATTCGAATTAGGTATTAGAAAACAAATTCACCGCTCACACGATTTTTTGAAAAACGGCCTTCTCCTTACCTCTTCCACCCAAAAATTTTATTTTATAATAAGAAGATGAACCTGAATACAAATTGTACAAAAAAAATTTATCAATCAATAAATGAAGTTTTGACAAGTTTTTCAATTTAACGGCCAATGAAGGTAAAGTAAAACGGAGCTCTCCATCGAAATTCAGTTTTATAAGAACTATTCCTATTGAATCATTTTTTCCTCTTATCATGGCCTACAGGGACGTGGTCCGACAAGAAAAAAAGTGGTTGCACGTTGCAGTTGTGGTTCCGTCAGTTGGTAGGATTTAGATAGAGATAACTACACAGGAAGGAAATCTTTTGAAAAGACACAAGTTAACAAAATTGGTCATAGGTAAATTCTAGGTTATATGTAAACAAGGTTTGTTCGTTTAGCCCTGAAGTCACCCCAAGCCTTTTTTTGAAAACTCTGAACTCACCATGACCAGCAAATTCTTTGTTTTCTTACACCTAGGGTCGCCCTGAACTCGCCCTGAAGTAGGTCTATGTAGGTTTCTTGCTGGGGAGAGTTGAGGTAAATAATAACTTGTCAAAGTGGCATGAGCTCCAAAGCATTTTTATTTTTGGATTCACAATAGAAGTTCAAGGAATGCACATACATATTTACTTAAATAATAATAAAAAGAAATAGAAAATGGAAGCTTTGCTTTGTTTCTATTAATTTTTAAAGAAAATGCTGATTCATGCTTATTTCACAATTGAGGACTCAATAAGGTTTTTTGAAAACCGAAAACACAGTTTTTTTTTGACAATTCTTGTGATTGTCAAGAAAACCTGAGTATCTAACTCTAGATAAACTTCAAGGAGCGAACCTATAAGAATTGTGTATCGAATGCATCTCAATGAAAAATTTCTTATACACGTCAAGTACTTTGAATCTCGGGGCCCCTATACCTCGGGGGCCCCGTATCATTGATACGGCTGATACCGCGGTAGCTACGCTACTGCTGTCCATTCCATTCACCCAAATCATGGTCTAGAAAATAGGGTCCTACTTCATCATAGACCTGTTCCCAATATTGTCCAAAACTGCCAAGTTGTTACTTTTTATCCATTTTTTGCCTGATTTTGATTTAACACATCAAAAATTGATGAGCTTTGGGAAGAAGTGAGCGAGAGCTCACGAGATAAGAAAACATTTCATCTTCCTGATAAATTCTGCCTTTGTTTGAATTTGTATTCTCTCTGAGGAAGCACCATCAACGTTTGACAAACTGTCAATTTTGGCCCAAAAATCTGTGGAACAAATTTCATATCTACGTTCAAAATATCATCATGCAATTGTGATCGGAGAACTGTGTTTTCATCAAGTTCAAAAGAGAAAACTTGAAAAAAGTCATTATTGCAGAGCAAGCTCCAACTCTTATTAGATTCACATCAAAAAAAGAAGTTAGCAGTCAGGCTCTGTATCTTTGGCACCTCATGTATGGAAAATTTGGAAAAAAAGAATGTCATCTAATTGGTCAGTAAATAATAAATAAATTGGATGGCGCAACAGCCCGTAGAGAACCAGGGTCTAGTGACTTACAACTCTCAACTATTCCTGTGTGTGTGTTGCTGGCAGGAATGGAGGGGAATCAATGTTTTTTGCCTAGCCGGAACGGCTAGATGAGAAGATTTTTGTCAGTTCCTCGCAGGAGGCAGTACCTCAGATAAAACATTTCTGTTTTTAGGTGGCACGGCTTGGAATCGAATCTTATTGGCCAGTTATTGGTCAGAAAAGGTCAGCCAGTCCTAGAAAATGGTCATCCCTAGAAAAATTGCAATAAAGGCTTAAGGTTTTTCAAGGTCATGCAAGTTCACGCGATTTTTGGCACTTCATTTGTGGGAAATTCGCAAAAAATGTTTATCATCCGAAAGATCTCAAGATCGTGATAAAAGGTAAACTATTTTCAGTAATATGCTCTTGGTCAGCCATAGATTTTTTTCTATGCATTTTTAAAATTAGTTTCAAGGTCACAAAAAAAAACGTTTGGCACCTCATTTGGGCCAGTTAAAAAAAAAAATGCCTTTTGAAAGGCAATTTCACAGTCATAAAAGGTCAGCTGTTTTCAGTAATTGGTCACCCATTGATTTTTTTTCTTATGAATTTATAATTAAATAAAAAAAATCTTTAATAATGAAATAAAAAAAAATAGTACTCGACAAAGAAGCTTTTGGGCCAAAACTGTGAAAAATTATAAGAAATGGGAAAGTTTAATGGGTATAAATGTATCTATGTATATTAGGGTGGAATCATTTTGTTTTTTTTTTAAATCTAAGAAACCTAAATACGGAAAAGTTGAATTGGGGACCTGTAGGATGGGTGCTGTGCAAAATTTGGTTTATATGTATGTAGTTTGTAGATTTTTAGTTTTAGATTTTTATTATTTGAATTATTAAAAAACAAGTACTTGAGATCATATATAACACTTTGAGTAAAGCTTAGTACCAACAGACGATTGTCAGCTCTGACAATATTGTCAAATTTGACAGTATTGTCAAAGCCGTACGTACATTTTTTTTCCCAAAAGCCTTAAAACGGTCTAAACAAACAATTTTATCTAACAATATGTTCGTTGGTTTACATCCCAAAACTACGAATTCCTACGAATTTTATTTTTTTCTTTATGAGCTTTGACAGAACTTTCGGCTAAATTCGTAGAAATTCGTAGTTTTGGGAAGTACGCGAACAGACATAATATTGTTCAAAACATCATTATCAGATGACACTTTGACAATGAAAATGTCAAGTTCTTGGCAATGGTCTATTCTCTATTCATACCATTTTAGATATTATCAGACTCATTTGAAACTGTCGGTGGAGTGAAATTACACCAAACAAAATGAAGCCAGTTTTAAAATTAAAAAAAAAATAAAATTCTCAGTTACGGTTTTTGCGATTTTTGAAGTTTTATATCTTGGGAATTACCAAGGCTAAGGAGTTGAAATTTGGTGAACCACCTGTGTTTGATCAGCTCAGTAAATACTGCGAATTTGAAGTTTCTGACTTTATTGGTACTGAAGTTAGAGGGGGGTTGAAAATCGCCTGAGTTTGTTCCTGTAAAAAGAGTGTAGTGCCGCGAACTTGGCTGGACAATACCGTGCCCTTTGGTATGTGAAAACAATTTTTTTGAATTTTCACATTTTATAACTTTTGTAGCGCGCATGATTTGACAATGGACTTTTCGGTGAGTTTATCCTATGCCAAAATATAATAAAATATAATTGCATTTAAAAGCCTTCACTTGGATTCATTCCGGAAATGAAAAAAAAAACTGTTAAAGTAAAATTTGCCCACTGCCACGCCCACTTTTCTTATTTCTTTGTTTCTCGGAAAAAACAGGCCGTGAACTCTACCTCCTGGGTGGTTTGGAAACGAGTGATGAACACTGATGAGTAGGGTTCGGATTTCTATGCAAATACATATTTTTTTAGGGAAGCTTTGGAAGCAAGGAAACTAGTTATGTATACGAATCATGAAATTTTCTTTAAAATGGCATTTAAACGTAGTTGCATATTTTTGCATATTTTGGGATAAATGCATATTTCGCATGTTTTTGCATATTTTTAAAATAAATGCATATTTTGAAAATAAATACATATTTTTGGAGCATATTGTCCAAAGATTTATTTAAAAAATATATAGTATCCCTTAAATGAAATGCACACGCACCTCAAAACTTTTATCTTCCTATTTTTTTGTATTCATTTGATGAACTTGAACCATATTTCAACTTCCAACCCCACATTATACGCATTTAAATTTGTATGAAAATGAATGTAGAGCGATTTTTTCGATGTATAAGACATTTTTAAGACCGAATCGGCAACGTTTCGATTTCGAAAACTTCAAAAAAAATTACATGATTTACGCAAACAAAACATTTAAAAATGAGAATAATTAAGGAGTAATTATTATTTTATTTTATTTTGAATTATTTATTATTTTTTATTTCAATTAAACAAATGTTATATTTATGTTTGTTATTTTTTTTTCTTATTAATTGTTACGTTATTTTCGTTTTAATTCATTTCTACCAAAAAATGAAAATAAGAGACTGAATGTTTTTAATTAAAAACTGTATAAAATGTGTTTTTACTCTGAACAAAAATTAAGATAAAATGGTTTTAATTGCATATTTTACATCCATATTGAGCATTTTAAGGCGCATTTTTTAAGCACATTTTTTGAGTTTTTTAGCGCATACAAATCCGGACCCTACTGATGAGTTATGCGATTTTCACATTTTTTTGCAATGATTTTTTTTAAATTCAGCTAACTAAAAATTTTTATAATTTTTTTTCAAAAATCTATTTCGATTGTAAATTTAATTTTTTTTTCAGAATTTACTCGAGATTTTGTTCCGTTTTCGAGTTATATACAAAAAGCCATAAAGGGTGCTTTTGCACCCCCTCTCCAAAATGGACCCTCTAATTTAATAGCACTCCGCTGTTTTCTCATCTTCAATGACACCTTTGATTATTTGAACAATAAAATCCCATGAACGTCTTAGAATTTGTTATATTCGAGAAATTAAAAATTAGAGAAAAGTCTTCTGTGAAAATTTTTAAAAGACTGACAAATTTCAACTTTGGGCTTCGGCGTGAGAAGTCAACTATTTCAAAATGGATTTTAAATAAAGGGAAATTGGAGTTTCAAATTCCAAACGGAGTTTTTGAAGAAAAAAATTATTTCGTGATTTAGCAAACCCTCAAATATGGCGCAAAAACGTTTTTTAATGCTTTTTTAGATATGGTTATTTCAAAAAAGTTTCTTCACAAAAAAATTTTAGTGTCATTTTCTTTTTTAGTGACATAAAATTAGCCTATAACATTTTTTTTGATAAGATTTAAGAAAAATTTATTAATATCTGTCGCACTTGAACATTGTATAAAAATACAATTTTGAGTGATTTCGACTTTTTAATTCAAATTTGTACTGCCTTAAATGTTTGTTTGTATATTTTATGCAAAATTATTTAAAATAGTTAAATCAGCTCAGATTAACTATAACCATATCCAAGCAATAGAAAGAAAAAGTACTAAGAACACAGTTTTCGAAAATAAACATTGTTGTTTAGTGAGCTAACACACCATCTAATTTCAAAAATTGTTCATATATTCTTATTCCTACGATTCTAATTATTCTAATGCATCTTTTGGCAGGTATTAGATTTTAAATCTGAACAGTATTTTTTTCGCCATACCAAGTAGCACACCAATTAACAATTCTAATTATACTGTCCTATAACAATATCAATAAAATGCACGACTGGGTCGCACGTACTTGCTCTTATGTTCAAGACCTTGTGGATTTAAGAAAAGTGTATATAAAAACATGGAAATTATGAGATAAAAATGTAGAGAAGCATGAAATACGACATTTAAATTGGCTAAAACCACTCTTTTGACAGTTTGAGGTGAAAAAGAAGAATGCCATCTTAATTCCTGATTGAATATGATTGTATAGAAAAAAAAAAATTAAAATCGTTGGAGCGGTTTTTAAAAAAAATAATTTTTTGTATATAAAATTCTTAAAATATTTTTAAGAACAAATTTTGGCATGCAAATCTAATGTATATATTTATGTGCATATAATAACAAAATTGGAAAAAAAAAATTGTCAACCCATTTCTGAGATATCGAATTTTCAAAAAAAAATTTTGAAACTTTTTTTAAAAACCCAAAAACTTTTTTTTTGAAAATTTTGATATGCAATATTATTTGATCTTATCTGAATTTTGTATATAAGAAAATTCATCTAAATTCGTTAAGCCGATAACGAGAAAATTCAAAATAAAAAAATACGTTCTATGACAGGTACTATTAATAGTTGCTAAGTGTAAAATTTTATAATTTTTGGTAGTAGATCGCACTAATTTTAGTCTATATAAAAAGTTTAATCAAAATCGTAGGAGTCGTTTTTGAGAAAAAAATATTTTCCTTTGCGGTTATTTAACTTTTGTATGGAAGGTACCGTTACTTTTTCATAAATGTAAATTTTTTATTGTAGAGAGTACTAAAAAACTCTTAAATATCGAGTTTCAAAAAAATCGATATGTCATTTTCGAAATATTATATTTTCAAAAAAAAAAATTTGAAACATTTTTTAAAAATCCAAAAAATATTTTTTCAAAAATTTTTGTACACAAAACTATTTATATTTTTTGGAATTTTCCGTATAAAAAAATAATTGAAATCGGTTGTACCGTTTTGAAGAAAATCAAAAATTAAAAAAATGGTTCTTTGGGAGGTACCATTAATAACCATTTTTGAAAAATGGTTTTCCACCCAAAGGAAGCCTTTACTTAAATAATTTTACTGATTTTTTTTTAAGAAAAGTTGTCGAGCCGTTTTTGAGAAAAAAGCGATTATATAAAATTGACAAAAAAAATTGTATGGCAGGTACCGTTATTTTTGGCTCTAAAAAAAAAAATGAAAAAAACGTGTCGGCAGAATCACCAAAAACCATTATGTACCAAGTTTGAAGAAAATCGATCGAGCCGTTTAGGCTGTAGACGAACAGACAGACAGACAGACAGAATTGTGCCACCCACTTTTTTGGTGTTCTCTATCATCGTAATATCATGCAGTGATGAAAATTGACTTTTGTCGATTGTACTGAAAACTGAAAAAAAATTGTACTGAAAAAGACCTAATAGTACTGAACTTTTTTTAAATTATAAAACAACGCAAACAATTAAAATATGTAAATATTTTATTAAAATAAAAATACATAAATTAATTATACATATACATTTCATTGGTATAATTTTATTCTAAAATAAGTTTTATGGACGGATAGCAACTTTGGCACAAGTCTTTTCTTTGTATTAACATTCATATGTACATTTCATTCATATGTTTTTCTTACTCTAAAATTTCTTCATCGGCAAGTGGTTTACTCGGTAAATGTTTATTCAATAGACTTTTTTGGATAATATAGCTGTGACCAGTAGCGGATCCAGGATTTGGCAGTGGGGGGGGCTTGGCGTTCCCTTAGACACATCTTTTGAAAAATTCTTTAATAATATACGAATGCCCTACCAACCCTAATTTTCTTTTTTCAGAAAGTAGCTAGTCGGCAGCTGAATCAAAAAAGATTTTATGTAATGCAAAAATGTTATGTAAATTTTACGATTGGAAATGGAGCATCTGGTAATTAGTAAGCTTCAGCTGCTATTTTGAAAAGATACTTTAACCAGTTTCTCCACAAAGACACATCGTATTAAAAAGGTGTTACAATATGTTTATAAGAACTTTCAATAAGTAGGTAGGTACATTTCTTTAATTTGAATATTTTTTGTAGGTTTTATAAAACCTCATCTTAAGTACTTGGTTTAACTTTAGACAGCCGTCTACCTCCGAAAAGTTATTGATAAACTTTGTAGGTTTCTGTTGTCCTACAATTTCTTAACTTGGATTGGTTGTCCTAGATTTGATTAGCTAGACATTTTATTTCCATATTTAAATAAAGCATATTTCCTACTAATGAGAAATTTTGAGAAACTTCCTAGCAAGTAACAGTCTAAAAAATCTAATAACTAAGACTAAAAGATATACTTTTTTTTTCTGTTTTTGACACTAGCGTAAGATCCGTAGGTACAAAAGTTAAGTGGAAAAAATTGAAACAAAAGAGCGTACGCAAGGGGGGCAGCTAGATGTGCTTGCTCCCCCCCTTATCAGAATATATTTCATATTTTATATATTATTCAATTTGTCTTCCTTTTAAAGCAAGAGTTCTGTAATAAAACTATTTTTTGAATGAGTTTGCTCCCACCTAATCGAAATCCAGCGTACGCCAAAAAAGAAAGGTAAGTGAGCTCCCTATAAAAAAAGACGATTGCAAATTTCTTGTACAAGTAGCTGTTTCAAGAAATTAGCTAAATCATGTTTTTCAATTCACTTTTTGTAAATTTGAGGACAAAAAATGAATTTGGATGTTCTGTACCTATTCCACCTAAAATGACTTTAGTCCATGTGGATTGGTATTTTATTTTGATGTTATCATGCAAACTATCCATTACCTAGCATCCGTCGAATGAACTGCGGAGCGAACCAGACAGAATTTTGACATTTTTGCTATGATCCAAATGTCAAAATTGGGCCTGGCTCATTCGTCGAATTCTGTAAACAGGGTAATTTTTTACACCGGAAACTGAGTTTTTAAACTTAAGCCCCAAAAGTTATCTGGGCTTAGCTAAGTCCGAAAAATATCAAGAGCTTAAGAAAAAGCTAACATTCATTCGTTTAGTCAAACTTTATTTGATTTCTAAGAATTATCGATACCCAAGGAAATCTAGGTAAAAGTAATAGGATGAAAGTCAACCTCTCTAGTTTCAATATAAGGGCTTGGAAAAAAACACAGCATTTAGGAATGCATACTTACTAGCCCCAAACTTGTTATTTGTTTAGTCCGATTCCTTTGGGGCTTAGAAAAAACAAAACTTACACACAAATTGTTAACCCCCAACCTCCATTTGTCCTTGGACTTCGGAAAGCAACAGCTTCCATGCAAAATTTTTAGCTCTTGCCTTTTACTTTCGTCGGATTTCTTTAATGCCTGGAATAAAACACAGCTATTTATTATCCAAATTTGTTAGCCCTAACAGTGTTATAGTCTTCTTCTGATTCCCTTGCACGCTTAGAAAAACGCTTTCTAAAGGCTTAGCCCCGAGCCTCAAACATTTTGTCTTATACCTTTAAGGTTTGAAATACGTATACGCCTACGTAGGTATATTTATATATGTATAATCGTCTTTTTTCATCCAGTTCTCTTGGGGCTTCGAAAAAAAAACAGCATGTATATAATATGGTTCAGCCCAACAACTCATTAAATTTTCCTAGGGCTTGGAAAACACAGCTCACATGTACATACATTTTGTAGCCACAATCTTAGTTTTGTTTGTCTAACTCTCTTCTGAATCAGCCGTGGGGGGGGGCTTCAGCCCCTATAGCCCTCCCTCTGGATCCGCCACTGGCTGTGACAGCATTAATTTTTAATTAGGTTTTTAGTTTCTATTAGTGCAGAACACGTGTCCACCTGCATTCGGTTTCTTAGTTTTGTTTTAATAATATTTTGATAAAAAAAATTCTTTCGACGTTTTCGGAGGATGAGGAATATAAAAAGCACCCTGGACAATTCGGTTTATATTTGAAAACATGAACTCGTTGCATTCATTTTTCACAAGGCCAATTTCAGCCCAGAACTCAGAAATAGAAGCATTTCTAAATTTTTTTTTAAGTATTGGCAGTCAGCTAGAGCTCGATATTCTTTATTAATGAGTTCAATGTTTTTTTGTTCCCAAGGAAAAAATCTATTGAATTTAATTGGCCATCTAAAATTGAAGTTTGTGAAAAATGTTGCAACGAGTTAAAAAAAATGTCTTCAAAATTAAATCTTTTCTTCACATCTTCGAAAAAAGCTATATAGAACATCCGTGCATGACTTTTAAAGCTATAAATTTCGCTTTCAGTTAAATTTTTAGAAGTGTAAAAAATTTCACTTTCGGTCCCGCAATAGATTTCCTTGACGGGAAGGTGGTTTTCTAGTAAGTTTATTGACAATATGGGTCTTTCATTAAAAGTTTCTTTACGTGGTTATGTGGTGAAGTCTGACTGAACATATTTGCTTGATTTTAGAGATTTATGACCTTTTCAAAAATTAAAAATAGTACAAATAGTACTGAAAATTGAAAAGTGGTACTTGCGTACTCGGGAAAGTCCAATAGTACCGAATTCAGTACAATAGTAAGCCTTTTTGCAACTGTGATATCATGTTTGATTCTTATCTCAAATTTTTTTTTATAATCGCAAGTAAAAATCATTGTTCATTTTTTCAGTTCGCCTAAAAAGTATTTGAATTTCAAAAAAAATTTAGGTATTATACTTTTAGGAGTATTTTTTCTTCGATTTTTCGTATACCTCTTTATGGGATCATCCAAAAAGAGAAATCAGTTTAAATTTGCCACGCAATGGAGTAAATTATTTCATGAGCTGTGTGGACCATTTTTTTAGTTTACGATTTTCTTAAGAACGCAAGTTGTTCTCACTTTGATGTCATTGTGCCGAAGAAGTTTAATATTTTTTTCGGCCGAAAATAATTTAAAACACCTAAATTCATTCGCAAAGCTTACAAGTTTACAAATTTCTTAAAATCTCTACGGATAAAATACTGCTTTTTTTTGGGTAGGCAGTCAAAAATTAAAATAGTGGTTCTTATTTCAAGCTTAAAAATTACTATCAAATAAAAACCAAATCGTCAGTAGATGCTTTTTTATTGAATACAAGTGAAGCACCTGAAAAATACCACCCAAGCTAAATTAAAAAGAAACCTCTTGTTGGATGACCCTATACTAAGCATTAACACAGTATAAATTCAAATTAGAATTATTGTACGTGAGGGATGATTTAAAAAACTGGTTCTTATTTTATATTCGTTTGATGTCGAAAAACACAAAATAGTCAAATGTTCATATTACCTAATGCTCTCCAGCACATTCCATACAAGAAAAGAAGGTTCTTCTTTTGTACGCAAGTGAATCAGCTAAGAAATATATAAACCATTCATTCAATGGTGGTGTCGTGAAGGTTTTACTACGATTTTTTTTATTATTGATAAAACAAGCAAACAACATAATTACAGAGAAAAGCTCTCTGATTTGTTTTTCAATAAAAAAGTGTTTTTATCAGTTAATTTAATCTTATGGATATTTTTCGGGCAGGAAATAAGTACCTTTTCCTTGAGTTATCGCAAACCTTTTGACAGCAAAAGTTTTATAAGAAACATAGCTAACCGTTTAAAGTGTGGTGTGATTTTATTACTTTTTTAAGTATTGAGTCCAAATAAAGTTTTGTAAACAAATTCAAATAACCTCTGTACGTATACCGGCTTTTTTGTTAAGCAGCATTCAGAGCAATAATAAATTTATGTAAGTACGTAGTGCCATAGCGGCTATTTCATAATTTATGTCCATTATGTAGGTATCTCATAAGTCTCAACAAAAAAAAATGTGTTTAATTTTTGAAAGGAATGAAGGGTAAGAGCGCATGCTTTTGTTTTGATTTCAACCTCAAATATCACTCTTCATCTTTCCCTTTTTTTCATCATGCTCATGGGAATAGGATGAATGCAGACGATTGGAAACAAGTTTTATCTTTCATATTTGTACCGATCCGGGAATGATTTCTCACAAAATATAAACTATTTAAACTGTTAATATTTTGTACATAATATATGCACTAGATACTGTGCAGTAAATATCGGGACAAACTTCAAACATGTGTCGACTATTTATTTGACTTGGGATTTATAAACAAAACCAAAGCAAGAAGGGAAAAATTATGCGTTTCGATTTTTTTCATTGCTCTGTTTCTGTCATGCGTCATCGTCAACTTAAAAACAAAATGAACAAATGCACGCTAAACAGAAACAAGGTATCCTCATTAGTTATGTGACGTTACAATCATCTGCGTTTGTTCAGAGAACAGAAACAAAAAATTAATTCATTCGATTGTATTTTTTAGTTTTCCTATTTTTAAAGTTTTGTTTATCTCAAAAACAGCTCGTTTAATTATTTAATTCTTAATTAAAGTTTAATTTTAATAAGAAAATAATAATTAGTATGTTAAAAGATGATTGTGACGTCACTAAAACACCATAATGGCAAACTTGGTGTATCTAATGAGCATACTGTTTCGGTTCATCATGGGACCAATGAAGCTGTCAGTTGTAGGGGAGTGTTCAACGTTCACTGGGTATTGTATTTACACGAGCAGATTTTGTTATGGGTCAAAAAATACTTGATTTTAGATTTCAAGCATTGATTACGTCACTGGTGAATAAACAATAACAAATTGATAAGCAAGGCAAATTAAAGTAATTGGTGCTGAGAAAATAGGTTTGTTCGATGTTGGCACTGGGGAGCTCTGAACTAGCAATTACTTCACCATTTACTTGCATTGTGATCGATGTGTGTTTTGAAGCATGCCTTGTTGCACTATTTATGACCGAATTTATGATGATTTTAGGAAGACGAATTATTTTACTTGAAAACTGCGAACTCTGGATTATGCGAATCCAATCAAAATTATGTAAACAAAACGAATTAATTAAATAATAAATTTGTGCAACCGGCACACGCGAAAAATAAGATCGAAACGACCAAACTGTCAAAACGATCAAGATCAAGAAGGATATGAGAATATAGAGATAAGACAAAATATTGCAACAAAACTGCAACAACGATGCAGCCAACCGGCTGGTCAGCTGGGGGTGGGTTCGTCGAATTGAATATGAATGATTAAAGAATTTGATTATGGATGGAATAAAAAAAAGGAATTTGATTTGGTAAATTAAATAAAGGTAAGTACAGGGGCGTTCGAACTTACGCTATAGGGTGGACGCCAGGAAACTTTTTATGGTTGTTTGCTTTAACCAGTGGCTGAAAATGTTTCTTCAATAAATTGAAAAGGAAACACAATAATTTAATTCCCTGATGGGGAGTTGAAAAGTTTATTAAAAAAATGTCTGGGAAACCGTGGCTTACGCCTGGATTAAAACCCAGAACCTTTTCAAGATAAAAATGAACATAAAATAAATAATTATTCGAAGAACAATTTAAGCTATTTAGCAAAGATAAAAAGAAGAACAATGTATAAGTCAAACAAAGAAAACCGAAGCCGCAAGAATGGACCGCTATCACCGGTCCCGAAATCAAAGACAAAGAAAACTACTTTAAAAGGGGGTCACGAGTCTACCAATTTTGAGACAAAAACGAAATTAAAAAGGCCAACCGAATTTATTTTAAAACAATTTACCACCAAACGAATTAAATGATGAATAACTAACACTCTACTTATCTTTTTTTTAGAACTCCTTTCTTCCTTCTCCTTTTCCCCCAATATTCCGATTCGCCCCGATCGCGATCTGGCGTTGCAAAACTCCTTTCTTAAAAGCGAGTTTTCTATTCCCCAAAATAACTCCTTCCTCGAATAACTTTCAAAAAAAAGCTTTGCACTTTAAAATTCTCAAATCTAAATTGTTTTTTAGCTTTTCAAATTTTCCAGCTTTCTATCTTCTTTTTTTCTTTCTCAAAATTTCCACAACCTCTATCGGCTATTCAGGTCAACCAAGAAGTTTCTGCCTAGCCTTTGTCATCTACCGGCCTCTCTTTCACTCACACATTCTCACACTCATTCGTATGGTTTTCGTGGAACTCTGTTACGGTTCCACTCCGAGGATGAATTCCAACAAAACTATCTCTCACTCACGCATTCAAAGGATTCCCCAAGTTGTTGGCGTTGTCCCAAAACTTGACGAATCCAAGGCCGGAGCAAGACATATTCACAATAAAAGAAAAAAACTATAAAAAGTTGAAATTGAAACATAATTCTGAGCATTCTCTCAGTTACTCTACATTTCTAACTTTTTGGAAATCATTCAAAGAAGGCAAATATTTTCTTTTAACAATTTTCTAAACCTTTTGAGGAAACGATGGAGGAAGGCAAAACTCTAATTTGGACCTTTGTGCAGATTTGGGGAATGAAGGGGACAGCGTTTAGCGTTCCATTCTTTTAAGCGGTCGGTGTTTATTTAAAGCTAAAATTAAAATTAAAGTTAATCATTTAGGCTGGGCTTTGGCATGTTAAAAAAAAAGAAAAGTTAAATGTATGTTGATATTATGTTGTTAGAAATCCACATTTAAGTGTACACTGTATGTTTTTATTCCGCATTGCACTTGAGCGCTGACAGTTTTGGCTAAGCTTCCTTGCTCAACGTAAAGGAGGCGTGTGAGTCTCGAGCCCATCTGCTGGTTCAACACGATATAAGATATAATACGGGTGAATACGGCGAACCTAGTTGTGTCATCCTCCCCGAGCAACTCTCAAGCTCCCAGAGGACAACGGACTCAAAATTGTGGGTAGAAAAAAGGGACTGGTTTGGGGTGGAGGGGAAAACAGATAACGAGAGTTAGACTATGACCAAACAACATAGTTGGAAGAAGGTTTTAAGAACCGCAGAAAGAGAGGTTTTTGTTGCGGTAAATCTTACCGTAACAGCCTTTGAATTCATTCTTATGCACCCCAGGTTTTTTTCTCGGGGAAAGGGATCAGAGTTACAAAACTAGGGCGTATCTACGCAGGATTTTTATCAGGGAGGGGCAGACTCATTAAAAATATATGAGTTGAATGAATATTATCACTCTTTTCTTGAAACAAAATATGGTGATGTTAAAAGTCCCATAGGATTTGTATAGGTAATAAAAAGAGATGTTATAATTTTATGATATTCTGATAACACTGTTTGACAAGCAGTGGCTAGCGTGAGTTTCTGCCGCCCAGGGGGCGGTGGGAAATTTTGCCTCCCCTCCCAAATTTGTAAATATTCAAATAAAAAAAATCGACTAATATAAACAAAAAAAAAATTAATAAAATTTTTCGGCAAAGCTAAATTTATTATTGATTCATTTCCACTTCTTTTAAACTCAGTTACCAAGCTTGCGTCAACGTGTTATAGTGGGCTTAATAAAGTTGTAGATCTTACGATTTTCTAAAAAACAAGCTTAAGAAGACACTCTTTTCTTAAATTGTCTCATTTTCTGAATGAATTTTGTATAGATATATTAATTAATGCTTTGTTTTAAGTTTTGGTCCAAAGAAAATTTTGTGTATGAAAAAAATATCTCAAGTGATTTCTCATCGTCGAACTCGAGATTTTGATTGATAGGGAAGATGAAAAAGTGGGTCTCACAATTCTGTCTGTCTGTTTGTCCCTTCCGCTACAACCTAAACGGCTGGAAGGATTTTCTTTACATTTGGTATATATTGGTTTTTGGTCATACCCCTCATATATTTTTTCACTTTTTTTAACCAAAAGTAACGGTATCTGCCACTTGCCACACAATTCCCTTGGAAAATAGGTCCAAATTTTAGTTTCAAAATTCTGCTTTTCAAAACTCAGTTGTTTAAATCGAATTGAAAATATTTTAAAGATTTTTGAGTTTAATAACCATCTATAACTATCAAAACAAATGTGAATTTAGCGGCTTTTCACTCTAAACGTCTAAGCTGACGAAATATGCAAGACTCTTCGTGCTGCACAAATGTCTTTATCTTTATTTATTCCGGTATGCATACATTAATTTTCTGTTACAACTCGCAGTTCCTAATTCTGTTTTATGAAATTCTGCAAATAATGAAAAAAGTGGTTAGGAAAATTTTCCATTATTTTCAGAATCTTGTTAAAGGAATTATCAAAAATAGAATTTTGAAAAGCAGAAATTTTATGAATTAGGTATGAAAGATAGAATTTTGAAAACAGAATTTTTCCTCAGACAGAATTTTGACCCCAACCCAATTTTTTTTAGCAATTTTACCAAATCTTATTTTTCTCGAAAACAGCTCAACAAAAATGATTTTTTGTTTTCTTGAAAACTTTGTGACTGATTTTAATAAAAAATTCAAAAGTAAAAGTTCAAAAAGTACATTTTCTTTGAAAACATTTTAATGGAAATTAGTATTTTATTTTTTTAATGAATGGTATACCCGCCGTAATAGCTGCAAAGTTCTTAAGAACACCATAATATTTTGAATATTCAATCATTATTTTCTTACTTTCTACCTTTGTACCTATCTACTGTTCAAATGAATTTTGGTAATAATTTTCTGTTTACGACAAAACTTTTGGTTTCAGTACCGCCCCGGACAGAATTTTCTATAGGGACGCAAAAATTAAATAACTATGCGAGCTGCAGGAATCAGCAATATAGTTTCGCGAATCGGTATTCCAATTCAAGGAGTCGTGAATGCGGTAATTGAAATTCAAAGCGTAGCCTTTCTGATCACGTAAACTCCCGCCTGGATTGCAAATTCGGTAATTCACATGAATACATTTGCTGAGGGCGGCAAAATTTTACAGTTAATACCTATTAGTTATTTAAATTTCTCTGTCCAGTTTATATAGTGCCGCAAAATTTGCCGCCCCCATAAAGTGCCGCCTGGGGTGGACCGCGTCCCCACGCTATGCCACTGGTGACAAGGTTCTTCGAACATGAATAAATTAAGCTAGGTTAAATTGCCGAAAAATGTGGGTACCCAGCACGTCAGATTGACATCATGTCATAGCGTTTATTTGTAATAGAAAAAACAGGTTTGTAACAATGCCATAACTTTGAAACTTTGTTTGTTGTTATTTTCGTATTAAGCGAGTCCAATTTTATGAAAAGTAGCTTCTTTAAAAATTGTTGTAAGAAAAATAAATTGTGTTAAAAAATAAATTTTTCTTAATCATTGAGAAATTTTGATTTCAAAAGTTTTAATTTTAGTTTATTTCTACTACATTAACCAAAATATACTTTTATAGTGGCTATTGATGTGCTGAACTCGAATCTGGTTTTAGAATTGCTCTAGCACGTCAAAGTTTTGAGATAACCCATTCTAAAATATCTCAAACTTATTAATTAGCGCTAATATGGAATTTACCTCCGAAACGCGTTGCTAAATATTGAAATTATTTAAATAATTGTGTAAAAAGTTTAAAATTAGTTTTTTAATAAATGCCTTAAAATATAAATTCTTTAAAATTTTGTATTTAATTATATTATGTACTCAAATGATATCAGATTCCGTGATATGGGATCCGCGGAGCCAGGCACGGATCCAGAATTTCGTTCAGGGGAAGGGGGGCAATTTTCGTGAGTTTCCAAATTCTTGATGAGGTCTACAGAAAATTTGAGTACACTTCATACCGCTGTCATTCAAAGCAATGTTAGTTGATGAGTTTGAAATATGAAGAAAGCAATTAACTCTTTAGTTTTGCGTTTTTGAGTTCCCTCTGGATCTGCGTAATTCCACAATATTATGCTCGGAAAACATAATGCAACAGTGGTATGCTCCTATTCAAACACATGACGTTCGAGTTCAAGTGAACTTTCCAGCCTCTTCTTAAGACAACCTTGGGACAACTAGCCTTGCCGGTAAAAGGCCGTTTTCGAGAACGTCATCAGCGTCAAAAATGCATTTTGCAGTATGTTAGCAAAACGCAAACTGCAAGAGTCTTCTGTTCAAAGGGCAAATACAAGTTTAACTGCATAAGCATTGTGTTCGATAATGCAGTTTGCAAAAGTCACATATCTTCGAAAACATCATCTGCGGTGCAATTCTGCAGTAAAAAGATCGAGTTGGCAACACAAATATTGAGAAACCGGAGAATGTGTTCATAAACATCAAATGGTTTGCAAGAACATTGAAGGCCGTTGATAAAAAAGATTTTGTGCAAACAAAATCATTGCATTAATTTGAAAATTGCTGTATTTTAGCTAAACTAAAATTATAGATCAAAACCAAGATCAAATTTTCTGACATTCAAATAAAACGCAATGATTATAGTGGAAAATACAAATTAATTAATTTACAATATACTTATCCTTCGTTAAATTTTTTTTAATATAAATGTTTCATTTAAGCTCAAAATATAGACTGCAGAGTTGCCAGACTCATGCAGTTCGATACAAAGCAATATGCACGTCGAAAGATGGTGATCATTTGATAATCGAATTGACGAAACAACTATTCTTTCCTTAGGTGTAATTTTTCCATCCAACTTCTTTTCGGCAGTGACTGCTGCAGTGGTTTCCTGGTTTCTCTCCAATCTTTTTCGTTGGATTCGTTCTCTTCAGCAGTTTAATGATATGGAACACGGAAGTCCCTAAGACGCATCCACGAAATCGAAAAAAATCCTCAGGAGTACTTACATGCATCTAAAGTTTATTTTATGGCTAAAACAGATGTGCAGCACGTCTGCACGCATGACTGCGTACAGCGCCAAACTCGAAACATATGTGCACACTCTTAAGGTGCGTATCCATTTCAGAGTAAAAGGACGGCGAGCAGCTCTGAAGAAGTTCTCGAGAGTAAAATTCGAAAGTGGACACAGACATAGTCATGAAATATGCTCACTAGAGGGGAAGACAGAGTCGCTCTCGAGAGTTTTCTAGTGAAAGTACTCCCTCAATGGAAACGCACTTTTAAATATTTATTATAAAAAGAGCTGTATCACCCTTTTAGCGTGTATTTTTTAATGTTTTTCAATAACTTTTATATACACAAATGTAGTTTATTATGTACATATTTTAACTTTAATTATATATCTTCATCCTGTAGGTCCAAGCATTTGAAGCTAATTAAATCGACGTATTTTAAAGATATAATTTTTTTTTTTTTTTTTAATTAAAATCAAATTTAAGGTTGAAAATTTGATAAGTGCCCCTGCCGCCTCTCCCGTTACATTTAACTATAAAAAACCACTTACAAATTTGTAGAGTAGGGTTGGAGGTGGAGCAATAACTTTTTAAAACGTTATTTTTCAAACTGTGAAATTTTTCATTCAAAGCATTTTGAAAAGTGAAAATGAAATTGCTCCCTAGTATGAAATAAGTTGAATTTTCTCATTAAATGTTATACAGTAATGTAACCTGACATTTATCTTTTAATTAAAGACTTTAGCTTTGAAGATGGAGATCTAAGACCGAAGTTATAAGCTTTCCAATCAGTCGATTTGAAGACTATTTCTGCATAGCGGAACTTTTCTTAACTGAACCTGGTCAGCCAGCCAGCGGCCAAAGAACAACCATTCATTGCTGCAACGATGCCCTACCAAGAACATTTTTATAAAAGTATAATGAAATAACTTTTTTTTTGATTATATTTTTATTAAATTCATATTTTATGCTTCGTTCGTTCTTGCCCAGGAGTTGCATGTTCTATGCATACCTACTCCTAATATTATTATTACCCATAATAACTCATCTTGGGTATGCTTAAACATATACCCTTAACATCAACCAAACTATTTAAGAGTCAAGCTGTGTGATCATTGTCATAGTGACTCTTAAACTAAAATAATCCAACGTTGTTGCTAAACGGTTATACATTAAGTAATAGCTCTCTTTTATTTAATATCTATATTTTAATTATGTTTGTATTTATATTTGTATATATTAATGTTTGCTCATGTTTAAGAAACTTTCATGAAAACACTTTAGTTCTAAAAACACTTTAGTTCTATTTTCATTCTTAAAAAAAACATCACAGAAAATAAATTATTTTTAATTCAATTTTGTAAAACTAAAATTATTATTAAAAAAGTCATAGAAAAGAACAAACGTTTATTATTTTCGAGAAAAAAAGATAAGAAATATAACTCAGGGGGGGAGGGGTCAATTGCACCCATTGCATTGAAGGTATTTGAAAGATTCAAAAAGAATATCAAAGATAAATGTTTATACTTCCAATTGACGATACAAATTTATTCGAAATAAATTACTTCAAGAAATAATATCACTTCAAATTTGCCTAAAAACGCAAATTTTAAATTTAAAATATCGCAAAAACGTGACGTTCTAGAGAAATTCTGAGACCAGATTCGAAATCAGTGCATTCAAAACTATGAAAAAATGTATTTTGGTGTTGGAGTGCGTTACTGGAGGCAGCTAACTAGGGACGGAGCTGGCTAGAGGGGCTTGTTAGTTAAGGCCGTAGTCCACCATCATGGACTGTGAAGTCTGAAGTAAAGTAAAGCAAAGTTAGATTTTTTTTTTAAATCTAACGTTCGTTTGTAGTCGAACGGTTTGCCGAATATCATGAAATTTCGTATTACGGTTGGCGAATAAATTGATTCGCCAAAAATTCATCGCTGCATAGTTGTCAAATAGAAGAAACAAATAACAAAAAACTATTAAAAATGCGAAATTTCTACAGCAGTTTTTTTAAATTCTTTATGCAATTGAATAGATCAATCAATCAATCAATTTCTTTTATTGAACATAATATATACAATCTGGCTTATAACTAATATGATACTATGATAAATTTACATTTGTTGGCACATAGGGGGCCTAACGTTACACAATGTCTTAAGTTTAACAAATTATAGATATATAAATTACATGTCAAAAAATTAAAATTAAAATTCGGCTGACTTAATCGTCCTCAGGGTGTTCATTCCCGGTTGTCAATGGTGTTTTTGGTGTAGGTTGGGGGAAGTTTTGGCTTTTAGCCACGGTAGAAGGCTGACCCAATGTCAGCGTAGAACGAGACTGCTTCCTCGTTGTCCATGATTATGTTGTCATCAAGTGTTTCCATTACACTGAGGTACCTTGGCTCCGGATGTCGTTGTTCAGTGGTCATCCTTCTCATTAGCTGATTCGGGTGGTCGATGATGTTCCGTACTAGTCTCTTCGCTGAGAGGACTAGGTATTTGTCCAGCGGGATTATGTTGGCTTCGGAGTAGAGATGTTCGTTCCTGTAGTGTTTCCGCCGCTGCCGGTCGAAGTACAGTCCGGTTCAAATTCTGAGAATCTTCCTTTTGAATACTTGAAGCTCCTTCATGGCTGTCTTGGAGATTGAAAACCAGACTGGGAAGGAGTAGCTGATGATAGGTCGTAAAAGCTGCTTGTAGATCAGTTACTTCGTTGGTTGGCTTAGTCCTTTTTAGACCAGGAAAAATAGCACAAATCGTATGGGGAACCTTGAAAAAATTAATTCATGAAATATTAAAATTGGAATCGACGCAGAATTGCAACCTCTATAACATATCCAAAGTCCCCCAAAATCCCCGCATTGGCTTTTTGTGTAGATGCATTTGAAGAGGTGCAGATGGGGAGAATTTGGAGGTCTATCAAACAAAAATATTTGTTTGGGTAAAACCTGATCATATGATACATGCTTTAAGGGTAGTTTTTAACGCTTAATCTAATGAAACTAAATTCAAAATGATCAACCACCCAAAAAGAAGTTATAGTCCTTTTTATGTAATGATGATTTTTTTTTCAGGTACAACAGGTTAAATATTACCGAAAACCCTTTGAAAATAACGGTATGTTAATGAACCTTGGACTGAATGTTTCATTTGTCATAGGAACTAAGAATCAAGAGAGTCCCTAAAAATATCCATGGCGAAAGGGTGTTTTTTTAAGGGGGAGGGGCAACAAAGAATGTTAACCATAACACCCACGTAAAATCTCTTACACTCATGAAACTCGCCAAAAATATCAAACTCTTCATGCCAACCAAGAATCAAAATAGTCCATACAAATATCTTTGTTCTAATAGTGTTTTTGGTGACTGTTAACTTTTGACTTGTTCTACGGAAAATACGATTTCAAAAATTAATTTTTGCTTGAAAAGGCCCATAACTTTGTTTAGGGTGCTTGTATCATTTTAGATTTGCTTTTATTAGATTCAGCGTTAAAAAATACCCTTAAATCATATACCATACTTTGTGTATATACCTCAATTACACCAAATCGGAATTTTGGCTCAAACCTTCCAACTTCTTCCCAGATTTTCCCTCTCTTTAATAAAAAACCCCAGAACAAATATATCTATGAGGACTATTTTGATTTTTGGTTGCCATGACAAATTATATATTTTTGGCGAATTTCATGAGTGTAAGAGTTTTTTCGTGGGTGTTATGGTTAACATTCTACACTTGCCCCTCCCCCTTAAAAAAACACCCTATTACCATGGATATTTTTAGGGACTCTCTTGATTCTTAGTTCCTATGACAAATTAAACATTCAGTCCAAGTTTCATTAACATACCGTTATTTTCAAAGGGTTTTCGGTAATATTCTACCTGTTGTACCTGAAAAAAAAGTCATCATTACATAAAAAGGACTATAACTTCTTTTTGGGTGGTTGTATCATTTTGAATTTGGTTTCATTAGATTCAACGTTAAAAACTACCCTTAAAGCATGTATCATATGATCAGGTTTTACCCAAACAAATATTTTTGTTTGATATACCTCCAAATTCTCCCCGTCTGCACCTCTTCAAATACATCTACACAAAAAGCCAATGCGGGGATTTTGGGGGACTTTGGATATGTTATAGAGGTTGCAATTCTGCGTCGATTCCAATTTTAATATTTTATGAATTAATTTTTTCAACCTCGGAACCCATTTTTCCTGGCCTATTTCTTTTCTTCATCAATGGATGTAGACGGTGAAAGGCCCAGCTGGCTTTTTTGAGTACATTTCTTGAGTGCGGGTTGAACCTTAGCAACTCATTGAACTGGACTCCCAGGTACTTCACATTCTTTTTGGCAGCTATGATGGATCCGTCAGGGAGTCTCAAGACCAGATTTCTGCAGTTGGCTGCGGTGCGAAGACCTCTACCAGTTGAAGGCCTCCTGAAGCAGACAAGTTCCGACTTGGAAGTGTTGATTCGGATGCCCCATTTCGTGTAGAAATTGAAGAGTCTGTTGATGTGGGCCTCTACTTGTCGGACGGCGATAAACGGTGACATTGATGATGCATAGGTGAGCGAGTCGTCGGCATATAGCAGGTTCTCGCATCCAATTGGGGCAGGTTGGTCGGATGTCATCAGGCTGTAGAGGAAGGGGCCAAGTTTTGAACCTTGGGCGACTCCGGCTCTGATATTCTTCATGTTTGACTTACAATTGTCTAGTTGTACGAAAAATTTCCTGAAAGAAAGAAAAGAAAAAAGAATTTTTGTTAGTGGCAGTGGTACCTGTAATAGATGAAGTTTATGTATTAGGGCTTCTATCCAAACGCTATCAAATGCTTTCTCGACATCCAGAAAGCATCCGACGGTGACACGATGACTGTTGAGGGAGGTGGTGATATCGTGTTGGAACTTCAGCAGCGGATGCAGCGTTGAGTGCTTTTCTCGAAAGCCAAACTGCATGTCAGGGATGATTGAGTTTTCATTGCAGAATTTCTTTAGCCTCCGGAGGATTACTTCTTCCAGTAATTTGCTGATATTGTTGAGAAGTGATATTGGCCTGTAGTTGGATATTAGGTTGGAAGCACCTTTCTTCGGGATAGCCACAATCTTCGCTGTTTTCCACGTCTGGGGGAAGTAGCAGTTGTTGATGCAGTTGTTAAGGATGATTGTGAGGAAAATCATTACTGCTTGTGGAAACCTTTTCAGGATGTAATTGGAAACACCATCTGGTCCAGATGATTTTTTTGGCTTTGAATTGCCGATGATCTCTGCTACCTCCTCTAGATTGCATAGATGTGGACTATCGGTGGGATCACTTGCTGGATTGGTGTCATCGAAACTGATTATATCCGGATTTGGCTGTAGGGTCTGCTGAATTGATGCTTCTACTTCTTGTAGGAAGGCCGGGTCAGTAGGTGGGTTCGGTGTGAAGTTTCCTTCAAAATAGTTGGCGAACGCTTCCACCTTGTCCTGGGTTGAGGTTGCTTCAATGTTGTTGCTGATAATAACTTCTGGCATCTGTGGCTGTTTTCCAATGATCCTATTGATGTTTTTGAAGGCATCAGGTCCTGGCTTAATTGCTTGCAATCTTCTCTGGTACTGGATATTGTTATGGTGTTGAATGGAGTTCCGGAACATGATGTTGACTTGCTGTAGCTCATTCCAAACTGTCTGGTAGTTGATGTTTGTCGTATTTAGCTCGCTTCGATGGATCCGCTGGAGTCGTTTTCTTAGCCGCTGTCTGTGAGCATACAAATTCTGGACGTAATCAGGAAGGTGTTGGTACCTGTCCTTTGACGTCCTAGGCCGCTTTTGCTTCTCCAGGGCTTCAGATACGGCATGTTCGAGGTTGTCAATAGCTGCATCTATTTCGGTATCCAGCAGATTCCTGTTTGAAGGTGGAAGAGTTATGTTGTCTTCGATGTCCCTGTGAAGTCTTTCAATATCCAGCCGCCTGAAGTTGATGAAGTTCTCCGGAGCTTCTGTTGATAGGAGTATTGGTTGGTTCAGGTTGATAGACTCAACTGTCTATCAAGCTGTCACAGCTTCGTGGTCCGAGTCGCTTTGTACGATTGTACAGATATAATTCCGGATTTCCGGAAGAATGTGTACAAGGTTCGAGGAGGCCAGGAAGAAGTCCAGCGTTGATGGCGTTCTAGGAAAGGTGGGCTTCGGCTTGGATATAACCACCAGAGAATGTTCATTGCTGTTCAGTTCCATCCAATCTACAATTGCTTTGCCTTCGTTGCTGATTTTGGAGTCCAACCATAGGTGATGTCTCGCATTGAAATCACCTCCAATGATGCCATAGGTGCTTTGCTTCAGGATGCTGTTGAGGATGAGCAGGTCACTATGTATGTTCCTTGCAGAGGATGCGCACTTGAAGTATGTACAGATGACTGTAAGGGTCTCACCTCTTCCTAGGGTCATCGTGATGGCGGTGGCTTCACTAGTCTTTAGTCGTGGGATAATGACTTGTTTTGTATTGGGGGAGAATTTGTCTTTTATGAAGACTGCTGTTCCAACGCGGTCCTCGTTTTTGTCCTGTCGGTACGTTTTAAATCCTTTGATGTTGATGTTGTTTTGTTTGGTCACTTTCGTCTCGCTGATGAGGGCAATATCAGGGGTATTGTTCTTCATGAATAGGTTGAATGACGTCCTCTTATCTAGGCTGTATAATGAGCTAACATTATACGTCAGGAGCAATTGAATAGACATTGCACTTAAGACGACATAAATCAAATATTTTCTTGATGCAAAGCAGTTTTTCAATTGGTTACGTTGGTATTTATTGTTTTAATTAATTATTCAGTGGTCTTATGTTGTTAATGGTGGTATTTTAAATTTTGAAATAACTCATTTTTAATCACAAAATAATATTTTATCCTAAGAAAATCGTGCTTTATTTTTCGTTCGCCGGCTTATCACTATAACAATTTGTGTTCGCTTAATTTTGAAGTTTGGGGCGAGTCATCTGCAAATGTTTGCTAATTGTAATACCGAATTTATTAATTTGACAACTTTTTGGCTCGCTTCACGAACGGTAATACGGCCCTTAATTTAAAAAGTTAGTTAGAGGATTGATTTTTATTTTAAGAAATCAATAGCATGATATTTTAAGTGTTGCCTATTCTTTTCCATTTCTTTGTTTGTTTATGGATAATATACTGCCAAAAAATTATCAGCTGCCATCAGATGTTTAAAGTCAAAGGATGTTATGTTCTTGCAAAAATGGCTTTATGGTTGTGCCCAGCATATTTGGAATAGTTTATTGAAAAAATTGACGTTTATTGTGAATTTTTTCACAATAAAAATTGTAGCTCAAAGGCGATTCCGCTAGAGACGATTTTCGGCATCAATTTTTAAATTACAATATTTTGTACTTCTTTTGCAAAGTAGAAGGACTCTTTTTATTAACAAAAAAAATTCAACAAAATTAAAGAAAAAATTTTGGCTCGGCAAAATTATCATACGAAAGGTCGGTGCAAACTGCAACTATCATGACTGTTGACAAAGCGCAAAATAGACATTGCCAACAGTTTGAGGTTATGATTAACTTGTGGTCACAAATGTGATTTAATCGTTTGTCCAAAAATATTGAAATATTTGTTATTACTTTTTTAGTATTATTTATGGCAAAAAGCCATTGTAAGTTTGTTGCAGCCGCAATATAAAGACATAAAAACTTGTTTTTTTTCTCTTGTCTGTGGTTCAGGGCAACACCCGTTGTTCTCCCTTGGACAAGCCTTGGGCTGGAATCAGATTCCTACAGTTGTTCTCCCGGCCTGCTCTTTGGAGTTGGTTCAGGGCTTGACCCGTTGTTCTCTCTTCGATTAGCCTTGGGCTGGAATCAGATTCCTACCGTTTAATCCCCGGTTCGCTTCTTCTAAGTGAATTTTGTGGGCAGAGTCTACTCCTGTAGCTCTACAAACAGAGTTATCATAAGACAACAAAAGCTTAAATTGTAAGGTTGTAAGCTTTGAATTATATGAAATAGTTATCAAAAAAAAAAAACAAAGTTGTAAGATTGTAAGCCGTTCTTCTTCAAGCGTAGAGCGTAGCTGCATGTTATTTCTCAAAATCTGTTTCGCTTTCAAAAAAAAGTGTCATAATTTTCTTGGTGTAAAATTCAGCTAAAATTTATTTTTTTTGAAAAAAAACGGGTTTCGAAATATGTATTTATAAAAACTGTATTTTGTCTCTTTTACCGTACAAAATTAAAAGGCAAATATTGAACCACCATCACCATAACCTTAAAACTACTATAAGAAGGTTTTCTATAGTACAAATTCTATATAGGTACTACTGAAATAAATCAGCTAAGTAGAAAACTATGTATTAAGGATTGGACTTGTTGAAATAGTGTTTCAAAATAGCTTTTTATGGCCTTTCACCGGCAATATCACTTGGACTCATCAGTGAAATAGTGAGGGCCTTTGTCGTAGTTTGTTTATTAGGGTGGTCCTTTGAAAGATCATTGTTTATTTAAGTTGGTGTGCCCTTCAAATTTTTTCCAAATAAATACAAAAATCCTGCAAAAATTTTGCTCATTCTTTTACCGCTTACCCGGCCCCAAGACAAAACAAGTTTTATATGGAAAAACCCATGTAAAATGTTCAATTAATCTCTGAATTGTATAACTTTTGTAATAATTTATAGAAAAAGTTAAATTTTGGTAAAAATGTAGTCACTATGATTAGAGGTGTGGGTTCGAGCCCTATTCTGCCGTGTTAGGAAGAAAAAACATATCTGACTTTTTGGCTGTTTTGAGTTAGGGCCAGTTTTGACATCTTTGATATGTTTGCTATTTTATTCTTAAAAATAAAAGCCCTTACTTGCTTGTGATGGCTTAAAACGCTGAAGAAAAATGACGTTCGTTCAAAGAACCATGCTTTTTTAGGAAAAATTGACATTTAAGCACTTAATTTAAGAAAAAAAGTGACTATGGTACAAGCATTTGTACGGTGCAGTGCAATAACATCCGCGGTAATAACGCCTGTGGGTGTTATTACCCAAAATAAAAGGAGAAAACATCCACGGGGGGTTTTTTCCATTTTGAAATGGAAATTAAAGCCGCGGGTTTTGTTTCTTTTTCCGTGTGGGTCTTAATTCCAATTATAAATGAGAAGAAGACCCACTGAACAAAATAAAACAAAAATCAAATTTAACATCCTTTAAATGTATTTAATATAACGAATGTATTTTCAAATTATTTTTTTTTTAGAAAAATAACAAAATCCCTTAGAGAAATAAATAGTCTAAGAGCCCACAGCAGATTTTGGGTGTGAGTGATAGCAAAAAAAGAAGTATAGGCGTCGAAAGTTTCATTAACGGCTATTCAAAAAAATCAAAGTCTTGCAGTCCACAACTAGGGCATTTGCGAGAAATAGTGCATCGAAAAAATAATATGATTGCAACTTCAAGGATAATCGAGTTAGCCGAAAATTGTTTTCACCCCTCCCTAGATAAGCTCCACGGATCCATAAGGGAATAAGGGTATTCATGCAACGTCGTAAGTTTACAAATTGTGTAAAATGATAAGTTTACGCAAAAGTTTGAATGAACGACCATTTTATTAGTTTGGTTAAATGCTGTGTAATTGAATCAGCTGTTCGTTAAACGTCAAATATTTGGGCGCGTTCGGCTTGGGTCGAGGAGTTGGTTTTATAGATAATGCATTATGGTCTGTCTATTTGCATGTGTGTGTAAAAAATATATATTTGTTTTAATAGATACGTGTAGTAAGTACTCCTGTTAATTAAATTATATTTGTTTTGCATTGAAATAAATACATCAATGCCATTCATTTTGCTGGAATCTCAATACCATTTCAACTCAACTTAAGTGACAAAAAACCTGCAGCTCCCGATCCTGCTTGTAAACGTAGTAATTTTTAAATATAGAACCTCTCCCGAGCCAACGTGAAGTCGGAAACTCGAAAGGATAAAACAAAATGTAAAGCTAGAACTATTAAGGCTTTCTCAAACCAATGCGAAATATTTGGAACGACAACGAAACTTTTTCCTGTCAAAATCAATGGGTTAAAAACCCACGAAAAGTTGCTTTTCAAACAGTCAAAAGAAGAAGTGAGGAATATTCCACTTAAGTAAAATGAATCATTCCTCTCTTTTTTTGTTCCAACTTCACCAAATGTCAGTTTCACTCCCGTGAGATGAGTATGGTTTTCATGTATTCGCTCATTTTCACCCGACCACTTCAGTCAACTATCAACAATAATTATTATAGTTCTACCTTAATATACATGACAATAGTCGCGTTGTAAGGTAGAAATATATTAGTCGGAAGCTCACGGCAGTGGTGGGATGAAAATCAGCGAATACAAACAAATCATATGTCACGCCCATAATGTACTTTTCTTCATTTTGGTTAACTTTTGCTTTTGAAAGTGAATAGAGCGCCCCCGAGTACACTTCACGGAAGTGAAACTGAAATTTGTTGAGGTAGGAACGAAAAAAAGTGAATGGTTCTACCTTAGTAATTTACGAAAAGTAGCTTTCCTAAAGGCTCTCCCAAACCAACACGAAATTAAAGTGAATGATCTCAATACTAAAAAACAACAACAACAGTCTTTGTGAATGCTTCGCTATAATTTCGCGTTGGTTGGGCAGAGCCTTTAATCGTTGAGTAAATTTAGACCTTCTAATTATTTTTTTTTGTGTAAGCTACGTTTCATTTAATGAAAGATCATTAACCACTTTATAACGTGAAATAAAAAATAAAAAATCACTTTTAACAAAATTTGTAATTTTTTTTTATTTATTTTGAGTTTTCAAACGAATTTTTCAGAAATTGTTAACTTAATTTTCTATACAATAAAAAATTCGTTTTTAGCTTTTAAAAAAGGTATAGCACAGTATTGTAAGCATTTCCGTTGTTTCTGAACAGCTATTTATCTTTTTTAATATAAAGTTTGGGGAATTTATCCCTCCCGTATGAAAAGTAGGGGGAAATATATCCCCTCCTATATAATTTTATTCTTAGGATATGTCCTTAAAGTATTTCATAAGGCATTAGCCAATAACTTGAAAACATCCTATGTCCTTTCTCTTACCCAAACTTGCTCTCTTGACATCACTAAAATGACCGTGAATCAATATGCCCTTACTTTTTCCGTTTTTAATGGGTAATTTGATCAAAAAACAATGATTTTGTAAGACAATAACATTGTTTGAAATTTTTACTCCCCGTATCTTTCTTAACCTTGCTCCTACCCAAAATATAACTTAACCTTTTTTGTAGGAAATTTAATATTCTTTCATTTTGTAGTGCACATTTTTCCGCTTAAATGCTTAGTTTTGAAAATATTCACGAAAAATTACTCGTGGCCCTATAATATTTAAAATAATAACCCGGGGAGCATGATTTATTGCATATATTTTTCCTTCGTTGACTGGACTAATATATCCAACAATAATTATTGTAGCTGTATCATTTTGAGATTTTTAAATCGAAGAGTATTTTAAAGCAGAGTATGGATCATACTTTAAGTGTGGGCTTAAATGCCAAATCCAAACAGCAATAACACCCGCGGTTCCTATTTCTTTTCTTTCGTGGGTCTTATTGCCATTTCAAAATGGAAAAAACCCCCGTGAGTGTTTTTTCCTTTTTTTGTGGGTAATAACGCCCACGGGCGTTATTACCGCGGGTGTTATTACACTGCACACATTTGTACATCTGATAAATAATCAAGGCAAACAAAAGATTTACTTGTAAATACGACAGAAAAACACTCAAGAGTAAAACAAAAAAGATAGAGATAAAAACAGAAAAACGTGTTTATCTCGAAATGTCAAAAATACACTTACGTTTTTTCTTCTTAACACGGCAGCATTCTAGGCAGCATTCTTTTCTATATTCTCACAGCTTAACTGGACGCCACCTATGAGATTTAATGAGATAATAAATACCTTGATCGCAATCCACTGTGCCAAATCTTTCCTATTTTCCTACTCTTTCTAACAATTGCCGTGCAATTCAGGTTGCTTTTAAAAGAACTTAGGTCTTACAGGCATATAGTTAAAAAAAACTTTTTCAAGTTTCCTCTATGGGTCTAAAATTGTGGAAATTTTTGGATTCGATTTTAATGAGTTTTGTACCGAGTTTTAGAGTCATGAAAGACTGCATTTATATTTTTCTATTAATTTTTACCAAAGTTATAGAAATTCATACATAGTTTGATTGAACATTTTAAGTGGGTTTTCCGCCCATATAAAACTTATTTTGTTTTGGGGGCCGGGTTAACGGAAAGATTTTTTTTTTATTTATTTGCAAGAAATTAGGGAGCGCACCAACTTGAATGATCTTTATAAGGATCACCCTAATGTTTATGGTAGTATATAGAATTTGCATTAGAAAAAACCTTCTTATAGAATTTATGCCTGGCCCCACCCAAAAGTACTGTCAACTTAATGATTGATTAGGAATTCTAATCTTGTTGGACATAATCTACAGTGTTTTTTTTTTTGTAAAAAAAAATCCATTTAGGTTAAACTGAACCTAATACAAATTTCGTTTGACAAAGGCCTTCACTATATCGCTGATGAGTCCAAGTGAGATTGCCGGAGGAAACGCCAATTTAAAGGACATATAAAGCTATTTTAAGACTAACTTATATGTTAATTTCCTAGATTGTTACACTTTTAAATAAAACTTATCGTTGCTGATGCAAGTTTATTTTGTAGGAAAAAATATCTAATATTTTAGGCTTGGTCCCAGGAAAAAAGGGTTATAAAAATATGGGACAGTCTCCGGAAAACCGGCACGGATTGTCACCATCACTTAAGGTATAGGGCAAGTTTTGGATTCGTATTGAAAAAAAATTCGATATAACAATCATGACATTACGATGATAGAGAAAACAAAAAAGTGCGGGTTGCAAAATTCTGCCTGTTTGTCTGTCTGTCTATACCTCGACCCACAGCCTAAACCACTGAAGCGATTTTCCTCAGCCACAGTGCAACTGTAAAAAAAAAAATAGATAGGAACCGTTTTTGCCAATGTAAGAAGGTTGAATTGCCAAAGAAGAAAGTTGAGTTATCCACTTTTTCGCAATCAAGGAACGATATTATAATTTTGAAAAGAAATTTTGGGTTGCAACAAATAAATTTTTTTCAAATCAAAAACTCGCCTGGGATATAGATTTCGGAAAAATTTGTTTTATTGTTAAATACGAGTACAATAAAAAACAAGGAAAAAGTTTATTATTTTCGAGTTTTTTATTTTGTTCACAGAATTTTAATTTTCAGTGCGAAGCTGAAAACAATGTTCCTGTGAGATTTGAGTTTGCGAATTTTTTATTTGTGAGATTTTAAATTGCTGGAATCGGTTGATATTTGGATTTTTTCTATGCGATATGTAAATTCTAGATTGTTAAAAGTGAGATTATGAAAACCAGGATTAATAATTATTATCGATATTTCGTTTTTCAAGATTTTTTTAAAAAATGCGAGATTTCGATACCTACTCAAGATTTTGATTCACGGGACTTTGTACCGATCTGGAATTGTGGCACCTGCATAAATGTATTTATGGGCAGATATGAGCCTGAAAATTTCCTTTGTCAGATAATGACAATACCACTTATCTATATCGTCATATTTTTTTATTTTTCTTTGTTATTTGTATCCGTTCTTTCAACTGAAATAAACTTTCATTAAAGGCGTGTTAATAATGATTTACTATTTCTTCACCAACTTATAAATGGCCAAATTGATGCTCCTGAATTGTTAGCCTGTATTGGCATAAATTACCGAGGAGGTTCTCACCACCTGCGAAGATTTGAACTTTTACACGTTAATTTCCATAAAACTAACTACGGTATACATGAGCCTCTTAACCGTATGTGCATGATTTTTAATTTAAACGGCTCCTCTGTTGATTTTAACATAAGTAAGATGGCATTAAAGAAAGTATTCCGAACCAGTGCTCCACGGTCGTTATTGTTTTTACTTCTTGAAACTATGACTTAAATATTTTGTATATTGTTTAATTATGTATGTATATAGATTTTTTGTTTAATTTTGTTTGTTTATTAGTATATTATTATGCATGTGTTAGATTGCCTTTTTTACTAACCACTAACACATGCACTTATGATGAGCCTCTGATTGTAGGTTGCAGCTTGCTCTAAGCTCACTACAACTAAGAATCTGAAGTGAAAAAAAAGCTAATCATATTGCAGTCTAACTGCAAAATAAAACTATCCAATGTTGCTTTATGATTTAAACCTGCACTATCTACATATTTTCGAAGTTTTACAAAGTTCATGTATAGTGTTGAAATATCCGATTTTAATGATAAACTATCCGCATTGTAGATAGGTATATGCATCCAAAATTAAATAAAAGCTCTTGACTTGAGTGCTTGTTTACAGGTAAATTCATTTATAAATTCCCAAAAGCCATAACTTTATTATTGCAAGTCTAAAGCTACCTACAATGTACATTAAAATCCAATTAAATAATTTTTGTTCTACTCTCCGGAAGTTATCTGACAGTATACCAACCTGATTCCATGTCATTTAATAGCAATATCTACATGTTCGTAGCTATCTACAGTTCTATATAACGATATACCTACATATGTCGTCGACATTTGCACTTAAGCATATAAAAAACCATCATACATACAAATAGCGGTGAGAAGTCGCGTTTATAAATCACAATTTACCAACATTTACTATTAAGCGCTTACTTTCAACAACAACAACAAAAAAACAACACAAAAACAGAAAACCTAAATGCGACCTCGAAACCCACAAAAGCTCTTCCAAAATAGTCAAACTAAAACATAATAGATCCGCTGCCAACGGCCTCTGTGCCATTCAACATTTTCCAACTGAACAAACAGCCAGAGTATAGAGTTGTAGTTGTAGGTATGTATAGCAACGGCACTCACGCCTAACACAAACCCTCAACCCCGTTGAAAACGAGTATATCCTTTGTGGACGAGAGCCATTTAAATTACAAAGCCCTACCACAAGAACCCCCGCCCATCAGTAGTTGCCACCATCAAACACAAAACGCCTACAAACAATAACAGCATTATTTCAAATAGCGTATAGCTTGCTTATCTGTTCGAGGACAGCCCACCCCGAACAGAGGCAACTAGATGTGGGTACTATGAGACCAAATGAAACCCCAAACCCAAATCTGTATATCGCATTCGTTCCACATTTGGCCATGAGAGTAGAGTGGAGACTGAGGTGTCTCGGTCTTGTTTTACTTTAACGTTGACGTTGGATATGCCTTTGTGCCTCAATTTTGATGATGACAGTGTGTCGAACTATTGATTAGCGTTCCTTCATTTACGTCCTACCTAGGACCTAGCCTAGCACGTTAGTTGTTTAATCCTGGGAAATAGTCAACATTGAAGAACACATAAATTGGTTTATCGTGCTTCCTGCCTCCTTATATTCTCAGATGTGTGTGACCATTCTGTGATCAACAATCGGGAGTCAGGTTCAGCAGGTGAACGGTATAAAGCAAACAAACCCAAGCCCCATCATACCCGAAACCCGACCCACCCAAGCAATTACATTTGCTTTACTTTATTGTCCTGCTGCCAAATGAACAATACATATGAAGTAGAGTTCTGCCCCTTGACTTTCCATACATACATTTCTGCAATGGCAATAGATTCGGAACACAAACTAAAAACCTCAAACTCCAAGTTATGTGCGAAAAGCTGGGATATAATTGTAACATTTGGTACCAAGAACCAATTCGATGTAAACTACCACTATAGGAGCAGTAGCAGTAGCAGCAGCAGCAAAGAAGTTGAAAGGTCACACATGTTAGAACATATTCACTGTAGACAAAGCAATAAAATTGTGGACCGTTTTACCTTTTTTTTCCATTCAGCCTGTAAACTTAAGTATGGATTTTGAGGGTGGAGGGGTGATGGTCCTCTTATGGATATTTAAATACGAGCTGGTGGTAGCAATATTCTTTTAAAAGTGTGAAAAAAGGGTTAAAAATCGGACCAAGTGGTTTCTATCTTAAAGCATGAATAATGGTGTAGAGCTTGTGTTTGATTGATTAAGGATATGGGTTAGGTTAGAAAAAGGGATCTTCAATTCGCTCAAAGAATTCTTGCTAACGGTGCGGTGGTGGTGTGAAAAAGGGCAGCAATAGAAAAAAATATCAAAGGATACACACGTTCTATTATCCTTTGAATTTATGGCTTTTGAGAAGAACTCGTTTATGAAAATATTTATTTAGGTTTCTTGTAAGAGGGTTCTTGAGCAGCTGATGCCCTGCTTAATGATGATGATCTTAAAAGGTCATGATTTTGAATAAGAAAAGTACATTTGGTAAATTGTCTGCGTAGTGCATAGTTATTTTTCTTTTATTATTAAAGTTTTAGTAAATTGTTATTTTTCAAATCATTATTTTGTTCTATTGTAAATATTTTATGCAGAAAAATGCGGATTATTTTCTGACACGAAACTTCTGTTGATGTCAGTTGATGTCTGATGTAACCGTCCCTTATTTGCGGGAGAGTCCCGTAATAGCCTCTTCAAGTTTTTATAAGAAATACGGAGAATACACAAATGTTTTGCGGTATCCCGTTTTTGCATGTGAAAAATGTCCTCCGAAATGATAAAAAAAGAGACATAAAAGTGCGTATACGCCCCGTAACATAATCTCTAGACAGAAAGATATCGGATTTGTATTGCAGACTTTTTTCTTTCAATATATGTATATGTACATGCATACATACACACACATACACACTTTTTACTCAAAAAGAAAAAAACCTAACTCAGGATTTGGTATTACGATGATAGCAAAGACCGAAAACGTTGGCCTTGTCTGTTGGGCTCATGGACAAATTTCCGCCAAGAAAAAGAGGCTAGGTGGGACCCACACTGGTAACTTCCTATTGATACCCCAGAGGCTAGAGGTCCAACGTTAGTTTTTTATTAAAAAATGGCCAATTTTCGAACCTCTGAAACGTTATCAGAAGTTCAATATGCAATCAAGTGAAGATCAAAGATTGATTTGCTTTAGAGATATTAGAGACAAGAACTTTGTTGAATAATATGTCATATATAGCCTTTTTCTTAATAATTCCTTGGTACTTGTACTTAAAAAGTTTTGGTACTTTCATTCCACAAAAGTACTTGAAATTTTTGTATTGATTACTTTTGTACTTTTGTGAGTTGTACTTAAACACTTTTCAATTCGTTTTAATTCCTTTTCGAAAAAAAACTTAGCTGGTCGTCAAAATGTGGTTTTTAGTGTCGTGGTCATTGTATTCGTCTCGATCTAATCTCACAGCGACCGTTTACACGCAGGTATGTTTCGTGGTTTTCTCGCCATGACATTTACACATGGTTTTTGTTATTAAACTTGTTCTTCCTTCATCTCGCTTTGGTCTCGCTTATGTTTCGCTAAAGTCTCACCAAAGTTATTTTTTTTTCAAATAATTTTTTTCAAAAATGTTAAAATATGTTAAGAACATGGTTCAAAAGTCCAATCGTGGTTTTCAGTATCATGGTCACTGTGTTCGTCTTTCTTTAATCTCGCCTTGTCAGTTAACGTGAGGATCTGTGTCATAGTTTTCTCGCTATGCTCTCGTTTTGGTCTCGCCATGACATTTACGCGTGGTTTCCAAAATTGAAGCCTGATTCACAATGTGACTAGGAAACGAGACGTGAGCCTAACGAGATCCCGTCGTTGCTGTCAAACGAATTTCAAACAATGAAAGTATACGAGGTCGTTATTACGTCACGCCAAGGATTCGAAAAATTGAAAAAAGGCGATTTTCGTTTTTGACAAGTAATTTACATAATGAAAGTATTTTCTTAGAGAAAAAATACGATAGCTTGAAATTGAAAGATAAAGTTGTTTTCAGTACTTTTTTGTTTAATTTGTATAATTTTTTTTTTTTACAGAAAACAGTTCTCGTTGCTAAAATTCTCGTTGAATTATGAATTGCAGAACGATTTCAAAACTAGAAAAAGATGACAGGGAATCACGTCAGGCTTTCGTCTCGTTTTCTCATCGCATTGTGAATCAGGCTTTAGCGTGTTTTTCCCGTCATCTCGCTTTAGTCTTGCTTCATCATCATCAAGTCTTGTAATAGCCTATTGAATAGACCAGAAAATGAGGGTTATAAAGGAACAATTACGTGCAAGGGTTTTTATTATTGAATATGTTTGTTTGGCCCATAAGCATGCTTAAAACCGAAAATGCTACTAAATTCACCCATGCGTTTCTGAGAGAATGGTTACACTGGCCACTTTTCAGTATTTTTGGTATAACTCGAAAACTAAGCCGAATTTGACAATTTTACACATAATACTTTTTGTTCGAAATTAATTTTTCTATTGGAATGGATAGTTCAAAAAATTTTACGAAAAAATTTAAGCAGAAAAAGTTAACAAAAACCAACCTAAAAAATATCAAAAAATCAAGGATATCTAAATTTTTTGATAAATTGTGCATAACTTTTTTTGAAGCAAAGATAGGGTCAAGTCATACACGGACAAAATAAACTAGATACTAAAGGCCTTAATGTGGTATGTTCAAAAATTAATATTCGTTCAAAATTGACAGAGATATTCCTATTCAAACCTTATCATTTCTTATAATTTTTCGCAGTTTTGGCCCGAAAGCCCCTTTTTCGGTACAATATGGCAAATTTCACTTTCTTAAAAATGTTCGAAATCAAAATTTTGATATAATATGACATTAGAACTATAGAGAATTCATAAAAAGGATGTAAGTTCGTTTTTCGGCTGTTTTATATATGCTTTCAGACCTACAGACCGAACGGCTGGTCCGATTAACATAAGATTTGGTACTAGGTGCTAGGAACGTTAAATTTGTCATATAATACCAAAAAAAAGGCTTTCGGGCAAAAAATTCGAAAAATGATAGGAAATGGTAAAGTTTGAATGGCTATATTTCTGTCAATTTTCAAATAATATGGCTTTTTTAACATGTCATATTAAAGCCGTAATACTCCAGTTTACTTTGTTCATGCATGCCTTGAGCGAATCTTTGCTCCGAAAAAAGTTATGCACAATTAAGAAAAAAATTTAAAATTCTTTGATTTTTCCATTTTTGTATGATAGTTTTTGTTTACTTTTCCTACTTAAATTTTTTTAAGAAATTTTCCAAACTATTCATTTCGATAAAAAATTTAATTTTGAACAAAAAGTATTAAAAGTAAAATTGTCAAATTCGGCCTAGTTTTCGAGTTATACCAAAAATACTGAAAAGTGGCCAGTGTGACCATTCTCTCAGAAATGCATGTGTGAATTTAGTAGCATTTTCGGGTTTAAGCATGCTTATGGGCCAAACAAAAATATTCAATAATAAAAACCCTTGCACGTAATTGTTCCTTTTTAAAAGGTCTATTCAATAGGCTATAACCCCGGTTGGGGCATAGGGCACCAACAAATCGTTTCCATCCTTCACGGTCTGCAGATAGATACTTCAACTATGGCCACGTCTTTCTCTGGGAGTCTGCTTCCGCTAGAACTGTTGATTTCCATGTTGTTCTTGGTCTTCCAACCCGCCGTGCACCCTGAGGATTTCATTCAAATGACTGCTTTGCAATTCATCGTTTGGTTTCCTCAGTGTGTGACCAATCCATTGCCATTTACGCTTTCTTATGTCAACGTCCAGCCGCTCTTGACTTGTCCTGCGCCACAATTCCTCGTTTGATATAATTTGTGGCCAGCAAATTTTTAGAATATGGCGTAGACAACGGTTCACAAAAGCCTGCAATTTCTTTGAGATGGTAGTCGTGACTGTCCAGGTTTCGCAAGCATATAACAGCACGAATTTGACATTGGATTCGAAGAATCTCAACTTTGTGCGCAAGGAGATTTGACATGATTTCCAAATTTGGGAACTTTGAACGTCCAGATCAGTACCACCATTTGCTGAAACAATACTTCCAAGGTTGTTAAATTGTTCAACCTCCTCAACTGGCGTCTCCTGTATTAAAATATGCTGATGTGTGGAGCGGCCTGTGAGCATTATTTTTGTCTTTTTGCTATTTATTTTAAGACCATTCGCCTCTCCTTTTACCTTCAGAGCTTGACACATCCCGTTCAGCCCGCTGATGTTATTTGCCAAGAGACATATATCATCGGCATAGTCTAAGTGGCTAAGCCTTTCAAACGGTCTCCATTGAATGCCCTGCCTCTCTGCTGTTCCAACGCTGCCCGTAAAAACATCGTCAATCGCCAGTAGAAAGAGAATTGGCGATAGAACATCTCCCTGTCTCACACCCTGCTGCACTACGAAAGAGTCGGATAGCTGCCCATTGTGCAAAACAAAGCATCTTGCGTTGTTATAGGACTCTCTTATAATGGCAACAATTTTTGGGGGAATTCCTCTACCAAGAAGTGATCTCCATATACATTCACGGTTGACTCGGTCAAAGGCCTTCTCAAAATCCATGAACATGAGGTAAAGTGGTGATTAAAACTCCGCAGACTGCTCAAGAACGATACGCAGAGTGTTGATATGGTCGACACAAGACCGCCCACTCCGGAAACCAGCTTAATGCCTCTTGAGTGTAGACTCGATTCTAACCTTTATCCGCTCCAGAATGATGGTTGCCATTAATTTTGGAAAAACGGACAAAACTGTAATACCTCGCCAATTGTTGCAATTCTTAAGATCACCTTTCTTTGGCAACTTATCAATTACACCATCCTTCCAGTCGCTGGGAGAGATTTCGTTTTCCCACACAGCTTGTATCAACGGGTGTAGAATATTAGCCGTTCTGACAGGGTCAGCTTTCAGGAACTCGGCTGGTATACCGTCAAGTCCAGCTGCTTTGTTGTTTTTGAGAAGATTTATCGAAGATTGAATTTCCAGTACTGTAGGGGGTTCGATGTCAATACCCCTATATGAACTACGCATCTCGTTAAGCTGGGGCACTTCAGCACTCTGCTCGACAGAATCCTCACTAAGCAAGGCACAAAAGTGATCCTTCCACCTGCACAGCTGGTCCTCTGTGGATACCAAAAGTGTACCATCCACATCCATTACAGGATGATTGGTGTTGCTTTTCTTCCCAACAGCTTCCTTGGATATTTGGTACAATTCCCTCATATCTCCTCTTCTTGCAGCGTTTTCCGCATTTTCTGCGAGACCGTCTAACCTCACCCTCTTGTCACGTCTCACACAGCGAAAGACCATCTTATGTGCTAAGCGATACTCTCTTCGCAATTCAGCCTTTCGTTGAGCATCTGCTTCGGCATTTATTTGCATCTTCAACGATTTGCGAAGCTCGATTTTATCCCAGGTGTCTTGGGATATCCAAGAGTCTCTAACTCTGGACTGCTTGGGTACAGTTTCGGATCCAGCATCCATAAAAACACTTTTTATATCACCCCACATCTCATCAATTGTTGAATGTTGTATTCCGTTTAATGACGAAGCTCTGTCGTTAAGGTTGGTGACATAGTTACGACATATGTTGGGATCACTTAAAGCATTTGTATTGAACTTCGAATTCCTTGCTGCACCCTGTGATTGACGTTGTACAGCTGCAGTTCGTAGTTTGAGACTCATCAGAACCAAATGTCTTGTTTAGGTCTCATCAAAGTTATTTTTTTTTTTTTCAAAATAATGGCCACATTTTACTATCCACATGATCTGACCCGGATCGGATCATGATAAATAAAACAGACAGGATCTTAGTGACAATGGTGTTATATACCTATCGCTTTTTGGCTTAAGTTTAGTTTATTTTTATGTGTTTGCTGCCTCTGCACTCATAAAATTAATCACAATAGTAAATAGCCTCCAAGCCACCAGAGTGAAACCTTATTTTTGGATCTTTGAAATAGATCCAATTAAAAAGCAGGATCCCATGTTAATTTTTGTAATTACTTGTTAAGAATTGATATAGATCAGATCATATGTGAATAGTGAAATGCGACTAATTGGTTTCAAAATGCTGAAAGCTAAAAAAATCAATTGAAAACACTTAGAATAATTGCAAGCGTGCTCGTCACCGAAGCAAAACACAACAAAATATAAATGTTCTTGTTTCTTAAGGAAGTTCTCACTGATTTAGTGATGAGCACGCTTGAAACGATTTTAACATTTGGAAACACATTATTTTGAAAAAAAAAGCTTTGAGACCAAATCGAGATGAAGGAAAACAAAATTAGTGCCGAAAGCCACGTGTAAATGTCATGGCGAGACCAAAACCAGACCATAGCGAGAAAAATATGACACAAATCCCCGTGTAAACTGTCAAGGTGCGACCATAAGAAGACGAAAACAATAACTATGACACTGAAAACTACGATTGGACTTTTGAACCACGTTTTTATCTTATTTTAACCGCTTTGAAATTTTTATTTTGAAAAAAGACTTTGGCGAGACTATAGCGAGACCAAAGCGAGATGATTCAAAATACCATACCGAGATTGGAATGAAAAACCTGGCCTAAGAAAACTACGTGGAGTTTCCCTTGCTGATATAACGTTGCAAGTAGAGTTTTTAAGTTAGCTTGTTAACTTTACGAATGAATGAAGAAGCGTAGTTTAAACCTCACGCGAAGCTTATAGCTACTCTACTTCATAACATTAATGTTTGATTTTTGAGAGCAGTAGTTTGGTTTTTGAAAAATTCAAGAAGAAGTACCTAACTTAACTCACGTAAAATTTAAGTTCCTCCTTCTTAAAATTTTCAAAAACCAAAACTACCAAAAATCCAAACTAAACTACCGCAAAATTTAATCAACTTTTTCTTAAAATTTTCAAAACCAAACTACCTTCTAAATAATCA
Organism: Dasysyrphus tricinctus; assembly: GCA_963921185.1. Classification (NCBI taxonomy): domain Eukaryota; kingdom Metazoa; phylum Arthropoda; class Insecta; order Diptera; family Syrphidae; genus Dasysyrphus; species Dasysyrphus tricinctus. The sequence continues at coordinate 233,095,813 of OY992530.1, read as the reverse complement.
AAAACGTTGAAGATTTGGTGACAATTTGTGTTTCTTTTTTATGTTATGAAGTGGTTGCGTAATGCAAGAGCCAGTACCCCTCGAACAAATATTTTCCTTTTAGCTTGAAAACGTTGGGATTTAACCCAGACCATGGTCCATCGCACTTACCAATTCGGTATTTTAATCTTTACTTTTATGCTTTTAATTTTTTAGCAACACAAATACGTAGGTACATAATTCCTTTTCGAAAGTGAAATAACGCTGAATCGGCATTATTTCACTTTGTCAAGGCGAAATAAGGAACGTATAGTTATAGTCCGAAGATGTATTCAAATTGAATTACAGAAAAAGTTGACCAAAAAAAAAAAACCTTACATTTTATTTCCTTCTATAAAATGTAAGTTCATAAAACGTGTTTCTTTGTTTTGGGAAACTCAATGAGGTGGAAGTGTCTCCATTGGCTCCCCATTCGATCTATTTCCGCCTTAAGTGGTAACTGTGCCAGTATTTTCTCTTTAACATTTCAATTTATCAAAACACTTTATCAAAGCTCAGGGAACACCATCAATTTTCAGTTTTCAGGTAATCAATTGGAGCTGATCCGTCATGTGCTCTGCATGTCCTTACTCTTTTGTCGTCCTACTTCTTACAGAAATATAAAGCATAGAGCCTCACCCTACCTGACTATGCGGTTTTTCTCACACGAAATACTTCTTCAATAGAAACACTCTCGCTTTCTTCCAACTTTATGTTGATGATGGTGAATTGCAAAAGATTGATATTTACCACTATTGGCATTTATTCCTGCATTGTCACCTTGTGTTTGTCGTTGGTATACCCCACCCAGCCCCGACATGATGTTTGTGTTGATGGTGACAAATGACAATGGAAAATGGCAAATATCCGCGGGTGGTATTATCACGAAAAGGATTTCCTACTGTTTCACAATATTCACGCTTGACACAACACACACAGTGATGTTTTCTTAGTTTAAGTAGATAAATAATTGAATCCATTTATTAGCGGTGATGTTGTTGAAATTGTTTAAGTAGTTTCATCCTTGTTTACGTAAGAAATAATAACATACACACTTCATTGCTCAAGTGAAAAGGTAGCAAGTGTTAATAATTTATTTTGTTTGTATTTCTTTGATTTTGTTATTAAATCGATGATTGTATTTGTATAGATAAACAAAGTACATAAATGGTTCGTATGTTCTTCCTCTTATTGCTTAGGGCTATTAAATGGTTCAGTATCAAAAAGATATCAGGTTTTGCAGTCATTTAAGGAAATATTGTCCCCCAAAACTGTTTTTTCGCGAATATTTCCCACACGGTTATTCCCATAGAAAAACGTTAAGTATTCATTTTTAGCTTAAGAAATTCCTACAAAAAACGTTTTGAACTCTTTCCTTTAAATAATCATTTAAAAAAACATAGTGCAAAGAGTTACGGCTGGATCAAATACACTGTGACGAACATAACATCTGTTTCATAATAACAGTACGGATATAACACCTTCGTCATAGGCATAGTTCCAATTAACGACATTACCATAACAAAAAAAGGAGAAACGAGCAAAGGCGAAAGCGAAGATTTCCTTTATCTAATGTTGTGTCAGTGAAGCTAGCCTAAGAGATGTACTGCAATTTTAAGGTTATGGTGACTGAGCTGCTTTTTTTCCTACACATCAAGCGCTTACAATACCTCCATCTGGCATCTGGTTATAGGACTGGCACGCAAGCTCTTCGAAACAGCGAAGGGAACCTAGACACCGAAGCACAGGGAATTGTAGACGTGTTCAAGCAGCATTTCCAGCAACTGCTTAATGGGCATTAGGCGATCCTATATCCTGCAAGAACTACAGAGGCATATTCCTGCTTAATGTTGCTTACAAGATCCTATATAATATGTGAGCGTCTAAAACCTTTCTGCAACACTATGATCGGCACGTACCATTAAGGCAAATCCTGGAAAAGACCAACGAATTTCAAATCGAGACCCACCACCTATTCATCGACTTCAAAGCCGCATATGATAGCATAAGTCGCCAAGAGCTTCTATATAGCTTCTGTAGCCAAGGTCTTCTCAACTGCTTGGCTATGCGGACGACATCGACATCATTGGCCGCTCCAAGAGAGCTGTACTTGAAGCATTCACAGCTATTGATGAACAGGCGAAACGCGTTGGTCTTGAAGTGAATGAGGAAAAAACAAAGTAGATATGTATATGCTATCAACAAATAAAGCCTCATCTGTCCATCGCCTAGGACAAAACGTCACTGTTGGTAGCAGTAATTTCGAGGTAGTCAAGGAGTTCACCTACCTCGGAACAAACATCCATTCCACGAACGACACCTTAGTGGAAATCCGACGAGAATTACCCTAGTGAACCGATGCTACTTCGATTCCCAGCCCCAGGTTCGAGACGACCAGGAAGACCGAACCTCCGCTATAGGGACCAGGCGGTCACAGACGCAAAAGCGCTTGGTCTCCACGACTGGAGGGAGCGTGCGAGGGACCGCAACCGATGGAAGAGCGCAATATCTCAGGCAGAGACCCTTCATGGATCGGGAGCCGGATAAGTACATAAGTAAGTAAGTAAGTAATCAAAAACCAAACCAAATGTGGACGTGCCTAGGCATAAGGCACTTAATCGATAGTAAATTTCAAGGCCATTACGAAGAAAATAAAACCAACTCAATATATTGTGATCCGGAGAAGGTTAATTTTATGACAGCTATACAGAAATGGCGCAAGATGGGAAACTTCCAGGAATTTGACAGTGGAGATTGGAAAATACTGGAAAACAGTTGACGTACTATAAAAGGCCGCTGAAACTTAGATGGGAGGATAGCTCGCTCCGAATTTTTGTTCAACTCTTCAGACGATTATCGGTAAATTATAATGAGACTTGAAATTTACAGAAACATAACAAAAACAAATAAATAAGCCCTCTCGGGGACCACTTGTTATATAACTAGTTTTCTTTTTATATTTCTCTGCATTTCGCCTTAGGTTTGCTTTCATTACATACAGTACGTTGAAGACAAGGGCGTATGCAGGATGTCGGTCAGAGAGTTGCATTTAAAAAAAAAGACAAAATGTATGAAATGTTAAAAAAAATCTATCTTGACTAGGGCAAGCACCCTTCCCTGCCCCCTTGCGTACGTTCTAGGTCGAAGAACTTTTTTTCGAAAGAAACTTTAAGTATCAGCTCTTCCTTTTTGCTTGTCGTTCAACACTTGGTACACCAGAATTAGCAGCATAGGTGGTTTCTATCTTCCGTATAGAAGTTTTGAACCAAATTGTTTCACCAAACCGAAGTAAGACGGTGGTTTCGGTTTTGATGCTATCGTGAAACTGGGACCACTGTTGAAATTTTAATGCCAAAATTAGTAAAAACATCTTTATAGCCTGCACGACATCTCTTTGAGCTTACTTACTTACACTTACGGAAACGGATTCAGGCTTATTGGCTTTGTAGCGGGAGAGAACATGGTGCTGAGTAGCACTAATAGATTTCCCCGCCTCTATATCAACAAAGGCACTTGGTGATTGCTAGAGTTTGATTTGCAAGATTTAATTTTGCAGGATTTCGTTATTGCGAGATTATGAAAAGCGGGATTTTGTTATTGCGAGATTTCGTATATGAGGGATTTTATTTTGTGAGACCTCGTATCCAACCCCAAATTGATTATACATTTTCTTTTGTCAATAAAAACATTAAAAATTGTGTGTATTTAAGGAGTTAAAACACTAAAAATTCGAGTAAATAAAATACACAGACAAAATGGAAGTTACAAAAACAATTCTTCCTCCAGAGAAATAGAAACAACTTTCTTTTGAGGATAAGTATAGTTGCAATAACTGCGGTTTTTATTTAGTTTATTTCACTAAATAAATTAATAATTGGTTTTAAGAAATAACACAGAATTCAACTTTTGATTTACTTTAATTTTACCCTAAAAATAATCTTGCATTTTGATTTGAAGATTTTGTGAAAATTGCGGATACCCCACTACACCCAATCAAATAAAAGAATTGAACCTTTTCAAAATTCTAGTTACAATAATTTTGCAGGCATAGATTTCTTTCAGGAATTTCAAAAGTTTTGTTAACAAAAAAGACTTTGAAAGATCACTAAAAAATCAACTTACTTACTTAAGGTGGCGCTACAGTGCGGGGTGGACCAGGGCCTCAACCAACAAGCTTCTTCCAGCCGGATCGGTTTCTAGCTAGCTGTCTCCAGTTTCGCACGGCGAGTTGGTTGATGTCTTCTTCCACATGTGTGCCCCACCTTTTACGATGTTCACCTATACTGCGATGTCCCACGGGGTTGGATTACGGGCTGGAGCATTGGTGTCCATTCGCTCTAGGTGACCCAACCATCTTAGTCGTTGGCTTTGCATAGTTCGTTGTTGCAGCTTCTTCTCCATTCCACATCTATGCAAACGGGACCAAAAATAACCCGGAGAATTTTCCTCGCAAAACGGCTTATAATGCGTTTTCATCCACCGTTAACAGTGTCCATACGTCTGCACCAGTGACGTTTATTCGAAGGTGCGCAGGTGTTCTCCGCACACCCTACCAAAATCTTATCATACGCACTTGTTTTTCTTTTTAATATTTTACCTGTATCAATATCCCAAACAAAAGTATGGACACACCCAATTAAAAATAAAATCACTCCACCCAGTAAAAGTAAACAAAATAAAACACCATGTAGACATGGTGTTCTCAAAATTCAGCGCACCAAGGCAAAGCAAACTCACACACAAAAAAAATCTGAAACAAAACCAACACGAAGTTTTTTCTCCTATACCTATACCTAACCATATTAATCTATATGACCTTTGGTGTTCAACTTCATCAAGCGCACATTCGTTCTTTATTCGGCAACTCGACGCAAATTCATTTCCTCTCAAAGAAACAAAAAAAATTCACCCATCAGGGTGTTCCCTTAACTTCTCTTAAGGCACTGAAGCTAATGTCAAAAACCAACGAAAAGTTGATTTCCGTACCGAAAAAAGGGGAACACACCCATAAAGTATTTATCATCTTTCTCTTTTTGGCATTCATATTTCACCAAATGTCAGTTTTACTTAAGTGAGGTGCGCTCTGGAGTGCCGCTGGCTGACCAGGCTCAGCTAAGAAAAGTTCCGCTATGCACAAATAGCGCCTTCAAATCGACTGAGTGGAAAGCTTATAACTTCGGTTTTGGATCTCGATCTTCAAAGTTCAGGTCCTTAATTAAAAGATAAATGTCAGGCTACATTATTGTATAACATTTTATGAGAAAAGTCAATTTATTTCATTCTAGGGAGCAGGTTGAATCCCTAAACGATTTCTTTTTACTTTTCAATATGCTTTGAATGAAAAATTTCACAATTTGGAAAATTACGTTTTAAAAAGTTATTCATCCTCCTTCAACGCTACTCTACAAATTTGATAGCGGTGACTTAAATGTACTGGGAGAGGCGACAGGGGCACTTATCCAAATTCTCAGCCTTGAAGTTGATTTTAATTTAAAAAAAAAACTAAATCTTTAAAATACGTCGATTTACGAGTTATTTGCTTCAAAAATTTCTATTTTTGCTTCAAATGCTCGGATCTACAGGTATCTAATTAAAGTTAAAATATTTAATAAACTAGATGTTTGCATAAAAGTTATACATTAGGGTGGTCCTTAAATTTTACATTGTCTTGGATAGCCCTCATTCGATTCAAAACATTGAAAAACAATTTCCCTAATTTTTTCAGATTTTTATTTCACACCCCTGGTCTCCCTTTTTTCATTTCAAGGTACAAATAATGGAGTTAGGGTGATTCTTATAACACGCAAAAAAAAGTCAGAACTTATAGATTAGATTCAGACGAAAAAAAAATCGTATCGAAGGAGGGGTCTATTTCCGCCCGTTCAGGCGGGAGGGGTAATTTTCTAAAAAATTGACCCAAAATAGAAAAAAAAATATTAAAAAACAACGGGACCACTCACAATGGCATGCTATAGCTTTTTTTAAAGCCATGAATCCAGTCTCTAATATATTTTTTAAATCCAGTTTTTATTGTAAATAGCTTCTGAAAAAAATAATTTTCAAACGTACAAAAATATTACTTTTGTTTTTATTTTTAAGCTTGAAAGTTATTTTTTCAAAAACTATTTACAATAAAAACTTGATTTAAAAAGCATATTAGAGAATGGATTTATGGTTTTGAAAAAAGGTATAGCATGCCATTGTAAGTTCCGTTGTTTTTTAATAATTTTTTTTCTATTTTTGGTAAAATTTTTAAAAAATTACCCCTCCCGCCTGAACGGGGGAAAATAGACCCCCCCCTCCGATACGATTTTTTTCTCGTCTGAATCTAATTTTTTGATTTTTTTTTTCGTGTGTTATACGAATCAACCCAACTCCTTGAAGTGAAAAAAGGGGGACCAGGGGGGTGAAAATCTGAAAAAATTAGGGAAATTGTTTTTCAATGTTTTAAATCGAATGAGGGCTATCTAAGACAATGTCCAATTTAAGGACTACCCTAATGTACATACGTTTTGATGTGAGGATTTTGTCACTCTTATGGATGTGTTTTAGGAACTTCCGTGTTCCATATTATTAAACTGGCGAAGAGTGCAATTCCAACCAAGAAGGTGGGAGAGAAACCAGGAAACGCTTACAGCAGTCACTGCCAAAGAGAAGCTGGACGGAACTTTTATACCTAAGGAAAGGATAGTTGTTTCGTCAATTCGATTGTCAAATGATTGCCATTTTTAAACGGGAAATATTGCTATTGTATCGAACTGCATGAGTGTGCCAACTCTGTAGTCGATGTTATGAGCTTATATGAAACATTTACATATATTAAAACTTAACGAATGCTAAGTATATTGTTAATGAGTGTATAAGGAAAGTTAGTCACAATCGAGTAGGTCGGACGGAAAGGTTTAATAAAGAGTGGTGTTTTCTTTGTATTTTCCACTATAATCATTGTGTTTTATTTCAAGTCGGAAAGTTTGGTTTTGTATCGATAGACGAAGGCATCTGAACAAAGGATACAGTTCATCTTGGTTTTGATCTATAATTTTAGTTTAGCTAAAATACAACTACATATTTTCAAATTAATGCATTGGTTTTGTTTGCGCAAAATCTTTTTTTATCAACGTCCTTCAATTTTCTTGCAAATGCAATTGTCGTTTATGAACACGTTCTCCAGCTTCTCAATATTTCTGTTGCCAACTCGATATTTTTACTGCAGAATTGCACCACACATGATGTTAATAGAAGACTTTTGCAGTTTGAGTTTGAGAAGATTCTGCAAAACGCATTTTTGACTCTAATGGCGTTCTCGAAAATGGCCTTTTACTAGCAAGGTTAGGTTAGGTTGCCAGCTGAAGAAGAGGCTGGAAATTTTACTCGGACTCGAACGTCATGTGTCTGAATAGGAACATACCACTAACATTATGTTTTCAGAGCATAATTGTAGAGTTACGCAGATCCAAAGGGAACTCAAAAACGCTGTAAATACACCATGCTATAGCTAGAAGCTGCAAAACTTCATCTCACAAAGTTCAAAGTATGAAAGAGATTATTGCTTTCTTCAAAATATAAACTCATCAACTTACATTGCTTTGTGTGACCAGGCGTTTAGAGCGGTATGAAGTGCACTAAAATTTTCCTCATCAAGATTATGGAAATTTACCCCCCCCCCCCCTGAACGAAATCCTGGATCCGCGCCTGTGCACCAGTGATGATAGATGGTGATATTCACATTACAGTGCTGGGGGATCATGACAAAAATTCCTTTGCTTGGGAATTTTTACAAAAGGTGAATACACATGTTTTTTTAGAATTATAAAAAGCAAAATAGCAAATAAAGTGGAAAATATCATAATTGCTTGAAAAATTTATTGAAATTTATTTAGACTTTTAACAGTTTTGATTTTTTGTTCAGTAAATTTGATGTCTATTTCAAGGAATAATATAGCTTGTTTAACACCTTAACAGATGAATGTATTAAGTTTTCGTTTTCATAAATTAAAGTAGCCAACATTTTTGAAAATTAATAGGCATAATATTTCCAGTGATTACATTTAACACGTAGAATTATTTACTGGCCCAAAATGTTAAGAATTATTAAAAACAAAATACAACTGACAAAGCAATTACTAAAGATCATCATTTTATTTTTTGATTTTATTAAATGAAAAAAAGTCCTCTAATAAATGAATTACGGTTCCAAGGTCCTAAACAGTCCTATAAGTGTCCGAAAACAGGCTTGCTTTGCAACGCTGGTACTGTGTGCATAGCTTAAAAAAATATGTTTTCATTGCAAATTAAGTTAGCGCACACCTAACTGAAATCACCACGGCACGTCCTTGGTCTGCACCATACATAAGGCGAGGAGAAAGAGGGCTTTGCTTCTCAATTGCCTTCTTAGCCCAAAGAAACAGCGATTGGCAAGAGTAATTCTTCGTTTGATCTCAGCACTGGTGTCGTTCGTTGAAGCAAGATTCTTTAGAGATAACAAACCTTATAGGTGGAATAAATCACCACTTTGTTGGCAACTAAACAAATTTGGCCAGTAATGAATTAAAAGCGATATGAGGGCTAGTTTTTCAGTTCAGGGTTAACTCTGAGTTAAATCAGAGTCAGCTTATCCTGAAAATAAATTAACCCCGAGCTAACTCTCGAACAGTTTTTCCCTAGAGGATTAACTTTATCTTTCAGTTGTAAAAAATCTATGGCCAACGATGTGCGAAACTATTGATATCACCCTTCTACGCCTTTCACGCATCAGAATAGAGATGGCGCCACAACAAAACTGCAGGAGATAGCGCCACAGCTGAAAAGGCCTTCAAGTTGGTCCCTGAGTTAACTCACCAAATTAAAGGAGTTAGCTTGGAGTTAGCTTAGGATTTCAATTGACTGAAAAACAAGTTTATGGAGTTAATTTAGGTTTAGCCCCGAGACTAGTATGATCTCGCACTGAAAAACTGACCCTAAGTGTATGATTTCTCTAAGCAGATTGCACATTAGCACCATGATTGGTGTCATAACCGAACAATGTCTTATAGGCAAGCACGAAATGCGTCTTGGCGTATTCATTTCATTTCATTTCATTTATTTCATTTTTATCTTTTACAATAGACTTAAGTCTTTTTGAGCAAAAGTGAGGTTAAATTACAATAATATATAAACTATAACAATCCAAACTAGAATTTAAGATATTGATATACTTTAAATTACAAGCAAATAATAATTAGAGATAACAAAATAATTGCATTTAACATTTCTTAAGTTTATTTTAATTATTAGAACCAACTTTAAAAAGAAAATCCTTATATAATTCAGTTTTGAAGTACGTATAAATAATTTGAGATTCAATTAAAGATTTAAAGACAAGTGGTAAAATTTAAAAATTTTAAAAATTTTCAGCCAAATACCTAAAAAGAACGCGATCAAAATTAATTCCTCCTCGAAGCTTTCGTACGTCTATGGGCAGGGAGTTCCAAAGTCTGACAGCACAAACAAAGAATTGGCGCTCAGAGACAGTGCAAGTGAATCGTGGTTGAATAAATATAAAAGACCGAACTGAACTTGAAAAAGTGATTTTATTGTAAAAATACAAAGGTTCTTTATTTGTTATAACGCTGTTTAAAGTCTTAAGAGTAAAGTAATTAAGGTATGCGGTTAAGGTACATCCCAGCAAACTTTTTTTATATGTGGATATATGATCAAAACGTTTAAGGTTGTAAACATAACGAATTATGTTGTTGAAGGCAACATTTAAATTTCTTTTCGATTCTGAACTCTGATTGCAAAATATCTGACATCCGTAAGTAATTATTGGGATAATTAGAGTTTTTGCCAAGCGGAGTCTAATGTGCTGTGCTGTGTATTGCCTCGTAAAGGAGAGACTACGGAGGCAGCCATAAATGTTCCCAATGATATTTTGAATATGGCAGTCCCAGCTAAGTGTAGAGTTGAACCATATTCCCAGATTTCTGGCCCTTTCCACATATTCTATTACCTGACTTCCAATGTGTATAGGAGGAAAATAACTGAGATTAAGCTTTTGTTTGTAAATAACTAAACATTTTGATTTTGTGGGGTTCAATCTAAAGTTATTTTTTCCGACCAACGCAAAATGCTATCAAGATCATTGTTCATTTGATAAACACCATTTTCTATCATTCCCAATTTGCAACTAAGGCGGATCTGGGCGTCATCTGCATACAAGTCAATGGAAGAATTGTTAACTTGCGCTGGAAGGTCATTTATACATATTGAAAACAGCAATGGTCCAAGAATGGACCCTTGGGGAACACCAGAAAAAAGTTCCAGAAATCCAGACATATGTTCTCCTATGACTACAGCTTGTTTCCTCCCAGAAAGGTAAGAAAGCATTAACTTGGAAGCCGACTCTGAAAACTGGAACTGCCATTTCATTTTAGACATAAGAATACTGTGGCTAACCGTATCAAATGCCTTAGAAAAATCAAGTAGTCCTAAAAATGATACTTTATCCTCGTCTATGGCACATCTAAGGTCATCAGTAACTTTTAGAATAGCAGAAACGCAACAATGATTCTTCCTAAAACTCGATTGGTTAACACATAAAAGATTGTTATTTTTAATAAAATTGGAAATCTGGCCATGCAAAATTTTTTCTAAGACTTTTGAAATAAATGAAAGGATCGATATAGGTCTGTATTCTGTGGGCGATAAACGGGTGGCTGGTTTCTTTACAACAGGAATAACTTTAGCAACCTTCCAGCTGGAGGGGAAAGAGCTTGTTGTGATGATGGTATTAAAAATGTGTGTGAGAGTAGGTAGAATATGAGGTAGAATTATTTTTATAAACAACGGGTGTATTTCATCAAAACCCGTGGCCTTGGACTTAATTTTTAAAATGTTGGCCACACATCAGCTTCTTCAACATTATGAAATTGAAATTGGTTGATTAGATCCGGAATGCTTGAAGGTTCTATTTCTTCAGTTGGATTTACTATTGGGTTTAGGGACTTGGATTGAACTTTAGCAAACTCAATATTAAGAACATCAGGACTTATATTTTCAGGATGTTTTTCTTTTAATTTACCAAGCCCAAGATCGCGAATATTTTTCCAAAGTGTCTTTGAAGGAAGATCTTTGCTCAAATGATTCGAGTAAACTTGAATTTTAGCTTCTCTTATTTTTACGCGCACATTATTACGAATGACGCGAAAAGAGTTGAGAAGCTCTGGTAATCGAAAACGTTTCCAATTCTTGTAAGCTATGTCTCTTTGCTTAATCAATTCTTTAATTTCTTGCGTAAACCACAAATTATGTTGGGTTTTAACTACCTTTGTTTTAAGCTTTACATTTTTATAAAAAAGATTGCGAATAAAGCTTTGAAATAAAGTTACCTGATCATCAGTGGAAGTCATGAAATATATTTGCTGCCAGTTAACCTCATGTAAATCATATTCCAGCTGTACCAAGTCAATATTATTAAAATCCCAGTATGCAAAAGATGTGGTTAAAGTGCGAGGTACAATATTAAAAGTTGCAAAAATTAAGTCATGTTTAAAATTAGCAGGTGCTAAGAGCTGGTCGTACAACAAGACATTTTCAATATCATTAGTGAAGAATAAATCTAAAAGTGTTGCACCATCGTTTGTAAAATGAGTAGGACTACTAAAGTTATTCGTACAGAGATTAAGGCTCTTCATTCTCTCAGTAAATGATTTTGATGTTTCTTTGTTGAGTAAATTGCAGTTAAAGTCACCACATAAGATAATTTCTGTATAATTAGACGATATGTTTTCTAATGCTGTGAACATATGTGCAAGGTCAATGTTTTTGTAAGGACGATAAACTACACCTACTAAACATTTGTTTCGACCATTCATAATCTCTATGGCGAAGAGATATCTGATCTAACAACAAACCTATGGTTAATGGAACTTCGAATATAAATGGCCACCCCTCCACCTCTAGGGTCACTTCTATCGGCACGAAACAAATCATACCCACTTAAACTACATAGAATATCAGATAAATTCGTCTTGTACCAAGTTTCAGAAATACATATTATGTCTATATTTGAACCCTCAAACACATACCTAAATTCATCTATTTTTGGATAAAGACTTTGTGCATTCAAATGACATACATGGAGCCCCTTGCATTGCCTACATAGAATGTCTAGCATCATACGCATACTGTTTGTGCGATCAAACGCACTTCTATTGATATTGCTAATCACTTTCAATGAAAATAAAATAAAAACCACCACCAAGACATACGACTACCCAGAGGAAAACATTAGAAAAAGGCAAACTAAGTTCAGATATTTGGCTTAAATTCAAAAAGTTAAATATAAGAAAAGTATACAGAAAAGTTATTGGAAGTGCAATGTAAATGAAAGTAAAGTAAAAATAAAAAGAATCTCGTTCAGTTCCAAGCTTACGATTTTGCATCATCGTTTTGCGGCTTTTTGGATTGATGTTCGGCAAGTAATAAGTCCAAGTTTTCTATCGATGTAATTAAAAGTGCTTTCTCAGCTCCATTGACACGTACATATACCCTTCCACTTCTGGTGTAAATACTCGAGAGAACTTTCCCACGTTTCAGAACAAGAGCTTTGCGCAATATCAAGTGATTAGATGAAGTTAAGCTTTCATTAACATAAATTCTGCTGTCAGAATCGAGCTTTACATCATGTAAACAAAGATTTTGATTATTTGTTATCCAGCGATGACGGATCGATCGCAGCAAATTGTTCTTGTCGGTTGATGTCTGATGTGTAGAAGTTAATCACAATTGAAGTGTTTATATCTCCGGGAATACCTTTAGATTTCGTGCGGTATATATTTTGCAGTACTGGCACTGGTGTGCATTGGACGGATTGACATAAATTTGAGAATAATACCTGGAGGTCTTCATTTTCTGTTTTTGGTATCCCTCTTATGATTTCACCAGTAGAATACTTTTGACGTTCGAGCTCTTCTATGCGTTGGGCAAGATGTGTGGTGTCGGTGGGGCTAGGGGGTGCTGTTGTTTTTGTTTCTAGCTGTTCGATTCTGCGAGTCAAGTCGGCAACAGCAAGGCTGTCATCTATGAAACGTTGGTTAAAATCGCTTTCAATTTTGTCCAGTTTCTCGGTTTTTTTAATAATAATAATTTTAACTATATGCCTGTAAGACCTAAGGTCTTTTAAATGCAACCTGAATTGCACGGCACTAGTTAGAAAGAGAAGGAGGATAGGAAAGATTTGGCGCAGTGGATTGAGATCAAGGTGTTTATTATCTCATTAAATCTCACGGGTGGCGGTAGTTAAAACCCAGTTAAGCTGGGAGAATATAGAAAAGAATGCTGCCTAGAATGGGGCTCGAACCCACACCTCTAAGTTAGCAGTCAAGCACTACATCCACTGCACCATTGCCACCCGTAATCTCCTTCTTCATCATCTTTTCAAACAGCGACAATTTGTTCTTTGTGTCAGGTGTTTGTGCCATTTCAGATGAATTTTTCTTTAACGATTTTTGCAGAAGCTGTATGGACAAGGAAGATATAGAATCGATCCCTCATCTTCAATGCACGTATCCTGCTCTATCTTATAGACGAATACTTCTCCTTGGTGATTTCGACTTCATTGATCCTAGAGATCTAATAAACATACAGGTAGTCTGTTAAGCTTCATTAAAAGCTCCAAAATGGTTCACCGAGTAAGGTTTCCTAGATTCATGTGGTATCGCAATGGACCAACTCATGGTCTAAGGGCCAGTTTTTCAGTTCAAGCTTTACTCAGAGTAAAATCAGAGTTAGCTAATCCTTTAAAATAAATTAACCCTGAGTTAACTCAGGAATAGTTTTTTAGTTGAGGATTAACTTTATCTTTCAGCTGTCAAAATTCTGAGGCCAACGATGTGCGACACTATGGATATCACCCTACTACGCCTTTTACGCATAGGAATAAAGATGGCGCCACAACGAATTGCACTGGCAATAACTTTCAATATCGAAATCGAGATGGCGCCACAACTAAAAAGACCCTCAATTTGTTGCCTGAGGTTAAACCGAAGTTAATTCCAAAAACGTGTTTTTCAGTCAATTGAAACCGAAAGTTAACTCCGAGTTAGCTCGTCTAATTTGGTGAGCTAACTCAGGCACCAAATTGAGGGTCTTTTAAGCAGTGGCGCCATCTCGATTTGAATTTTGAAAGTTATTGCCAGTGCAATTTGTTATGGCGCCATCTCTATTCCTATGAGTAAATGGCGTAGAAGGGTGATATCCATAGTGTCGCACATCATTGGCCTCAGAATTTTGACAGCTGAAAGATAAAGTTAATCCTCAACTGAAAAACTGTTCCTGAGTTAACTCAGGGTTAGCTAACTCTGATTTAACTCAGAGTAAAGCCTTAACTGAAAAACTGGCCCTAAGTGTGTCAGCCTTAAGGACTGGCCTAGCAGCCACTTCAACCTAACCTAATCTTCTTTTACTGTCTAATTTGCTTAGGGTTTGTGGAAAGACATAGCCACAATATGCTAATTTTTCACAGTCCGTTATGGTGACATCTCTATTAATGGGTGAAAGGCGTTGAAGGATGATATCCATAGGTACTGTCGCACATCTATGACAATACATTTTTGACAACTAAAAGATAAAGTTAATCCTCAACTGAAAAACTGTTCCTGAGTTAAGTCGGGGCTTATTTATTTTCTGGATTATCTAACTCTGATTTAACTCAGAGTTAGCCCTGAACTAAAAATTTGGCCCTTAGAGCTGGATTTTTTACAGGCGTTTGTTTTCACCTTACTGAAATTTTTGACACTCTTCGCAAAAAAATTTGTATGTATGTATGTGTACATATTTTTTGAAACAGTCTAATTTAAATACTCCCTATAAATCTGTTTTGTCATTCCGCTGTTCATTAGTTGTAGTCCTTTTTACTCCCCCCCCCAAAAAAAAAAAAAATTATAGGTACTATGGTTTACTGAAATGGTATCTTAGATATCATATTTGGTTTTCCAACAATTTCTCATTACCGACGTGACGCGATGACGGATAGCAGAATAAAATCATTTCACCGACGAATTAAAACAGAATGAAGCTGAATTACATGGATACAAAATAAATAACATAAAATATATTCACGGAACCACGCAGATTTAACCTACCTATACACTACACATACTTGTTTATTTATCTCAACCAATATCAATGAATGTATGTATTTCGGAAAAGAACATGCCATGTTCAACAGTAATCGTTTGTTATTCACGTTAATATTGAATTGACATGTCAAAAGGATAGTCTCCTTCTATATGTACATTAAACCTATATCTATAAACATACCTCTTCTGTCTTCTTTCCCCTTTTGCAGCCTTCGAAAGTTGGATTCAGAGAGCTTAATAGTTGCAGGAAGCATATTCTCGAATACGTGTACTTGTAAATTTCCATTTTTAATGAACGTACGAACATTTTGTATTTATTTCAATAAAAATTAATTAAAATAATGCAAAAGCAGATGCAAATAGCTGCAGGCAAAAAATATATAAAACAGCTATTGACCTATTTTAATAGTGCACCTCCTCAATAATTGCATTTCAGTAAGCCTCTTTTCTTTTCGCATTTTCAATCTGCGTATAAAGTACAATCGATGCAATTAATTATTATTAAACTTTAACCCTTCCGGTGGTGGTATCCCGACCAGGCATTGGCTTTTGATATGACCACAAGGAGTGTGCATTATGTTTGTATATTTTCACTGATATACACACACACATAACGTGAATAGATTCACCTCCGAAGCCTGACCTTTTGAGAAGAGCCTGATGAACTTTCAATGCACATTTATTCATCTATTGATGTTGACCTATCGACACGCACCACATGCATAATTTTACCTTTGAAATTTACAGAATCTGTCACTGCTATTAATAGAAGGCTTCCTGTCCGCAAATATAGAGAGCCTAGCCAAAGGTTGAAGTTAAAACAGATTGTTTTATTGTATGGTTGTGTGTATCAATGCCATATTCGAAACGCCAGTCAATCGAATCAGCCATTTTCCACCACCTTATTCAGTGTGGCGTCATGTCTGTCTGACATCACAATAGGTCACATAAGGAGGATTTGGAAAGTGGATTTATTTTTAAATTAATGAGGAATTATAATTGAGTCCGACCACAATCTGCCGAAGTCGAAACTCTCATCGGCCTGCAACTATAAAGCTTTGTGAATGTTTTTATCATTAATTATTATTTTTCAATACTCTAGAGCAGTGTTTTTCAAACTTTTTGAGTACGCGACCCCTTTGTTAGTTAAAACATTCTGGCGACCCCCACATTCATAACGTTACTTTGTCAGTTATTTGAAAAGTGACATGAATCGAGCCCATCAAAATCTTTGTCAAACAGAGCTCAGATGGTTGTCAAAAGGTAAGGTATTTTTAGATTTATAGCCCACAGCAGATTTTGGGTGTGATTGATAACAAAAAAAGAAAAGTATAGGCATCGAAAGCTTCATTAAAGGCTATTCAAAACATCGAAGTCTTGTTGTCTACAACCGGGGCCTTAGTGATAAAACAGTGAATCGAAAAAAAAATATGAATGCAACTTCAAGGGTAATCGTGTTAGGCGAAATTGAATTTCATCCCTCCCTAGATAAGCTCCTCGGATCCTATATGACGGAATCTGAGATCATTTGAGTATAGTTCACCTTGCCAGACTTTCACTTAGAATTTTAAATTTTTTAAACGGTTTGGAAGGGCGAACTAAACACTCAAATGGTCTCAGATTCCGTGATATGTGATCCGTGGAGCTTATCTAGGGAAGGGTGAAAATCAACTTCGGCTAACATGATTACACTCGAAATTGCATTCAAACTTCATTTTTTGCCATCACTCACACCCGAAATGTGCTGTGGGCTCCCGGTCTAGTTGACATGAGTTCTGGAATTAAAAGCTCAACAATTGATTGTACACGATTCAAAATCGGAATAGTCAAATCATTTTTCTGTCCCCACTCAGCTTTTAAAATTATCATTTCTCGCTGATCTTTTTGCCCATTTAAGCATCTTGATACAACTCCAAGGGAAACAAGAAAACATTTTGACTGCAAAAGACAAAATCAGAGGATTCCTCGCAAAACTTCGTTTGCGTTCAGAGTATTTGCGAAAAAAAGTATGATTTTTTTCCCTGGGTTCAGAAAATTCTCGACGAAATTTTATCAGATGAATCCATGCCATGAAATTAAGCGCTCACATTTCTCTCGTGAGAGTTTGCATAATTAGGAGAAAAAACTATTAAGTAACTCTCCAGAACTCTATTCTGAAGGTGGAAATGGACAGAGATAGATAATAAATCCTTTTTTGAATATATCATTCCATCTGGCCAATTTTTCAGATGGAATGATGTATGCTCTGAATTCAATGTAAAAACCATTGATAATTTCTGGACAAAGAGAAGAGAAGAGGAAAATATCTAGAGCTGGAAAAAGAGGCTTTAACATTGTTAGTGCCGTTCACCACTTCATACCTATGTGAACTCACGTTATTTTCCTTCAATAGGAAAATGCTTTAACTGTTAACACCCCAAAGATACAACCAAGTTTTGAACATTTAATAAAAGAAAACTTTGTACCTAATGGCTTGCGACCGCGACCCCCTGATTATTCTTGGCGACCCCCTAGGGGGTCGCGACCCACAGTTTGAAAAACACTGCTCTAGAGCTTGCTTGGCTTATAGACAATTCATGTAGAGATGCAATATGTCCTGTTTTTATGCGGAAGCTGTAAGTAATAATCAAGTGTTATTACGGGATATAGAGTAATTGCATTCAGAGAATTCTGTTCCATTAGTCGGTGGTATTGGCTTGTACATAACGTTTTTTGAAAATCCTTTGTGTTTGGTAATCATTTCCAATAGGTATTAAAAAGCAGTTAAGAAAGCTCTCTTACGGCCCTATCATCGTTCACGAATTTCGATTGGATGTTCGGAGTACGCCTTTTCTACTCCATTTTCACTCCATCTACTCCAAAAGTCTTCGATTGGCTGTTCGGAGTACTGTTTTCGGAGTATTTTTCTGTTCCCGATTTGAAGAAGGAGTAGATTTGGAACACACACATACACATACAGTTCTTCGTCGCACTACTTGTCAAAAGTGGTGAATGCTTGAAGAAGCCATTTTATAATAGCTGCGTTTTATTATCTCCGGGTCTGGGTCGAGGTTATCTTTTACCATGTATTTCAAAAACAACATGGGATCCAGATTTCTATCGAAGTTAATTTCAATAACCCAGATACAGGTTTTCACTCTGAACGGCAGAGGGTTATTTACCATTGTGAATGAATTCAGCGGTTTGTCAGCAGTGTTAGGAATATAGAGAAAAGAGACAGGCTTTTACATGAAAAATAAATAAACATAAGAAAAAAAGAGACTGATATACAGCACTGTTTTTGCACTAACCCGCATCGTTTTATTTTCGTGGGGTGAACCATATGGGTTATGAGTGATAATAAAACGCGGCTAATATGGCGTCATTCAGTAATGTGTTTGTAAATTTGACAACACGATGTTTTCATATTCTATTGGAATTAAAAAGGAGTAGAAAAGTCAGAAAATCCAATCGAAAACGACATTAATACTAATAGACCGAGAGCCCACAGCAGATTTTGGGTGTGATCGATAGCAAAAAAAGAAGTATAGGCGTCGAAAGCTTCATTAAAGGCTATTCAAAAAATCAAGGTCTTGCAGTCCACAACTGCGGCCTTTGCGAGAAACAGTGAATCGAAAAAAAATATGAATGCAATTTCGAGGATAATTGTTTTAGCCGAAATTGGTTTTCACTCCTCCCTAGATAAGCTCCTCGGATCACATATCACGGAATCTGAGACCTTTTGAGTGTATAGTTCGCTCTACCGGACCATTTAAAAAATTCAAAATTCTAAGTGAAAAACGGTTTTTTTAAACAGTCTGGCAGGGCGAATTAAACAATCAAATGATCTCTGATTCCGTGATATGGGATCCGCGGAGCTAATCTAGGGAGGGGTGAAAACCAATTTCGGCTAACACGATTATTCTCGAAGTTGCATTCATATTTTTGTTTCGATGCACTGTTTCTCGCAAAGGCCCCAGTTGTGGACTGCAAGACTTTAATTTTTTGAATAGCCTTTAATGAAGCTTTCGACGCCTATACTTCTTTTTTTGCTATCGATCACACCCAAAATCTGCTGTGGGCTCTTAGTCTATAATTTTTTTTTGATAAAACGTAAATCTGAAATTAAACTGAAAACCTGGTCTCAGATGGGTGACGGGTTGGCTAAGTTATCCCGCAACTCAACATCCCGCGTAACGAAATCCCGCGTAACGATATCCCGCCGTTTCTACTACAATGCGACGGCGCATAAAATTTATAAAATTTTTCTTTCCCATAGGAATTAGTGCCTTGATTGAATGAGAATCAACAGGAACGAAGTTTCCTACTATTTCGCTCATTTCTCAGTACGCAAACGACTTCACATTATTTTAAATTTGGTACTCTCTGTTTTTGGTCCCTTGAAGGAATGAGAATCGACGAGAACGAAGCACTACCCATAAGTCGTCACGAAAAAAGTATTTAAGGAGGTGTTATTCCGAATTAAATTTCAGTTCTTATTAGAAATCGGAAGAGGCTAGTCCTCGAGCTCGAGGTGAAATAAAAACAATAAATTATTGTAAAGGAATAAAAACTGAATTTTCAATATTGGGTCTGACAGGTTCTGGACTGACGAATTTGGTATGGATTTGGACGGACGACTAACTATGGTATGGAACTGGATCTGGATCTGGACGGAAGCTAGTGTCTGGATCTGGGAAAACCATGATGCTGATATCGCTTCCGACGATGTCACCTCCGGCGGCGACGATGGTTGGTATGACGGAGTTAGGTGGGTCTGGAACTAGAACGATGGCTCTGGAGGTGGGTCTGGAACTAGAACAAAAAAAATATAGAAAAAACAACTTAAAAAAAAATTATTAGAAAATTTCATTAAAGAAAAACGAAATATGCTCATTTTTTTAATTTTTCAAAAAATAAGTTTTTTTTAAATTAAAAAGAATTGAAAGTTTTGAAAAAAACTTTTTTTACCAACGTTTTTTGATTTTTTGAGAACTGGCACTTCCTAGATCACGAATATACATTTTGTTTTATAAGTCACTACAACGCTTAGTTTAGCCGCAAACCAAGTTTAAAGGTGTCAGCTTCGATGCCTCTAGGACGCTTAGTTTAGCCGCAAATCGCGTTTAAAGATAAAAGTCGATTTCTCGTATAAATTTATTCTTATTTCGAACAAAATTAAAAGAACAAAAAAAGTTGAGAAAAGTTTAATTTTTGAAAAATTCTGAACCTATATAAACAGAGGTACATCTATCTTATAAAAAACTTTGGATAACTCTGGTAATCCAACTTGGAAAACCTAGAGAAATTAGTTTGAATATTAAACCTTTATGCCAAATATTATCAAAAGCCTTTTCGAGATCTATTTCAAGACATAGTGACTTTCTTACTTCTTAATTTTTGTATAATTTTGCTGTGTGAAACTAACAACGCATATTCCGTAGAGTGACTTTTCTTAAATCCAAATTGGTTATTGGGAATAACATTTAAATCATCGCAAATTTTTTTGCAATGAAACAGCATGAGGCAAGCTGGCCCATTACTCTGACCACAAGCTGAAGTGCATTGCAACCCCGATTTTTTGCATCCGCAGCGTTGACTACATCCATTATTACAACTATAAAATATGGTATACTTACATATAGTAATTCGTCTGAACCTTGTAGTAACATTGTTGTTATTGGCAAAAGGAATCCATTTTGCAGCATCCAATCCGATTCTTGGGGTTCTAAATCATGCCCTTACCATTTTTGAACTTGGTAATACCAAAGACCATATAATACCAAGATACCGCATCTCAACCAACCACCAAAAATCAGCTTTAGATGGGGTTGTTCGGGGGAAGGGAAACATTCTCACGTATTGTATCACATTGTGAACTCACATAACACATACAGACATGCAAGCCCTTATTCGCCACATACCCACGACACGGCGACCGCCGCCGACGATTGTAAAACTTATACATAGACGGGGTTCTCACTCACACATCTATGGGGTCACTACTGGGGTCACCACAGTACTAGTGCTTTGACTTCGAAATTTTACACTAGGTCTGTTTCATTACTCGCCCGCAGGATCCCAAAGTATCCCAAATATACCCAAAACGTGTTTCTTTACTACACGAAAGTGCCAGAGCGTTTGACTTTTTTTCATTTCCCCTCCAGCAAGAATCTACCCAAACATTTTAGTTACTGCACTTTCTTGCTTGTCAAACAAGAAATCAACTGATCGAAAAATTCGAAATAAAATAGTTTAAGTAGCGTAGAGGAAGTGTACCGATTATGGAATACCAAAATATAAACTCAATTTTAAACACAAAAAAATTAATTTTTTTTCGGTCTTTTAAATAGATCTTGATAAAAATACTATAAACTTGCTTTTAAACAAAAGTAGAATTTTAACAAATTATCAAAAAAAAATTAATAAATTAAAAGATAAAATAACACAAAATGAGCCTATTTCAAAAAGTGACCCTAATATGGACCACTAAGGATTTCCCCATAATATATGTGGTAATTTAATTTATGTGCAGAAAACACAAATAAAATTATCACTGAGATTCTGTGGCAGAGCAATAAAGAATGCAGCTTTCTTGAAGCCCATTTCTTTTGTCTTGACGGATGCTATGGCTTTCACCATATCCGCCTTGTCCCGAACGTTATGCTTTTTTTCTTTTGGTGTCATCTGATTAATTACAAGACAACCTATGTACAAATTTAAACAAATATTTTAGGTGGTTCCCAATATGGAATACTATTCCATATTAGGAATACTATTCAATATTCAATATGAAATACTATTCCATATTAGGAACATACGGATATTCCGTATTAGGAACATGAAGACTGACTTAACTTTATTAAAATTTACTTATTATTTAACTGAGCTCACCTAAATAATTTAAGTTATCCCAAAGGTTGAGTATTTCCTAATAGCACGGGACAAAAAATATGTTTAAGCTTGAACCGATACAAAAATATAAGAAGAATAAGCTCTTAATAATTTGTTACGCACTTTACCAAAACACTACTTTTAATAACTGCTCATGTCAACAAAGATCACCTTCAACAAGGATAATAATAACGAAAATGCGCATGAAAAGAAAGCTTTACCTGAAATAAGCAGGTAAAAATATTACATAGTTTTCAAAATATAGCACTATTCCATATTAGGAGCGTATTCCATAATTGGTACACTTCCTCTACATAAAATGGTTTAATTTAATTAAATTAAATGAAAATGATACAGTACTAATCGGCTCTTTGAACTGATAAGACGTTCTCTCTGTGCGGTACATACAAACAAAACAAAATTCAAAAAAGAAATCGATCTCCATCTCTCGCTGAAGACATTATGTCTTTCGGCAATAAAAATCGAAAAATGAACTCTGAAGACATGAATAGGTGTGGGTATTATACACCCTTGCAATGCCATCCAGATACGGACATTGATTGTGAGGATGAAGTTTTATCGTCCCCAATTAAAAAAGTTAAAATACCTTCCATTTGTGTATTACAACAAAACTCTGAAAGTGTCCATTCCTTACTTCGTGAAGCTAAAGTTGAAGACTATTGTATTAAAAAAATGTCAATTGGAATTAAAATAAATTGCGGGACAGGTGAAGTTCACAAAAGTGTATGTGTGTTGTTAACAAACAAAAATTGGCAATTCCTTACACACGACCTTCCATCTGCAAAATTATTTAAAGTAGTACTTTTTGGTCTAGATGAAATTCCAACAAATAAACTTAAACTTGAATTAAATTCTCTAGGATTAAAATGTGTAAACATCAAAATGATTAAACAACAACACGAACAATTTTTAGATGTGTTTTATATCATTTTCCTTGAAAGTGGTTCAATTAGACTTGTTGATTTAAAGAAAAACTTTAAATCTATTTATAAAACCTCTTCAATTGCCAAATGTTCGGGCATGGCGAAAAAAATTGCCATATAAAGACTCATTGTGCGATCTGCTCCGAAAATCACGAGACAAAGAAATGCAATTCTAACAACATCAAATGTGCAAATTGCAATGAAACTCATAAGGCCACTGACCCCATTTGCATAGGTCGCAAAAATTTCTTTGAAATGAAAGAGAAGTACTCAACAAAAAACAAACGGCAACTTCCACTCATGCATAAAAGGCATCAAGCACAAGCATACACACTAAATACCTCTGAATTTCCCCCACTCAAACCTCGTCATAGAAGTAGTATCAATGCTGCTCCTGTGTTATCTCCGACTGTCATCGCTCCGGCTGAATCAAACGCATGGACAACAACAACAAACAACATCTCGTCAACCTGCAAGGCTAACGATCTTTTCTCGATGGAAGAAGTCAATCAGCTGACAGCAGAAATGATTACTCTTTTGGGTAAATGTATTACTAAGGCTGACCAGTTTAATGTCATTGCACAATTAGCTATTAAATATTTATATACATCAAAATGAATAGTTTATCACTGAAAATAATATGTTGGAACGCTAGAAGCGTTCGACGTAAATCGATTGAGTTTTTTGCTTTCTTAAGCAAACATAACGTAGATGTAGGATTAGTTTCTGAGACTTGGCTTAGCTTTAATGATAAATTATCAAATAGGGATTATTTTTGTTATCGTCTAGACAGAGATGAGAGAAGGGGTGGTGGTGTTGCCGTCGTAGTGAAAAAACAATAAGGCATAAAGTTATGCCAATTGTTGATACTAAAGTTATCCAAAACATTGGTATTCCATTTGCTAATGGATCTTCATTAAAAATATTTTCGGTTTATTTTCCAGGTGGTGCTGCTTCTCCACAGAAAACTTTTGATTTTAATAATGATTTGAGAAAATTAGTGAGTTTGAATGATGTGTTCCTAGTAGGTGGTGATTTTAATAGTAGGCACAGGAAATATATTAGCTAATTTAAACCTGAGACACCCGTTTGATATTTTGTACCCCCCTGACCCAACTTATTACCCTCCAAACAATCGATCGAATCCTTCAACCTTGGATCTGTACCTCACTAATCTACCAGGAATTTTTTGTCAGCCTATGGTTATTAAAGAACTTAGTTCTGATCATCTGCCAGTCAATATAGGGGTTTTTAGGTCTCCCATAGTTCAGAAAATTGATGTTTTTGATTTTAAAAATGCAAATTGGTGTATTTATAAGAGACAAATGCGCAATAAACTAGAAGCTATGCCTAACCT
Source organism: Dasysyrphus tricinctus (assembly GCA_963921185.1). Lineage (NCBI taxonomy): Eukaryota > Metazoa > Arthropoda > Insecta > Diptera > Syrphidae > Dasysyrphus > Dasysyrphus tricinctus. The sequence continues at coordinate 233,071,502 of OY992530.1, read as the reverse complement.
TCTTACAGGAGAAGTTAATGAGAATGATATTGACCAAAGTATATCGTTTTTTACAACTTCAATTGTTGACAGTGTGGACGAAGCTGTACCGAAAAAAAATATAAAATTTGGCAGTGCAAACCATTTGCCACCTTATATAGTTCGCATGATTAAGGTTAGAAATAGCTTAAGAACCAGATGGATGAGAACAAGAGATATCATCTTGTTATCAGAAGTCAAAATTCTTAACGCTATGATAAAGGACTCAATTTATACTTTTAGAAATAATTCCTGGAATCGTAAATTGCAAACCTTAGAGAAATCAAGTAAACCATTTTGGAATATTGTCAAAGTAATCAAGAAAAGGAAAACACATATACCTGCCTTAAAAACAGGCAATACGCTTATGCTATCAAACTCTGACAAAGCAAACGCCTTAGCAGAAAATTTTTATGCCAACCATTCTGTTGCTATGAATACAAGTGTACCCGGTAATATCTTAATTGAAGCTGTAGTAAATAGATCGTTCGATATCATAGATACAAGTTTGATTGAAGTGAATGAGAATTTTGTATCTGTAAACGATATAAAAACTATACTATCTACTTTAAAAATAAGAAAAGCTGTAGGGTTTGATAGCCTTAAAAACATGTATTTGAAAAATCTTCCACGGTGTTGCATAATATTTTTAAAACATTTATTCAATTGTTGTTTCAAAATTGGATATTTTCCATTGGAATGGAAAACAGCAAAAGTAATACCAATCTTGAAACCAGGTAAAAGTGCTAGTGAACCTTCCAATTACAGGCCAATTAGTCTACTAAGCTCTTTAAGCAAATGCTTCGAGAAAATTATTAAAACTAAGCTCATAGCTCATATAGATCAAAATAGTCTGCTACCTCCAGAACAATTTGGTTTCAGAGCTTACCATAGTACTGTACATCAAGTACACAGAATTTCGAGGGATGTAAAAAATAACTTTAGGCTAGGGAAAAGTACTGGAATGGTATTACTTGATATCGAAAAGGCGTTCGATACTGTATGGCATAGAGGCCTTCTACACAAACTTTTGACTTTTAACTTTCCACTGTACCTTATAAAAATTATAAAATCATTTCTTCTTTCAAGAAGATTTAAAGTATTTGTCAATAATTGTTTGTCTGAAACGTATAACATTGAAGCAGGTGTACCTCAAGGATCTGTTCTTGGACCAATATTGTATATACTATTTACCTCAGACTTCCCAGGCTTAATGTATTGTGAAAAGGGTATCTTTGCAGATGGTACCTGTATTTATACATCAGATTCAGTTGGTTCCATAATAGAAATTATCCTGCAATATGATCTAAATACAATATTGACTTATTTCAATGATTGGAAAATCAAATTGAATGCTTCTAAGACGCAGGCTCTGTTCTTTACACGAAAAAGGAAAGCTTGCCTCTTACCAAGCAACAGCCTTCAAGTCGGTGGTCTTAGAGTGAATTGGGATAAGAGTGCTAAATATCTTGGTGTACAACTTGATGCGAAAATGACATTTGGATTGCATATCCAACATATATTACAAAAAGTCAATGTCACAATAAAGATTCTTTATCCTTTTATAAATCGACGGTCAAAGCTTAGTATGGAATATAAACTCCTAATTTTCAAATCAATTTTTCAATCAATAATCTTTTACGGTTCACCATCTTGGGGTGAATGTGCTAAAACCCATATTAGAAGACTTCAAATAAGCCAAAACAAAATTTTGAAAATGATGTTAAGATTACCGTGGCATTTTTCTACTGAAGAACTGCACAACTTGGCAAATATTGAAAATGTACAATCTAGAATTCTGAAGTTAAATGAAAAATACAAATTTGGCTGTGAATCATCAGACAATATGCTAATTTCTAGTTTGGTTGCATAGCAAGTTCATATGTTCTCGTTTATATTATTATTATTTAGCATCTTTTGTTTGAATTTGTTGGTACTATGATTGATGTTATTAATTGTTAATTTATTATATTATTATCTATTTATTTATTTACTTACTTATTTATTTATTTATTTATTTATTTATTTATTTATTTATTATTTAACTATTTAGTTATTTAAAGTGATAGATCCAAACTGTGATATTAGTTTAGGTGGTATTAAGACTGATTTTTGTTATTATTTATTTTGTTACTTTTAATTTGTATGTTATTAATTTATTCACTTTTTGTTAATTTATATCTTATACTACAGTAATGTAAAATATTTTTTGGGACATAATTTCCTTGCAATGAATCTGAATAAGATCAAGCAGCTCATCTCACCCCTTCTCTCATCTTATCTCTGACAAGATTTAAATTGGATTAAGATATTTTTTTTTCTCATTTTGAATGAAGGTTTTGTTAGTAGTTTTTCCTTCGAATTAAATTAAATTTTTAAAAAACATTTATTATTTCGAAAACTGTAATTATAATTGACATTAGTAAGGTAGAATATAACCATATCTATGTAAATTGTGCAATGCAGCAATGTTGAAAAAAAAGAATGTACTTTTTTGCTACAATAAACATAATAATAATAAAAAAATGAAAATGATACAATGGAGACAAATATAAAGTAAAATGTTTCTCCTTGTTCTTTTAATAGAGCCCAAAATGATAAGTGCATATAAAAAGAATTGAAATTGCATAATTTTGTATGCGTTGAGCCTACAAGCAATGAAGTTAAATAGGTAATTTAAACCGCAACAAACCAGAAACATCCCAAATACTTTTAAGTTCTGGTTAAACATTACAACAACAACATCAAAAAGCTCAATCCCAAACTTTTTCCCGAACTTTTCCGAAACTTTATCTCAAAAGTAAAGAAACAGACCTACTAGATGCAATATCTTGGTATTTATGGTCTTTGGTAATACACAGGAAGCTTTGTAGATTTAACCAACAGAGTATATCGAGGATGATCAATTGATCAATACTGTCTTCTGATGTACATAGGAGCATTGTATATCGGTAAGATGCGTACTTCATTTTTGTTTTATTGTTGTACAGGGGATTTTTCTGGTAGAAAAACTTCACACAAGTGAAAACATAGAAGAATACACAAACACAAATACATTGACACAGGGTCGGCGTGCACACGACTGAATTCTGAGGAAAGCAAGATTAAAAAAAAAAAGAAAAAAAGAATTGAAGTGCTTCTGTCATTTTTGCCGAGCTATAGGAAAGTGTATAGAGATTTAAAAACGTTAAAAAAGTAAAAAAAGCTAATCAAACTAAATAAAAAAGTGAAACAAAAGTAAATAGAGAGAATGCCTGCAATACTTATTTACATGTGTAGTACGACATGTGGAGTTAAATAATGTAAGGGTATGGTTCGTTTCGGCTTTTTCATTTCGTTTTTTTGTTGTTTCGTCTAGGTCGTTTCGAATATCATTGTTTTACTTTTGATCTATTTCGTTTTTTATTGTTCAGAAAATTTTAATTTCGTTTTGCAATTAGTTCGGTCAAACTTTATTTCGTCTTTGATTGTTTCTTTTTTTCGAGTATTTCATTTCTGAATTATTTCATCCTCAGTTTATTTCGTCTTTAATTGTTTCGTTTTCGATCATTTCGATTTTCATTCCAAAGTTTTTTGTTCATTTCGACTTTCAATTATTTCGCCATCGTTTGATTGGCTTTTTGATTTTTGTGCATGTAAAGAACCAAAAGGCGTTTAAATTCGCGCGAATGTTAACGCCTTTAGGTTCTTGACATGCACAAAAATCAAAAAGCCAATCAAACGATGGCGAAATAATTGAAATCGAAATTAACTAAAATTTCAATTTTCTCAATTTTCACAACCTGCCATACGCCTTGCATTCACTAACATTTGTTGGAAATTAGTACAAACATAATAATTTTAAACGGTCATGCCCTTTTTTTGTCACGCCTTTAGGTACCTAAGGCCCAATTCACATAGAACTGGCTTGAGGTTTTGGTGTGGTTCTGGCGTGCTGCATACATATTCCATGTTGTGGAATTCACATGTTCTCTTATGAGATAATACACACACAGATGACGAGGCGAGGGTATGGTGTCACATGCCATCGCCACACCATATTGAAAACTCCAGTGGCCTACGTAAACGTCAGGCCACAATGAAATCTCTCAGTCAAATGTCAAATTGTCAGGCATTAAAAAAAATTCAATGTGATTATGAATTCAATAAAATTTATAAAAATTGAATTCGGCAATGAAATGCAAATACATGAAGATTTATGTAATTACGGGAGGACAAAATTACTGCAACAGGAGCGTGCAACACCAAACATGGCAAAAAATAGCCCAACAATTCAAGGCAATTGTTTTTTTTTTTATATTTCATTTATTTTCTGTGTAGAAGCAATTTTCTTGTGAAGTGTTCTTCTGTGTTTGTGTGTGTGCGTCTATTGCTTTTCTGTCAAATAACCATTCCCTGTCACTTCTGTGTGAACAAAGCTCACCACAACGATACCACGCCCGTAGCAGGCCAGAACCACACCGGCACCATAAGCCACTTCTGTGTGAATCGCGCCTAAATGATGAAAAAACTCTGAATTTCCTGTAGGTACTATCATTGAGTTTCTATACATAGAGGAATCAAGATTGCAAGAAGAAATCTTCTACGTCTCTGCCGATAGGGTCGCTGCGATCGCTGAGTGAATCTTCATTGAGTTGATATACACAACAAATATCCAAGGCAGGGCGTGAGTGCATAAAAAGGAAAGGAATTCAATTCATAACAGATTGATGGTGACGTTTGACACAAAAGATACTCATGCAATAGAGTATATTTGGTTGCCACCAAGAAAAAAATCTCTACCTACTAAAGTTCTCAAGCAAAAAAAAAAACTTAAAAAAAAAACGATACCAGAGAGAATTGAGTTGAGACTTGTACAATGCGACATCACGAGTCACGACCACGAGCACAAGCACAACAAGAGATGATATTCTCAGATTCTCGCTTGCCTCTGTTGCACATACTTTGTATATGAACTTTTTATACAAAGGCACATACAAACTGAGTTTTTTTTTTTTAGATGGGGGTTGTTTTCAGATTTCTTGTTTAGTTTCCTGATTCTTTTGATTGTGTTGTTTTAATTATTACGAGGTTGGGTTTTCATCTTGTTGTACACTAACAACCATGAAGTAATTACTTTAGTCGGATTCGAACTCTTTTGTTAAAAATAAAAATAATAAAAATTATTCAAAAAAGCTTTAAAGACAAAAGATTAGGAATTACTTGATCTTTTAATTTTAAGTTATCGTATTTTTTCTTTAAAAAAATACTTTCATTATGTAAATAACTTATCAAAAAATAAAATCGTCGTCTCGTCGCGTCTTTTTTTCAATTTTTCGAATTCTTGGCGTGACGTGACGACGAGAAACGCTTCATTGTGTATATCCTCATATACTTTCATTGTTTGAAATTCGTTTGACAGCAACGACGGGATCTCGTCACGCTCACGTCTCGTTTCCTCGTCGCATTGTGAATCAGGCTTGAGTGAGTGGTTAGTAATTTCGTTTAAATGCTTATTAAGGTATGACTTTTTTATTTATCTGTGCATGGACTATAGCTTGAATTAAAAAAAAAAAATGGTTGGGAGAGGGGGATGAACATTTTTTTTAAATAATTCTTTTAATATTTTTTTTATATCGCATATTAACGAAGAGTCTTTAAGTTCTTTTTCATCTCCTTTTTTAGGTTTAAAATCTTTTGTTTGTTAAGTTTGGGTTTAAAACTTGCTAACATTTGCTAACTTTAGTTATACCGCAGTGCTTAGAAGAAAAAAATGTGTCTACATTTTTGGCTGCATTGAGTCAGGCCAGTTTTGACAAATTATTTACCTATTTTTACCTTAGAAAGTAAATTATTTGCTAGTACATACATACATATATGTCTCCAAATGCTAGAAATGTATGTAGATTGGGGAAGTCGTTAAAAAAAGTTATCTCAGATGGACCTAAATTGGCTCTAAATGAAGAAAAAAATCCCTAATTTTTTCAGATTTTTACATCCTTTATCGTCAATGTAGGGGTAAATTAAATAGCCGTTGCTTTTTTTTGCTTACTAGGAAGTTGCGTAAAATCTGCCAAAAATTCAGAGCATGTAGGTGGGGCAATCTAATAAAACTAGTATCCGCCCTGTGGTTGAAACTTGACCATTTAGTTTAGAGGTTTCAAACTGCCTCTGGAGTTCTCTCTAGATGCGCATAACTGACCTCAAAATTAAGAGAAAGAGATTTGTATTTGTTGTTTGTTCCAATTTTGTTGGAACACTTTATATAAGAAGCAAATTACCTATTCAATTTCAGGAAAAAAACATTTGATTTTTTTTAAATTGTGCCAAAACTGCAGCCAAATACTTAATTCACTACTGCAAATAACTAGCTGATTAAATTCTTAACTTTCTTAATAAACAGCCACTAGCCATAAGCGCCTGGAGGGGGGGGGGGAGGGCAGGGGGGTACTTAAACTCATCGTCATGGCGTAGTGAAAAGCCATAGTCTTAAAAATAAGTATTTAATTTTTGGAAATAAATAAAACTTTCATTTTAAACAAGAAATTCCAAATTGTTTAATAATTTTCTTGAAATCGAATTCAATTCTGATTCTTTATTTTCAAAAAAGTACATAGCTAATTCTTCTATAAAAATTTGAATTTAACTCTTGGTTTTGTTAGAACCAAATTAAGTTTTAGCGTAATGTATCTATGCCATACAATTTTTTCACATATTCTAAAAAACTACCCCACAAATTAAAAAAAAACTTAATAGTATCCCGAAAAAAAATGTTAATGATTTTCGATGATCTCGAAACCGGTAAAGGAGGTCGATAAGTTTTTTTTTGGTTTAAAAAAATATTAAAAATTTTTTTTGAGAACTGAAAAGGTATATTCAAAAAGAATTTTTTGAAACTTGGTTTAAAACGAGTTCTTAACATTCTTCAAAATATTTAAAAAAAATAATACAAATTAATGTTAAAAACACGAGGAAAATAATTTCATTTTGTACGGTCTACAATTAAATATTAAATAATTTTTCGCTGGATAACTATCAACTCCCAAACGGGTGAGGATTTAATTATTTATACAAAAATTCCAAAATTCAAGAATTTTATATCTCTAAATTCGGTTGGTGTCTGCCCCCTCTGGACAAAATCCTGCTAGCGTCTATGCCACTAGCTCTGATTTGTTTATTTTCAGAGAGTGGTGCTGAAACTATAACCTTTTTCAAAATTTGATAGGTATTGAAATTTCCCAAAATTGACATGTCTCCTTTTCAAAATAAACGATTTTAATTTTATAAATGCTAAATGCATAATGTTCCTGTTTACTAGAGCTACTCATTTTCTTTGTGTGCCCAATTTCCAAAAATGTAATTCTTTTTTTACATGTAAGTAGGTACCTACCATACCTATGCACATACCTACCTCCAAGAAAATTATGCGTTCGCACTTGCTTTTTAAAGGAATCTAAGTATATAATAACAGTCATATAGGTAGGTACCTATAAGCTGAAATATGAATTTAAGTGATAAGATAGGTACCTACCTACGAAAACTAAATTTGCAAATTGCAATTCATTTAGCTACGAGAAATTATCTATCCACGCACCAGCGACCCATATTTTTTTATTTTGTTCAAATTGAGGATGCATTTAAATATTTATACCTCTTTTAAAAGAAATGAATTAACTACAAACCTAAATAAAACCAAAATCACATATCCACATTAAAAAAGTATTCCTTCATACCTATGTACATGTACATTGTACATACCTAACCTACCTATCCTACCTTCTTTTAAAATACAAAATAATTAAAGTTAGATACCCAACTCCGATTAGTTTAAGGTCATTATTCCCGCTGCAGATATTTTCTGCTTTCAATCATGAAAATATAAAAAAAAAACAACGCAAAACTACGTTCATCATCATTCTCCTCAAAATAAAACATTTCGCTCGCCCTTCCAACTAATGAGTGAAAACAAGAAATAACGAAAACAAATTCTTATTTCCACTCATAAAGTTGAAAGTGAAGACACTTGCGCCACCTTGGAGGAAGGTTCTAAAACCATCTTGATTCCTCTATGTATAGAAACTCAATGGTACTATGTATTTTAATTCTTATTTTTACTTCAAAATGTTACTTAAAAAAAAACTTTAAATAAAATATGTAAATGTTTTAAAAATTAATATCTGATAAATAATTAAAAACAAACAACTAATTCAAATTAAACGCTATGATTCCGCATAATTTTGTATAATTGCATCATGCTTATATGAAGGGTCCGTTTTAGCCCTATATCAGAATATACGTCTTTTTTGTTCATAAACGTCTTGATTCTGGAATGTTTACCAAATTCTTCCTTTTATATCTGGAAATTGTTATCCTTTTCAATATGTTTCCAATTCCACACTCTACGTGTTTTTTTTCATTACTATTTAAATTTTGTCTTTTATTGTCAACCAAACAAGGTGACTCAGAATCAATCATAAACTAAGTAACTGATAACAAAATAATCGAATTGCAAAACGAAAGAAATATATAGAGACAAAATGCGAAACAATCTTTAGCGAAATAACCTTAGCTTAAATAATCCGTAGATGTTTCAATGAAAATGCGAAACAAATAAAAAACAAAACAACAAAATCGAAATAATCGTGAGACGAAATGATCCCAAGACTAAGTAATACAAAAACAAACAAAGCTTTTACGAAATGAACGAAATTATTTCGACCAAAACGTAATAACAGTGAGCGAAATGAAAAAGACGAAACAATAGGCACCCATAATGTAAGAACACCTTTAATACGGAGTGAACAAATCTTTCATATCACAGTAAGTTTTGTCTCATTCTATACATAAAGTTATGTAAAGGGGAGTTCTTTAGGTAAATACATTATCTTAAAATACTTTTAAAATTCTTCTTCTTCCCGAAAATACAATTTGAGATGATAGTTAGGGCCAACAAAAAGACCTTTAAGAATATATGTATCATTCAAAACGTTGAAAATAACTCTGCACTTCAGACACTTAATGGATTTGAGCGCCTTGCCATCACCAACAAAATAAGGCCGTCCTGCTGGACGAGAATTTCTAATTTGACAGATGAATCCCAAACTAAATTGTTCAGTTTATATATCAGAGCGCTCAACTGAGCAGACGAATCCAAATTTTTTTTACTAAGTATTTGACAGCAAAACTGGGGAAATTATCTGAGCCCTCAGAAATATAAACTGGACAAATCACTTGATTGAAGTATACTTTTATTTACAACAAATTAGATTTATTAAAGCAAAGTATCATGAAATATCAATTGAAAAGTATACTACGATAGTTTAATAACCTAATAGAGTAAGATCCCAGGGCCACCAGACATACGTCATTTTATTATAGCTGAATTTATTTCTGTGAATGTACACTAGGGTAGGTATGAACGAATGGATAATACGAACCTTGAACCCGGGTGCGTTTCGGAGGTATTAAGTGCTAAAAGTGCATAAAATTGATGCAAAATTACGTTATTTTATCAAAGCTGGTTTTTTGATATGTTTTAAAGAAAGTTATGATAAACTTATTTTGAAACTTACCAGACACCTACATGGAGGCACAATGCCACAGCCCCGGATCCACGATTTTTCCGAACCGGGGCAAAACTTGATTTTGGCGCCCTTGCCGTTTTTGATAAAAATAAGTTGGATTTTTTGTCACTGGGAGAATAAAACTTTTTAATGGATATGCAGCCCATACCTATTCAGCAACTTATTATTATAGATAAGAAAATTTACAATGCCTAAGCAAAGACAATACACAACCAAGGTTCGTAGAACGATAAAATAGGATTAGTTCTCTCGTGAACAATTCAAAAGAATTTTATTTTTGATTCGATCACGAATCAAATTTTTTGGATCCTAATAAAATTCGTTTTCATTTGAATCAAATCTGCAAGGATCTGTAAAGTATAGTTCGTTCCCGAATTTATCATGGGAGAACTATTGAAGATCCATTCACAAACTGTTCAAATAAGAAAGAAAAATGTTGTTTTTCCACAGGACACAATTTCGAAAAGCCAAAATTGTACAAGATAAAGTATAAAATTAAAAAGTTCCGAAAAAAAGTTTTTAAACCCTTCGTTGTTCCTTGATAGATTTCAATGAAAATGACAGAGTTATAGCCGAAACAAATATCTTCAAAATAGGGTGTTTCTAAAATATGTCAACATTTTGCAACTCCATTCTTTCTTGAGAGAATGCAATCAAATTTACTTAGGTGATAGCTGATACAGAATTGTAACAGACAAAAATATTTCACAACAGGATTTTCCAAAAATGCGAACATATTATAACTTCGTTGTTCCTTGAACGATTTCAATAAAATTGACACACACAATTTCAAACCTTAATAGTACGAGAGCTAGCTAAGCAACGTCAAAACACAAGTAATTTTAGATTGGCTGGTTCCGTCATTTTGAATAAGTGTGCTGAAAAAGGTAAATCCAATTTTCTCGGAAAGTAAAATTTCTTATTCGATTTTGTAGGTTAGAATGTCTTTTCAATTTTTGTTTCCAAAAATTATCGAAATCATGAAAAATTGTTGTCGAAAACTGTAAAAATGGTTTTTAGCGTTTATCTCACTTTTTGTTCATCTGAACGAATTTTTTTTTACCAAACAGTTTTTTGTAGAGCAAAATACAGTGCAATAAGGTTGCCAGTATCCAGCAAATAATTCTTCAAGCAAGACTACGAATTATACGGCGCGGCGGTGCGGCAGCGTTGTGTGAAGTGGAGAAATAATAATAGAAAAACGGCTCAAGGTTGACGGAGAAATAAAATTTGATATTCCATTGCCGCATCTTACTTCATTTAATTTTATTAAGCGTCGCAATTCTCAATTTTTCAGTCACATGGATTTGGCGCCTCTGTAAGCTGCCGCCCGGGGCACAGGCCCTGGTTTGCCCCCCCATAGATCCGGGGCTGCAATGCCAGCCAGACACCATTAAAGATGCCAAAAAAAATCGTGAAATTTTCATTATTATATCAAAGCTGAATTTTATATACATATGTTCTTCAAAACGACCGATTTCAATTATTTTTTTTACACAGAAGCTTCCAAAAAATATAAATAGTTTTGTGTACCAAAATTTTTGAAAAAATGTGTATTGGATTTTTAAAAAATGTTTCCAAATTTTTTTTTGAAAATCAAATATTTCGAAAACGCCATTATAGATTTTTTTGAAACTCGATATTTGAGGCTTTTTTAGTACTTTCTAAAATATTTTTAGAAAAATTTTTACATTTATGAAAAAATAACGGTACCTTCCATACAAAAGTTAAAAAACCGCAAAGGAAAATATTTTTTTGCTTAAAAACGACTCCTACGATTTTGATTAAACTTTTTGTATATACTAAAATTAGTACGATCTACTACCAAAAATTATAAAATTTTACACTTAGCAACTTTTAATAGTACCTGTCATAGAACGTATATTTTAATTTTGAATTTTCTCGTTATCGGCTGAACGGATTTAGATGAGTTTCTTATGTTAAAATTTCAGATAAAATCAAATAATATTGCATATCAAAATTTTCAAAAAAAATGTTTTTGGATTTTTAAAAAAAGTTTCAAACTTTTTTTTTGAAAATTCGATATCTCAAAAACGGGTTGACAATTTGTTTTCAAATTTTGTTTTTTTATACACATAAATATATAGTTTAAATCTGCATACCAAAATTTCTTCTTAAAAATGTTTTAAGAATTTTATATATAAAAAATTAATTTAAAAAAAAAACCGCTCCAACGATTTTAAATTTTTTTTCCCATACAATCATATTCCATCATGAATTAAGATGGCATACTTTTTTTTCACCTCAAACTGTCAAAAGAGTTGTTTTAGCTAATTTAAATGTCGTATTTCATGCTTCTCTACATTTTTCTCTCATAATTTCCATGTTTGTATATACAATTTTCTTAAACTCGCAGTGTCTTGAACATAAGAGCAAGTACGTGCGACCCAATCGTGCATTTTATTTTTATTGTTCAGGGAGTTAATATAAGTATTGCCGTATTCTTTTAAGTACTATAGTATGTAATTCGTTCACAGTATTTGGGCGATTTTTATTTTATTTTATGTACATAGTTGATAAACATAATGCAAGAACATGTATATTTTGAGTAAACTTCATAGTTTTCTGACATTATGTACATACCAGTATGAAATTGCTACGGAAACAAATTATTTTCTGTTGGGATTTTCACAGTGATATTTCTGTTCCTGCCAACTTAGTAGATATTTTTTTAGGGATCAGAGTAATGTTGTTTGTATTGTTTTTTTTTCAGAAAATGTATCCTTTTTAATCCCAATAAAATATGCAACGACCTACTTTCTGAATTCATACAAACTTTACCAAATGACGCTATTTTATGCGAAACGATTTTTCATACATTAATTTCTCTGACAAGTTATCCTAAGAATGACTACGTTTGTATGTTTACGTGTATAGGTGTGCTCTGTGACAATCCAAAAACATAACTGTAATGAACGACGCCACTGGAAGACTTGGAATACAGAAGGAGTTTAAAAGGACTACAAGGAGTCGGAGTGACCAAAGAAAAACCACATGATTGACAATCATTTTGAAGTTCGTCTCGTTATATTTTTGACAAGACGTTTGTTGAAATATAAATATACTTTAAAAATATTCAAATGGATTTAATTAACTTATATAATGTTAAATAGGTAAATAAAAAATTATGAAACAAATTCTGAAAACCCAAAACAAATCCTTTCCCGTTCAACACAAAAAATTACTTTTTAGATATATGTACGTAATTTGGTATGCAAAAATATACAACGGAATCAAAAAATTATGCACATATTCAACGTAGGTAAATGCAGACGTACTAAATATTTATGAATAAAATAAATAATCTGTTCCTGTTGCAATACATAAATATATAAACAATAAATAAAGTACTTCTAGATAAAGTTCTTCCTTTTCACTGTATACAAGGTATTATTCACCGAGATTCACGTTTGACCTGGCATTATGTATGTTTGGCTGAGCTTTGCGCGTTCTCCGCTATCGCTATCTGTCTTAAAAGCGATTGGTCGTATTCAAAAATAATTTGAAGACAATTTGTCGAAAATTTTATGTTCTTCAATTTTGGCAATGAATGTTAACATCGTTGGAGCTATAGAAACCGAGATAACGAGATATAAGGTGTATACGAGTTACCAGCTTACTATTTCTCATTCTCAGGTGAAACTCTAAATTGACTGGACTAATTGTCAAAAAATTGAACAAGAATATGTGTTTCAGAGTTTTTTATAGCGTCGAATAACTGTTGAGTTGCTGTTAAAAAGTCAGACAAGTTTAATTTATGATTCGAATGTGTGCTCATTCCATACAAATATTTTAAGCAAAGCGTTGTCAAAATGGTAAAAGGTTAAAGTGTCGATTTGAATCGAATTTTTTGATTGTCCCTGCTAATACCTAGTATTGGGAAAAGTATCGACAAGTTAAAAAAATGTAGGTATGTTTTTTTTTTCACTTTTCCCTTAGGCCTTTGCCCCACTCCTAGACACGGCCCTGGTGAGCAGAGTGAAACACTGTTACTGAAATAATGGATCAATTAAATGACAAATTTAAATTCACATCTCTCTTCGGCTGATCCTATACAAATACAATCAAAAATACATACATACATAGCTTACCAATTAAAGTTCGTTCCCCTTGAATACTTTTAGTATAAATTTGAAATCTATTGCATTCAATTAGTATTTAGTTATTTTACAACAAAGCAATTTACGCTTCATTACATGAATACGTTTGCTGTTTATTGTTAAAAAAAGACAAAACTATCAATAAATATTGCTATACAACAGTGTTTTTCAAACTGTGGGTCGCGACCCCCTAGGGGGTCGCCAAGAATAACTAGGGGGGTCGCGGTCGCAAGCCATTAGACACAAGGTACTAAAAAAATTAAAACACAATTTTTTTGAGAAGACGGGTGCCACTGTTTTTCTTTTATTAAATGTTCAAAACTTGCTTGTATGTTTGAGTATCGTTCACAATAAAAGCATTTTTCTATTGAAGGAAGAGGATGTGAGTTCACATAGCTATGAAGTGGTGAATGGCACAGACAATCTTAAAGCCTCTTTTGACATCTCTATATATTTCCTCTTCTCTTGTCTTTATCCAGAAATTATGAATTGTTTTTACATTGAATTCAAACCATCTGCAGCTAAATCTATAAGATTTTCTGTTGTCTTTATCGATGAAAGATCGGCCAGATGGACTGATATATTCAAAAAAGGATTAAAAATCTACCTCTGTCCATTTCCACCTTCAGAATAGAGATCTGGAAAGTCAATTAATGGCTTCTTTCCAAATTATACAAACTCTCATCAGAGGAATGTGAGAGCTTACTGTCATGGCATGCATTCATCAGATGAAATTTCGTCGAGAATTTTCTAAACCCAGGGAAAAGAATCATATTTTTTTTTTTACTCTGAACACAAACGAAGTTTTGAGAGGAGTTCTCTGATTTTGTCTTTGGCGGTAATAATATTTGCTCGTCTCCCTTGGAGACTTGTATTCAAGATGTTTAAGTATGGTCAAAAAGATCAGCGAGAAATGATAATTTTAAAAGCCAAGTGGAACAGAGAAATGATTTGACTATCCAGATTTTGAATCTTGTACAAACATCAATTATTCAGCTTTTAATTCCAGAACTCGTGTCAATTAGACCGAAAGCCCACAGCAGATTTTGGGTGTGATTGATAACAAAAAAAGAAGTTTAGGCATCGAAAGCTTCATTAAAGTCTATTTAAAAAAATCGATGTCTTGTAGTCCACAACCGAGACCTTAAAGATAAAACAGGGAATCGAAAAAAAAGTATGAATGCAACTTCGAGGGTAATCGTGTTAGCCGAAATTGGTTTTCACCCTACCCTAGAAAAGCTCCTCGGATCACATATCACGGAATCCATTTCAGTGTTAGTTCGCCCTGCCAGACCTTTTAAAAAAATTCAAAATTCTAAGTGAAAAACGTTTTTTTTTTCAATAGTCTGGCAGGGCGAACTATGTATGTATATACTCAAATGATCTCAGATTCCGTGATATGGGATCCTAGGAGCTTTTCTAGGGAGGGAAGAAATCCAATTTCGGCTAACACGTTTACCTACCCTCGAAGTTGCATTCATATTTTTTTTTTCGATTCACTGTTTTATCTTTAAGGTCTCGGTTGTGGACTGCAAGACTTCGATTTTTTAAATAGCCTTTAATGAAGCTTTCGATGCCTATACTTCTTTTTTTGCTATCAATCCCACCCAAAATCTGCTGTGGACTCTTAATCTAAAAATACCTTTCCTTTTAACCATCTGAGCTCTGTTTTACAAAGGAGATTTTGATGAGCTCGATTCATGTCGCTTTTTAAATAACTGACAAATTATTATTATGAATGTTGGGGGTCGCCCGTATGTTTTTACCAACAAAGGGGTCGCGTACTCAAAAAGTTTGAAAAACACTGCTATACAATAATTGATGAAATACCGTCATACCGTGAAGCTTCCAATTGCATAATTGTTATAATGCAAGTATTGAGCATACCTACAAGCTTTTAAGTAGGTATGTAGGTACTTTTATCTTATTGAAGGTATAATCAAACTATAAAAGTTTTTCATGCTTTGAATCTACAGGGTGATTCGAGCTTAGCCCGAAAAGCTTTAAATGTCATATCTACATTAATGACAAAAGTGTCTACTGGGTGCTACAAACTTTCTAAAAACAAAACCTTACTTTGGTTCACTTAACCAAGACCTTTAAGACAAAATAATGATCTTTTTTTTTTAATAAAATTTTTGATTTTTCAAATGTTTTTATTGGTCTTTGTTAACATTTCATTTCCTGTTTACATTTTTAAAATAGAAAATTTAATTTTCAACAAAAAGTTTTGGAAGGCAAATTGCCAAATTCGGCTTAGTTTTCAATGTATGAATATGGTATGATGTATACCAAATACAAGATTATATTGAAAAGTGACTTGTGTAACCATTTTTTCAGAAACTCAATACTGAATTAAGTAGCTATTTGTGGTGTACGGGTGTACCCCGATATCTCAAAAGTCAAGGTCTCCAAAGACAAAACTCGAAAGACAAAATATCGAAAACCGAAATCTCGAATTCAAAATTAATAATTACAAAAATCTCGAAAAACCATAGTCACTTTTGAGGCAATGGTTAAGATTCACGCCCGTGAGTCCAAAAAGTTACAGATTTTTCGAGATCTTATAATTAAAATTGCCTTGCCTTACATAAATGCAGTGCTATAGCACCCAACCAGTGGCGTAGCGAGACTTTTGGGGGCCCCGTATCAAATATTTTTAGGGGCCCATTTTTCGCCAACAGAGGCTCAGCCTTGGGTATAAACTTTTTTTTACTAACATCAGCATATTAGATAAGCTCAATTTGACATTTGATTTTGTACGGTAAAAAGGACAAAAAACACTACGGTCAAAATCAAAAGTCAAATTTTGAAACGCTATAACTTTTAGACTTCATTAAAAGCTCATTATTTAGATAATTAGACTGTCTGAAAGTTTCTGGTTCTCAATTATTCGTTGTGAAATGAAATTTGATTGAGTTAATAGAAAAAAAATTCACATCTCATACCCTTTTCTGATAAAACGGCCTTCCCCTTATCTCCTCCACCCAAAAATTTTATTTTATAATAAGGACGTGAGCCCGAATTACTTTACTTTACTTTAGATGGCGCTTACAGTCCAGGCTGGACTACGGCCTCAACCAACAAGCCCCTCCAGCCAGCTCGGTCCCTAGCTAGCTGCCTCCAGTTACGCACTCCAAGTTGGTTGAGGTCGTTCTCCACTTGTGTGCGCCACCTAAGGTGGGGTCTTCCTCTGCTGCGTAGACCATCATGGGTAGATTCGAAGACTCGTCAGGCTGGTGCGTCGGTGTCCATACGCTCCACGTGTCCCAGCCATCTCAGCCGCTGTATTTTCAGCTTTTGACCAGGTCGACATCGCTGTAAAGCCCGTAAAGCTCGTTGTTAAATCTTCTCCTCCATCGATACATACTGGACCGAAGATCACCCGAAGAATTTTCCTTTCAAAGCACCCAAGCAGATTTTCATCCGTTTTTGACAGGGTCCATGCTTCTGCCCCATACAGCAGGACCGGGATAATTAGGGTCTTATATAAGGTCTCCTTGGTTCTTTGAGAGAGGGCTTTACTAGTCAAATGCCTTCTTAGCCCGAAGAAACAGCGGTTGGCAAGAGTAATTCTTCGTTTGATCTCTGCACTGATGTCATTTTGTGATGTGATAGTTGAGCCCAGGTAGACAAAGCCCTTGACGACTTCGGAATTGTACCTATCCATCGTGACTTTTTGCCAAAGTCGACGATGTTGAGATTCATTTCCCGATGATAGCATATACTTCGTCTTGTCCTCATTAACAGCCACATCCATTTTCGCCGCCTCCGATTCAATACTTGCAAACGCGCCGGTAACAGCTCGCTTCGTTCTCCCAATGATGTCAATATCATCTGCATAAGCAAGTAGTTGAACGGACTTTTGAAAAATTGTACCTCTGTTGTTGACTTGCGAGTTGCGTACAATTGCTTCAAGTACGATGTTAAACAGGTTGCATGATAACGCGTCGCCTTGCCTCAAACCTTTCTCGACATCAAAGGGTTCGGTGGTGGTTTTACCAACTTTGACGGAGCAGCGAGACTTCTCCATCGTCATCCTGCACAAGCGGACGAGTTTGGCAGGGATGCCGAGATGCGACATGACTCTGTATAGTTCTTCTCCATCTACGCTATAATAAGCGACTTTGAAATCGATAAAGAGGTGGTGTGTATCGATTTGAAACTCCTGGTTTTTTTTTTCCAAAATCTGTCGTAGTGTGAACATTTGATCGACGGTTGACTTGCCGGGCCTAAAACCACACTAATAGGGGCCGATCAGATCGTTGACAAACGGTTTTAAGCGATCACAGAGTACAGATGACAGGATTTTGTATGCGACGTTCAGGAGACTTATACCTCTGTAGTTGGTATAGGTCAGAGCATCTCCTTTCTTGTGGATGGGGCACACTATACCAAGGTTCCATTCATCGGGCATACTTTCATCCGAGCCCGAATACAAATTGTATAAAAAATGTTGTCCATCGATAAATGAAGTTTTGAGTTTTATAAGAATTATTTGCTAATTTTACCATTCTTTCGTCTAATTCTCCTGGGCTACCGGTACGTGGTCCGGTAAGAAAAAAGTGGTTGCACGTTACAGTTGTGGTTCCGTTAGTTGGTATGACTTAGACAGAGAAAGCTACACGGAAGGAAAACTATCGAAAAGACACACTTAAACAAAATTGGTAAAAGGTACATTTCAAATAAGTTTTTTTTTTTTTGATAATTCTAGTGGTTGTTATGAAAACCTGATGGGTCAACTCTAGGTTAACTTCAACGAGCGAACCTATTCAAATTGTGTATCAAATGCATCTCAATGCAAAATTTCTTTCACGCGTCAAGTACTCTGAATCTCGGGGTCCCTATATCTCCCTATAGCTACGCTACTGCACCCAGCATTACAGAGTATATACAGTGAGGTATGTATGTATGCTGCCTCATAAGCGCGAGGTTTGAACAAAAGACAAAAATAGCAACACTAGGTATAATCTTTTGTCGGAAATGACTGACTGTATAATTCGGCTGAAGTCTTGGTCGAGCCTCTCAGAACGATGGTGTGCGGTGGATGAATTCCAGGTAAAGTGACTTTAGTTGCGAAGCAACTACTAGGATAGATTTACTGTTGACGAACATAGCAAACGAAATAAGGACAACGAAATTCGGATCTGCTCGTGGAATTTTCCGTCTCTCTATAGACCACGTGCCGAACATTTAGGCTACTACAAAGCAGACATCACCGCCATCCAAGAAGTGGGTTGGGATGGTCCGGGCAAAAGAAAACTGAAAGACTGCAGTATCTATCTACTACGGTGACCGTTACCGATCAAAAGGGCAGCGTCTTTTTGAATTAGAATTTGTCGTTAGAAGCAGACTTCAGCAAGAAGTCTTGAGTTTCAACTTTATGTGAACGGGTACCTCACGACAATTCGTATCAAGGCTAAATTCACCAACATTAGCCTCATATGCACTCATGTCCCGCCAGAGGAGAAAGATTACGAGCGCAAGGACGAGTTCTACGAGCTTCTGGACAAGACAAAAGAGCAATGCCCCAGCTATGACATTAAGATTGTCTGGAATGATTTGAATGCGAAACTAGGAAGATAAGACGTCTTCGCTGACACAACCGGAAGATAAAGCCAGCACGACAACGGACTCAGGTTAGTCGACTTTGCTGCGGGGCGAAACGTTGTGGTAGCTAGTACGCAGTTCCCGCATCTCGATATACACAAGGGGACATGGCGAATTCCTGGTCAATGAACCTCCAACCAGATTGACCACATTGCGATCGACGCAAGGCACTCCTCCAGTATCATGAGTTTCCAAACGTTCCAAGGAGCCAACGTTGACTCGGACCGCTACTTCGTTGTAGCCAAGGTTATGCTACGGATATCCAGACCAAAGCCAAAACAGGGAAATACTGTGAGAAAGTTCGACGCCGGACGGCTACAGTCACAGGAAATCGCCAGATCCTTTTTCGATGTAGCCTCTCACGACTTTTTAAATAGTCCTATGCCGCCAACTCTAATTATCGAGAACTAGTGAAAGAATTGCCAGGAAGGCACCAGAGATGCCGCTTCCGACGTGCTAGGCCTCTCACGAATACCACAGTTAAACCCCTGGTTTGAAGAATGCCAGCAAAAACATGCAGCCAAACAACAGATATACAAAGCGGTGCTGCATAAAAGAACCAGAGCTGCTCGCGAGCTCTACGAGTATAAGAGGGGAAAGGAACACAAGCTTCTAAGAAGGAAAAAGAAAGAGCATGAGAAACGCGTGATGAAGGAAATAGAGGGATGCCATTGCAGAAACACAATTCAGAAGTTTTTCCAAACTATAAAAAAGAATCTCCAGGGTTACAAGGCCCGAACTGAAGACTTCAAAGATGACTGATCATCGTGGTAGAATCGCAGTCGCCGCTGAGGATATGGAAAAATAATTTCTGCAAATTGTATAACGGCGATGACGAACTGAATTCCGCTACCATGAAGACTACACTATTCCACCACCTGGACGCAGAAGGCCAACAATTCCGTCCACCTGACCTCGACGAATTAAAGATAGTAATATCTAAACTTAAGTCTAATAAAACTGCTGGAGCTGATGACCTTCCTACTGAGCTATTGAAAGCGGAGGAAAGCATGCCCATTGAATGGAATCTCAGCATTGTTTGCCAAGAAAGGCGATCCTCTGTCCTGCACCAACTACAGAGGCATCAGTCTTCATAATATCGCCTACAAGATCTTCTCTGCCTTGCCTTGTGAACGCCTGAAGCCATTCGTCAACAACCTGAAAGGTCCATATCATTGTGGCTTTAGGCCAGGGAAGTCCACCATCGACCAAATATTCGCACTACGGCAGATCTTGGAGAAAACCCAGGAGTTCCAAATCGATACCCACCACCTTTTTATCGATTTCAAGGCCGCGTATGACAGCATATATAGAGACGAGCTATATAGAGCAATGTATAGTTTTGGCATCCCTGCCAAACTCGTCCGTTTGTGCAGGATGACGATGGAGAATGCACGCTGCTCCATCAAGGTCGGCAAAGACCTCACCGACACCTTTGATGTCAAAAAAGGTTTTGGGCAAGGCAACGCGCTGTTATGCGACTTCTTCAACATCGTTCTTGAAAGAATAGTGCAAAACTCTCACGTCAACACTAGAGGCACAATCTTTCAAAAGTCCGTCCAATTACTCGCTTACGCTGATGAGATTGACATAATAGGACGAACAAAGCGTGATGTCAGTGGTGCTTTTGTGAGCATTGAGAAGGAAGCCAAGAAGATGGGTTTAACGGTGAATGGAAGCAAAACGAAGTATATGCTGTCAACAAGAAAGGACACCCAACACCGACATCTAGGACAGAACGTCACTATAGACAGCTATAATTTTGAGGTGGTCAGAGACTTTGTCTACCTAGGATCCGCTATAAACTCAGCGAACGATACCAGTGCTGAGATCAAACGAAGAATTACTCTTGCCAATCGCTGTTTCTTCGGGCTAAGAAGGCAATTGAGAAGCAAAGCCCTCTCTCGAGCAACTAAACTGTCCCTGTATAAGACGCTTATCATCCCGGTCCTGATGTATGGTGCAGAGGCATGGACACTGCTAACGGTGGATGAGAACGCGTTAGGCTGTTTCGAGAGGAAAATTCTCCGGGTGATTTTTGGTCCCGTCTGCATAGATGGGGAATGGAGAACAAGATACAACAACGAACTGTACGGACAAAAATGAAAAGCCAACGATTGAGATTGCTGGGTCATATAGAGCGAACGGACGGCATTGCTTTAGGCCGGAAAGTCTTTGAATCCGGTAGAGGTGGACAGCATAGAGATGACACATACAAATGAAAGAGGACCTCAACCAACTTGGCGTGTTAAACTGGAGACAGCTGGCTAGAAACCGAGCCTGCTGGAAGTAGCTTGTTGGTTGAGGCCTTGGTCCACCCCGGACTGTAGCACCATCTTAAGTAAGTAAGTAAGCATGTAACACCCCTGCTTGGGCACACTATAGGATTTGGGGAAGATGCGAAGTTGAGTGTATGCAAAGTTTCTTTTGCTTTTAAATAATCTGGATTCAAAGAAACTTTGAATTTCAAACAGAAATAATCAAAAACGTTCCACTGTCACACTATAACACTGATGCAAGCATATGTCCGGAGTCACGGACTTTTTGTTAACCTTTTTCGAAAGTTGAATCCTCAAATTAATTTAAACTTAGAAGTTTTAAAACAATATCGAAAATTCTATACTTAAAAAAAATTGTTTTACATTTGCGAGGTTCTGTCCTTCGAGATTTTGGCCCGTTCGTAACTTTTTCATTCGATATTCTTGAATTAGCGATATATTTAAATATTTTTCTCGTCCATTCGAGATTTGTGTCATTCGAGATAATGTCATGATCCCGTGATTTATCAATATTTGGGTCCCACACAAACATATAAAATAGTAAACCCTTTAATATAGTTGGTTCTTAAAGAAATGTAATTCACTACCATAATGGAGTTGTTTGTCATATATTCGAAAGCTCAAAAAGCAAATTACTGATGCGAAAAATCAATTAAGTAATTTTATTCCGTCATCTTGCTGTGACATGCTATATATTGTAAAAATCCCCTCGTTTCACATAACAATACCTATATGCTCTGTACTTGTCTATTAAATCACTGCATTGCGATTACGAGCAAGCTTGGCGTAAGTAGGTACCTATCCGACCTGTGAATATTCTGACTGCTGGCTGAAGTGGTGAGTGTTAAAAAACTAAAACTTTTTTGACATTTCAATGAAATGTTTCTCTAAGCGCTGGCATATTTAATTACTCATTGTTTCCTCTTCTACGTATGTATATGTATGAACATTTATCAGCAATCAAAGAGTTCAACGAAGTAAGTTTCCGCAATAGGTATGCGAGACGAGCATGTGAACCTCTATAAACGCGCGTTGCGCTTAGCGACCACCCGCAAGTCACAAAATGTTATTTCGATATCTCATTGAACCAGAAAAAGAAATTTGAAGTTGTGTTTTATATTTTGTTTTTTGTGCAAAATTCCCTCTGTCATTGCATGTGTTCTGTTTATTCGGTTCGGTCCCGATTATACTCGTATCTCGTTTTATTTTTTTTAATTTTCGGTACCCATTTAGGATACAAAGTGAAAGTATTTCATATATTAAATGAAACTTCGGATAACCTTCAATTTATCGTGGAATTGTTTATGAGTTCTTTTCTTTATTTTTTTTTTTTTTTACTGAAACTGAATTTTATATTTTTAAAGTATAAAAAGGCAAAGTTCACTTATGGTTCTTGTTGTTGTTTTCTTTTTGTGTGACCTAAATTGCAGCAGTTGCAGTGAATACCAGTGTTGAAAAATCATCGCTTAAAGTTGAATATGGAATCACCAACCCCGCCAATAGACGTTGAAGATCGTAACGGTTCAGCAATGGATGCCTGTTTTACGGCATTCGATAAAGACGGGTAAGTTATTTTGTTATAATACAATTTATAAATTATTGTCATTATTATTGTAAATCGAATATAGGTTTTAAGATTTAAAAAAATTCATAGATTTAGATTCAGTGCAAGTTTGTTCATAGGGGGTTAAATCTCCTTATATGTATGCACATTTTCAAAGGTTCTAAATAATTGGCGCTAATCAACCAAAATCGACTGATTAGTGATTTCGACGAATTCATTGATTATAATTTTAGATACGACGATTTCAAGATGATAAGGTGTGAACAAACGTCCTTAATTGACCAATATTCAAAGAAGAGCCTACATATGTTTTTTGATTTTTATTGGAAAGCTAGTCCTATCATTTTTATGTTTTGGGAAATAACTAGACTCACGTCAGAAAGTGCTTTCCATATATATATTTTTTAATAACGAAACAAAAATATAGAAACGATTACCTCAAAATAAATCACCTCTAAGTTAAAACAAAAATTAAAAAAAATATTAATGCGTGTTTCTGTGTTTTAATATCTCAATATCTGCTTTAGTTTTGTTTTTCATAAGTGCCATTTATCTTTTTTAACTCTGAGCAGAGCATGGAGTAGAGTTCGAGATATCGGAATTTGCTCTAAGCTGAGTATGATTAGAGTAAGATCAGACCTCTTCGATATAATTTTGAAACACATCTAATAGTAGGGGAGCCCACTAAGGGATTTTGGCATTTACTCGAGCGCGTCAGATTAGTATAAAGGGGGGTACCTTGCACCCTGCTGAGTACCTCCACCATATATCAGTCCTCTATGTAGGGCCGGGCGCCTAGGGCAGGTTGTCAGATTAGTAAAAAAAAAAATCGATAGTTCGAAATACTCGAGCGCGTCAGATTAAGATAGGGTAGGTTAATTACATGCTGAAAAGTGTGCATTTCAATAATCTGAAGATTTGAGTGTTACCTAAGGTAGTGGGAGGGTTACAAACTTGCAAAAAAAAATTGTCACCTGGACATTCTCGAGCGCGGTTGAATTTTTTGTATTGTGAAGCAAGTAATTCAAGCATACCGGGAAAAGTATAGTCTACCGTTTTTCTCGTCCCGTTTAGGAGGTAGAAGTGATTTTCGAAAAAAACGACTTAAATGGAAAAATAAATATTAAAAATCAACGACAATACTTAAAATGCAAAAAAATTACGGTTTAAAAAGCCAGAAATCTGTTCTTTAATCCTACATTTAAATTGAATTATTTGTGTCAATAGTTTTCAAATTATTTGCATTTACACTCAAAATTTTTATAAAAAAACGCAAAAAAAATTGTTTGGATCAATTTTTCTCAAAACTGTGGAATAAAAAACCAAATTTTCTTTTTGTGGTCAATGCTTGTATTAATTTTGAATCGAACACAAAAAACCGGAAGCTTTTATGCCTTCTAGTTTTTAAGAAAATTGTAAATTACTGATACCACTTTTTTATGAGAATATTATGTTATATCATTATGTAGCTGTTCCCATTAGTAGCTATTGCCATTGGAAACAGAGAATACATTCAAAGTTATTAAATGCAAAGGAAATTTGGCAAACACCGAACCTCGCACATACCCCAAATCCTTAGTGAGCCCAAGCAGGGCGGTTGCATACATATCTTACTTTTAAAACGCAGCCGTGCAGTGCAAGCAAGTTAAAAATATCTCAAATATCAGTAACTTGCAAGTTTCTCAAAAACTAGAAGACACAGAAGCTTCCGGTTTTTATGTTCGATTTTAAATTAATATGAGCATTGACCACAAAAAGAAAATTTAAGTTACACTTCATAATTTTAAGAAAAATTGATCCCAATATTTTGTTTGCGTTTTTTTATCAAAATTTTGAATTTGTATGCGAATATTTTGAAAACTATTGACATAAATAATTTAATTTAAATGCAAGATAATAGAACGCATTTCTGGCTTTTAAAACCGTTATTGTTTTGAATTTTAAGTATTGTCGCTGACTTTTAATAATTTTTTCCATTTAAGTCGTTTTTCTCGAAAATTGCCTCTACCTCCTAAACGGGGTGACATAGATCCCCCCTCCCATAGTAAGAAATGCTTGTACATTTTTGACTCTTCTAAAAAAAAAACCGTTTTTAATTTTTGGCGCCCAAGTCCTCAGTGATTGAAAAAATCTTGAATAAAAATATTTCTTCTTTTCAAATCGTCAGATTAAGAAAACCCCTCCAGATAATCGTCAGATTAAGGTTCAGCACATGTAGGACATCGAGTTGAACCATATATATCAAAATCTGACGCGCTCGAGTATTTCAAAATGGCGATTTTTTTTTTGCTTATTCAAGAAGATGCCACAAGCTTGCGTCACATCCGAATCGTCAGTCTTTGGAATGTGAGCATCCTTGGGGGTCACTTAACATCCCCTATTAAAATCTGACGCGCTCGAGTAAATCCATTTTTTTTCCAAATTCTACACTCCCATACAGCCACCCCCACCACGCAAACCGGCAGATTAACATACCACCGTTATCAGAAAGACCCAGGCCATATAAACTATCAATATCTGACGCGCTCGAATATGACCACGTGACTGTTTTTTTTTTAACATTTTTGAATACCTGTAGATGCTCCCCCCACCGATGAAACGGTATACTTTACTAACATTTTTTTCTCTCTATCATCAAATCTTCAAAATCCATTAGGTGGGTCCCAACGACGCTCGAGTAAATCCACATTTAGCATCGTGGGCTCGCCTACTATAAGCATTGAACTAAAAACGATTGCGATGCATTCAACACATCATAATTTAGTAAAGTGACTTTTAATTTTCATCTGACAGCTTGCCAATCAAAAACTCGAAATATTTAAAATTGTGAACTGAAATTTATGTGTTGAAGACCCTCATTTAAAATGAGTGAAGAAAAGAGTGTAGTTGGCTACGCTCAGCTATTTGCTCCATTCGCTCGTTTTTTTATTATGAGTTAGAGTTTATGGAACTCCGAGAGCTAGCACTGATTTAAAAAAGAAACACAAATTGAGCGCTCGGAGAGCTCTGAGATACAAAAGAAACAGATCTTTTTTTGACAGCTCAGAGCTATGCTCGGAGATAAAAACGAAAAAAGCGACTAGTTGAAAAATCCAAGTAAATTTTTTTTTAAAGAGTTTTCCTTAAGGACAGTGTGTTTAAAACAATTCTACTGCTTGTGGCTTCTGGGAATCGGCTTGCTTTGATAAAAATCGTGACAGATCAATTAATTATGTGCATTGCTTTTGTTATTCTTTTTTGAAAATAAAAATTAAAATTGGAAATTGCAAATCTACGATCTACTACAAGAAAATTGAATACTCTGGCATTTTTCTGAAAATCTACTTATAGTGGAAACGCTGTTTATAAAGCTATGATAAGACGGTCAGCGTAAATGGTCAACGCGTTGACTCTCTGACATCAAAATGAAGTAAGATTGGCCTTGTTCAAACACCGAATTAAAGCGATCTGGATAGGTTTGTGTTGTTGTAATCCCTTGTTAAAACATAGCTGATGACGGAACAGCTGTTGGCAGAAAAGAGATCCCAAGCTATTCTAAAAATTTTAGGATACAAAGCTATCCTATGAGAAATGTCAACAACAGCTGACTTGCCTTCAAACCAGGGATGTTGCGGATGCCGATTTTTTCACATCCACGGATGTGAATGCGGATGCGGATTTTGGAAGGCTCACATCCGCGGAAGCGGATGCGGATGCAGATGTTTAAGATCTTTTATAAATAAAGTATATGAATGAAAAATTAAAACAATGATAAAGTAATTATTAACATTTTTATTGTTAAAAACAAGTATTATACTTAATACAGTAATATTGCCGCCTTTTCAGATTCAAGGCGGTTACGCAGAGGTTCGTAAACTAAACCCGCGCAAACAAACACGTATAATGACCAGAAACAAATAATGCACCACAAAAAACGCTTCGGATCTAGTAGTCTAGTCACCACAATTTGTTCGCTCCCATTGGTCATTTTGACTTGCGGACGGTACGCGCCATTCGCATGCCCCGTCCAATTTATTTCTTGTCGCTACTTGTATTACATTCGGATCCGCATAAACATTCGCATTGATTATTGCGGATGCGGATACGATGCAGATGTCCAAATCTATGCGGAAGCTCCGCATTTGCGGATGCGGATGCAAATATTCGCAACATCCCTGGTTCAAACACACACATGGATACAAAGCTATCCTAGATAGGCTATCCATTCAAACATTGAACGCGCCCATTCTGTCCCAAAGTTGTCTTGTCGTGTGATTGTCAACGCTGAATACTGTTAATGCGTTGACAGCTACGTTGACACTATCGTTGATACGAATTTAAGGGTCAATGCGTTGATTGTTTTCGTTGGGCGTCTAATCACCCTGTCAACGCACTTAGGACACTGGTGTGTGCAGTTTGAAACCGCTAGATTTAGTGCGAACCCGTTCCACACTTGAAAATTTGTACTGCTTCGGACCAAAGAGAACACTCATGAGAGAGTAAAAAATTTCCCCTCCTTACCAGATTTGGTCCGAGAATTTTCTGGTAGTTCTTTTGTACTAGCTTTCAAATATGCCAAGTTGACATAACATTTGTTGCATTCAAATTAAAAAAAAATTTTTATTAAGGGTTGCCCAAATGCAACTTTTATTTTTAGATTTATTTTCATTTTTATTTTAATAAGTGTATATTTTTTAATTTTGTTTTTCTTTTAAATAATCAAATGATATTCATAAAATTATGTCACTTAACAAAAATAAATGTCAAGAAGAAAAGATTTGTAGTACCTATTGGCAATTATGTATTTCTTGTATATTTCAGTGTTAACTATATTAGCCAAATAAGTGAAAAATGCAAAAATGAACATTTTCAAGCTCATTTTGGGATAGTGTTTCTCACTGGAAAACTTATAAAAATGATGCAGAAAGCTTAAATTTTGGTTTTAGAAAGAATTTATTTATTCTTCTTCACCAAACAACTGCTCTAGCGGGAACAAAAATATTTTTACTTTTGTAATTTCGCAAAAAGCTATTGTAGTTATATAAGGCTTTAATTTAAAAAAAAGAGGAACGATTTGAGCATTATGACCACCGCGCGCCGTGTATGTATTCAATTTTCTTAAAATGCTCCTCAGAGGACATTTGGTTATAGTAGGGTCGCTTAGCAAGAAAATCTGTTTTTGCCGGACAAAAGCACCAAATTTTTTTTAGGTACTACTTAGGTCCATAGCTTGAGATTTAGGGTAGGACCCATCTCGGCGGTCAGCCATCTTGGATTTTAGAGCCGCCATTTTGAAATTCAGGTATATTATTTATATCTCGGCTTCTAAATCACTTAGGATCCAAAACTTGGTGTCTAGGTATACATTTTTGGGGTCAGGGAATACAACCACATATTTTTCAAATGTTAAAGTTTGCAAATATACGTAGGGGGCATGGGGGTCATGACCCCCTTGCTCCAAGACAATCAAATATTATATTTAGGGTCGGATAATGTGTATACACAAGTTGAAAATGAATCTGACTAAACTTATCCAAGGAGGGAAATGAGGGGTCATGACACCCCCCCCCCTCAGCGCCCAGGAAAAAGTATAAATACAAAACAAACTTCATTTAAACACACAGAAGTGCAAAAACTGACGCGACGTATGGCTAGCCCAAATTATTTCATAACCGTAATGTTACCTTTTATGAGACCATGGTAATATTATTCGCGAAGACTGTATGTTTTGTGGTATCAAGTTTTTCTGCAAGAAAAATGAATAAGTTAAATGCAAATACATTTAAGCTAGGCTGTATAAGTATATATTAATAACAAACTATCCAATTATTAAATCGAGTGACAAAAATATGTAATTCTAAGACATAAGGTTGAAAATGAAATAAGATATATGTACAGTACATGTACATACATACATGAACATGTAGTACCTCGTGGCATGATGGTTAGTACGTAGGACTCTCATGCCGAAGGTGTGGATTCGATGCCACCTAAAAACAGAAATGTTTTATCCGAGGTTCTGCCTCTTGCGAAGAACTGACAAATCCTCCAAAAGTATACTTGTCATGAAAAAGTGCTTCTCATTTAGCCACTCGGACTCGGCAAAAACTGTAGGTCCCCTCTATTCCTGCCAACTACACGCACACAGGAATGGTTGTGAGTTGTAAGTCACTAGGCCCTGGTTCTCCACGAGCTGTTGCGCCACCCAATTTATTTATTTATTTATTACATGCACATACATATTAGTATATAAAATTTAAATACAAGAGAAATCACATATGAAAGATGTTGAATTGCATTGATCTACCTATATGGATTGCTTATGTCGTCTTCAAGCGTAGACATTTACAAAGATCAGTTCAATTCCAACGAGCAGCTTTGGAAGCATATCTACCAGTGTATCCTTCTTGACTCTTACAATTACATTTCACCAATTCAGTACTTGCCTTTGAAGCTATAGGTAATGTGTTCCATACAGGAACCCATGATCCACCTTCTTCTTTCTGAGTCCAGCCCCAGCCTTCCGGACTAGGAGCACACTGTTGAATGTGTTCACTGGTACACCATACACCTGCCTGATATATACAGCCCGCTTTGAGTGTTGAGGTAGTGCATCTTTTGTTGGTGGAAGTTTCTCCACTGTCTTAGTCTTCTGACAAAACAGCTCCTTGCTGGCATCATTCACACTGTTCGAATTACTGTATTTATCATATTATATAACCGTGAAGCGTTCTAGCGTTTTAAATGTTCACCATCAAGCTCTGTGTAGGGATGTAATGCTATGCATGTTAAGGTATGTGTCACCTCATGATAACAATTCCATGCGTCCCACGCAGATTTCTTGCCTCGTCCGAAAAATGAAGATGTTGTATCGCAACCCGTAAAACTTTGAAATACGGGGAGGCCAACGATTTTTATACGCTCAGTTTCTCGTTAATAGCATTGATGTATATATAATTAAATGATCTGCCCGTACCAAAGACAACAGAAATCTTCAAATTTGTGCAAAAGTTCATCAGGTGATGGAACTTGCTAATGAAGACTACCACCACGTCGTGTCAACAGTACGAATCATACACCTACTACAGCCATTCTTCATTATGTTCGAAAAGAGTCAGAGGAAAAGAATCATCGTGTAATAGGGGACTTAGAAAAATCTTGCGTAAATGGTCGCATTAAGACAACTAACCAAAACATAGATATTGCTTAAAACAGCTGACAAAGAAATTAAATTTTAAATTTGATTTATGATATTCTATATGATATTTTAAGATTTTTTCTATTTCTGTTTTCTTGTTGAACGGAGTCCAAGATGATGAAAATCTGCATTTTGTATTTGCATTTAACTTATTCATTTTCCTTTCAGAAAAACTCGATACGACAAAACATACAGTCTTCGCGAATAATATTACCATGGTCTCATAAAAGGTAACATTACGGTTATGAAATAATTTGGGCTAGCCGTACGTCGCGTCAGTTTTTGCACTTCTGTGTGTTTAAATGAAGTTTGTTTTGTATTTATACTTTTTCCTGGGCTCTGAGGGGGGGGGGGTGTCATGATCCCCGATTTCCCTCCTTGGATAAGTTTAGTCAGATACATTTTCAACTTGTGTATACACATTATCCGACCCTAAATATAATATTTGATTGTCTTGGAGCAAGGGGGTCATGACCCCCATGCCCCCTTCGTATATTTGCAAATTTTAACATTTGAAAAGTATGTGGTTGTATTCCCTGACCCCAAAAATGTATACCTAGACACCAAGTTTGGGATCCTAAGTGATTTAGAAGCCGAGATATTAATAATAGGTATACCTGAATTTCAAAATGGCAGCTCTAAAATCCAAGATGGCTGACCGCCGAGATGGGTCCTACCCTAAATCTCAAGCTATGGACCTAAGTAGTACCTAAAAAAAATTTGGTGCTTTTGTCCGGCAAAAACACATCATCTCGAAATTTGTCGCTAAGCGACCCCACTATTAGGTTCTTGGAGACTTTAAACAGAAATAAAAAGCCCTGATTTTTAGTGCAGTTTTATCTTCACTTACAAAAGAGAAGCATGTTAAATACGACAACAATGCGGAGTTGTACCAAATTGTTGTTGTTATTTACATGTTACCTTATTTTAAGCGAAGATAAAAATGCACTAAAAAACAAGGCTAAAGTAAGTATGCTCATTTTTTACACCCAATTCAGCATCTTGGGGGTTTTTATTTACCAATTAGGAATTTAATTGATGAGTGGAAGTGATTTATAAATCTTTCCGTCGGTTTTGTGACGTCAAAATCTTTGTTTACCAATTTTTATTATTATTTTCTTTTCAACGTGAATCTTTAATTAATAAATTAATTTATCAAACGATTGGTTTTAAAGAAGCACTCAAATTACTTATTTTTTTGCTATTCTCCGCACAAAGTCAGAGATGATATGACGTCACAAGTGACAAAATCAAAAGCAAAAAACCACTGAATTTTTGATTAAAAGAGAGAAAGAGAAGCAATTGGATGCAGCATTATTATGATGAAGATGAAGGGGTAGGCATAGTTGAATTGTAACAGATATGAAACAAGACTCCATTTTGGTTTGTGGTTCTTTTATTTTTTTAGTGCAGAAATTCATTTGTTTGATTAATATTCACGCCTTCGGGTTTTGATGAATCATATTACAACTCCATTTAAAAACTCACAAATCTTTAATTCAAACTAAGGTAGTTTAAGAATATTTTTTGTTTTTATTTTAATAAATTTGATAAACCTTTTGATTTTATTAACTTTTATTTTCTTGAGTTGTTATTCTTGAAAATGTTGATTGAGATTTATGATTAATGTACGCCAACTCTAGCCGATTATGTCGTTTGACGTCTAGTTCGAATTAGTGCAAATTAGTACCCAAGAATTTTACAGTTTGTCTCCTCTCTGATGAGAGAATTTCACTCTGACTTGTCAAAATTTGACATTTAGTCCGAAATAGTGCGAAGAATCCAAGGAACAGACTTTATGACAGACTACTCAACAAAGCTTTGACTGATGTATCCCTTCGTTGACACAGCGGATTTTTAATAAATAAACAGTTGATGGCTTGACAGATGAGGGGGGCGAACTATATTATGACGGCAAAAGTATATTTCAATCCAAATGTCACAGTTTTCTCCCATTATTATTATTGTTCAAAATTATTTTTAACAATTAAAAAATTTAATTGAAAACTTCCAGCTCGGTTTCTAGCTAGCTGTCTCCAGTTTCACATGTCAAGTTGGTTGAGGTCCTCTTCCACTTGCGTGCGCCACCTTTTACGCTGTCCACCTCTACTGCGTTGTCCCACGGGGTTGGATTCAAAAACTTTCCGGGCCGGAGTATTGGTGTCCATTCGCTCTAGGTGCCCCAGCCATCTTAGTCGTTAGCTTTTCACTTTTGTGGCTAGGTCAGTGTCACTGTACAGCCCAGTTCGTGGTTGTATCTTCTTCTCCATTCCCCATCTATGCAGACGGGACCAAAAATCACCCGGAGAATTTTCCTCTCAAAACAGCCTAACGCGTTCTCATCCACCGTTAGTAGTGTCCATTCCTCTGCACCATACATCAGGACTGGGATGATAAGCGTCTTATACAGGGACAGTTTAGTTGCTCGAAAGAGGGCTTTGCTTCTCAATTGCCTTCTTAGCCCAAAGAAACAGCGATTGGCAAGAGTAATTATTCGTTTGATCTCAGCACTGGTATCGTTCGCTGAGTTTATAGCGGATCCTAGGTAGAAAAAGTCTCTGACCACCTCAAAATTATAGCTGTCTATAGTGACGTTCTGTCCTAGACGTCGGTGTTGGGTGTCCTTTCTTGTTGACAGCATATATTTCGTTTTGCTTTCATTCATCGTTAGACCCATCTTCTTGGCTTCCTTCTCAATACTCACGAAAGCACCACTGACATCTCGCTTAGTTTGTCCGATTATGTCAATGTCGTCAGCGTAAGCGAGTAATTGGACGGACTTTTGAAAGATTGTGCCTCTAGTGTTGACGAGAGAGTCTTGCACTATTCTTTCAAGAACGATGTTGAAGAATAGACAGACAACAGACAGCGCGTCGCCTTGCCTAAAACCTTTTTTGACATCAAAGGTGTCGGTGAGGTCTTTGCCGACCTTGATGGAGCAGCGTGCATTCTCCATCGTCATCCTGCACAAACGGACGAGTTTGGCATGGATGCCAAAACTAGACATTGCTCTATATAGCTCGTCTCTATAGATGCTGTCATACGCGGCCTTGAAATCGATAAAAAGGTGGTGGGTATCGATTTGAAACTCCTGGGTTTTCTCCAAGATCTGCCGTAGTGCGAATATTTGGTCGATGTAGGACTTCTCTGGCCTAAAACCACACTGATATGGACCTATCAGGTTGTTGACGAATGGTTTCAGGCGTTCTCAAAGTACGGCAGAGAAGATCATGTAGGTGATATGAAGAAGACTGATGCCTCTGTAGTTGGTGCAGTCGAGAGGATCGCCTTTCTTGAGGATCGGGCAAACAATAACAATGCTGAGGTTCCATTCATCGGGCATGCTTTCCTCCGACCATATTTTACAGATGAGCTGGTGCATACTCATAACCAATTCATCGACAGCGCTTTGAATAGCTCAGCCGCAAGGCCATCAGTTCCAGCAGCTTTATTGGACTTAAGTTTAGATATAGCTATCTTTACTTCTTCGAGATTTGGTGGACGGAATTGTTGGCCTACGTCGTCCAGGCTGAATGGTGCAATCTGCATGGTAGCGGAATTTGGTTCTTCATCGCCGTTATACAATTTGCAGAAATGATTTTTCCATATCCTCAGCACTGACTGCGATTCCACTACGATGTTCCCCTGATCATCCTTGCAGGCTTCGGTCCGGGCCTTGTAACTCTGGGAGGTACTCTTTACCTTTTGGTAAAAATTCTGATCTTCATTCCTGCAATGGCATCCCTCTATTTCCTCGATTGCACGCTTCTCATGCTCTTTCATTTTCCTTCTTAGGCCGTGTGCCAATTGCGTTAAAATTCTGGTTAAATTTGATCCCAGTTAAATGTTATCCCTTTTTATAGGGGTGAGTAAAATTTAAGGTTTTTGCTGTGTCAATTGGATTAAATGGGATTTTTTTTTTTACATTCACTTCCCATTAGTTTTGTTGTTGCATTTTTCTCAGTAATGATAGTTCGCAAACATATCAGTTTGCAAAATGAATTATAAATAAATTTCAATAAATTTTATTGACTCTTTTACATTATCAAGGATTTATGTCAAGTTATTCAAACTTCTACTTGAGTACATACTTAAATTTATTATAAGGTCTTTGTCTATATTTCTTAATCCTTTCATTTAATTTTAGTTTTTTTCCATTTTTCATCTTTCCCGATAGGATTCATGACTTCTTGATAGCTAAATAAAATGTTTATCCACATTCATCTCCCTCAGCTGTTTTTTTATAAGGGTTTACAACAACACAAACAAATCCGGATCGCTTAAGATACGCAGCCGAACGCGCCCATAGACATGTCAAAAATTAACCACCGACTAAAATTTTAACGAGCTCCTGAGCAGGTTAAATTTTGAAGTCTATATTCACCTCAGTAATGTCAAAATTTAGCCATGGGATCAAATTTAACCAGGATTTTAACGCAATTGGCACACGGCCTTAGAAGCTTGTGTTCCTCTCTCCTCTTCTGCTCGTAGAGCTCGCTTTGTATGCCTGTTGTTTGGCTCTTGGCTGCATGTACTTGTCGGCATTCTTTGTTGAACCAGGGGTTTCGCTGTGGTGGTCGAGCAAAACCCAGTACGTCAGAGGCGGCATCTCTGATGGCTTCCTGGCAATTCTTTCACTGGTTCACGATGCTTGCAGTTGGTGGCGTAGGACTATTTAAGAGGGTGCGAGAGACTCGATCGGAAAAGGACCTGGCGATTTCTTGCAACTGTAGCCGTCCGACGTTAAACTTCCTTACAGTATTTCCCTGCTTTGGCTTTGGTCTGGATATCCGTAGCATTACCTTGGCTACAACGAGGTAGTGGTCCGAGTCAGCGTTGGCTCCTCGGAACGTTCGGACATCCTTGATACTGGAGGAGTGCCTTGCGTCGATCGCAATGTGGTCAGTCTGGTTAGCGGTTGATTGACCAGGAATTCGCCATGTCCCCTTGTGTATATCGAGATGCTAGAACTGCGTACTAGCTACCACAACATTTCGCCCCGCAGCAAAGTCGATTAGCCTGGATCCGTTATCGGAGGTGGTGTCGTGCAGGCTATATCTTCCGATTGTGCTACCAAAGACGTCTTCTTTTCCTAGCTTGGCATTAAAATCACCCAAGATAATTTTTATGTCATAGCAAGGGCATTGCTCATATGTCTTGTCCAGGAGCTCGTAGAACTTATCCTTGGTGTCGTCATCTTTCTCCTCTGTGGGGGCATGCGCGCATATGAGGCTAATGTTGGCGAATTTAGCCTTGATGCGAATTGTCGTGAGGTGCTCGTTCACATAATTGAAACTCAAGACTTCTTGCCTAAGTCTGCCTCTAACGACGAATCCACATCCAAAGAAACGCTGCCCTTGTTGTCGGTAACAGTCACCGTATTAGATATCGCACTCTTTCAGTTTTCTCTTGCCCGACCCATCCAATCACACTTCTTGGATGGCGGTGATATCTGCTTTGTAGCAGTCTAGGGTCTCCGTTAAATATTCGGCTGCACGTGGTCTATAGAGAGACAGAACATTCCACGTGCAGATCCGAAGTTCGTTGTCCTTATTTCGTTTGCTAGGTTCGTCAACAGTAAATCCGTCCGTATCCGAGGCTTGTTGTTGCCTCGCAACTAAAAATGCTTTACATGGCCGGGAAGTCACCCCGACGGCACGACCCCCAACCTGGAGGACCAGACCCCTACAATATAACTTCAAGGGTGGGGAGCCGGATTAACCGCTCCTTATAGGCCTGAGCTCCGAGTATGTCGTAGTAGCCCGTATAAGGTGTTCACTAAGTAGTTCAACCTAACTGGAACTGTAGACGCCACCGTTTATTCTATCTGGGGAATTCTTCTGCTGCCGCCTGGATGAAGGAGAAGTGCCTTAGTGGGAACACTCCTCCACCCCTCTCTCGTTTGCTGCCCCCTAAAACCGTCCACAGGGATTGGAACCCCATCTTCAGTTAAAGGTACTAGGCAACCGATGTTCACCGCGGGGAGGTGAGAGTAGGAGTTGATAGACAGAGGTTCGCTTTGAAAAAAAAAGCTTGTGGACGCTTGTGTCCTCTTGAATGCACATGCCTACCCTTTGAACATCACAAACACATCTACTATTTGGGGATAAATGTCTAATTTTGAGGGGCTCTCGTAGAGAAAGAAAACTGTCAAAATGTGAGGAACGGTACAAAACGTCCCACTCCAAATTATAGCTGCGTCATATAATTTCCGTGTATTCGCTTGTTTTCTTCCGACCACTTCAGTTTTCTTGTGTGACCCACTGCGTATTCAAAATATATTATTATTTTAATATTTAAAAAAAAAGCCCCCGACCAGAATTCAGTTTTGTTGGAGTTTTTTTAAGAGAGACTAAGAAATAAGAAATCCATCCTTACCCCTTGAACAGAATGAACGTAGCTGCAGCTGGTAGCAAGAGTTGAATTTAGTTTAACTTCTGCTCCTACACCATACATTCCTTGCTACATTTACAGCTTCTCATTGTGGCACTGTATACTATTTTTGTATCTTTCTACTTTGACAGTGCTACACGCGACAACTACAGCTACACCATTCTGTTCGGCCAGTTAAGTTAACAGGATGAGTCGATGAAGCGAAGCGAACAAAACGCATGTTTAATTTGAACATTAAAAATTGCTTTAAATTAAGCCAAATTTTCACATTTGATTTTCAGTATCGTACGATATACCGCTAATCAAAATTTTTAATAAGAAATCTCGCATTTTTTTAACAATCGTGAATAACGAAATCTCGCAAATTAAAATTTTTTTATTTTCATAATTTCGCATACAAAATCTCGATTTTAACAATCTCGCGTTTACATCACCCACTGAAAAATCTCGCAAATGAACACCTTGTAAATATCAATTTCACAGTAACGTATCGTTCTGGGCTTTACACTGAAATATAAAAATCCTGCAAATGGAAAATAAGACTCGAAAACAATAACCTTTTTTTTTACTTTTATTCTTAGCAATTATATTTTTTGGCAATACAAAAATGTAACTAGTTCCCTGATTTCTTCAAATAACTAAACATAAACTATGTTTTTAGACAAAAAAAAACAATTATATCAATTTTATTTTTAAGCAAGCGAAATTTATTTAGCAATCCTGTGCAAGTATTGAATTTTTGACATTTTAAGTCTTTTATTACAAATAATTTCCGAAAAATATGTTTTTGTTGCAAATTGCAATGAAATTAAATTTTGCGTGACTTTGAATTGTGAGATTTTAGTTTGAGAGATGTCGTATCCAATCCTCAGTAACTCTATGGCAGACTGATATATGTACATATGTATTTATAGACACATACAAATATACGCAGTTAACTGAGCCTTAAAGTCATATCTTTAGCCCAGCAAGCTTATACTAGTGTTAAACGTGTAGCGTGTAGGGACAGCACTCAAAGAGCTCGAAGACAAAGAAAACACCCGCTTTATTTCTTGACATTGAAGAAGCTTTTAACAATGTCCAAAACGAGACGTTGGAAGCAGCGCTCATTAACTTTAATGTGAATAGCACCATCATGAGATGGATATTATGTATGTTAAAAAATAGTCAGATGAACTTAAAGCTAGGAGGAGTACCGCTTCTCTGGACACTAGTGATGAATGCAGTTCTAATGAGACTTAAATACTGTGGAGTCAATTTTAATTTCATATGCATAATGCGGTAATAGAAGGTCCATTACTAGCTACATGTAAATTTCCCTCCACAATTAACGAACAAATAGATGTGACAAAACCACAAACCACCTGCAAATTGATGATAACAATATATACCGACGCTGACTGTCCCAAGAAGGATACTGTAGTTGGTGCGGGGTTCATATCAGAAACCCTTGCACTTGCCAGCTCATTCAGACTTCCTGATTACAGCAGTGTCTTCCAAGCTTAGGTCTTGGCAGAGACAAAAGCTGCTAGAAAAGTCTCAATGATGGCAATACAACAAGCTGATATCACCTTTTTCATTGATAGCCAAGCTGCAATAAAAGCAATTTCTGCTATTGAAATCAAATCGAGACTTGTAACTTGCTGTCGCAAAGAACTAACGGTTTTTGGTACACAGCACAATATAATGCACTGCTGGGTTCCTGGTCACCAATGGTGTCCCAGACAATGAAAGCGTTGATGAGTTGGCAAGAATAGGATCAACTCTTGATCTGAATCACTCAGAAACAACAGTTCAGTTCCCACCCTACGCTACATCATCTGAGAAACAGGGACAGGCTCCTAGGGAGACACTTCTCCAACGAATTGGAGGAGGAACTCTCTGATATTTCAAGAAAAAACCTGTTGAAATGTAGCGCTACGAGATGAAATGGCTTGCAAAATCCAAAGCTCAATCAACCACCCAATCACGAGATTGGAAATCTCTCTAGCCAGAGTCAAAAGACATAAAAAAGGGTCCAGGATGACAATAATAGAACTAACGAACACGACTGATTGACGTACTTGTTTCATGTAGGAGCGGAAAAAAAAGGAGAATGGGCACTAGCAATTGCTGCTACGGTGAACACGAGCGTAAGTGAGTGAGATGGGGCACCTTTCCCTAAGATTAGTAAAATCCTCTTGAGGAAATGGACTGCCCCTTCAACTTTTTCACCAATCCTGATCAAACAAACGGACACATACACCAACCACTGACCTATCAAACTCATCTTCAAGACGTTACGGGGATCCACGTGCTCCTACTTACCTTATGGAGGTATGATTTCTCAAGTGGGTGTAAGAGAAAGGATCACAAAATGGCGTCTACTTCTCCTGAACAAGGTGAGTATGTGACAACAGACATTTCTTCAATGACTTAGAGGTACCTTTCCGCTTTTCAAGCTATAGCTTGAAACTCATCAATACCCTTAACCGGCTTGAATAACATAGGATTTTTCATTTGTTTCTTAGTAAAGAGGTCACAAGGGTATCACAACGGGTCTACTTCGATCTAAGTGTGATGGTAACAAGATCAACTGTCAGCCCATTTACCTAACCTTACCTTACCTAACCTATGGCTGACTGTAAAACGTATCTTATTGTGCACATTAAGAGTGTTCCGAACTGAACAAAACCAGTCATTTGCTAACTTTTTTTTTTGCATATATAACACCATTTTTTTCACTTTCATCAGATACTTTGTTTTATAAAACTTTGAATTTTTACTAATTGGTCACTAGTAGGCGTATTATTGTATTAAAAATTTTTTTTTCTAAAAGTATCTGATTTTAACTTCTAAATTTACATAAATTTTCTATCAAAAAGTGCATTTTAAGAATTAAAAATTTCAATATCAAATGATACAAATATCATTACATAATTAATGAAAATCATGAAAAATATATTGAATTTATATCCACTGCAAAAAAAATTGTCAAAAAAATACCGTTAGGTATAAAAAATTGACTGTCAAAAATGGGTTTTTTCAAAATTCACAAGCATTTTTATTTTGCATTATTAAAATTTTGATTAGGTACAAAATTAAAAATTTTCTCCAATAGTGGCATAATAAAAATATGGAATTTTATGTTATTAAACATTTTTTTGCAAAAAATGTTATAGTGTAGGCTACATTTGCTTTGAAAAACAGCCATTTTAGCCATTTTCTCGATTTCTTAGAGGCTTTTACCAAAATCTAGAGCACAAAATTAAATTTTTTTTTCAATGATGGCATAGAGAATAAGTTTATCTGTCCATAGACACCTCAATCGCTTTGATCGGACAAGTACACGCTTCGCAATCTTATTCATGAAATCACCATTTCAGTCCGGAACACTCTTAAGGAGCTCAACAGAACACCAATAGTATTGTTGGAAACTCATACATGATGAATTTTGATTGCGTGTCTAGGCTAGTTAGGCATTAATATAATTTATTAAAGTTAATTCAATTTGTTCATGTTTCTCTATATATCATGCCCAAAACAAAACTAACACTCCTCAACAAATCTTATTTTCCGGCAAAGTAAAGAAAACAAAAATTTTGAATTTCTATTAATCGTTTAGTGCACGATGATAACGTTAGCCTTGGAGCAGCAAAATAATTACAAATTACTGTAAAGGTTTAAATTACAAGAATTGTTAAAAGTTAAAACAAATTTTCTATTCAAAATCCAAACACCTAATCTAGGCAAACTAGCCATTTTTAACTCAGTCTTTTTATCATAAGTAAACCTCACGCATATTTATCTTTTCATGTTTTATAATTGCTCGAGGAAAAGCCCCCTTCGCAAACTAAAGTTTCCCCTTATCGATTTCTAAGAATGTATGCCTTTAAGAAAATTGACAAAGTTGACATTGTTCGTAGCATCATCTTTCTTTTGTCACCAAATACTGTTCCAATCACATTAACGATAAGTTTAAGTTTGTCATTCTGATGGTGTATTAGCAGTTTCCGGATTTTTGTTTGTAACAACTTT
Source organism: Dasysyrphus tricinctus (assembly GCA_963921185.1). NCBI lineage: Eukaryota > Metazoa > Arthropoda > Insecta > Diptera > Syrphidae > Dasysyrphus > Dasysyrphus tricinctus. Next base: position 233,030,760 of record OY992530.1, on the reverse strand, counting down.
TGTAATTGAGTTTTATTAAAAACATCAAGGGACAAAACGAAATTCAATAACCTCAGACATGTTACCAAAAGCAAAGGCAAAGACAAACTTATTTATGGAAGTTTTCAGAGAAGGAAATGCACAAGGCTGGGTGGGGTGGAAATATTTTGCACCACAAATAAATTAAGTGTCCGTGTTCATGAATAATGCTCATATGTATGGTCGAATATTAAGTTTTTCTTCTTGGAGAACTTAAAGAGGGGACTGAGAAACGAAAAAGGAAATGGGAAAGTATTTTGTACTTGTGATATATATTTTTATATATACCTGCCATAATTAGTTATTTATTTTTCTTTGCGGTAATTGTATTTGTTTCTACCTAGTTTAAATATAAATATGAAGCTGAGGCATATTCATCAATGGTGATTTCCCTAAGGATACATAGATAGACGATAGACCTAAGATAAACTATTAATGTAAAAAAATTGAACGCATCCCTGTAATCATATAAAGTGACGCTTTGTAAGTTGGTTGTAAAGCTATAAATTGGAAAGACTAATGAAATTGAAGGTTTGAATGGCTAAAGTACCTCCCTATAACCTTTGCACAAAGCTAATCGATAATTTGACTACTTTAGTGTATTTGTTCATGAATAATTAATTGAACAAGGACATTTGTATGTTATACGTTTTTCGATTGAAAAAGACTACAGCCTTAACCTGCCAGACTTTTGTATTTTATATCACGATGAACCTATAAACCCTTACTTACTTACTTAAGGTGGCGCTACAGTCTGGGTTGGACCAGGGCCTCAACCAACAAGCTTCTTCCAGCCGGCTTTGCTTTCTAGCTAAATGTCTCCAGTTTCACATGCTAAGGTAGTTGGGGTCCTCTTCCACCTGCGTACGCCTCCTTTCACGCTGTCCACCTCTACTTCGCTGTCCCACGGGGTTGGATTCAAAGACATTCTGGGCTGGAACATTGATGTCAATTCGCTTTGGGTGACCCAGCCATCTCAGTCGTTGGCTTTTCACTTTTGTGGCTAGGTCAGTGTCGCTGTACAATCCGTACAGCTTGTTTGTTGTATCTTCTTCTCCATTCCCCATCTATGCAGACGGGACCAAAAATCACCCGGAGAATTTTCCTCTCAAAACCGCCTAACGCGTTCTCATCCACCGTTTACAGTGTCCATGCCTCTGCACCATACACACCATACATCACGGCCTGTGTTATACAGGGACAGTTAAGTAGCTCGAGAGAGGGGTTTGCTTCTCAATTGCCTTATAAGCGTAAGGAAACAGCGAATGGCAAGAGTAATTTTTCGTTTGATCTCAGCACTGGTATCGTTGCCTGAGTTAATAGCGGAGCCAAGGCAGACAAAGCCTCTGGCTGTCTTCAGTGACGTTCTGTCCAAGACGTCGGTGTTGGGTGTCCTTTTTGTTACAAGCATACACTTGGTCTTGTATTGATTCACCGTTAAACCCATCTTCTTGGTTTTCTCCTCAATACTCATAAAAGCACCACTGACATCACGCTTTGTTCTTCCGATTATGTCAATATCGTTGACGTAAGCGAGTAATTGGACGAACTTTTGAAGGAGTGTACATCTAGTGTTGACGTGAGAGTTTTGCCTTATTATTTATTTATTTGCTTCGACTTGCCCAAATCTTTTTGACAACAAAGGTATCGGTAAGATCCTTGCTGACCTTGATGGAGCAGCGTTCATTCTCCATCGTCATCCTGCACAAAGGGGCGAGTTTGCAAGGGATACCAAAACTAGACATTGCTCTATATAGCTCTTCTCTATAGATGTTGTCGTACGCTGTCTTGAAATCGATGAAAAGGTGATGGGTATCGATTTGAAACTTCTGAGTTCTTTCCACGATCTGCCGTAGTGCGAATATTTGGTCGATGGTGGACTTCCCTGGCCCAAAGCCACACTGATATGGACCTATCAGGTTAATGGCGAATGACTTCAGGCGTTAACAAAGTACGTGCAGTCCAGAGGATCACCTTTCTTGAGGGTCGGATAAACAATACTGAGCTTCCATTCATCGGAAATGCTTTCCTGTGACCATATTTTGCAGATGAGCTGGTGCATACTCCTAACTAATTCATCAACAGCCACTTTGAATAGCTCGGCTGCAAAGCCATCAGCTCGAGCAGCTCTATTAGACTTGAGTTTAGATATAGCTATCTTCACTTCTTTCAGATTGGATGTACGGAATCATTGGCCTAAGTTTTCGAAGTTAAAAAGTGTTATCTGCATGGCAGTGGAGTACGCTTCGTTATCGCCATTATAAAATTTACAGAAATGATTTTTCCATATCATCAGCACCAACTGCGATTCTACCATGATGTTCCCCTGATCATCATTACAGGTTTGGTTTGGGCCTTGTAAACCTGGAAGGTTTTTTACTTTTTGGTAAGACTTCTTAACTTCATTCTTGCAATGGCAACCCTCCATTTCTTAATCGCGCGCTTCTCATGCTCTTTCTTTTTCCTTCTGAGAAGCCGATGTTCCTCTCTCCTCTCCTGCTCGTAGAGTTTGCGAGCAGCTCTAGTCCTTCTATGCAGTGCTGCTTTGTATGTCTGATATTTGGCTGCATGTACTTGCCGGATTCTTCGTCCAATCAGGAGTTGCGTTGAAAAATCACCACAACAAGAGGCTGTCCTCAGGGAGGGGTACTCTCACCCTTGTTGAGGAGTCTCGTTGTTGATGAGCTACTAGAAAGTTCGACTTCCTAAGGCATACGCTGTTTAGGTTTCGCGGACGATATCGTCATAACAGCCCTTGGAAAGTTCGAAGAAAGTCTTTGTGACATAGTACAAAGAGGACTAACACTTACAAGAAAATTGTGTCTATCTGTCCGACTAAATATAAACCCTACAAAGATGACGGTCATACCATTTACACAGAAAAGTCTTCTGCGACGAATGAAACCTATAAGGTTAACTGGCCAAAGTCATAGAAACGAAGAGGGAGGTAAAATATCTAGGAATCATACTAGACAACAAACTCCTCTGGAACAAACACATTGAATTAACAGTCGGGAAAGCCACAAAGGCCCTAATGATATGCAAAAGACTTGCAGGAAGAACATGGGGTTGTAAGCCTAACATTCTTAGATGGGTGTACACCATGATGGTAAGACCCATCATTACCTATGGTGCAGTAGCTGGCACAAAAGAACCGAACTAAAAACTAAGGAAAGCACTAGACAAAATTCAAAGGCTTGCATGCATCAGAATCACTGGTGCAATGAGAACTTGCCCTACAGCAGCGATGGAAATCATACTCCACCTTTCTCCACTACACGTGGTCATTGAAAGTGTTGCTCAGGGAGCTATCATGAGATTCTCCAAAGAGGGAACTAGGAAGGGTAAATGTATAGGCATTAGGGAAAAAGAAAACTTTACCCAGTCCACAGCAACAAACCTCCTTGATATTCCAAGAGATGGCATGATCAAAAAATACAACTTCGTAAAAAATTTCAAAACGGAGTTAAGTAACAAAAAAGAGTGGGTAGGAGAAACGACAAACTATACCCTCAAAGAGAATGCCATCAAATGGTACACCGACCGACGGTTCGAGAACGTCTTTAGGGACTGGTGCAGGAATCTCTGGGCCAAGAACCAAACTTTCTGTACCGATGGGACAGTCCACTATCATTTTCCAGGCGGAAGTTAACGGGATAGGGAAGTGCGCGGAAAAGAACCTCGAAAGAAAATACCGTAAGCAGAACATCGCCATCATAACAGACAGCCAAGCTGCACTTAAAGCTCTAGGCTCTTACACCATTGACTCGAAATTAGTTTGGGATCGCGTGGATAAGCTGAATGAACTCGGCGAAAAAAAACACTGTCTCACTCTAATGGATACCAGAACACGTTGGTATTCATGGTAACGAGGAAGCAGACACCCTAACCAAAAGAGGAGCAACAGACCCCCTTATGGGACCTGAGTCCTATTGCAGTGTAGGTGAAAACGTGATCAAATACAAAATCAAATCAGAAGAGGAGACTTAAAGATCAAAAATCTGGGAAGAACTCCCAAAACTAAGGCAGGCCAAATTATAGCTTGGGAATTATAACCAAGTGCGTTACACATCCTGCATAAATCTAAGTAGGAACAACCTAAGAAAATAACGGGTATTCTCACAGGGCACTGCAAGCTAAGAAGACTCTCAGTCTCCTCGGTTAAGCTAACAGTGCAACTTGCAGATTCTGCAACACCTACACCTACGAGGAAACACCGGACTACATATTAGGAAAATAAGATGACACAGGTATCTGGGACATTACCAGATATACGAGAGAGAGTTTCCCTCTCTGAAAATATCCGACATACTTGAGTTCCTAAAAGGAGCCAATCTGGAGGGAGAGTTATAGAATGAACCGTCTCATTCTACTCTTAAAAAGGGCACATTAGATCTTTAGGTCGCAGTGCACTTATCCCCTATTAATTAATTCATTCATACTATGTCCCCTTATGTATATCGAGATGGGGGAACTTTGTACCAGCGACAACAACGTGGCAGCAAAATCGATTAACCTGAGTTCGCTATCGGAGTTAGTGTCATGCAGGTTATATCTTCCGATTATGCCACCAAAAACGTCTCCTCTTCCTAGTTTGGCATTAAAATCACCCCATTGCATTGCACAGGAGCTCGTAGAACTCGTCATTAATATCATTATCTTTCTTCTCCGTAGAGACATGCGTTCATATGAGGCTGATGTTGCCGAATTTAGACTTGATGCGAATTGTCGTGAGGCGCTCGTTCACATTATTGAAACTTCTTGCCTTATTCTGCCTCTAACGATAAATCCACATCCAAAAAGACGTTGCCTTTATTGTCGGTAACAGCTGCCGAAGTAGATATCAATATCTTTTATTTTTCTTTTGCCCGGCCCATCCCATCGCACTTCTTGGATGTCTGCATTGTAGCAGTCTAGGGCCTCCGCTAAATGTTTGGCTGCACGTAGTCTATAGAGAGACAAATAATTCCACGTGCAGATCCGATGTTCGTAGTTCTTATTTCGTTGCTAGGTTCGTCAACAGTAAATCCGTCCGTATCCGAAGCTTGTTGTTGCTTTGCAACTAAATATCTTTATGTGGCCTGGAAGTCACCGCAACGGCATGACCCCCAACCTCGAGGACCAGGCCCTTGGTATGATTCCAATGGGGGGAAGCGGGACTAACCGCTCCTTATAGGCTCCGAAGATGTTGCAGTAGGTGTTTCCTAAGTAGTTTGTAGTTCAACCTAACTGCAACTGTAGTCCCCACCATTGATTCCATCTGGGAAATTCCTCCACTACGGCCTTGATGAAAGGAGAAGTGCCATGAACATTGAACACTCCTCTCACCTCGCTCGTTTGCTATCGGCTCTTAGACTAGAAGTTGACTGACCTCTGAAAGATTCTGATCATCGGTTTGGCACCTGGTAAAATAGCTTAAAATCCAATCTATACAAAACTTGGCGCTAACTCACTTATGTTGATGTTGTTTCTGACATTTAAATCTTCAACTTTTTGTTTCATTCGATTGAATAATCTTATGCCAAGCCCAACGCTTATCAATTGCCTTTAACAGACTGAAATTTTTACTACCTCTCACAAGCATGTTCTTATTAAATTCGGTTCTTTCTTTTCATGTTTGATTTATTAGCCAACAACCACTCATTCATTAGACAAGTAGAAGTAGATAAGCAGACACGGGTGCAGAGTAGGTACAATGCAGTTGAAGGTGGTTTTTGTACGTGATTTAACCTAGAAACATCAATACATTAATATGATGGTGCTAAAGCATTGTAGCCTATACTACGGGTATTCAATTATTATTGCACGAAAAACAACTTCTCAAGATTTATTATGTTTTTACTTCAACTAAGCTATATAGTTTAAATTTTATTACTTTTTAAGAAAGTACGCTTATTGAGAGTGAATAACCAGAAAAAGTTATTTCATTAAAACTCTATTAGTTTTCGTCATACTCTAATAGTAACAAAACAATCCGTAAGATTTTTTTAAACATAATTTAAATTTAATGGTTTCATTAGGTGATGGAAGGTGAATTTAAAGTAATATTGATCAATTGATCTTCGTAAACAAAATAAGCTCAAAATTGGTTTTAGTTAAATTGACAAAATCTAGTTTAAAATTGACAGTGAATAAATTGGGCCTTAATGCTAGGTAATATTTTTTTTTATAATTTCTTTTTCAGTGATGATCGTCTTAATTTAGCAGAATTTACCCTTATATGCCGTGCCTTATTTCGAAATGATAAAGGACATATCTATGAAGTACCTCCAGAGAGGTTGGATCAAATTTTTGAAGTTTTCGATACAAATAATGATGGATTTATTGATCGTGAAGAATTCAAATTTTGCTGGAATCGTTGGATAAAAGCTGTGAGTACCTAGTACAAAATTTTATATAACGTTCATAACATGAAGTTAACTATAACACTTTCTAAAACAAATTACATGGTTGCTTTTTAAGCTTTTTTTTTCATCGAAATGAGATTTTCCTCAACGTTTTTTTACTTTTGTATGGTAGGTATCGTTATTTTTGCATAAAAGTAAAACATTTTTTTTTAAGTGAGTTAAAAATCGTTACGCAACAAGTTACAAAACAAGTTTATTCCTTAGGGTTTTAATAATATTTGGTGAGCCTACAAATTATTAAAAAATAAATTTAATTTGGAAATAGTTTTGAAAGTTACGATTGCAGTTGATTTGATTTGTATGGGAACAGATGACTTTTTATTCAGAAGAATATAGGAATAGAGGAGTTTTGAAAATATAAAAACCTCAAAGAAAAAGAAGGTTTTTGGTGCAGAATTTGATTTGTAAAGTAATAGATGAGTTTTGAATTGAACGACTGAGTGGAATAGTGTAGATTTGAAAGAAACACCACTTTTCAAGTACAAACAAGTTCAGGAAATAATAAGTTATTATAAGTTTAACCAATTACGTGGATGAAGGACCTTTTAATGAACATTTCCTCATACTTAACTCATTTTTGAAAAAAACTTGAATAGGAGAGCTTTATTGAAACTACACCCCTCATATGTACTATAGTCTGTCCAGGAAAAATTGTCAGTACAGGGCTTATGGGCGAGCTTTTTTCAAAACAGTGGTGCCTGTGTAGTGTTTACCACCACAACGCTTAAATTATAAATGTGCCACTGAAAAAGATGCTAACCCACTGATTAACATACAGGAATTGTTGTTGTAATTCTTTGAAACATTTCGTACGCTCCAACATAACCGCCGTCTTTCAATGCCAAAAGCATTCTGACTCGCTTTCGCTTCTACCTTCGCTGTGTGAAATAAAACAAAAACATTAAGAAGAAGAGTTTTTAAGAAAATAAATAGAAAAATTATTTATAGTCAGAGACTATAAACAATAAATCCATTTATTTCTTAATTTTTGTGGAGTTTATGAATAAAATTCAATTAAAAAGGTTTTTGTGGCCTTTACTCCAGAATGCGTTTCGCCCAGGTATGGTGGTGGGCTCATCAGTTAGATGCCACCATACCCAATCTAAGACGCATTGTTTAGTCGATGGTTACCGACGTCTGCATATCACAATTTTGTGAGAAAACTCACTGTGAAGTATGCTATCTAAGGAACTTTGGTTAAAGTTGTGCACTTAGATTTTGTTGTTGTTTTGCCCGTGGCCAGGCGAAGTAATTAAGAAGAAGAGTTTTTAAGAAAATAAATAGAAAAATTATTTATAGTCAGAGACTATAAACAATAAATCCATTTATTTCTTAATTTTTGTGGAGTTTATGAATAAAAGGCCACAAAAACAAAACAAAAACCTTTTTAATTGAATTTTATTCATAAACTCCACAAAAATTAAGAAATAAATGGATTTATTGTTTATAGTCTCTGACTATAAATAATTTTTCTATTTATTTTCTTAAAAACTCTTCTTCTTAATTACTTCGCCTGGCCACGGGCAAAACAACAACAAAATCTAAGTGCACAACTTTAACCAAAGTTCCTTAGATAGCATACTTCACAGTGAGTTTTCTCACAAAATTGTGATATGCAGACGTCGGTAACCATCGATTAAACAATGCGTCTTAGATTGGGTATGGTGGCATCTAACTGATGAGCCCACCACCATACCTGGGCGAAACGCATTCTGGAGTAAAGGCCACAAAAACCTTTTTAAAACAAAAACAATCATATTCCAACAGAGTTGCCTTTGCCAAGTCGACACAATACAATAGAGCTTTTGCAGTGGTTTTTATGAAAGAACTTTCGATTTTGAAGCTTTTGAGAACAAAATCTATAAAGATGAGAGCCAAAAGTGTTGTCGTTTTGATTGTCCCCTTTTTATTTGTTTGTATTTCTAGATAAACTTATAAAATGCAATTAATATTTGTCTGATTTTAGTCTTTAAGAAGGAAAAAGTTATTTGCGCTAAGTTTTGAAACATTCATAAAGCGTTACGCGATCATATTCATTTCAAAAAGTGTGGTTTGGTGCAAAAAGATACATAGATCTTTTTTTTAATATGTTTGAAATGGTATCCATGGAAACCATGTTCGATCTGCGGCAATTTAAAATTCAAAGTATGGAAACCCTGAAAGAGCTTTAACTTGAGACAGATGTATGCAAAGCCAATGCAACCAGACTGAGAAGCAAACGTCCTATCTTTCCTGTACTGACAATTTTTGTTGGATAGAGTATAGCAATTAATCTACTTTCTAAGGTTATTTGCCAGATCTTCAAGTGCTTGTACGGTGGTAACACCTTTTTTTAATGCAGATGCGTTCATTTTTCCTAAAAAACAGCGAGGTCCCTTGTACACACGACATTTTTCTCAAGCTAAACCTATTCAAAGTTGAGATATAGTGCTTTATTTTTTATCAATAAAATAATAAAAAAGCTGTCCAAACTGGCCGGGCTCAAAGAGGCCAAAAATGTAGATAGGTTTTTTCTTCTTAGCTCGGCAGTCTTAGAAAAGTAGCCTTTAGTTTTGAGATGCCAAATTAGATGTTTTTTTTACTTTTCAAGAAAAAAATAGCTGTGAATTCAGTTTCTAATACATATACAGTAAAAATCGATTATAACGAACTCGATGGACTGGAGAATTTGTTCGTTATTACCAGTGTTTCGTAATAACCGATTTTCCATTTTTTGTTCTATATTTAAAAGTGGACAAACTTTTTTACTTTAGTTAATTTTTTATTGAAATCACCTGCTTTCGGCCCCAAAATTACTATACATTTTTCTTTAATTATAAAAGAATCCACGTTTTGAATTAATTTTCAAAAAAAAAATAAAACTTTAACAGTCCTATTATACGATTCAAAACTAGTTTTAATGTATAACTAGTTCTATAGGGGTTTCGAGTTTCAGTTTTTGAACATGTTGGTATTATTCAAACAAAAATTGACATCTTAAACTCTGATTTCGTGTTTTGAATGAAAAAAAGAAAATAGAAATTAGACTTGGGTAAAATCCACCATCTTGGAAAACTGCCGCCACCTTGAGTTTTTCGTTTTTCGAGAATAGCTTTGGAACCAGTTCCCGATTACGGTGGTTTTGGCACCAAATGAAAGCATATACGTTTATTTATTGGGTAGAACACTTAAATATTGGAATATAGATCTGTACTTTGGTTCTAAAAGGCCCAAAGTCCATTTTTTACAATATTGACTTAAGTTCACTTTTTGACTCAGCGTAAGATGTTCTAAGACTATAATAAGGGCAAATGTGCTTCAATTGTTTCTTAACAAGATACCGATGGCTATAGAAAGTTTAATTTTTAAAAGTAATAAGCATTTCTAGAAATAATAAACTTATTTTTCGATTTCCCGAACCGATAATAAACTTATTTACCATTACTGACTCTGCACTGTAGTTGGCAGATTCCATCAGCTGTCTTCACTATAGAGTTATCAGACGCCCCCTTCAAGGGAGGCATAGTCCCCCTTTTTCATACCAAAATGCTGTTTGTTCAAACCTCTGCCCCCTTTTTAAGAAAAAACTCAAAAAGAGAAAACATTCAATTGTAAACTGTACAAATATTTGCATTAAAAATATTTAAAAAGATTTTCTTTGAATACACTATTTTGAAGTAAAAAATCCTTTCACAGCTGAATCCTGAACGCATCCACTCAAGACTCAATGAACTACATCTCACTTCAGACGCAAAAGTTTTCCTTCATCTGTCAGTTTGATTGTTTTTATAATAAAAAATCAAATGAAACTTTCTTACTTCACATTTTTTTACTCTGGTTTTATATTTTTCAAAAACACATTTGTCCCCATTTTTTGAACATTTATTCCCCCTAGAACACTCCCCCTTTTCGTCATTTTGAATCTGGTATAACCCTACTTCACTATTACAGTATCCGTGGGCCTGAATATCCTTGAATGCAGCTTTAGTGAGGTGTTGAGATAGTAATGTGAGGAAGCGTACCTTAGCGTAATTTAGCGTACATTAGCCAGAAATACTGCTTGAGGTGTGTTACAATGTGTAGCATCGTCGATGACAACCTCTGCCACCACTTCCCTCAGGTTTCTCTTGGAATTTTCTTCATCTTTTGTGCTTGGAGAGGTGTAACCATCAAAAACCACGGTAACGTCTTTCCCAAAGAGTTTGTGCACGTATCGCACAAACTCGCAGCTTGGGCAACGCATTTTGACGACAGAACGATGTCCACAGAAATCTTTCCAGAAAGAAAGTCTATATGCTTGTGTGTTCTTCAAATCATCGCTGAGCTGGGAGACCTCTGTTTCTTGGAATATCACAATTGCCAGTGACAAATTTGTCAGAGAATGCGCGCGGATAGCTCGAGCGTAAGTATGAGCATTCATCATTCATTGCGTTTCGTTAATTTGTGTGTCTTAAACGATTGTTTACCTTTAAACAAACATTCTACAACAAAAACGGAGAAAATCTGGCGGTTGGTTCAATAGTTACAGTCAAAAATCGAAAGAATCAAGATGGCGGCAATTTTTCCAAGATGGTGCATTTTCCCCAAGACGGATATTTTGGGGTTTCAAGGATCTCATATAAGACATCATCCTCGGCATTTCCACCAATTTTCAGCTTGTTTTTCTGTCTAATTTGACTGGACTATTTCTACTTATTTATTTTATTATACTCGTTATAAGCGATAGATTTTAAAATTCTTCATTCAAAACTCTTCGTTATAAGCGATTATAAGTTATAGGCGATATCGATAAAAGCGATATTAGGTTAGATCAATTTAATGAATCTCTGCCGGGACTTCAAGATTAGTTCGCAATAACCGATATTTCGTTAAAGCCGATGCGTCTGTTATGTACAGTCACTCACAAAATTATTCGGAATAAAAAGTTTTTTTTGTTTAAGAATGAGTTTTTTTTCTGTTACTATTCTTTGTTCTGTTATTGTTGTTTTTCTGTTTCTAAATTCCTCTTTGTTTCATTTTGTTACATGCTCTTTTTAATATGGGAAACAAGAAAATTTAATAGCGCTATTCTACCTACCGTTACTTTTTTTATAATTTCAACAGAGCTAGAAAAATCATTATATAGAACATCATCTGCCAATTTGCATTGACGGATGGCTACGAGGTCGATGGACTAAGAAAGCTCTAAAAAATCTGAAATTTTTCATGAATTTTTAGTGCTCCAAAAAAAGGTGATTTAAAGGCAATTGGGTGACATTTGATCGAAACACACTTCTTCTGTCAAAATATAATCATCCCCCATCTGTCAACCAATAAAATGTCAAATTCCATTAAAGGATGTCGATGGATTAGAAAACATCTTAAAAATCACAAGTTTTTGAAGAGAAAATCGAGATTTATCGAAATGATTGAGATTGGGATGTTATATCAAGAATCATAGAAATGATTGAGATTGATTGAAATGAAAATATGTGATTTCGATTATCAATACTTTTCGATAATTGGATCAAAAAAATCGACTGACACAGCCCAAACACGGGTGGAATATCGTCAGTGCGATATACGGTAATTTAATTGAGTCTTCTTTTATAGAGTGTACATTTTTATTACTCCCTAAGTAATGCTCCTCGGATCACATATCAGGAAATCATCAAAGATTTGAGTCAGGGACGTGCCGTGGTGATTTCAGTTAGGTGTGCGCTAACTTATTTTGTAATGAAAACATATTTTTTTTAAGCTTTGCACACAGTACCAGCGTTTCAAATCGGGCCTGTTTTTGGACACTTATAGTCGCTGCGAAAAACAAGGAGATACTTCAAACAACAATTCTAAGCGGTTACAAAACTTTCTCACTATTAGTTTATTGAAAAAAGTAATCAAGGTCAGCTTAAGTACAACAGAGAAACAGTGCCAATGAGAATAGGTTACCACAAAGCCAATGCTTCAACTTATAGTTTGTTTTGTAAGAAAATGAAACCCCTTGGAACTGTAATTAAACTTTTAGAGGAGGAGGACTTTTTTCATTTAATAAAATCAAAAAAATAAAATAATGTTTGAAGCTATTCTAAAACTCTTTAATAACTGTTTTGTCAACGTGTGTGAAGTTGGCATAACATTTTTGAGCTAGACCAATGGGACCATGGCAGGAATTTGCAGTTTTTTATGCATTTTTATGCATTTCTATTCCGGATTTTGCAGTTCACCAAATAGTGGGTGTAACCGACTGTACTGCTAACTTCACTGTGAAGTTAGCAGTGCCTATGCTTTTCTCAGCAACCGGGCTAGCTAGGAATCTGAAATAAGGCTCTGAATTTGCAGTTTAATTTGCAGTTCCAGAAAAGGAAAAAACCAAATTTCTAAATCCTTACATAAAAAAAATTTCATACTGTACTGCTAACTTCACTGTGAAGTTAGCATAAAAGTCCTTTTCTCAGCAACGGTGATACTTAGAAATTTGCAGTTAGGCTCCAAATTTTGCAGTTAATTTGCAGTTCAAGAAAAACTAATGCCCAAATTTGTAAGTTCAAATTTGAAAAAAAAAATCGAATAAATTCATTTTTCACTGTTAACATCACTGTGAAGTTAGCAGTACATACCCTTTTCTCAGGAACTGAGCCAGCTAGAAAATTGCAATTAAAGTACAAATTTGCAGTTTTTCATGCACTTCAAGAAAAAACTACGTCCAAAATTTTACGTCCAAATTTGACAAAAAAAATCGAAAAATTTACTTTGCACTGTGAACAACAGTGTGAAGTTAGCAGTACATACCCTTTTCTCAGCAACTGTGCTAGGTAGAAAGTTGCAGTTACGGTCCAAATTTGCAGTTTTTCATTTACTTCACGAAAAAATGCAGTTCAAATTTTGAAGTCAAAATTTGGTATTAAAATCGATTAAATTCATTTTTCACTGTTAACATCACTGTGAAGTTAGCAGTACATATCCTTTTCTCAAGAACTGAGCCCGATAGAAGATTGAAATTAAGGTCCAAATTTGCAGTTTTTTATGCACTTCAAGAAAAAACTAAGTTCAAATTTTTAAGTCCAAATTTGACAAAAAAATCGATTAAATTCATTTTTCACTGTTAACATCACTGTGAAGTTAGCAGTACATATCCTTTTCTCAGGAACTGAGCCCGATAGAAGATTGCAGTTAAGGTCCAAATTTGCAGTTTCTTATGCACTTCAAGAAAAAACTAAGTTCAAAATTTTACGTCCTAATTTGACAAAAAAATCGAAAAATTTACTTTGCCCTGTTAACGTCAGTGTGAAGTTAGCAGTACATATCCTTTTCTCAGGAACTGAGCCCGATAGAAGATTGCAGTTAAGGTCCAAATTTGCAGTTTCTTATGCACTTCAAGAAAAAACTAAGTTCAAATTTTTAAGTCCCAATTTGACAAAAAATCGATTAAATTAATTTTTCACTGTTAACATCACTGTGAAGTTAGCAGTACATATCCTTTTCTCAGCAACTGAGCCAGCTAGAAAATTGCAATTAAGGTCCAAATTTGCAGTTTTTCATGCAATTCAAGAAAAAACTAAGTCCAAAATTTTACGTCCAAATTTGACAAAAAATTCGAAAAATTCACTTTGCACTGTTACCGTCAGTGTGAAGTTAGCAGTACATACCCTTTTCTCAAGAACTGAGCCAGCTACAAAATTGCAGTAAAACTGCAAATTTGGACCTTAACTGCAATCTTCTATCGGGCTCAGTTCCTGAGAAAAGGATATGTACTGCTAACTTCACACTGACGTTAACAGGGCAAAGTAAATTTTTCGATTTTTTTGTCAAATTAGGACGTAAAATTTTGAACTTAGTTTTTTCTTGAAGTGCATAAGAAACTGCAAATTTGGACCTTAACTGCAATCTTCTATCGGGCTCAGTTCCTGAGAAAAGGATATGTACTGCTAACTTCACAGTGATGTTAACAGTGAAAAATGAATTTAATCGATTTTTTTGTCAAATTTGGACTTAAAAATTTGAACTTAGTTTTTTCTTGAAGTGCATAAAAAACTGCAAATTTGGACCTTAATTTCAATCTTCTATCGGGCTCAGTTCTTGAGAAAAGGATATGTACTGCTAACTTCACAGTGATGTTAACAGTGAAAAATGAATTTAATCGATTTTAATACCAAATTTTGACTTCAAAATTTGAACTGCATTTTTTCGTGAAGTAAATGAAAAACTGCAAATTTGGACCCTAACTGCAACTTTCTACCTAGCACAGTTGCTGAGAAAAGGGTATGTACTGCTAACTTCACACTGTTGTTCACAGTGCAAAGTAAATTTTTCGATTTTTTTTGTCAAATTTGGACGTAAAATTTTGGATTTAGTTTTTTCTTGAAGTGCATGAAAAACTGCAAATTTGGACCTTAATTGCAATTTTCTAGCTGGCTCAGTTCCTGAGAAAAGGGTATGTACTGCTAACTTCACAGTGATGTTAACAGTGAAAAATGAATTTATTCGATTTTTTTTTTCAAATTTGGACTTACAAATTTGGGCATTAGTTTTTCTTGAACTGCAAATTAACTGCAAAATTTGGAGCCTAACTGCAAATTTCTAAGTATCACCGTTGCTGAGAAAAGGACTTTTATGCTAACTTCACAGTGAAGTTAGCAGTACAGTATGAAATTTTTTTTATGTAAGGATTTAGAAATTTGGTTTTTTCCTTTTCTGGAACTGCAAATTAAACTGCAAATTCAGAGCCTTATTTCAGATTCCTAGCTAGCCCGGTTGCTGAGAAAAGCATAGGCACTGCTAACTTCACAGTGAAGTTAGCAGTACAGTCGGTTACACCCACTATTTGATGAACTGCAAAATCCGGAATAGAAATGCATAAAAATGCAAAAAAAACTGCAAATTCCTGTCATGGTCCCATTGGTCTAGCTCAAAAATGTTATGCTAACTTCACACACGTGTTTTGTCAGTAGTATTTTGTCTAACATAATTCTTAACATTTTGGACCAATAAATAATTCTAACATCTAATCTACGTGTTAAATTTAATCACATCAATATTATGCCTGTTAATGTTAAAAACTTAATACATTTATCTGTGAAGGTGTTAAACAAGCTATATTATTCCTTGAAATAGGCATCAAATTTATTGAAAAAAAATAAAAAAAAATAAAAAGTGTTAAAAAGTCTAAATAAATTTTAATATATTTTTAAAGCAATTATGATATTTTCCACTTTATTTGCTATTTTGCTTTTTTTTATAATTCTAAAAAAATGTGTTTTCACCTTTTTTATATATACAAAATTATAGTTCGAAAAATCAGTAGACTTCCTTTTTTTCTAATTTTTGTAAAAATTCCCAAGCAAAGGAATTTTTGTCATGATCCCCCTGCACTGTAATGTGAATATCATCATCCATCACCACTGGCACACAGCGACGAAAATAAAACAGATATAGAATTCTCTACATAGCGAAGTGCAGAATGAGGGACCGTGGTGCGCTCGATGAAGTTGAACACCTTGCTATCTAAATTTCTATAAGGAGGAATGAACTTTGTGTTGATTTTTTTTAATGTTTGTATGTGGATTTGCTTTTTCTCGGTGCGCTTAAGTTAAGAGAACACCATGATGAGTGAATTTTTCGCTTCTTTGAGGGGAAATGAATTTGCGTCGAGTTGCCGAACAAAGAACGAATGTGCGCTTGATGAAGTTGAACACCAAGATTAATATGGATGGGTAGGTCGTAGGTATGTAGGTATAGGAGAAAAAGTTGGTTTTGTTTTAAATTTTTTTGTGTGTGAATTTGCTTTGCCTTGGTGCGCTGGATTTTGGGAACACCTTGCCCACATGGTGTTGGATTTTGTTTACTTTTACTGGGTGGAATGATTTTATTTTGAATTGTGTGTGTCCATAGTCCATACTTTTGTTTGGGATATTGATGCAAATAATAAAATATTAGAAAAGAAAGACAAGTGCATATGTTAAGATTTTGGTAGGGTGTGCGGAGAACACCTGCGCACCTTCGAATAAACGTCACTGATTTGAGTGTATAGTCCGCCTTGCCACTTGCCCGACCGTTTACAAAATTCAAAGCGTAACTACTTGGTAACGTTCGTTTGAATCGTCAAAAAAAGTGCAAGCAGAAGTTAAAAGATGGTCAATTTGTCCAGCTGCGTCTGCAGTTACGTCGCGTGTTGTTTCCGCATCATTGGGCACGTTCCGCTGGCTATTCTCAGTTATCCGGATAGCTTTGTGTTGTTGTAATCCCTTGTTAAAAAACAGCTGATAACAGCTGACGCAACAACAACTCAAGTTATCTCAAAATTTTTGGGATAGGTAGATAGCATAGCGAATAAACATTGGAACGCGAGGATTGAATTTGTGTGTATTCAATATTTTGACAGCTGTTCCAGCTGCAGTTCCAGTTGCAGCTCCGTCTCGATCAACCACTCACAGATCGTGTATCTTGTCTTTTGAAAAAGTTCACATCTAGTAAGCAGAGCACCTATTTTTTTTTGCAAACCGAAAGAGTAATATTATTATTTTTTTTTTGCGTAACTAGCTATGATGCAATATTTTTAAATCTGAATTCTCAAAATTTCCTGCTAACTATGTACATGCACATACTTGGGCTGCAGTATCGTGAGAAAAAATTTGGTATTTATGTTGCCGTCAAAGTGCGAAACCTGGTTAATGTGCACATTAACTAGTTAATTTGCGAGTTAACTGGTTCGACACGTCAAAGTGCGAAAAAAAATCCAATTCCACACTTTCGTTAGTTCGCAGATTAGCTAGTTAAAGTGCGAAAACTGGCTCATTGAAGTTAAATTTCGCACTTTAACGGGTCGAACCAGTTTATTGGCGAATTAACTAGTTAATGCGCATATTAACTGATTTTCGCACTTTAACGGTAAAATATACATAGTCAATGGTGGAGAAGTCATTATATTGTGGTTTTCATGCAGTTGATGGATATCTTGGTCACCCTTTTGAAAAATCCTTACAGTTTAGACTGTTCAAGTGGACAAATCAAATAATAGTTGTATCAGCAACATCGATTTTTGAAAAAAGGTTTGACTGTAATATTTTGCAAATTCTACGAATGAATTCTTTTTTTAAATTTGATATTTTTTTCAAAAGCAACAGTTTAGCTGTGTTCAGTTTGTGCTGCCATATACCAAATAGATAACAAATGTGCTGTATTGTACCCAACTTGTGCTGCCTTGTGCCGTATGTATTTAAAAAAAAATCGTGAAGTGAAATGAATTTTTTTGGAAGTTTTTGCAAATTTCCTTTAAATAAGAGAAGTGTTCTTTCGAGCTCATTTTTTTTTGCAGCCATATTCTAAAGAGATAAGAAACTCACAGTTATGCAACTTTAACGGCCAAAACAAACAAACAAACAATTCTGTGAAGTGTGCGATTAGTACCGTCATTTTCGATCTTAAGAAAAAGTTTGGCTGTATTTTGCTCAACTTGTTCCTAGCCCTTGCGGGGCAAGCTCAGAGAAGCCGCCTTTTTCGCAACAAAAATTTTAATACAGAATTAATAATAAAATCAAATAAAAAATCGTGTCACTTCCACCGTATTTAAAATGATTCCAAACCAGGACCAACAAATTTCACTAGGTTGCATACGAATGACCGACAAACAAAATGTCGATTCAACCAGTTAAAATGTCGGTTCATATCGACTTCCTTGCGAGTTAAAATACCTTTTTTTTTTACTGATTCATAAAAGATTGCCCTTTCGACTAGACAAAAAGTCAGCTGTTTTGAGAAAGAGTCGAGAAGGATCGAATTTAATCGACTCTTCGATATTTTTTCCCAATACTTTTAGTATTAACAAAAGAGTCGTAAATCGTCAGTTTAACCTGTTGACATTTTAATAATTCGACATTTTTTCTATCGTTCATTCCAACGTAAATTAAATATAACGCTCTACTTGGAATGTTTGTACGGAATCAGCACTAAGTCGAATCATACATTCTTGTGTGACATTTTTACACGAAGTTAACAGTTGTTTGATGCTATGGGAAATTTAAGATTCTGTTTAAGACACATTTTCTTCCGATTGCCCAATTTGATCGATGACAGTCCAAAGCAATTTAAGCACGCTTTTAAACTTCACTCCCTAAACTATGAATTGATCAGAATATGGGCCGTTTTCGAAAACGTCAAACCAAAGTCAATTTGATCTTCAAATGATCGTCGTATTTTAACGCAGATATTGCTATCGTCAGTATGTAATCATCCTGTTTGCAGAAAGTTGGTTTGCTAAACGTCAGTCAATTGACTTGCAGGTCTTGCAGTCCACAACTGGGGCCTTTGCGAGAAACAGTGCATCGAAAAAAAAATATGAATGCAACTTCAAGAATAATCGTGTTAGCCGAAATTGGTTTTCACCCCTCCCTAGATAAGCTCCGCAGATCCCATATCACGTAATCAGAAATCATTTGAGTGTTTAATTCGCTCTGCCAGACTGTTTAAAAAAAACCGTTTTTCACTTAGAATTTTGAATTTTTTAAATGGTCCGGTAGAGCGAACTATACACTCAAAAGGTCTCAGATTCCGTGATATGTGATCCGAGGAGCTTATCTAGGGAGGAGTGAAAACCAATTTCGGCTAAAACGATTATCCTCGAAGTTGAATTCTTATTTTTTTTCGATGCACTGTTTCTCGCAAAGGCCCCAGTTGTGGACTGCAAGACTTTGTTTTTGTGAATAGCCTTTAATGAAGCTTTCGACGCCTATACTTCTTTTTTTGCTATCGATCACACCCAAAATCTGCTGTGGGCAGAGATCAGAAATAACTGTCAACCTTTATTTTCAATTGGTTTCTCTCTGAGAGTAACTACATTCCATTAAAAAGATTTCGGTTTTGGTTTGACATTTATTTAAAAAAAATTAAAATTTAGGTTATCGGTTGAGATTTATTTTTAATTCTTAGAAATATCTCTCAATGGTTGAGTTTTTTGCGAAAAAATAAATGGAAAAGGTCAACCTTTAACCTTTTTCGCTGAAAATAAATCAAAAATGGTTTTTACGATTTATTGCATAAAATCACTCATATTCAGAGTTGGTAAAATTTCAATGAAAAAAATGCATTTTTTATTAAAAATAAAATTTTAATGCAATGTGAAAATGTGCGGATCAAAAATGTTCTGCATTAAAAAAATAGAATTGGAATGCAGTATGAAAAATTGTTTGCATTGAAAAAACATGTCAATAAAATAAAAAATTGAAAAACCGAGTATGCCAATCGATTTAGAAGGGGCGTATAACCTATGCATACTCGGTTTTTAAAAATTTGGAGGTTGATATTTTAACACCTGTCAAATAAAATGCGTTCTAGTGGTCCCACAGCGTTGGCGGGAACACTAGGTAATACCCCCTTCTAAATCGATTGGCATACACGGTTTTTCAAAATTTTGATGTTGGTTTTTAACCTATCGAATAAAATGTGTTCTAGTGGTCCCACAGCGTTGGCGGGAACACTAGGTAATACCCCCCTTCTAAATCGATTGGCATACACGGTTTTTCAAAATCTTGATGTTGGTTTTTAACCTATCGAATAAAATGTGTTCTAGTGGTCCCACAGCGTTGGCGGGAACACTAGGTAATACCCCCCTTCTTAATCGATTGGCATACTCGGTTTTTCAAAATTTTGATGTTGACTTTTTAACACCTGTCAAAAATCGTGTTCAAGTGAATCTACGTCCTATCAAATACAAACTCATTTGAAATTCGTGTCCTACCCATCATTACCACGTATCATGCCCTTAAATATTATGGACGTAGTTTAACGATTTTAACAAAAAATATTCTTACATTTTTTTTAATGCAACAAATTTTCGATTTAGCATTAACCTTTTTTTTTAATGCAAACAATTTTTGGCCTGCATTAACATTTTTTTTTTAATGCAAAACATTTTTATTCTGCATTAACATTTCAATGCAACAAAGTTTTGAGTTTACATTAACATTTTTTTTACTGCAAAATATTTTCACAATTCATTAATTGTTTTTCTTTAATAATTAATGCAAGCCAAAATGCATTTCAAAAAATAGATTATTACAACTCTGCTCATTATCCATGAGTAGGTATTCACCGATGACTAAATAGCCTAATTAAATGCATTTCTCCATGTAAGGCCTACAAAATTTAAACATTCATACTAACAGAGATTCTCAATGATGAATTTGCAGATGAGATTTATTTTTTTCTCTCAGTGATAAATCTCACTGGTTGACCGAAACAGAAAAAAAATCAAAATAAAGGTTTCTCTCAGAGCTTGACCGAAAAAATTTCTTTTTTAGAATAAAGGTTAAAGAGTGATTTTTATTGAAAATGACAACAAATGAGAGTTATTGAAGAACCTTTCAAAAGGTTGAGTTTTATTTCTGATCTCTGGCTGTGGGCTCTCGGTCTATCAGAGCTTTCGTGAAATTCTGTTTTTTTTTATCAGTCGGTAGAAATGTTTGCTGTCGAGATTATAAAATTCGACCTTTTGGGGTCATTTTATGAAGCCGTATCGTACCCAATCTAATTTAGTTGGTCAAAATAATAGCAAAAATAATAATTTCTCAATTTTGTCTACGTTATGCTATGTTTCCACCAAAGATTAATGCATCTCAGTTTAGATTAAATAAATTTTTTTGGTGTTTCCACAGCACAAAAAGATTTAAAAAAGATTGAGTTTGAAAGGACCTTCAAAGATGCAAATGTTGTTTAATTTTTCTTAATGAAGTGCGAGTGAGACAGAATGTTTGATTCGTGTCAAACAATAGGTGTGTTTTATTGGGAAAGCTATCCGCAGCACAGTGAAATTTTATATGAATTACAAAAACAACATCGGCAGCAAAATCGCTGCCGATAAAAGTTAAAGTAGAATCCCGCTGCCGATAAACTTTTGACGTTTGTTCGAGTATCGAACTCAATTGAATAGGATTTTTGTGTGTCGTCATTGGTACGACTGGAACTTTTATGTTTCTCGAATCCTCGATGGCTATGTTCGTAGAGTAGAATTATGTTGAATGAATGGCCCTGTTTAGACTGTAACTTTTCACTTCGTCAAGACCATGTTTTTGTAGAAGAAATCGGTGAAGAGAAAATTTCACCCATAAATTTACGTCATGGTGGCGTAGTGAGCAATTACAGTCTAAACAGGGTCGTTTGTAAGTGCATGGTTGTTTTGTTTTACCTTTGCGACAAAATGAAAAAACGATCCTATCCTATGCTATGCTAAAAAAAAACGCTGCCTTAAATTAGTTTAAAGTGCAAAATTTAGCATTTTTATTTATAAGTGACAAACAAGATATATTCTGCCGACTGTCAAACGATAATTCGCAAACCACAACATCAAGACGCATTTCACAAAGCATTTTTCTTCACATTTTCTTCTAAAGGCAACCAAACAAATTACTCAAGGGAATGGAAGGTCAAAATTCACGATCATTCCCATTTCAAAATTCACTATTCGCAGCTCATATGAAAAGCTCTTTTTGTAAACCTTTGGTCTATAGGGACCCGTTTGTATAGCCAGTTTGTATAAGTCAATGCTTTTGGTGGGAAGGCTACTTGTACAAACGTGGTTCAAGCTTTGATGCGTGGTTCAATTATTTTAGCTCACTGATTTCGGCAGTTTAACTGAGGTTCAACAAGGGTCAAGCTTGAAATAATTGTTATTACAACATACTTGAACCTTGGAATCATCGTTGCACTTCAGTAGATCCGATAAAATCGATGAGTCACAAATGCTGAACCATGGATCAAATTTTTAACCAGTTAGTACAGCTGAAACTAACTGAAGTTCAAGGAAGGTTCAGGCTTATTTGGCTACTAATGTACTCAGTTAATCCGGTAAAATTAGTGAGTTAAAAAATTTCCAGTGGAAAACTAGTTAAATGCATTAAAATTAGCCATACAATCATGTCCTTATTGTAATCTATAAAATTATCGCTAGTAAAGTCATCTACTCCATGTGTATTGAGCCTGTTATTATACGACGACTTTTGAGTCATGACTTTTTTCAAAATTAAATGAGTGCAATTGAGAAAACAAAACTTGATTTTACTTTCACAATATTAAATTTCGAAAAATCTCAACTAAAAAGTCTTCGTGTAGTAGCAGACTAAATCATTAGTTTTTTACTTTGACCATAGTCTACCAACACACCCCTACCCCTTTTCTTTTCTTTTATAGCTGCAAAATCAATTTTCGTATCTGAAAATGGCAAATAAAGAAGAAAGGGACACAAACATTTGATTGAAAACATTAATTATATAAATATATAGTTATATTTCCCATTTAACTTGCAAATATGTTAGTTTTTGTTAATAATTTTGGTTTATTTCTACTTTTAACTTTCACAAAATTCACTTTTGTGTCGTGACAGCGGTTCAGGCGTACCATATTGCAAATACAAAAATATAGGCCACTGCGGATGCGTTTTTATGGAGATTTCTCACTGTACTATATATAAAATCCCAAAAAACACGCCTAATGAAGAACTGAATCGAGTCTCGAATGAATCCGTTCAGCACCATATAAGAATAGGTTAGTTCGATTTGTAAAACAATTTTTGTCATAGGAAGATTTAACAAGATTAGTTTCTAATCTTCAAGATTTACGAAATAATATCTTCGAGATTTGAAGATTTGAGGTAAATGAAATGAAGTATAAGCACACCTCGTGTCGGCCTTCACAAAATGGTGGTGCCTTTCTTGGAACGTGGCGAGCCCTTCGTAGCATGGCGCCTCTGCCTCAACCCTAAAAACGGCCCTGTTGCTAACTAACGCACATTGCATGTCCTTGTTTTTTTGCGGAATTCTTTGTCTGTTCGAAAAATACATCCCTCTTTTATAATTGTTCCTCTTTTTGGGGTTCTATAAGTTCGGCTGCCTTTCTAGAAATGGAAAATTCATCTGCTCTTCATTTGATCAATATACAATTCTGTGAAAATATTAAAACTATGTATCTATCAGTGCACGTTTGGTGCATATGAAATGATTCACAGATTCAATTGATTTTTGACGCTACTTAGATATTATGTATATTTGAAGGAAAATACAGTTTTTACTATGCTATTCCATTTTCCTAATTTGCAAATACTGTTGCATATTTGGCTATGCTTCAAAAATCTATTTAAAATATTAATAATTAAACGCAATTAAACTTTCTAAGCGGCATACGTAAACGGTAAAGGCAGAAAGGGGAACATAATTAGCCTATAAATTATTATTTCTTGTCTACGAGGGCCAGCCAAAATTGTAGGCTATTTAGGCAGCTGTCATTTCTTTCAAGACAATATTTTAACAAACACCTCACGGTATATTTTAACAATGCAAACTGCCTTGACTTTTATGCCTTTTTAAGTTTATGACAGTTGTATAGTTCGTTAAAACTTGATATCCTGTTTCCTTTTATAGATTTCTTACGCCTGCAAAAGTAAATGCGCCTTCTTTTATGATACAAAAAACACTACGCAATAAATCATTAATAAACCAAATAAAAAAAGAGGTGATAAATTTAATGGCTTCCACTCAATTTCATCAATCCTACCCTACCTCCCCCTAACCAAACATTCAACTTATTATCACAAACAACTGAATATTATACAAGGGTCTTCTGCTGCTCTATTATGCATAATGCAAAAATCACAAAAAGTTGTAAACAATGATATTATGTTGAATCCTTAGAATTTTACAGTACCTACTCTCAATTCTCGAAAATGCAAACACTCGCAGCCGCACAGATCCAAAAATACGTGCATACATAAATACTTTTCGAAGGAAACGGTATGGTGCGGGCAGGAACTTTAAAACCAATTGAGTTCCCCTCCTGGGGTGTTATATGAAAAAAAAAAAAAAATCTAAAAAATGTAATAAAATTATGTTTGCGAGATTTTTATTTGTATTTATGACTTTTTATGCAGAGGCACAGCGAGCTTTCAGTATGTTCATGTTGACTTAAGCAATAAAATAAATTTATATGCGCGATGATTACACATGATTATTGAGAAAGTGAAAGGTATGGTTATGGCCATGTGAACTAGGAAAGGTGCGGCAAGTGGTATATAAAGTGGAAAGAGACTCATTTCAGGATATTACAATGAATGAGATTTTGTGACACGCAAGACGCAAGCACTTCAAGACACATCTCAATAGGTGACGATGAAATTAAATTCAGCGAGGTTACGTGATAGATGATTTTTCATCTCCAATATAGTCCTTTAAAAAAGTCACACAATAGCAGACAAAAGTTTTTTGCATGTCCTTGTCCTTACAGGATTGGGGGAAGAAGGTTATCAAAAGCACTTCTATTCATATTTTTCATATAAGCATTTCGGATGTTCTCCTTTTGTAGAAGATACGCATTTATGGAAAAGAAAGATAGGAGAAGTCAAGAGTATAGTCATCCCTTAAATATCTTAAGGGCATAATATTTTTGCATATCAGGGAGATCTGGAAGACGTTCCTTAAATAATAAATTGTACATTTATTAAGTTTAATCAGATTCTCTCTTATGTACAATGTACTGAAGAGTGCTAGGACGCCACTTCGGCCCTGGGCTCAATGAATAGAAAATCTCCATGCACTCCTCCCCGTGGTAGAGAGTGGGTAACGCTAACGTGTACGGGGACCAAATGGATGCGGGGGATAAGCAGACAAGCTAGCAATGTTGGCCAGGTAACAAACTTGTCCTTGGGATGCTTAACAGTCCCAGAAGGCGGAAGAACTGTAGGTGGTGGTCAATGGCATAATAGTCTGGTGGCGGAAATCCCATATTGGGTGGTTACAAAAGGCGTCTGTTTTCCAATAGTGGGCAGCCTCGAGCAGTTATGTGTATGACCATACAAAAGGCGGTGTGCCTGTCAAATCTGAGCTTATGTATCTTTTTAACAAGTGTCAACCAAGACGCCATAATATTCCGGGGAGGATGAAAGAGAGGGTGGCCAAAGGCCCTATGGTGTCGGAATTATGTTGAAGCGAGGCGTAGTCTTAATTCCTGGGCACCCATTTCTGCAAGAATAATGACAGAAAGGTTTCGTTCAAAACGTAACGTAACGTCACAATTATTCAGTGCTACGCCCCCACAAATGAAGCGACCGAGGAAGACAAAACCGCGTTCTACACTCATGTTAACTCGGTTATCATAGTCATCATGGGGATGGGAGACCTCAATGCCCAAGTCGGATCAGACAATTACGGTCTGGAACGCATGATGGGAAAAAATGGCTTGGATTCACGGAACGAAAATGGCGATTTGCCTGACGACTTTTGAAATGCGAATTATCTTGTGATAGGTGGGATTGTATTTAAGCATAAGACATGCAACAAAATTATCTGGGTGCATCCGGACGGTCAAACTGAAAACAAAATTGATCATTTCATGATTCAGCAGCGATGGAGGAAGTCAATGTGTGATGTCCGGGGTATAAAAAATGCCGATGTGGGAAGGGACCACCATTTGGTACTGATGAGTCTCAAACTACGAACCACTGCTGTACAAAAACCAGCGCAGGATACAGCAAGGGGCTCAAAATTTAATACGAATGTTTTGAATGACTCCAACATTTGTCGTAACTATTTCACCACCCTTAAGGCCAGAGCCTCGTCATTCAACGGAATCCAACATTCAACAATTGATGAGATGTGGGGTAAAATTTAAAGTGTTTGTATGGAAGCTGGATCCGAAACTGTACCCAAGCGAACAAGACGTAGAGACTCTTGGATATCCCAAGACACCTGGGAAAAGATCGAACTTCGTAAATCGTTGAAAATCCAAATAAATGCCGAAGCAGATATTCAACGAAAGGCTGACTTGCGAAGAGAGTACCGCATTGCACATAAGATGGTCTATCGCTGTGTGAGACGTGACAAGAGGGTGAGGTTAGATGGACTCGCAGATATTTCGGAAAACGCTGCCAGAGGTGGAGATATCCGGGAATTGTACCAAATAGCCAAAGACGTGATCGGGAAAAAAAGCAACACCAATCATCCTGTAATGGATGTGGATGGCACACCTTTGGTATCAATTGAGGATCAGCTTCGTAGATGGAAGGACCATTTTTGTGCCCTGCTTAATGAGGATTCAGTTGAGCAGAGGGCTGAAGTGCCCCAACTTAACGAGATGCGCAATTCCTGTAGAAGTATTGACATCAAATCCCCGTCAGAATCGAAAATCCAAACATCAATAAATCTCCTCAAAAACAACAAGACGGAATACCAGCTGAATTCCTGAAAGCCGATCCCGTAACAGCGGCTAGTATTTTACATCCGTTGATGCAAAGCATTTGGGAAAATGAAAGCTATCCCAAGGATTGGAAGGATGATGTGATTGTTAAGTTGCCAAAGAAAGCTGAGCTTAAGAATTGCAACAATTGCGTGGTATCACCGTTTTGTTTGTTTTCCTAAAACTAATGGCAGCCATCATTCTGGAGCGGATAAAGGATAGAATCGAGACTACACTCAAGAGGCAACAAGCTGGTTTCCGCAGTGGGTGGTCTTGTGTCGACCATATCAACACTCTGCGTATCATTCTTGGGCAGTCAGCGGTGTTTCAATCACCGCTTTACCTCATATTCGTGGATTTTAAGAAGGTTTTGACCGAGTCAACCGTGAATGTTTATGGAAGTCACTTCTTGGTAGGGGAATTCCCCCAAAAATTGTTGCCATTATTAGGGAGTCCTACAGCAACGCATGGTGTTTTGTTTTACACAATGGGCAGCAATCCGACCCCTTCGTAGTGCAACAGGGTGTGAGACAAGGGGATGTTCTATCGCCAATTCTCTTCGGCGATGAACGATATATTGACGGCCAGTGTTGGTACAACGGAGCGACAGGGTATTCAATGGAGGCCGTTTGAAAGGCTCAGTCACTTAGACTAGACTATGCCGATGACATATGTCTCCTGGCAAATAACATCAATGAGCTCAACGGGATGTGCCAAACACTGCAAGAGAAGAGAGATTCGAGTGGTCTAAGAATTAACAGCAAAAAGACAAACATAATACTCACAGGGCGCTCCACACAGCAGCGTATTATTCTACAGGAGACGCCTGTGGAAGAAAGCGAACAATTCAACGACCTTGGCAGTATTGTTTCTGCAAATGGCGGTACAAATCTGGACGTTAAAAGTGGAATTTATAAGGCTCGTGCAGGCTTCGGTACTTTGTCCCCAATTTGGAAATCCAGTCAAATCTCCTTACGCACTAAGTTGAGATTCTTCGAATCCAATGTCAGATCCGAGCTCTTAATTGCTTGCGAAACCTGGAGAGTCACGTCTTTCATTTCGAGGAAATTAGAGGCTTTTGTGAATTGTTATCTACGCCACATCCTATAGATTCGCTGACCAGAAATTATATCCAACGAGGAATTGTGGCGTAGGACAAGTCAAGAGTCGCTGGTTGATGACATAAGAAAGAGTAAATGGCCCTCGATTGGCCACACACTGAAGAAACCAAACAATGCAATTGCAAAGCAGTCCTTTGAATGGAAACCTTAGGGTGCAAGGAGGGATGAAAGACCAAGAACAACATGGAAATCTACTGTCTTAGCAGAAGCAGAGTCCCAGAGAAAGACGTGGCTACAGTTAAAGTATCTTGCTGCAGACCGCGAAGGATGGAGACGTTTTGTTGACGCCCTATGCTCCAACTGGGGTTTCAGGGCACGCATGATGATGAACATTGCCTGATAGGCCTCATTCTTAGCTGCATCCGCTAGCCAGCACTCTTCATCGAATCAGAAGTTTCGTTGTGGCCATCTAGTGAAACCCAGTGCATCAGCATCAGTAGCACTTCTTATGACTTATTGTTGGTAATGTCTCCACTGGTAACTTGTTCTCTTTATTTAATGCTGGTGGCGGGCTTGCTGAAAGATTAATAGAGGTGTGTTCAGGAAAAGCTGTGAACATCAAATCTTTTCACACAACCTGCTCATCATTGTGACATCATGAATATCCACATACGTTCTTGAGATACCACTAAGTAATGGTTTGAGTATATGTTGTCCGCTTGCAACGTTTGGACATCCAAAGAACTTACCGGAAGCATATCTGGCGTTTATCGCTATGTTCAAATTGATAACAAGACCGCAAGTTCCTTTTTGTGAATCAAAGTGGTGGGGATTTAATGCTTTAGCTATGATGACATTTCACTATCGAAAGTCTTGGCGTTTGTCCTCCAAGGATCCTACTCTTTCTGAATCAGGTTTTGAAGTCTTCTAGAATAATCTTGACGTAGAATAATCTTGACGTCGGGCACATATCGTAAGTAAGAGTAAGTAAGTAAGGCTTGGATGCAGACCAACGTAATGTTCTTGAATTTGGCTTTGATACGGATTGTAACCAGGAGCTCATCTACAGTTTGAAAGTCTTCCATTTATCATAAAACCACAGCCAAATAGCTGCTCACACTGCTCCTTCTTATAGCATTTTTCGTAGTAGATATCACACGATTTTGTCTTTCATATGCTCTCTCCATCCGATCGCACTTCCTGCATAGCAGTAACGTCAGCTTTTAGGCTATCGCTATCCATTGTTTCCACTAATTGTTCAGCTGGTCGTAGTATGCACAAGGAAATTTTGTGTCCTTGTTTCGTTTGCTTGGGGCCATCATCATTAAAATCATCAGAATCCTAGTTTTGTTGTTGCTTTCAAACTGAGTTATTTTTACAA
This sequence comes from Dasysyrphus tricinctus, assembly GCA_963921185.1. Taxonomy (NCBI): domain Eukaryota; kingdom Metazoa; phylum Arthropoda; class Insecta; order Diptera; family Syrphidae; genus Dasysyrphus; species Dasysyrphus tricinctus. The sequence goes on along the minus strand of OY992530.1, from coordinate 233,001,727 downwards.
AGTAGGATGGCTACTCACACGAACAAACCCCATCCAAGAGGACCAGGCTCTCAATTAACTACAATAGTAGAGAGCCGTATAAAACCGCTCCTTACGCTTGAGCTTCAACCTACATAGTATATAAGGTGTTCACCAAGTAACTCAACTTTCAACTTATCTCCTATAGCTGGAACTTTTAACGTCACCATTGATTCCCTCTTAAGAATTCATCCGCTAACATCCAATCACCTTAGTGACTTGGTGGGAACACTCTTTCTGGCTGGGAAATTAAGAAATACTGCAAATCCCCCTTTTATGCTTCTAATACAAGTGTGATAGAAGGCCTAAGGAAGAGTTTTATTGATAAGAACATTTAAAATAAATGTTCAAAGAATACACCCATTAATTTTCGTTCACGTGGCATATTCCCTTAGCGAATTACTCACGTTTTGAATGATATTACTAATTGCCACATTTGACACACAATTTATTTTTTGTTTGCTTTTTTACGTCACAATTTTATGGCGCAACATAGTAATTTCATTTCTCTACATGCGAATATACATAAACCTATTATGAGTGAACCTAAGAATGATGGTAACAAAATAATAAAAATAGGTTTCGTGCACATTTAATGGAGGTATATCTATTATAGCTAAAGGAACACACCACTATTCAAGTCTTCAAGTTTCATGACGTCAAGGTTACATTGATCAAATAATAAAATACGTCATAACCCATTTCCTTGTCAACGCCGTATATAAAGAACCAGGAATGCACTTCCTGTCTATATAAAGGTCTTCACATCAGAAAGAGGCTTGTGTGGCTTATGCCGTCATGTCACATAACACCGTTGAAAGAGTAATACCATTTACCCTCCCTTATCTTCATCTTCAATTTAGTTGCTGTGTGCAAGTTGGCTTAAGTTTCTAGATATGGGAGGACATGTTCCTACAGCATACAATAATGTTCATAATATCTGTTCCTTTCTAAGGAAGTAAAGAAAGCATTAAATTTCTTATAGAATTATAACACGTTCAAAAGGTGGCAGGGGCTACACATTAATTTCCGAAGTCGACTCCGTGATGATTGTGCGGCAGTTCTTCACCCAGACTCTGAATGGGTGTTTCTAAGATTTTTGATTTTTTTGAGGAATAGTATAGAAGTTGTCTTATCTTGCAGCCAAAAGTGAAAGTGCCACGTAACATTAAAATTAAATTATGGCGGATCGGGTGACTAAGTCTCTAACTGAGATGCAAAGTAAATAACCTAATTTAAGGTGGATTTCTGCAAAATGACGGGTGATGATTCTTTTAAAAATAAAGAGTTGGAAAGATTAGATTCAGTAAGAATTGAGACTCAATTTTTAATTTTATTCTTCGCCTATTGTGAATGGACCTCATGAGACCTGAGATTCATTGAAAGTCCCTTCAAGCCTTGCGAATGTCTCAACATAAATGGTCGGTGTTGCCCATACAGTTCGTTGTTGTAACCTCTACGCCATTCCCCATCTATGTAGACGTTACTAAAAATCACCCGTAGAATTTTTCATTCTCATCTACCTACCGTTAATAGTAACCATGCCTCTGAACCATACATCAGGGCTTTGACGATAAACGACTTATACAGGTACACTAAAGTTGATATCGTTCGTTGAGTTGATAGTTGATAGCAGAGTCAAGGTAAATAAAGTCTTTGAACACCTTGAAATCATAGCTGTATATAATGACGTTCTGTCTTAAACGTCGGTGTTGGGTGTCCTTTCTTGTTGACAGCATATAATTGGGTTTGCCTTCAATCACCGTTAAACCCATTTTGTTGGCAACCTTCTCAATACTCACGAAAGCTCCGCTGACATCTAGCTTTGTTCGTCCGCGAGTAATTGGACGAAGTTTTGAAAGATTGTGCCTTAAGTGTTGACGTGATAGTTTTGCACTATTCTTTCAAGTACGATGTTATAGCCTTGTTTCAAACCTTTTTTGACAACAAAGGTATCGGTGATGTCTTTGGCAACCTTGATGGAACAGCGTGCATTCTCCATCGTCATCCTGCACAAACGGACGAGTTTGGGAGGGATGCTAAAACATTGCTCTATATATGTAGCTCGTCTCTATAGATGCTGTCATACACGGCCTTGAAATCGATGAAAAGGTGCTTGGTATCGATTTGAAACTCTGGTTTTTTTTTCCTAGATCTGCTGTTGTGCGAATTTTTGATCGATGGTGACTGGCCTAACCTAAAGCCACACTGATATGGATCAGGTTGTTGTTGACGAATGGCTTCACGCGTTCACAAATTACGGCCGAAAAGATATTAAGGAGACTGATGCCTCTGTAGTTGGTGCAGTCCAGAAGATTGCCTTTCTTGAGGATTGGCCAAAAAATGCTGAGGTTCCATTCATTGGGCATGCTTTCCTCCGACCATATTTTACAGATGAGCTGGTGCATACTCCTAACCAATTCATCGCCAGCCAACCTCAGTCACAAGATTATCAGTTCCAGCTGCTTTATTTGACTGAAGTTAGATTTAGCTTTCTTCCCTTCATCGAGATTGGGTGGAAGGTATTATTGGCCTACGGCGTCCAGGTTGAATGGTACAATCTGCATAGTGGTGAAATTCAGTTCATAGCCGTTATACAATTTCCAGAAATGTTTTCAATATCCTCAGCCCCAACTGCGATTCTACCACGATGTTCACCGGATCGTCTTTGCAGGCTTTAGTTCCGGACTTGTTACCGTGGCAGGTTCTTTATTCTTTTTGGTAAAACTTCCAAACTTCATTTCTGCAATGGCATCCCTTTTTTTCCTGGACCGTGCACTTCTCATGGTCTTTCTTTTTCCGTCTGAGAAGCCGGTGTTCCTCTCTCCTCTTCTGCTCGAACAGCTCGCGAGCAGTTCTGGTACTTTTATACGCAGTGCCGATTTATATGCCTGTAGTTTGACTGCATGTACTTGCCAGCATTCTTCGTCAGAGCAGGGGTTTCGTTGTGGTGATCTTATGAAGCCCAGCACGTCAGAAGCACCATATCTGATGGCTTCCTGGAAATTCTTCCACGGGTTATCGAGGCTTGAAGTTGGTGGCATAAGACTATTTAAAAGTGTGCGAGAGCTTTGAACGGAAAAAGGACTTGACAGTTTCTTGCGACTGTGTCCGTCTCCATTTTCGTCAACATACATCTGCAACGCCTTCTGAAAGTAATAATTGGAAGTTTCCATGTAGATCTCCTCTTCCAAGTCACCCTTCAAAAAGAACAACCATTTGAAAACTGGGAGGTTTTCACGAACAGCTTATGCCATTTAAAGTCTAATAGACTGAAGAACCTGTAATCTACTAGTGAAAACTATTTTCCTAAGTCTATTCCTTGGCGCTGCGAAAAATGCTGGAAACAAACACAAGCTTTCTTCCGATCGAATGATCTATTTGGTTTAAATTTACAGCGCATCAGAACAATTTCGCTGGTGACAATAGTTCTATTGAATATAGAACTGATTCGTTTTCTTCCTCAATTTCTTTAGCAGAAATTACAACATATTCGCGTCTAGTGTGTTAACCCCATTTTATATTTCTAGGGATCCACACTCGATGGTTTTTTGATTCTTCAGAGTATCCAGCCATAATACCCTCACTTGAATCCACGTCGAACTCTCCCATCTCCCTAGCCAGGAGTTTTGTCTATCACAAATTCCCTGTTGCTCCAAGCACCTTGGCTTTAGTCCGGTAATCTAGTGTTTCAACAGTCAAACGATGTATGGCTATCCAAATTGACCTTACAATTCCTATTTCACTGATAATTTGAAACTGCAAGAGCTTCTGCCTAAAATTGATTCTTAAGCCTTGACTAAATAAGCAAGCATCTGGTCATTTTGACAATTTGATTTTCAGCCACCTTGTCTTGCTTTATGTGGAACTGGTAGTCTTTGATCTATCAAAGACAATTTTCAGAAAATCATAAAACTCGTGGCCACGGAGCTCTCGACCATTATTTGACATCGAGCATTAAATATTGAGACAAGTTTGCATCTCTGCTCGAGCTTTTTACTCGTTGAAAGCACGGAAGACCTCATTCTTGCATTTCAGAAAGAAAACTTCACACCCTCCATCGGCTGATGATGATATAATCGATGAAAGTGATGAAGTACCTTGAGTTCCCAGGCATCAATGTGCATCAGTTCTTAAAGCTAAGATGGCGTGACAGCTCGTGGAGCACCATTGTCTAGTGACTTAGAACTTTCAACCATTACTATGTGCGTGTTGTAAGTAGGAATGAAGGAGACCTACAATTTTTAGCCGAGTCCAAACGACTAGATGAAAAGATACTCCTGGAGGATTTGTCAGTTTTTCGCAAGAGGTGCAGAACCTTGAAAAAAACATTTTTATTAGGTGAAGCGACTGGGAATCGCACCCAGACCTTCGGCATGACAGTCCTACGCATTTTTGAGAAGACAATTTTCACAGGCTTTGAGCCATCCATCAGCGCTGATATTTTATCCAGTCACCAATTTCTTTCGAGACAAATCAATTAAGGTCTTTTTAGTTAACGTGGCCCATTCGATGCTGCCAAAGATCAAGATTTTCTGTTGTTTCATTAGCTATGCACGCCTTGGAAGAGTACTTTCTTCAATAAAATACAATGGCCGAACTCTATTTGCAATCATTTAGGATAAACCATCATTTCCATGAACAATTACACTCTCCCTTTAAAAATTGATGATTTGGATTTGCAAAACCCGTTTTCCTCGAAACAGGAAGAAGGGTGGTCCTCAAATTCTTGACTAGTAACGCATATGTAGTGACAATCTTAGCTACAGTTCCTCTTGCATCAACTCCCGGTCGTTAGCGGCCCAATTGCATTAATGCTTATCGACATCTCGCACCAGAATTCAGAACTTTTATTTAAACTTAGCAGTAATTGTGTTGGTATCAAAATTATGCGCTTATACCTACCCTGAAGCAATTACTCTACACCTATACTTTTGCCATGGAGAAATTCATCTTTAAGAAATTTCTACATGAAAGGACATTTGTAGTTAGTTTCGTGACTTGGCATTCAAGAGAAAATGGAAATTTACTATATATGTAAATTGCCACGAGATAAGGACGACGAACACAAGACGACGACTACGCTGAACGCCACTCGCGACGATGACGACGAGGACGACATCAAGGAGTTTCTTATTAATTTTTTTGTATTCAATGTTTGGTCTTTTTTTTTCTTGTTCTCATTTCATGCAAACAGATCGTTCGTCCTGTGAATGCTTTTATCATTGTTGACGTACAAAATGACTTTATAAGTGGATCACTGGATATAAGTAATTGCAGTGCACAGCACAAAGGACAGGAGGTGAGTCTTAACATTTCAAATTATTGTAACTTAGGGGTGAATCAATTAATATTAATGATTGTCCCTATCTCTCTCTGAGAATGTACGTTTAAACTCATACATATTTAATTGATGTGATTTTAAGATCTTGGATCCGATAAATAACCTTTTGGGAACAGTGGATTTTGATGCAGTGTTTTATTCATTAGATTGGCATCCCAGTGATCACGTGTCTTTTATAGATAATGTGAAATTAAGACCGTTGGATGAGACGTCACCTGTGAGTTTCTGATATAAATATGTATCGAGTCTCTGTATAGAGATAATAATTTAAACGTTTATCTTTTTTTGATGGTATTCTTTAGGTTGATGCTAATTCAGCACAAGTTTATGACACAGTAATATTCGCTGGTCCGCCACCAATGAAGCAAAGATTGTGGCCAAGGCATTGTGTACAGGATTCTTGGGGTGCTGAATTACACAAAGATTTAAAGGTAAGATTATTTCACAAAATTAATTATAAATCGAGATACTTTTTTTATAAGTAAAAAAGAATACAGGCATTTAATTTAAAAGTAACTGAGAAATAATAATAACTTTAATGAAAAATGTTATGAAAGAACAGACTTCTAGCTTTCAAACGAGTTATAATACATTGCGTTGTAAGATTTTTTTTTTCTTAACAGTTTTGTGTACATTTTAAGTGTTATTTTTTTTTTTTTACAAAACCCCCCCTCGCCTCGGTACAAAATAGACTCCCTTCTAAAGTAACAAACACTTGTTTTGTGTCCCTCTACAAGAATTCGTTATTATTTTGCAGCGTCAGCCGGTCGTACGAATCGTGATTTCTCCTAAGGAATTATTTGCTATAATATGTAGTACATATTGGCAACTGTGTAACACTGTACCTACTGTAAATATTTTTGGTTGTACAAAAAATCTAAGCATAACAAAAATTAGGAAATTCTAGTTTTTTTTTAGTTTGTAGTTTACTCTAAAAAAGTATCATCATCGTGTCCTGTAACCCCGGCTGGGGCATAGGGCGTCAACAAAACGTCTCCATCCTTCACGGTCTGCTGCAAGGTACTTTAGCTGTGGCCACATCTTTATCTGGGAGTATATCAATATTTTTCCTTCAGATGGTCAAGAGCCGAGATAAACACTTAAAATCATTTTTTTTTCCAAAAAAAATCGGCAGTTTTTCGATAGTAACTTTGTAATGAAGCATTACAATTCTATCCCCCCTGCCTACGCACCTGCCCCAATCCTAACAACCATTCATACACACCGCGAGCTGCAACCATTGCCAAAGGTTATCATATATATTATCAGCACCGGCATTGAAATTCCCCACACTCACCAGAGGACATCAATAAAAAAACTAATTGTGGTGAAATTACATAAGAAAATAAGTACGAAGAACTCCACTCAAAGCAGCAAATAGGCAACGGTCAAGAACATCGGTGGTGAGTTTTATCCGACAAGCAAACACAAGAAGCGACCATCCTCTTGCCTCCTGCACTTTGCTAATAACTGTGATGACCTAGGACCTGAATGGTGAATTGTCAAGATAGTATTAGCCAACCAACCACCTGCCGATCGCCTCTGGCAATGATAGTAATGCGACACATAACTGTTGTACTGAGATTTTTACCAGTTTTACTGTGATTTTTACCAGTTGTCCTGAGATTTTTACCAATTTTACTGTGATTTTTCCCAGTCGTACTGAGATTTTTACCAGTTGTACTGAGATTTTTACCAGTTTCACTGTGATTCTACCAGCTCCAACCAATCATTCCGCTGGACTCCGCACTTGATCCGTGCCACACTGGATGTGTATATCTCCATAAAATGCGAGTTCCGTGAAAAGGACGAAAGCCAGGAGGGAAACCAGCAATAAACACAAGGAATCAGCAGTCGGAACGCAACAAGACTTGCAGTACTATAAATTACCTAATTAACGCATAAATTATAATAGATAATAATTATAAAGACAATTCTGATTTATAATTGAATAAAGAAATTGTCTTAAAGCTAAAGTTTCGTACTACTTTAACAAGAACCCCGGAAACCCGGTGAGTTACCTCAGCCTCTGATAAAAAGGTACATCACAACTTCTCATTGAGAAGTGATGTCAAAAATGTTTGTAAGCAAAAAATTTTAAAGATATTTTAGCTTACAAAATCACTCTACGTCCAATAGGAGCCGAGAAAACCACGATTACGTTTTTCAGTTGCCTTTTTCAAAATGGCGGACAACACAACATTTCTCACCACAAATGTCCCCACGTGAATCTAGGAACTTAGTTAAAGAATAGAGAAGACATAATATAAAAAAAAACTAGCCATACTAAAATGAAATTTTTTACGTTCCTAGCTCTTGTACTATCCTATACAAACCGAATCCACTGTGAACATCATAAAACATAATTCTTTCCTCCTTTTATTCCCTACTATTAAAATAACTAGTATGTCCAGGGCTCGAAACTCAGGCAAAATTCTAGAAAATTGTTCAAGAATCGATCACCAAAATAATTCGATTATTTCAATCTTTCGATTATTTTCATTTCAGTGAATTTATTTCCGATTCAATTTTATTCATTTGGATTTCGCTGGAATTAAACCTCTCCAATTTTAACAATTTAAATTCAATACTGTACTGAATCCAATTTGATCAAAATTTAAAAACAATAAAATTTGGATTGATTAAACAAGTTCAGCAAAAAATATGAAATTTTCAGTTTCTTATTGCTCCGGAAAAAGGTGATTTTTTATCAATTGGTTGACATTTGGATCGTAATACACTTCTTATGTGAAAATATAGTTTGGCCTTTATCCATCAAGATATCAACTGTCAAATTTTATTGACGGATGGCTACGATGTCAATGGATAAAAAACCTCTAAGAAATCACAAATTTGTGATGAGTTTTACTGCTCCAAAAAAAAGGTAATTTAAAAGCAATTGGCTGACATTTGTATCAAAATATACTCTATGAGTCAAAATATAGTTTGGCCCTTATTTCAAGCCATCAAATGCCAATGCTATTGATGGATGGGTACGATGTCAATGGCTTAAAAAACTACTAACAAATCTCAAATTTCCTCCGGAAAAAGGTGATTTTAGGGCAATTGGGTGAAATTTGGATCAAAGTACACCTTTTCTGTCAAAATATAGTTCATCCACTATCTTTCAAGCCATCTACTTTCACTTTTGGGGCTAGGTGTCGCTGCACAGCCCGTACAGTTCGTTGTTGTATCTTCTTCTCCATTCCCCATCATCTGCAGACGGGACCAAAAACTACCCGGAGAATTTTCCTCTCAAAACAGCCTAACGCATTCGTATCTTAGCAGTGTCCACGCCTGTGCACCTTACATCAGAACCGGGATGATAAGCGTTTTATACAGGGACAATTTAGTTGCTCGAAAGAGGGCTTTGCTTCTCAATTGCCTTCTTAGCGCTTAACCCAAAGAAACAGCGATTGGCAAGAGTAATTCTTCGTTTGATCTCAGCACTGGTATATCGTTCGCTGAGTTTATAGTGGATCCTAGGTAGGTAGGTAAAAATGGTGGCAAGAGCGTAACACTCGCTGTTGCCCAATTAGCACTGGATTGCGCCGTTTTGATACCATAACTCGTTTGACCTGTGTATGAAAGTAGATAAAAGCGTTCCTTGCTTTGAAATAGGACGGCTGTGGAGCATGGTTAATGTATCTTGTGAGTTGGGGCCATAGGACACTCACTCGATCGGATCGCATCTCGCCCGAGCTTGCCACATTATGCCGAGCTCGGCAGGTTGTAGAGTAGCAACGAAGCGATCGATCAGATCATGTGGTCATCATTGCCATTGAGCATCATGAAGCTCCTCAGAAACCCGGGTTCCGATTACTCGCGGACTTTGGATCTGGGGGGGAACATAATGCAGAACGCAACAGATTTCTGTCTCAGAACCATTTCGTGGCGTTAAGAAAAGAGATCAAGTCTTTGATCTTCATTTCGGAAAGTTCGTTTAGGTCGTCAAAAAAAGCCATTCCAAACTCTCATTCTGGCTAGAGCTGGACATATACAGAGAAAATGTAGGACTGTTTCCTTTTCTTGCTGGTCTCCATAACTGCGACAGTGAGTATTGTAAGGAATACCCAGCCTCGCCGCATGTTCTCCAATTGGTCAGTGTCCAGTGCAGGTTGCTACGACCCTGGCTATGTCCCGCCTGGGTCTACATATGAGATCAATTGTTCGGGATTTATTTAAGGCGGGCCAGATCGTTCTGGATATTTTGCAGTTGGTCAAACTGCTCCACCTACGGTTAAATTCCCTAAGAAAAATTGACAATATATTGCCCTTCACAACTCCAAGGGGAATGTAGACTCTTTCCGCAAGTGAGATGTGAAGGGCTGATCCTTGCCTGGCTAGTTCATCTGCCCGTTCATTACCCTCAATGCCACTGTGACCAGGAACCCAGATAAGAGTGACCTTGAGGTTAATGTTTAGACTTGCGAGCTCATCTCGGCATTGTTGGACCAATTTAGAGGATGATGTAGCCGAATCAATGGCTTTAACAGCCGCCTGACTGTCTGTAAGGATGGCTGTATTACGATTTTGGTTTGGATCTGCTTTTAGCATCTTGCAAGCCTCCCTGATTGCCAGTATTTCAGCTTGAAATACACTAGCGAAATTCGGTAGCCGAAATGACTTGGAGATGTTGAGAGACTCAGAGAAGACTCCTGAGCCAACACCGCACTCCATCTTTGAGCCATCAGTATAGATAGTTGTGTCGAAGTCTCTCGTCACGGCGTCATCATCCCAGTCCCCTCTGGATGGGAATAAGACTTTAAAATCTTTACTGAGGCTCATTGTAGGAGCGCGGTAGTCAGTGGGAGTCGAAAGTATATCAGCGGGAATCAAATTTGTGATATTGCTGTGACCATAAGGTTTAGCAACCCAAGAATTTGATTCTTTAAGTCTTAGGGCACTGCAAGATACTAGATATTTTATGTGTAGATCAAGTGGTAGAAGGTGCAGAAAAACGCTTAAGACATCCGTTGGGCAAGATCGAAGAGCCCCTGTGGTACCAACACTAGCTGTTCTTTGAACCTTTTTTAGTTTGTCGATGTTATATGTCTTATTTAGTGCGGGCCACCAGACAATCGAACCATATGTTAGAATCGGCCGTACCACTGCAGTATACGTCCATAGGATCATCTTTGATTGAAGGCCCCAGTTTTTACCGAAGGTTTTGCTACAGGCGTAGAAAGCTATGCAGGCCTTCCTGACCCGTTCTTCGATGTTTAATTTCCAGTTTAACTTAGGGTCTAGGATGACACCTAGATATTTTGCACTGGTTGATAGTGAGAGTGTTTGGCCGTTAAGTCGGGGTGGAGTGAAGGGTTGTATCTTAGTTTTGGTAGTAAAAAGCATCAGTTCAGTTTTGCTCTGGTTGTCTCCTAGACCACAACTCGTAGCCCAGTTGCTAACTTTTCTCAAAGCCATCTCTATGATTTCGCTTATCACAGGAGTAAACTTCCCTGACACTAATAATACCAAGTCGTCCGCATACGCAACCGCCTTCACACCACATCTCTCCAGTTTAAAGAGGATTTTGTTCATGACTAAAAGCCATAGAAGTGGTGACAGAACACCGCCCTGGGGTGTTCCTCTCCTGACGTGTTTTGTCGAGTTTGCATTACCTAACGTGCCATGAATCTTTCTATCTTTGAGCATGGATATTATCCATTCTCTGATGTAGTCCTCTGCACCAAAGTCAACGAGTGCCTCAAGAATAGATTCGGTTAGCACATTGTTGAAAGCCCCTTCTACATCTAAGAATGTAGCGAGGGTATATTCTTTGAAGTTGATGGTTTTCTCAATTGTACGCACTGCCTCATGAAGGGCCGTCTCGGTCGACTTACCTTTGAGATATGCATGTTGAGAGCAGTGACGTGCGGCACTCGAACGAACTGGATAGACAGTAACAAATTTAAGACTTAAGACTTCACACAAGATTTCACAAACGTGTATGAAAAACATTGCTACCAATAACGAACTCTTTTAAGCAAAAATAAATACCTATTTAATACAAGAATAGAAATTACAAAAAATTGCACACAGATAGGGATATTTTTCAAATGCTTCAATTTTTTTGAAACAAACGTGGAAGGGCCAACATAAGTAGTCCACATGAAATTTTAAAAATATATTGTTGAAAACATATTCAAGTCTTCAAAACGGTCCTTGAATTGTAAGTGTCAACCTCATTCTTATTATTATTTTTTGTTGAGAAGTGTTTTTCTTGTTTAATTCAGAAAAGAGCTCTGAACAGAGTCCGAGCATGTCGAGCAGGTTCTGAACATCATCTGAGCAAGTTTGTTCTGATCACTCTAAACCATTTTTGAAACACACCTGAACACTAGCTGTCAAATGCTATGTGTTCAGCTTTGAACTCAGTCTGCTCAGTCATTTTATTCTGAGCTCATAGAACGCGCTCTGAACAAACTCAGAACATACTCAGAACGAAAAAAGAAATACAAATTTTTAGCTGTGAACGCTCACTTGTAGACCTTTATTATTGTAGCTGAATAAAAAATGTATTGATTTATTAAAAAAAATTTAAGAAACCCATAAGTAAGACAAAGAAAATAATAGAACATTTGATTCTCGTACCATTTCTTATAGTTTCGCAATAAGGCAATAACGGTACCCGGTACCTTTAAATAATTATGTATTTGTAAAACAATTTCAAAGCAAGAAGAAACATACAGCTTCAAAATGCTTTTTATTTCGACTCAATACGACAACTAATCACAGAGATACAGTTCTTCAAATCACGGATAAAATTATTATTTCCTTAATTTTTTATCGTCAGTAGTGTACTTCTGCGAAGGAGTCCAGCCTTCCTACCTATTGCATTTATTAGGGTTGACCTACTGGCCACTGGACTGGAAAAAAAAAAAAATAGTTCCAAGGATAAATGAGAAAACTCCAAAAAATGAAGAAGTTGTTCTCCTTACTTAACAGTCAACGAAAAAGTTTCGAATTTACTTCAAAGTTCAAAGCAAACTAAGCAATTAGACAGATTCGATTCTGTCTACTTGGTCCACATAGAAATTATACCTGAGCAAAACATAACCCGCTGATTTTATTTTCATATAATTTAGGTAGAACGAAAGACTCTGTCTTCGTTTTCAGTCGGGCGTTCCCGATGTACGTACATAGCAGATGCAGAGTGCAGTGCAGAGCCATAGCGTGTGTATTTTGTTTGAAAATTGAGATTTTGTGCTTTGTGGTTGTTGGTAGAGGTCAAATTTTTAAATGAAATAAAAGTAGGTGTGGAAAATGTGAGTGTGTGAATAGTAAAAGATGAATGTTATGATTTATTTTTGGTAAATTATAGGTGTTGACAGTTTGAGATAGGTTACCTATGGATGTTAGGGACATAATGCAATGAAAGTAAACACAGTTTTCTTGATTGTAACGAGTAGGTTTCTTTTTTTTCTCTCTTTACGGTAGGGTAGACACTGTCTAAGACGTCTTATTGACGCACCGTCACTGGTTGAGAGTTTACTAGAGGACATTCCACAAGTATGTCTCTAATATGTGTGTCTAGATTACGCTCTAGAGTTTTAAGTACAAAAGAGGTTAGGCTAATTGGACGAAAATCCTTCGCGGATTCGTGTCCTCGCTTGCCTATAGTGGATCCTAGGTAGACAAAGGTGGTCAGAGACTTTGTCTACATAGTGGATCCTAGGTAGACAAAGTCTCTGACCACCTCAAAATCATAGCTGTCTATAGTGACGTTCTGTACGAGACGTCAAAGCGGTGTGTCCTTTCTTATTGGCAGCATATATTTCGTTTTGCTTTCATTCACCGTTAAACCCATTTTCTTGACTTCCTTCTCATTGCTCACAAAAGCACCACTGACATCACGGTTTCTTCGTCCGATTATGTCAATGTCGTCAGCGTTAGCGAGTAATTGGACGGACTTTTGAAAGATTGTGCCTCTAGTTTTGACGTGAGAGTTTGGCACTATTCTTTCAAGAACGATGTTGAAGAAGTCGCATGACAGCTCGTGCGTCGCCTTGCCTAAAACCTTTTTTGACATCAAAGGTGTCGGTGAAGTTTTTGCCGACCTTTATGGAGCAGCGTGCATTCTCCATCGTCATCCTGAACAAACGGACGAGTTTGGCAGGGATGCCAAAACTAGACATTGCTCTATATAGTTTGTCTCTATAGATGCAGTCATACGCGGCCTTGAAATCGATGAAAAGGTTTTGGGTATCGATTTGAAACCCCTGGGTTTTCTCCAAGATCAGCCCTAGTGCGAATATTTGGTCGATGGTGGACTTTCCTGGCCTATAGCCACACTGATATGGACCTATCAGGTTGTCCACGAATGGCTTCAGGCGTTCACAAAGTACGGCAGAGAAGATCTTGTAGGCGATATTAAGAAGACTGATACCTCTGTAGTTGGTACAGTCCAGAGGATGGCCTTTCTTGTAGATCGGGCAAACAATGCTGAGGTTCCATTCATCGGGCATGTTTTCCTCCGACAATATTTTACAGATGAGCTTGTGCATACTCCTAACCAATTCATCGTCATCTGCTTTGAATAGCTCAGCCGCACGTCCATCAGCTCCAGCAGCTTTATTAGACTTAAGTTTAGATATAGCTATCTTCACTTCGTCGAGATCGGGTGGATGAAATTGTTGGCCTACGTCAGCGTCGTCCAGGTTGAATGGTGCAATTTGCATGGTAGCGGAGGTCGGTTATATGATATGATTTTTATCCTCAGCACCGACTGCAATTCTACCAAGATGGTCCCCTGATCCTCCTTGTAGGCTTCGGTTAGGGCCTTGTAACCCTGGGAGGTTCTCTTTACCTTTTGGTAAAACTTCCGAACTTCATTCCTGCAATGGCATCCCTCTAATTCCTCGATCGCGAGCTTTTCATGCTCTTCCTTTTTCCTTCTAAGAAGCTTGTGTTCCTCTCTCCTCTTCTGCTTGTAGAGCTCCGAGCAGCTCTGGCCTTCTATACAGCGCCGCTTTGTATGCCTGTTGTTTGGCCGCATGTACTTGCCAGCATTCCTCGTCGAACGAGGGGTTTCGCTGTGATGGTTGTGCGAGGCCCAGCACGTCAGAGGCGGCATCTCTGATGGCTTCCTGGCAGTTTTTCCACTCGCCCGACGTCGAACTTCCTCATATTATTTTCCTGTTTTAGCTTCGGTCTGGAAATCCGTAGCATTACCTTAGCTACAACGAGGTAGTGGTCCGAGTCAACGTTGGCTTCTCGGAACGTTCAGATATCCTTGATACAGGAGGAGTGCCTTTCGTCAATCGCAATATTTTCAATCTGGTTAGTAGTTGATTGACCAGGAATTCGCCATGTCTCCTTATGAATAGCGAGATACGGGAACTGCGTACTAGCTACCACAACGTTGACGGTTGGCTACGATGTCGATGGATTAAAAACCCTCAAAAAAGTCTGAAATTTTTGAATATTTGTTAATGCTCCGAAAAAAGGTGATTTTAAGGCAATTGTGTGAAATTTTGATTGAAATATACTTTTTCTGCCAAAATATAGTTCACCCCCTATATTTCAAGCCATCAACTGTCAAATTCCATTAACGGATGGCTGCGATGTCGATAGATTAAAAAAACTCTAAGAAATCTCAATTTTTTGATGAATTTTTACTGCTCCAGAAAAAGTTGATTTTAAGGCAATTCGGTGGCACTACTTGGAGCCGTTATGTCAAGCTAAGCACATAAAATTCTCGCAACTTAACTTAAAAGCGGATAAAAAGTGTGTTATCGGCGTAGTTGACACTAAAATTTTACTTGTCAACGCGTTGACAGCTCGTAGCAAAAGTGACATAAGGTGTGTTTTTTTCCTTGCCCGAATGCGCTTGCACGAAAAAAACGACGTTGGGGCTAAGCAATCTACATGTTAAAAGCAACAACAACTAAGCCCCTTCGGGCTTAGCTAAGCCCAGAGAATTTTCGGGGATTAACTTTATCCCAGATAAAAACTATGTTACCGACATGAATTTCATACATTTTATCGATAGTTTGTATGGAAACTCCTTTTTTTTCTGTAATGGCGTCGCTAAGCCCCGATGTCGTTTTTTTCGTCCGATTCCCCCGGGTTTGCAAAAAAAAAACACACCTATTAGCTTTCAGCGCTAAACTTAAATGCGGAGAAAAACTGTGTTACCGATATGAATAACACAACAAACGTTTTTTTTATAAACACTTTGACGACTTATAGCTTTTTTGCAAGCATGGATGAAATCGGTCGAAAAAACGACACCGGGGATTACCGACGCCATCACAGAAAAAGCATGGAATTTCCATTCAAACTATCGACAACATACATATGCAGGGTGTCCCGGACCTGAGTGGAAGTATTTCACGGGGTGGTTCTTTGGGTTATTCTAAGAAAAAAATTGTATGGGTCCCTGACGCAGGGAGGGGCAGTTTCTAAAACATTGACTTCAAATGCAAAAAAAAACATTAAAATCAACGAAAACACATTTAATAATAATTTTTGAAAGCTAATACTCCATTCTTGCATTTGGTTTTTAAATCAAGTTGTTTAAGCGAATAGTTTTTGAGAAATTAAATTTTAAAGTCAAAATTAAAAAAAAAAGTGATATTTTTTTATTTAAGTCGGTATTTTTCAAAATTTTACGTTATTAAGTGCTTTTTTTGTGTTCAATATTCAATGCCCTCATTATTTTTTGGTCCATTACCGAAAACCAAATGTAAAAATCTTTCTTAGTTTTTGAGAAAATAAGAAAAAACAAAAGGTACTTTCCCCGAATAAGCCCGAAAAAAGGGTTAATTATGAATAATTCATGAATAAATTAATTTTTTCGGGCTTATTCGGGGAAAGTACCTTTTGTTTTTTCTTAATTTCTCAAAAACTAAGAAAGATTTTTACATTTGGTTTTTGGTAATGGACTAAGAAATAATGAGAGCATTGAATATTGAACACAAAAAAAGCACTTAATTACGTGAAATTTTGAAAAATACCGACTTAAATAAAAAATATCACTTTTTTTTTTTAATTTTGACTTTGAAATTTAATTTCTCAAAAACTATTCGCTTAAACAACTTGATTTAAAAACCAAATGCAAGAATGGAGTATTAGCTTTCAAAAATTATTATTAAATGTGTTTTCGTTGATTTTTAATGTTTTTTTTTGCATTTGAAGTCAATGTTTTAGAAACTGCCCCTCCCTGCCTCAGGGACGGGAGATACAACTTTCCCCCATACAATTTTTTTCTTAGAATAACCCCAAGAACCACCCCCTTAAATACTTCCACTCAGGTCCGGGACACCCTGTATAATTCATACCGGTTAGACAGTTTTTCTTCGTGCTTAAGTTAAGCACCCAAAAATCTCCCTAAATTGATGAGCACCTACATAGTTTCTTTTATCCAATTCCCTTCGGGCTTGCAAAAAAAACAGAGCTATTATATATCACGTATGAGAGTCCGCTGACAGCCAGTCAACCTGAAAAAAGTGTGACAACTTATAGCAAAAATTGACGTTTTCATAAAATTCTTCGATAGCAAAATGAGCCAGGGTATTTGCATACTATTTTTGGATGTACGTTTAAAAGCAGTCTTGAGCGTCGAGAAGAACTAAGGTAATTTTATGCAACACTGAACGCTGCCATCGGACATTCCAATAATAGGTGTGTTTTTTTTGCAAGCCCGGGGAATCGGATGAAAAAAACGACATCGGGGCTAAGCGACGCCATTGCAGAAAAAAAATGGAGTTTTCATACAAACTATCCATAACATGTATGAAATTCATGCCGGTAACACAGTTTTTATCTGGGCTTAAGTTAAGCCCCGAAAATTCTCTGGGCTTAGCTAAGCCCGAAGGGGCTTAGTTGTTGTTGCTTTTAAAATGTAAATTGCTTAGCCCCGACGCACAGTGGGATGAGAAGCGATTCTAGCGCGCCAAAAGTATGCTTGGGCTAATTATATGGAATAAAGACCTAATTTTGATAAGCTTTTATAGTTTTGAGGTCGTTGCAGCCGTTTTTAATATTTTTCCAGGGTGGTGTCAAAAATTAGGGACAAGAAAGTGGCAAAAAGACAATTCTATCAGTGTTCGAAAAAGGGTGTCCCTTAATGCTGGATTATTTGAGAAATGATTCTTAGTTTTTTTTAATAATCGATAATCCGGTAGATAAAATTTAATCATTTGATTAATATGTATTATTCTTAAGCAAATTTGAGTGTTTATCAAATTAAACAACCCAAAAAACGCAGAAAACACTCGTGACGACTTATTATAACGGAATATATTACCGACCTTGAGTCACCAGAGAGAGCAGTTTGACTTTCGTGGCTAACGTTATCTCTCATTAAAAGTTAAATAAAATTGTTAGTTGGTGGTAGTTGGTAGCGATTTTTATAGGAGTGTAAGTATTCATATTGGACTAGCTAATGGAAGTATAGGTAAGAGGTTCCATGACGTTCCGGATCATTGGCAGACTATACAAACAAAAAAAAATGATATAAAAATTGTTTAAATAAAATGATTTAAAGAACAAACAACCTGTGAATTAATTTTATTGGAATTGATTGTTTATAATAATGACACTATTGGTAAACAAGAAAAAAAAAATCTAGCAGATATCCATCCTTAAATAGGATCAATATCGATTAAGATTATTCATAACCTTCTAAGAAACGAGGAATAAAAAAAAGTGCATGGCGTTTTACAAAAATTGGCTCTCGATTTTTTCACGCCCAGGTATTGACAACATTCCC
This sequence comes from Dasysyrphus tricinctus, assembly GCA_963921185.1. NCBI lineage: Eukaryota > Metazoa > Arthropoda > Insecta > Diptera > Syrphidae > Dasysyrphus > Dasysyrphus tricinctus. The sequence goes on along the minus strand of OY992530.1, from coordinate 232,983,647 downwards.
TGAAAAAATTACGCATTTTAGAGACCATTTTTTATACCACTTTTGGCGCACTAGAATGACTTCTCATCCCACTGTGCGACGTCGTTTTTTTCGTTCAAGCCCATTCGAACAAGGAAAAAAGCACAGCTAATGTTTCCAGTCAGTGCTGGAAAATTGGTTGGTTGGTGAGTGAAAAAAATCGAAATAGAAACGAATACAAACAAAAAGCAATAAACTTAAAGTGATTAAAAACGATACGAATAATCTATATATATAAAAATGAATGTTTGTCTGTGTATGTCCTATAGACTCAGGAACTACAAGTGAGATTGAGCTAAAATTTATGGGTTATATTCAAAAAATGACTGGCAAGGTTTAAGAAGTTATTTGAGAAATTTTCAATGAGTGGCGCTGCACTTTTATCATAAAAAAGAAAAATTGATGTTTTTATGTGAAAAATAAAGTTTATTTCAAAAACAAGTCAGTAAATATAATAATTATTGATGAGACAGGAAAAGGATATTTTTTTAGTTTTAATTGTGTATTGCCGTTGGCGGTTAAATTGAACAACTGCATTTGCAAACATAAAAAAAGAAAGTGATATGGCTGGCTAGGACAAATTATTATACAAGAAGCTTGGGGTATTTTGTAAGGTCCATCTCCAATCCTTGAACAGTTTTTGACGGTCAGCGTGTGTCTTATACCAAAAAATGAAAAGGTAAAAAGAGAAAACATTTCAATGATGTAAAAAGGGTTAAGGATGCTTTACTTAGTTTAACACCTTTCTGCCAAATAATGAAGAGTTTATCTATTTGCGATTGGTATATTGGCCTTCACAGGCCAACAATCAAGAACAGTTGATTTTCAGTTTTGGGAAACTGGGAACATATCGAGCAGATTGCCAACTATAGCACATTGGCATGCGACACATGAGGACGCATCATACATAGGAGTTAATTGTAGGTCAGATTGTACAAATGAAAAACCGGGACAAAATATATTTTCATCTTGATTGTCCTATCTCATCTCAAAAGATGAAATAAATACCGTTTTTAAACATTCTCTTTTTTTAAGAAAAAAAATGCAAGTTTTCTTTTTTAATTTTTCTGTTAGGTACCAGTCATAGTTTTTATTGAACTTAACTTGAAAATTTTCTTCCTCAATTTTGAGGCATTTAGAACGCAAAATAATTTATTATTTTGCTTCTTCCACATAAAAAGACTTTGAATATTTCAATGATCGTTGGTAAGGTAGTTTAACAACTTCAATGTCAAAAACATGCTAAGCAGAATGCCTTATTGCATTGTGTGCACTCTGTATTTACCTATTTACTTTCAAGGCATCTATTTTACCATCTATCCTGAATTTCTTATAGCAAAGAGCGCAACTTTTTCGCAGAATTTTAACAGAATTCAAGATAATTCAAGAATGCAAAAATTCAAAGAATGCGAAAGACTTTAAGAGAAATAAAAAAATAAGAATGGAAAAGGCTTCAAGAGACTTAAAAAAAAAGGCAAGAAATTCAAAGGAAGCTAAATAATTCAAAAGAATGTACAAATGCAAAGAATACAAAAGACTTGAAAAATTATTAAAAAAATTCAAAGAATGCAAGACTTCAAAAGAATGCAAGAAATTCAATGGATACAAAAGAATTCAACGCATGAAGTCTTAAAAGATTGCAATCAGTTGATTGTGACAAAAGATTGGAAGCAAAAAAAGATTGCAATCTTTTTATCGAAAAAAGAATGGCGACGAAATTAAAGTTGTTAAGATTGCATTCGCAAAAGATTACAAACTTTAACAACTATGTAATCAATTGTCGGTAAGTTTACAACACCCATAATTATTATAACACCAACAAATTGCTTCATCTCTTCAATGCCCACATCTTGCCATCGTCCAGATGTTCTTAAGATGTAGGCGTAGGTATTGGTATGTTCAACCATTTCCATCACAATATTCGCTGTTAGCAAGTTTAAAATTTTTTTTATTAAACAATTTTTTCCATTTTCATTTGTAATGGCTTCAATTTGATGAATCCCAGAAATACCAGTACAGGTAGAGTAGAAGGTTTTCCATATTCGATAGGAATAAAACAATTCCAAAATCCAATTGAAAACGATATTAATGTAACCAATCAAACAAATTACTGTTGTAGGTAGTATTATTGATAATTTATTTAATTTGTCAATGTAACTAAAATTTATATACCCGTGCGAAGCCGGGGCGGGCCAGCTAGTAACAAATAAAAAAAGAGTAAAAGAAAAGAATAATGTTAGGAATTATAGGTATCATATAATAAAACGGCAAACACAAATCTTGTACATAGAAAACAATAAGTGTCGTGAATTTTAAAGTAAAAATTTAAGGATATCAAAAAATTAAGTGTCGTGCACAAATACTCAGCCTCGGTCTGGCTCTCGCTCGCACTTATTGTGCAATTTTCTTTTATTGTTTTTTTTGTGGTACAATTAATCAAATTTTAGCATTCTGCACTTCTGTGAAAGGAAACCTTTCAAACAATATTAAATTTATATGCCTTCGGCTTTTGTAGACCGCGTAAATTGTACCACACCACAAGATTCGTGTTTGCCGTTTTATAATATGATTTATTATAGAACAAAAACGTTTATAAAGACTAAATGTAAACCAAGGAGATAAAATTGATATTAGGAAAGCATTGGTGGTAGGTACTCCAGCTAAATCATGCGTGTCAGCATAAATTTCATCACTTTTGAAACTTTACCAAAAAATAAATCCCCATTATATTAAAAATAAGACTTAAGCACGCACCAACCTAACTTCAAACAAAAATGTGTACAAAATCAAATCAAACAGACAATAACGAGTACCTTTACCTAATTTCTCTATAATTTGTCTTCAATATGTTGAAATTTCAATAATACTGCTCATTCTTCTTTATCTTTCGTCTATCTCCTTAACTTCCTTTTGTTATTTACTGTAACCACTGCGATAATGTCCTTTTAAAAAGGAAGCTATACACATTCATAACATTCCAATTTAAAAGGCATCATTATTAACTTGAAACCAAAATCGATGCGAAGACTTTTCTTAAAAAGCCCGCATTGCTCATCACTTAACCACATTTGCACATTGAGAAAACAATGGAAGCCAAGTATTTAAAAAAACTCTCACCGACATTGACGTTGGTTTTCGAATTTATTCTAAGGCTTGTGACTATCTTTTTAGGTAGGTACATAACATAATAGTACGTTCCAAATCCATTCTCTATTTTTAGAAAAACCTTATTAGTTTTTTTTTCTCATTCAGTGGTTAATACATTACATTGGAAGCCATATCAATCCATTCGGATTCAATTTAGGGATTCTTTTCAATTTATAATCGTATTTTATCCTCAAGGGATTTGTTTGTATCATTTAACTCAAGCTATCCGTATAATGAAATACATACAAACTTTGAAATGTTGATGTAGAATAAACGTACCTACATATGTTAAATGCAACCGTGCTGTGCAATTTTACCTTAGGATTTGCAAGGGTTTTACATAAATTTCAAAAAATTCTAAATTCCAAGGAAAATTAAAGCAATTTGTTATTTTTTTTCTCAGTATCTACTTTCTGTATAAATGTATAATAATGTTCATGTACATATTATATAGATGAAATTTATTATATAAAACGTCTACTAATTCATTTCTATTTTCATTTCTTTTTTATTCAAATGTCCAAAAAAAAAAAACAGATTGCAGACCAAGGAATTAAGGTATACAAAGGTACTAATCCAGAAGTTGATTCCTATTCAGTTTTTTGGGATAACAAAAAGCTTTCGGATACCACATTGAATGCCCAACTAAAGATGAAAGGAACCACAGATATTTACATTTGTGGCCTGGCGTACGATGTTTGCGTTGGTAAGTATACCTTCCTACCTTACCTTACCTACCTATCTATTGTAAGGTTTTATGTCGACATACAGGATGCATATATACAAATACAAACACATACATAAATTTAGGAAAACAAAACCGCAAAATTTTGTAAAACTTTTGTTTCGGGGATTACCTTACCGAATTTATTAATGTTTTGTTTATACCAAGTACCGCAGCAGGTGCGCTCTTAAAATAGGACCACTACCACTATTTTCTATTCATAAAACACCACCACACAATACTGGTGGACTTTCAAACTTTTGAAAGTTTCCTAACAATTGTTTAACTTTAATTTAATTCAATTTATCACAAAGTATGTAGTTTTACATTTAAAATAAATAGATGAGTATCCATAATAGGCGTGTTTTGTTGAAATCCTTACTCAGAAAATAATGTACCTACAATAGAAGTCGAGCTGGGAATTTTTGAATAAAATATTCACTGGTAACATTGGCAATAACGGACCTTATGGTTATGTGTAGGCATAAGGTATATTGTATAAATTAATTGAAGAATATCTAGAATTGTATCATAGGAAAATTTTAATTTGTTTAAAAAAATAAAATGCACGACTGGGTCGCACGTACTTGCTCTTATGTTCAAGACACTGTGGGATAAAGAAAATTGTATATAAAAACATGGAAATTATTAGAGAAAAAATGTAGAGAAGCATGAAATACGACATTGAAATTGGCTAAAACAACTTTTTTGACAGTTTGAGGTGAAAAAGAAGAATGCCATCTTAATTCTTGATTGAATATGATTGTATGGGAAAAAAAATTTAAAATCGTTGGAGCGGTTTTTTAAAAAATTAATTTTTTATATATAAAATTCTTAAAACATTTTTAAGAAAAAATTTTGGTATGCAAATCTTAAGTAAATATTTATGTGTATATAAAAACAAAATTTGAAAAAAAATTGTCAACCCGTTTTTGAGATATCGAATTTTCAAAAAAAAAATTTGAAACTTTTTTTAAAAATCCAAAAACTTTTTTTTTTTAAATTTTGATATCCAATATTATTGAGTCTTATCTTAAATTCGTATATAAAAAATTCATCTAAATCCGTTTAGCTGATAACGAGAAAATTCAAAATAAAAAAATACGTTCTATCACAGGTACTGTTAATAGTTTCTAAGTGTAAAATTTTATATTTTTTTGTAGTAGATCATACTAATTTTAGTATTTAGAAAAAGTTTTATCAAAATCGTTGGAGCCGTTTTTAAGCAAAAAAATATTTTCTTTTGTGGTTTTTTAACTTTTGTATGGAAGGTACCGTTATTTTTTCATAAATGTAAAATTTTTTCTAAAAATATTTTAGAAAGTACTAAAAAACTCTTAAATATCGAGTTTCAAAAAAATCGATCTTGTCATTTTCGAAATATTTTATTTTCCAAAAAAAATTTTGAAACATTTTTTAAAAATCCAAAAAATATTTTTTCAAAAATTTTGGTACACAAAACTATTTATATTTTTTGGAAGCTTCTGTATAAAAAAAATAATTGAAATCGGTCTTACCGTTTTGAAGAAAATCAAAAATTAAAAAAATGGTTCTTTGGGAGGTACCAGTTATAACCATTTTTGAAAAATGGTTTTCCACTTAAACAAAGCCTTTACTAAAATAAATTTTTTGAATTTTTTTTTAAGAAAAGTTGTCGAGCCGTTTTTGAGAAAAATACGATTATGTAAATTTGCCAAAAAAAAATGTATGACAGGTACTGTTATTTTTGGTTCTAAAAAAAAATTAAAAAAACGTGTCGGCAGAATCACCAAAAACCACTAAGTACCAAGTTTGAAAAAAATCGATCGAGCCGTTTAGGCTGTAGACGAACAGACAGACAGACAGACAGACGGACAGAATTTTGCCACCCACTTTTTTAGTGTTCTCTATCATCGTAATATCATGTTTGATTGTTATCTCAAAATTTTTTTTTGCACGAATCCAAAACTTGCCTTATAGTACCTATAATCGCAAGTAAAAATACATATGCTCATCAAGATCGCATGAAATTGCTTTACTGGATCAAAGCTAGTAGTCTATTGAATACAACGGAAAACGGGGGTATTTAAGGAACAATTACGTTCAAGGGTTTTTATAATTGAATATGTTTGTTGGAGAAATCAGTAGGTATGCTTTGAACCAAAAATGCTACTTAATTTAGCCTTGCGTTTCTGAGAGAATAGACACACTGGCCACTTTTCAATATATTTGGTATAACTCGGAAACTAAGCTGAATTAGACATTAGCCCTGTTTTTTAGTGCATTTTTATCTTCGCTTAGAAAAAAGAAGCATGTTAAATACAACAACAATACGAAATTATACCAGTTTGTTGTTGTAATTAACATGCTCCTTTTTTCTAAGCGAAGATAAAAATGCGCTAAAAAAACAGGGCTATTTTCACACTAAAAACTTTTCAAAATTAAATTCCGGAAAAAAAAATCTGGAAATATTCTCGCATGTCAAATTTCAAAAATAATTGAGATGAAATGCAAAATTAATTGTTTGCACGATTGGTTTAGAGTTCCATGCAAACAAAAAAACCATTGCTGTCATGGAATGTCATGCAAAACAATGGACCGGCAATTGTCTTGCATGCGAAAAAGAGTGTGGTGAATAAAATATTTTTTTTTATGTTCGGTTTACACTTCCAAAAAAAAAAAAAAAAAATAATACATATTTTCACCTCAGGGAATTATTTGCATGCAAATGGTTTTCGCATCCAAAAATAATTATTTTCCATTTTTAGGCATATAGTTTATTAATTAAGGGTAAATTAATGACTCCATGGAGGGCTTAGGCCAAGGCAAACGTTTTTCGCCTTGATTATCTGTTATTCAACTTGGTGAACATACATACAAGGTGGAAAATCGTTTTGAAGATTTTGATTTTTTTCCCGCACCGAAACTGTAAACTATGCTTACATTGCGAATAACTTTTTTCAGAGGAAAGATACATAGGCTCTATAAGACATGCTGAAACGAAATGAGCCATGAACCTTTCGCGTGATTGAAGACATCAGGTATAATTTTATTTGAAGATAATGTATATTAGGGTGGTCGTTATATGCTTTTTTGTTGAGTTTTATATTTGATGGCTCTTAATCAACTCCAAGTGAAGAGAAAATAATTCTCTAGTTTTTTTTCAGATTTTTATTTACATCCCTTATATGTAGTTGCTGTTGGGGTACATTTAATTACCATTTTTGCATTCAGGACATGTACATTTAGGTTGAAAGTAGACAAAAAAAAAAAAACAAGAAGGAAAGGGGCTATATTTCCCCCCACTTGAATAGAGAGACAGTATAATAGAAAAAGAACTTAAAATGGACAAAAATCTATTCAAAAAACAACGGCACCACTTACGGTTTTTTTTTAGCTATTTGGAAAGCCAAATGTCGATTCTTAGGTATGGTTATTTTTAAATATTTGTACTTGCGATAAAGGTACTATAAGCAAGTTTAGGATTCGTGCAAAAAATAAATTGAGATAACAATCAAACATCATTACGATGATAGAAAACACAAAAAAAAATTGGGGCGCAATTCTGTCTGTCTGTCAGTCTATCTGTCTGTTTTTTTTACTGTCTGTTCGGCTGCAGCATTAACGGCTGGATCGGTTTCTCAAAACTTGGTACATACTGGTTTTTGGTGATTCTGCCCACAAGCTTTTTTCGTTTTTGTTTTTAGAACCAAAAATAACGGTACCTACCATACAATTTCTTTTAGCAATTTTAAGAAATCTCATTTTTCTCAAAAAAGGCTCCACAACTTTTCTTTAAAAAAATTCAATAAATTTCTCTTAGTAAAGGCTACCTTTATATAGGAAACCATTTTTCAAAAATTGGTTATTAAGGGTACCTCCCAAAGGACCATTTTTTTATTTTGGGCTATCTTCAAAGCGGTACTTATAATTTTAATATTTTTTATACAGAAGATTCTAAGAAATATAAACAGTTTTTGCTACCAATATTTTCAAAAAACATTTTTTGGATATTTAAAAAAATGTTTCAATTTTTTTTTTGAAAACAAATATTTCAAAACGACATGATATATGTAAGTATATTTTTCTGAAACTCGATACTTAAGAGTTTTTTAACGCTTTATAAAATATTTTAGGAAAAAAATTTACTTTAACCTCTTCAGAGACGATTTTCTCATAATAAAAACCAAATCCATTTAATTTATTTTAAATGTATTGAAATAATATTATAAGCAATTCGTTGGTCGAAAAAAATTTTTTTTCATGAAATAAAAAATTTACACATATTAAAAATTAAATTCGTAGAAATTCGTAGTTTTGGGAAGTACGCGAACAGACATATTATGAGGCCGTTTAGCTTTAATGGGTCTTTCCTCATTATGAATGTAAAGATTTCATGTGCGTGAAGTTAGCACCGCCATTTTCGATTTTCCAAAAAAAAAACTGTGTTGTGTTAATATGTGTTTAAAAAATTTTCAAATTTGCAAATTCTACGGATGAACATTTTTCAAATTTTTCCTCAGGGTAAGAAAGAGAGAACGGTTTAACATAGTGTAGTCTTACCATAAGCATTAGTTTCAGGCCTCAGAAGATAGGTGTCGTACACCAAAAAAGTGCAAACCGGAAACTGAAACATTGAACTGAAACAAAAGTATTTCTATATTTCTTGGCTAGGGAACCATGAGAAGCCATTTCATTTTCTCTACACAATTTTTAATAAATTATAATAAAAAAAACGGAAAAGATGAAAAATTATCATTTGTTTTCTTTTTTTAATCGAAAACTCTGCTTACTGAACGCAGCAAAAATTAACTTTTGCGAAAATATGTAAATATGCACCAGCACATGGGAACATAAATGGGGCACAAAATAGCTTCGCAAAACTGTTTTTTTGGTAGTAAAAGTTACAAATATGTGAATTGTTTTGTTTTCTCTTCGAAATATGGCAGCACAAATTGAGCAGAAAACAGCACAACTTTAATTTTTACTAAATTGCTTAATTTTAAAAATTTTATCAGTAAAAATCGTAAAGGAGAATAGGACAAAACGGTCTACAAGACCAATAACGACGAGACATATGTCGTTGGAAAGGTATTTTTATGAACTACAATAGTTACTATGAGGGCTTACTTCATAGCGCTGTGTGAAAAAAGTTATTCGCTAAATAGAATTGTGTTCTGGTTCTGGTGCATTCTAGTATGAATAAAATATATTTAGTATGGCCAAAATTTATGAAAACTGGTCTAACAAATAACAACAATATATATGTCATTGGAAAAGTATTTCCATTACCTACAGTACCTTTAAAATCAGTTTAGTTCAAATAACTGTGTGAATAAAGTTATTCGAAAATTAATGAACCACAATAAGTTCATTTTAGTGTAAAAAAAATGCTTTCTTTTTAGTATGGGCAAAAAGTGTGAACGCAAGTTCAACTAATAACAACGTGACGTATGTCGTTGGAAAGGAAATTTTATGTATTACAATAGTTAATAAGGCAGCTTATTTCAAATCGCTGTGTGAAAAAAGTTATTCGCTACTTGTTACTCATGCTCCATAAATTTTATCTGTACCAAAATTCCCTAAGGAAGCGAATAACTTTGTCCACATAGTGAATTTAAATAAGTTGTTATGGAAACTATTATTGTTCAAAAAAATACCTTTTCAACGACATACATATTATTGGTATTGGTAAGACCAATTTGTATACATTTGTTCCACACTTAAATGTACCAAAACAAAACCTTGGTTAGTAAATAACTTTTTTCACACAGTGATTTGAAATGAACTGCCATAGTGACTATTGTAGCGCATAAAAATACCTTTCCAACGACATACGACTCGTTTTTATTGGTTCCTAGACCACCTTCCATACAGTTTTGCCGATTGTCCTTTGCAACATAAGTTGAGCACAATACAACAAAAGTTTTTTTTTATTTTGAATATTGAAAATGGCGCTACAGCCCTTTAGTTTTGGGCATAATGGTTGCAATTATGCGATTTTTTGTTTCTTGGAAGCATTTTCTGAGCACAAAACATCACAACTTTCTCTTTTAAGGAATTTTGAAATTTCATTCGTAAAATTTGCAAATTTGTGAATTTTTTGAAAATATTTACGGCACAAACCAGCATAGGTTGAGCACAATACAGCACAACTTTTTATTTCGAAAATCAAAAATGGCGGTGCTAACTTCACGCTAAAAAAAGGGTACCCCCTGCAAACCAAAACCTTAGTACGATTTTTTTAAAAAATAATACGGCACATAGCCGCACAAGTTGGGCACATTACAGCACAACCTTTTTTTGGAAATCCAAAATGGCGGTGCTAACTTCACGCACATAAGGATTTCATACATTCTGGGTACACCGGTTCGTAACGTTTCTCGCAAATATAGGGAATTTTATTGATGTAGTTTTTTTCATGACACCTTGGAGGGTTCTTCAGTTGCAATTTCTTTGAAAAATGACCAAATGGAATCAAGTCTGATTTATGTAAGAACCTTATTCCAGCTTTTTACTTTTCAGGAGGAGGTTCACATGTAGATCTGGGTCTGCCTAGTTTTTAATTCTGATCATTAATTTTAATTTTTGTGCTAGCCAATGAAGTTTTTAAGTCTTTTTTATTTTTTTAAGAAACCGCTCCAACGATTTTTAATTTCAAGAATTCAAATTACATTCTTTTTTTTATTTCAAACTATGTATCAAAAGAGCTGCTTTAGTAAGTTCCTATATAGAGATTTATAGAATTTATACAATTTTATTAAACACTCAGCCTCTTGACCATAAGAGCAAGTACTTGAGACCCAGTCGTGCATTATATTTTTTCTTTTTTGTGTTATTTTTTTTTTATAGAAGTATCCCTCTGTCCAAGAGGGTTTTAAATATAACCACCCTTCCACAGGACTGTTTTTTCTTATCAACTTACAACTTACATGCCCTGAAACTTTGGTCAAATTTTACGTAAATCACCTGGCAACCAAGAATTACAAAAATAAAATGCACGACTGGATCGCATGTACTTGCTCTTATGTTCAAGTTGTGTGGGACTTAACAGCTTTAAAAAATATTCAAGTAATTATAGAAAAAGTATAAAAAGCATTTAAATCGTTCTTTTAATTGTAAAAACAGCCTGATAAATAACTTAGAGCTCAAAAAAAGTATGCCATTTGATTACTTGAAAAATATGAATACATGCAAAAAAAAAAAATTTTAAATCGTTGGAGCCGTTTTCTTCAAAATTAATTTTTTATATATAAAATTTTTGTAACATTTAAAAAAAAAAAAATTTTGCTATGCCAATTTTGAGTATATATTAATATTCATTTAAAACTGAAATTTCAAAACAATTCATCAACCCATTTTTGAAATATTGAATTTTCAAAAAAAAAAAAAATTTGAATCTCTTTTTACAAATCCAAAATTTATTTTTTTAAAAATTTTGGTATGCAGTATTATTTATATTCTAACAAAGCTTTTGTGCAAAAAAATTTATTGAAATTGGATGAGCGGTTAATGAGAAAACCAAAAGTAAAAAAAACCGTTATACGGCAGGTACCGTTAATAAATGTTTTTGGTGATTTTTTTCTTACTAAAAGGTACATCTTAACTACAATACTGCCGTGTTAAGAAGAAAAAACGTAACTGACATTTTGGCTGTTTTGAGTTAAGGCCAGTTTCGACATCCTTGGTAGGGTTATTATTTTATTGTTTAGTACTAAAATCACTTTCTTGCCTTTTTAGTGGTTAAAAACGCTTACGAAATATGACGTATGTACAAAAAACCATACTTTTTTTAAGACAAATTGATGTATCTGCATTTTTCATCAGAAAAATAAACGTAACTTCCAAAGAAATATTCGTTGATCAGGAAAGGAAAATTATTTACTTGCAGATACGGCAGATAGTCTTAAGATAAAAGTTATTTAACTAGACTTCTATTGAATAGAATTAAATGAGTTTTTTATCAAAAATTAATAATTTGATTACTTATCATTTCCTTAAAGTGTGAAACAAATTCATCCAAAAATAAAAAAGTTACGTACATAAACAGAAAAACGCATTTATCTCGAAATGCCCAAAATACACGTTTTTTCTTCTTAACACGGCAGAATTATACACCGATTTTTTTTATCAAAATCGTTGGAGCCGTTTTTGAGATAAATAAGCTTTTCCTCAACGTTTGTATGGCAAGTACCGTTATTTTTTGAGCTAAAAAAAACTCAATTTCCCCTCTGGAGAGTTACAAAAAAACCTTAAGTTCAAAATTTGAAGAAAATCGCTTCAGTGGTTTAGGCTGTAGGATGAGGTACGGACAGACAGACAGACATACAGAATTTTGCCACCCACTTTTTCGTGTTCTCTATCATCGTAATGTCATGTTTGACTGTTATCTCGAAATTTTTTTTTTGCACGAATCCAAAACTTGCCCTATAGTACCTATATCGCAAGTAAAAATGACAATTAAGTTAACCCCTGCGCCAACTATAGTCACACTTAGATCTATGTAGATCCGTTGTGATACCCTAGGAAATTGTATTCCACTTTATGTAAAAACCTATGTGTTCTGTTAGCAGGCAAGCCATTTAGAGGCGTTGATGAAATTCAGAAGGCTATTAGCCGAAGTTCCAGAAAGTTCCTCTAGGTCGTCATAGAAATGATTTCCTAGGTGTTTCTTTCTTAAATGACAGAGTGCTGGACAGTGGCAAAGGAAGTGTAAGGTATCCTCATGTGCTTCTTCGTCACTGCATCCTCTGCAAAGGTCATCAGTATCAGTACTGAGCCTTATTTTCTTTTTATGGACTCTCAGTAGGTTGTGTCCGGTGATTATGCTGACAAAGGAACGGAGATGTTTCTTGTCCATTTGTATAATTTTGTCTGTTCTCTGCTTATTGAAATTTGGCCATAACTTTCTAGTTGTGGCGCATGTTTCAAGTAGGTTCCATCATTGGTTTTTTCTAATATTTTGTTACCAATATCCTGTTTGATGCTACAGGTTGGTACTTTGATATTTTGTTCGGCTTGACTTGAATCAAGCGACGAACCCGTTCTCGCCAGCTCATCAGCTCTCTCGTTTCCCTGTACATCACTGTGACCGGGAACCCAGCAGAGTCTAATGTTATGCTGCATGCCAAGAACCCTAAGCTCTTCGCGACAGCAAGTCACAAGCTTCGAATGTATCCCGGTGGCAGAAATTGCTTTTATTGCTGCTTGGCTATCAATTAAGAGGGTGATATCAGCTCGTGGTATCGCCATCATTGATATTTGCGTAGCTGCTTTTGTCACTGCCAAGACCTCGGCTTGGAAGACACTGCAAAAGTCCGGAAGTCTGAAGGAGCTAGCTAGTCCCAGAGTTTCCGAGAAAATTCCTGCGCCAACTCCAGTGTCCATCTTCGAACCATCAGTGAAGACAGTTATGGAAGATGCATTACTGAAAGGTTGGTTGTTTTCCCACTCCTCTCTATTAGGAAAAGAGGTAGTGAAGGGTCTGTTGAAGTTTAAATGGGGTGTTGTGTAGTCTGTGCAAACATTATTTCCCACATATCTCTGCAGAATCTGAGTATGGCCTGATGTGCTTTGCTTCCAGCATTTAGTCTGGCTTAGGCGCAGGGCACTGTATGCTGCAGATCTTGCACGAATAGATCTAGGGGTTTCAAGTTGAGTATCGCTTCCAGTCCCGCTATGGAAGTGGTTTTCAACGCTCCCCTAATACCTACGCATGCTAATCTTTGAACTGTTGTCAAGGTTTTCAGGTTTGTTGCTTTCTCAGTCGCCTTCCACCAAACTAAATTACCGTAGGTAAGTATCGGTCTAACTATTGCCGTGTACATCCACCTGATAATTTTTGGATTGGGTCCCCAGGATTTACCAAAGATCCTGTTGGAGGAATAGAACGCAACCATAGCTTTCTTTGCTCTCTCTTTAGTGTTGAGACTCCAGTTCAGTTTCTTATCAAGGATCACACCCAAGTATTTGGTCTGATCCGAGATTTTGAGTGGAGTCCCTGCAATTGATGGTAATCTAAACATTGGTATTTTTCTTCTGTTAGTGAAGAGAACCAATTCAGTTTTCAATGGATTGACCATTAGACCACAATTCTTTGCCCATGTGTTGACCTTTGACAGGGCATATTCTATTTGTTCACTAATAGTGGATGGGAATTTACCTGTCGCAAGTAGTACTAGGTCATCTGCATAAGCTACTACTTTGACTCCACTATATTTTAATTTTACAAGAATTTCGTTCATAACTAGTATCCAAAGAAGCGGAGAAAGCACCCCTCCCTGGGGTGTTCCTCTGGATGCGGATACTATTAAACGTGATTCTCCAAGTTCTGTATTAATATGCCTGTTTTTTAACATGCATATAGACCAATTTATAATTGACTTTTCTATATTCAGCTCTACAAGGGCTCTCTTAACTGCATCATTTTCCACATTATTGAATGCTCCTTCAATATCTAGAAAGGCAGCAAGTGTATTCCTTGTCTTTGAGAGTTTTTTCAATTGTATTAACAACACAGTGAAGTGCAGTTTCTACGCTTTTGCCTTTCGTATAGGCATGCTGCATTGGAGAAATCACCTCCGGGTTCAGTGAGCTGCGAATATAGATGTCCAACAGTCTCTCGAAAGTTTTAAGAGTAAACGACGTGAGACTGATTGGTCTATAGTCTTTAGCTTCCGTATGGCTGGGTTTACCAGCCTTCGGGATAAATACAACCTTGACTTCACGCCATGCTTGAGGTACATATCACCATCTGAGGCTACTTGAGAGTATGTTTTTCAGGTGTGAAGTAATCAGGTTTTCACTTTTTTGTAACATCATTGGAAAGATGCCATCTAGTCCCGGGGATTTGTAAGGGGAGAAAGAGTTTATTGCCCATTTAATCTTGTCTTCCGTTACAATGTCCGACGGTGTTCTGTGCTCTGTATATATCTCAGTTCCCTGGTTATAGCTTGGGTTAGAGCTACACCCGGGAAAGTGAGCATTAACTAAGAGTTTTAGAGTTTCACTGCATGATTCTGTCCAGCGACCAATTGGTTCTTTTAAGGAACCTAAGGTAGATGGCTCTTTGGAGAGAATTTTCCTTAGTCTAGCTGATTCATTGGTGCCTTCTATTTCATCGCAGAAGGTTCTCCACGAGCTGCGTTTCGCTCGCTGTGTTTCAGCTTTGAATTTTCTTTGACTGGATTTGTAGATCTCCCAGTCGATGTCTGATCTGGTGCGCTTGGCGACATTGAAAAGTCGCCTCGTTTCTTTCCTAATGTCGCCCAGTTCTATTGTCCACCAAGGTGGTTTTTTGTTGCCTTTTTTACCAGGTTTTAATGGTTTGACAAAAGCATTGCTGAGTATTTCTGTGAATTTCTCGGCAGCTTTGTCTAAGTTCTCAGCAATTTGATTTCATTCTCTACTTCCCCATTAAAAATATCCCAGTTAGTTTTCCTGAAGTTTCTAAAAGGTTTTTGAGAGTTTGTTGTATTAAGTATAAAGAATTCAATTAACCTGTGATCGGAAAAAGATTCTTCCTTAAGTACCTTCCATTGTTCTATTGAGACAGCATTCGAGTTGCTCACAAGGGTGATATCGAGTACTTCCTCGCGGTTCTTAGTGACAAATGTTGGTTCATTACCTCTATTCGCTACTAGTATGTTATTTTCTATGATAAATTCAAAAAGAGACTCACCCCGATCATTGATATCAGTGCTGCCCCATTGAATATGATGTGAATTAGAATCACATCCTATCACAAGGTCCCATTTCTCCACAGCTGCGCGTTGAACAAGTTGGCACGTGACATTTGCAGGAGGTCATCTTACATGTATTACAAAAACAACATGGGATCTGGGTTTCTATCGAGGTTAATTTCAAAAACCCAGATACAGGTTTTCACTCTGACCAGCAGATGGCTATTTACCATTGTGAATGATGTCAGCGCTTTGTCAGCAGTATTAGGAATAGAGAGAAAAGGAGACAGGGTTTAAATGAAAAACAAATAAACATAAGAAAAAAAGAGGCAGATATACGGCACTGTTTTTGCACTAACCCGCATTGTTTCTTTTTCACGAGGTGAACATTTTTCGATGCAAAGATGTAAATCCGAGATTGTTAAAAGCGAAAATTTTAGAAATGCGAAATTGTGAAAATCAAGATTTTTAATTTGCGAAATTTCATTATTTGTGATTTTGATTTGCGGGATATCGTATCGCTCTCTTAAAAATGACCTAGACCTGGAAACGAGGATATCTATATAAAGGAGAATGCCCAAAAATGAATGGGTGAAAAACCCAGAGTCGAAGAAAATTAAACATATCGTCGGCTCTCTGTCAAAACCTCGTATGTCCTTATATGACATTTTAGTATGTTTTCGATCAAAAATATAACTGAATTCAAATATCAATGCCCGGTGACAGTTGTTTCATGGTTCCTTTTAAATCTATCAACCAGTTTTCAAACCTTTAAGTATCTCCAAATTCTATTTTATTAATTTTTAAAGCGAGTTTTTGTGTCTCCTAATCAATTTTCTACTTTTTCTTAAAAAGTTATCCCCAAGACTGTCCTGTAGATATCTATACATATCTATATCTATCTCCTTTAATATGTTCCGGGAAAAACGATCATGAAATGTGTTATCTGCAGGGAACAGTATCAATTCTTTGTAAGTCAGCCTTGGAAAGTTTCTGCAGTTTAGCAAATAATTCAATAAATCCTACCCTTGGCCCTTTTATATTTCTGCTCTGCCCCACCAAAATTTTTCCAAAATTATGTCCCAATATACTATGAGCGTCAAAAAAAAGTGTACAGCTGTGAACTGCGTTTTCATAACTCTGTTGAGGAAAATAGAATCGATCTTTTAGGAAAACACTTATCTTATTTTTTAAAGCGGTTAATCTTCAATGAATTGGCATATAAAACTTAACAAAAAATACTATAGTAAAAATTCAATAAAAAAATAACAAAAAATACTTAATTTTTATGGCGTCAAAAGAAAGTGTACACTATCCAATTAAAGCGAAAAACTTAAAACCAATACTTCAGCTTCTATGCGTCTGGGGATTGACTCTACTAGCTTCCCTGCCAATTCAACTGGGAGTTTTTGCTACTCTTCAAACAAATTGAATTTTGAGCCTTTTTGCTCAATAATTTCCTTTTTAGGATCTGTTTGTACAGATAATCTCACAAATGCTCAATGAGATCAAGGCCTGGGGATCGCGGAAGGTCTTCTAGTTGCTTAGAAGTACCATGGAGTAGCCATTGCTTGACCAATTTCGATGTATGCTTGAGGTCGTTGTCTTGTTGGAAGACCCATGAATCAGTTAACACTAAAAGGCAAATTGTCTCTTAAAATATTAAGGCAACCTTCAGTCCTCATCGTACTGTCAATAAATACAAGGGTTCCAACTCCACATGATGCCATACATCCCCAGACCATTACCGAATACCGAACCGTCTCAAAGATCCCCAGACCATTACTGAACCGTCTCAAAAACATTGCCGTATAGTAGGGTGTCCATAACGTGTTTGAAAAAAAAGAGGACATTTTCGAAAATCCATCGCACTTGCGATTTCAATCGCGTGACTGTTTAGTCGCTAGAAATAGAACACATGAATTTGAATAAGAATGAACGCACATGCGACCTGGAAATCGCGACGATTAAAAGTCGAAAATTTGTTCCATTTTTCTGGCGATGCGATTGTCGAAAGTTAAAATGAAACAAACGGACTTAGATGGTTGTGCTCGCACTTGCGATTTAAAATAGCGCGACTAAAAAATCGTAGTCGCAACTAGAAAAAATTATACACGCACTTGCGATTTTCAAACGTACGATTATTTAACCTCAAGAAATGAGACACATGGTTTTAAATGTGAATGCACACATATGCGACTTTAAAATCGCAGCGATTAAAAAAATGGAACCAGGGGGCCAATTCTGGTTCTGTGAAAAAGTGAATCGAATAAATCGTTTTCACATTCGCTGCCAACCATTGCTTTCACTTTTTCGATTCATTTGCCACAAATAAGCGATTCTGGTTCTGTGAATGAAAACTATATTATCGATGCTAGAACCACCTTACCATTTCTCCTGAAAACTGCACGATTCTCTCAATTTACTTGTGTTTTTGAAGAGAACAGAAAAATGCGTGAGATAGGAACACTTTTTTCTGTATGGATTTGACAGAGAGAGAGATATGATTGAATTTGTCATTGCTTGTTCGTATTCACGCTTTCATTTTGGATATTCGCTTCCAAATGACGGCGTGAAAGCAAATTATTCATAATGAAAGTTTTTGATGTTTGGTTGCACATTTTCACAAAACGGGAATCGGAATTAGCGTGAAAGCGTGAAAAATTGTTCGTTTCATTTTTTCACAGAACCAGAATCGGCCCCCAGATCTATTTTTTGAGCGTTTTTTCTGTCGCGAAATTAAAAAGACGCATGTGCGTGCATTCATATTAAAAGCATTATGTTCTATTTCTTACGACTAAGAAATCGCGCGATAGGTAGCCGCAAGTGAGTGCATGGCAATTATTTGTTGCGACACCGATTTTTTAATCGCACCGACTGAAAATCGCAAGTGCGGTCCTAGCCTTACTGTTAACCCCCCTCGCTCACCACACCATCATTAAAATAATAGATAAATATGACCAAGAGTTTACTTTAAGTTTATTTTATAAAAATATATATGTGGTTGTGGTGTTTGGGAGAAACATGATAACTCCATTTAAAAAATTGCGTCTTTACGTCCACTTTACATTGACCTAGAATCTAAATAGGTAGACCGATTTTGTTCAAATTTTAAATGTTCATGAACGTAACCTTTAGAAAATTGTGTTTCAAATTTGAAGAAAATGAGTTCACCCGTTTAGGTTCTAGGTCGATGTGGGAGTAAGGACGCAATTTTTAAAATGGAGTTATCATGTTTCTCCCAAACACCACGGATATATTTATACAAGTAATGTATATAGGTACATAAGAAAGAGCAGTTTTGATAGCAATAGGTAGTTTTATTTAATATCTATTTTAAGAAAACATATCTGTGATATAAACCAGTATATTTTATAAACACTTATTTGCGCTTCAAATTAAAAAAATTAAAATACATAAACATCTGATTTAATTCAAAATATCGCAGAATTTAAGTTAAATGTAGGCCAAATATACATTAATTTTCTTCCTCGTCTGAAGTGTCATATTTTTGCGAGCTTCGAATTTGATTAAGATACTTATTTTCATATAAAAAGATTTCATAAAACTTTTGACAGCTAAAATCATTTAAGTTATAGGCAAATATGAGCGTCCTACTTTTAAACGATTTCGTTCTTTTGTCCATGGCGAACCCATCAACGAGAAAATACGTTCCACGTAACAAAAAACAAAAAAAAAGAACTGGCACATTTTTAAGAGCTCTGAATAAAACTCCAGAATTATGGACGAACTAAAAAAAAACTGGTCCACTTTTGAGCAGATATTTTGTTTTAAAATTGTCATTTTCTTTCGAAAGAAACTTGTTTAAATAGTAAAATTCGTCAAACAACTTTGTATCCAGTAAAACTTCCTTAGAAATTCGGTAATCGATACTTTTTTCTAAGTCTTCCATTACTTATTTCTTTTCTAAATTCATCCATCGATCTTGAATAGGAAAGTTTTTACTTCAGTGTATTAATGCTTTATTTTATATTTTAGGGGACAATGCAAACGACATTAATGAAAAGTGCGTTAAGTCAATATTTTGGTCATTTAGGAAAAAGAAATAAAAAGAGTACATAAATAAAAAAGAGTACAAAAAAAGAATTTGATGAAAAAAGAAAGAATAAGATGGATCAGAGTCAAAAAAGAGAACATGTTCTCTTTAAAAGAGATGTTCTGGAAACCCTACCGTATAGCCATACCTTTCCGAAAAAAATCGAAAGTGAAAACTTCTTTATGCCAAGAAATATAAAAATTACGGTTCTTCATTCTGGGAAATGATCTTGTTAGTGGACAAGAGCAAAATTGCTCTATTTTTGGCTCAAGACAGCCACCAAAAATATGGCAACTGAAAAACACTGAATTAAACGGGTTTCTTGCAAAAAGCACGAAGGAGGTTTGGCCATGGCCTGGGGATGAATGACGTCTTCTGGAGTTAGAAACCTTGTCTTTAATGATAATACAATGAGGACTGAAGATTGCGCGGTCTTGTGTAGTCTCGGGGTTAAACCTGAGTTAACTCCAGAATCGTGTTTTTCAGTCAATCGAAATCCTAAGTTAACTCCGAGTTAACTCACCTAATTTGGTGAGTTAACTCAGGGACCAAATTGAGGGTCTTTTTAGTTGTGGCGCCATCTCGATTTCGATATTGAAAGTTATTACCAGTGCAATTCGTTGTGGTGCCATCTCTATTCCTATGCGTAAAAGGCGTAGAAGGGTGATATCCATAGTGTCGCACATCGTTGGCCTCAGAATTTTGACAGCTGAAATATAAAGTTAATCCTCAACTGAAAAACTGTTCCTGAGTTAACTCAGGGTTAATTTATTTTCAAGATTAGCTAACTCTTTGATTTAACTCGGAGTTAACCCTGAACTGAAAAACTGGCACTTAGGACCTGTTGTACAAACGTGGTTCAAATATTTTTACTGGCTGATTTCTGTGAAATTCCTGGGGTTCAGCGATGGTTCAAGGTTCAAGTATCTTATAGTAGTCAATTTAATGCCTGAACTATCATTGAACTTCAGTTTATTCGCCAAAGTCAGTGAGTTAAAACTGCTGAACCACGAGTTAAATATTTGTATAACTGGCCCAGTGCGTTAACTCAGGCCTGGCGCTAAGAGAATCAAAATGTTCCCCAAATGTTTTTGTTTCATATTTTCCTTTGAAAAATAGCAGGCAAAAAAGTTCACAATTTGGCGCAATCGAACGTTTGAACCAGCCATGATGGAAATCGGACTCTTTTCGCCCCCCGCCCGTCGGGAAGCACTGCTAAAGAGCAATTTATTAAAAAACAATAATTACATTCTCAATTTGAAAATAAAGCCTTACGAACTGACAAACCGACCACGATGGATAGGTACTTTAATAATTTAGTGCAAAAATAACCTATGTATATTGATAAACATTCTACCAACTTTATAAATTCTCCTTCAGGTGCAACTGCTGTCGATGCCTTATCAGCTGGATATCGAACAATTTTAATTGATGACTGTTGCCGTGGTGTAGATCTCCGTGACATCGAAAGCATCAAAGGAAATGTGAATTCCAGCTATGGCGTTATTGTTCATTCAGACGAGGTAAATCAATTTGAAGCTCAATCAATTAGTTTATTATTTGTTACTATGTGTGATGATGGAAAATATTGTAGGGATAATAATAAAATTTCATTTATATTTTTAGGTCAAAGCTATGGTAGAAGGAAGAGATCGTCGTCCAGAATTAGGTTATAAACTGGCAATGGAATTAAAAAATCCAGATTCTGTTCTCTCACAAAGAGATAGTGGACTGGCAACAAGAATGGCACTTTAATTTTTTGATGGCTGCACTTCTTTTTTGCTGTTATTGCATGCTGCTTCAAAATGAAAAATATTTACATACAAAATATTATTCCAGCTTATGAAATACTTACATATATTATTAGTTTTAAAATGTAGTTCAAGCATTATTAAATTGTAATTGGAGTTATAGTCCATTGATATTGGATTTTTTTTTTCATACGGAATATTTAAGAAATGTATAAAAAGGTTTGTAGGTACAATAAGAAAAAATAATACATTTTAAGACATCGGTTCTTAATCGCTATCATTGATGAAGATGACTGTCAGCCTTCTTATAGATTTTTCTTTGGTAAAATTGAAATATGGAATGATTATTGAGGATGAAAAACCAAGTCTTCAAATACGTATGCAATTAATTTGTGATCAATTGCAAATATGAAAACATACAAAATGGCAGCGGTAAACTGAACCAAATTTTGGATCAAATTGAAAATATTGATGGTAAATGAGGTGTTAATATATTACTCGACGCAGTGGCATAATTTCAAAATATGTATTCCAATCAAAGAAACATTAGAATTCATTGTTTTAAAACCAAATCAGATTGCAACTTTTGTTGTCAATTTGACAACAGTTTTCTAAAGTACCCAAATAAATTTTCAGGGTGCAAAATTTTTATGTACATGTAAATAGTTAAACTTATTGTCAGAGGTATCAAATGCTTCCCTTAAGCTCTACTTTAAATTTATTAGGGAACATTAATTTTACCTCCCAGCGAGATTGCTTAAGCGTTCAACTATTTGTTCATTCTTTTTAATACACTAGTCAAAAAAATTAAAGGAACAAGATTTTTTCAATTTTCTAGTGTTATTTTAAGAAGCTGTATCTTTGTGATGAGTGGTGGGATTGAGATGAAACAAAAAGAATTCTACAGATTTATGTTTCTTGTTTTGAGATTCGTTTCCAAATATTTTTTGTTTTCAATACCGTTATTGCAAGAAAAGACCTGTTTAACCAGGCCTTTAGGTTGTAGCCAAACAGAGACAGGCAGACATTGAAAATCCTTTCAGTTGTTGATTACGTCATTGTGTAGAGAATATAATCAGCCCGGAATCGAGATTAGTGTTTGTTCTCGAGTTATTTGAGACGAAAAGAATTTTCCACCAACCACGCAACTACAAACCTCCTTCTGGCTATGTTGTTTAGTCATAGTCTAACTCTCGCTGTCTGTTTTCCTTTCCATCCCAACCAGTACCATTTTCGACCCATAATTTTGAGTCCGTTGTCCTGCAGGAACTTGAGCGTTGCTTGAGGAGGATGACAAAGGAGGTTCATCGTTCATCTTAGTTCTTTCGTCTTGAGCCAGCGGATTGGCTGGAGACTCACACGCAGTGATAGGCAACTACCCGATATACAGGGTGTCCCGGACCTGAGTGGAAGTATTTCAGGGGTTGATTTTTTGGGTTATTCTAAGAAAAAAATTGTATGGGGGGAAAGTTGTATCTCCCCTCCCAGAGGCAGGGAGGGGCAGTTTCTGAAACATTGACTTCAAATGCAAAAAAAAAATATTAAAAATCAGCGGAAACACATTTAATAATGTGCTATAATTTTTTTGAAAGCTAATACTCCATTCTTGTATTTAGTTTTTAAATCAAGTTGTTTAAGCGAATAGCTTTTGAGAAATTAAATTTCAAAGTCAAAATTTAAAAAAAAAATTGTTATTTTTTTTTCTTAAGTTGATATTTTTCAAAATTTTACGTAATTAAGGACATTTTTTGAGTTCAATATTCAATGCCCTCATTATTTTTTAGTCCATTACCGAAAACCAAATGTAAAAACCTTTCTTAGTTTTTGAGAAATTAAGAAAAAACAAAAGGTACTTTTCCCGAATAAGCCTGAAAAAATGAATTTATTCATGAATTATCCATAATTTAACCCTTTTTCGGGCTTTTGTGGTAAAAGTACCTTTTGCTTTTTCTTAATTTCTCAAAAACTAAGAAAAATTTTTACATTTGGTTTTCGGTAATGGACTAAGAAATAATAAGGGCATTGAATATTGAACACAAAAAATGCCCTTAATTACGTAAAATTTTGAAAAATATCGACTTAAGAAAAAAAAATTACAATTTTTTTTTTAATTTTGACTTTGAAATTTAATTCTCAAAAACTATTCGCTTAAACAACTTGATTTAAAAACCAAATACAAGAATAGAGTATTAACTTTCAAAAAAATTATAGCAAATTATTAAATGTGTTTCCGTTGATTTTTAATGTTTTTTTTTAGCATTTGAAGTCAATGTTTCAGAAACTGCCCCTCCCTGCCTCAGGGAGGGGAGATACAACTTTCCCCCCATACAATTTTTTTCTTAGAATAGCCTAAAGAACCACCCCCTGAAATACTTCCACTCAGGTCCGGGACACCCTGTATATCATTTGAGGGTATATACCCGGTATTTACTGAAACGGGTAAATATGAGGGTATTTATATTTCTTAGTGTAAAAGTTTGTAATTTTGGTACACAAATCAAAATGATTTTTTTACATAATGTAACATGCTATCTTGGCTTTATTTAAAGACCCTAACCTTAAAGATTCGATAAGTTGAACGGGTAAGATGGTAAATGAGGTATCAACATAATGGAAATTTAATTGACTATTGGATTTCAGAGTAAATCAAAGTAATCCATGCTTGCACTGAGGAGTTATGAGCTCATATATATAGCAACCTCAATATGACCGTTCCACTTAACGGCACCTGGGGAAGTTAAATGTTTAATTTTGATTAAAATCAAAACTACCTATCACTATCAGATATGATATTTATCAACACCTTACACTCACCCATTAAAAAGATATTCTCAAAAAACCACCAAACAAGCATTTCAAACAAATTTCGGATTCCATTATCTCCGGTTAACTGTATTTTAAAAATCCAAAACTCGCACTCAACATCAAAATCCCTGAATTCTTGCAGATCTTAAAATTTCAGATTTTTCTGTTCACTCATCAATAAGATAAAACTTAAAAACTACTTAATAATTTTAAATACCCGACATACGGTACGTATTAACACTTTTTGGGTATATACCCGGTAAATACCCGGTTTTTACCCATTAGTAAATACCTACCGGGTAGGTAAGAAAAAAAGTGCCCATCACTGCTCTCACGCCATCTATGAGCGAGGAAGCTCTTTACTAAACTCGTCAGCAGGAACAGCTATAAATGGAAAACATATTGTACACTTTAAGTGGATCTTTGAAACCAACACAACATCAACATAAACTTAAGTTTTCTTTTTTAAGACATCAAGCCAAAGCCCAGCATAAATATTTAACTTTAACTTTAATTTTAACTTTTAAAAAAACATCGAACGCCTAAAACAATGGAACGCTACACGCTATTCCCTTCATTTCCCAAATATGTAGAGTAGCTGAGAGAATGCTTAGAAATATATTTGCAACTTTTTATATTTTTTTTATATTTCTCAAAATAGATTATAGGTCTGTTCGCGTACCTCCCAAAACTACGAATTTCTACGAATTAAGCCCAAAGTTCTGTCAAAGCTCATATAAAAAAATAAAATTCGAAGAAATTCGTAGCTTTGGGAAGTACGCGAACAGACATATTATTGTGAATACGTCTTGCTCCGGCCTAGAATTCGTCCGGTTTTGGGACAACGCCTACAACTTGGGGAATCCATTGAATGTGTGGGTGAGAGATAGTTTCGTTGGAACTTAAGGCCCCGACCCATAGAATCCGTTGCGTCCGTTGTGGCGACGCATTCAACTGACAGCTCGATAAAATACATGTTTTCTTATGGGAACTGGCCCAATAGCAACGCAAGCGACGGACGCAACGGACAGAGTAGCCGAACTTTTAACTTTTTCTCTCCGGCAGATGCGTTGACAGGAACTTTTTTTGTGTGTGATTGAATTTTAGGTGGTTGTTATGTGTGTGTGTTTGAACTTCAAGTGGTTGTTATGTGTGTGTGTTTGAATTTCAAGTGGTTATGTGTGTGTGTTTGAATTTCAACTGGTTATTATGTATGTGAACGTCAACGCATTCATTGGGCTACCTCAATCCGTCGCATCCGGCAACATCAATGGCTCCGTGCGTCGCCGCAACGGACGCAACGGATTCTATGGGCTGGGAACTTTAACCTCGGATTGGTACCGTAACCGAGTTCCAGGAAAACTTACGAATGAGTGTTAGAATTTGTGAGTGAGGTAGAGGCCGGTAGAAGAAAAAGACTTCTCGGTTGACTGGTTAAGCCTAAAGAGTTTTTTTTTGATAATTTTGAGAAAGAGCAAAAGAAAAATAGAAAGTTGAAAAATTTTAAAACCTAGAAAATAAGATTTGAGAATTTTAAAGTGAAAAGTGTTTTGAAGAATATTCGAGGAAGGAGTTAATAGATTTTTGGGAAAACTCACTTTTATGAAAAGAGTTTTACTATCGATCACTAGAACAACGGGGCGAATATAATATTGGAGGAAAAGAAGAAGGAAGAAAGGAGTAATAAAAAGATAAGTTGAGTAATATTCCGGACCGGTCTTGGTTTTCCTTATGGTTTCAATTGTCTGCATTTCTATTTATCTTTATTTATTTATTTTTATTTTTTTTATTGTTCTTCGAACAATATCCTAATTTTTATTTATTTTTCAATCGAAAAGATTCTGGGTTTTAATCCAGGTGAAGACCACGGTTTCCCAGAATTGTTTTCGATAAACTTTTAGACTTCCCATCAGGGAATAAAATCTTGTGTTTCCTTCAATTTGAAGAAGAATTTTCAGTTACCGGTCAAGACAAACGACCATAAAAAGTTTCCTGGCGCCCACCCTTTAGCATAAGTACCTACACCCCTGTACTTACCTTTATTTAAATTACTTTCTATCATATACTCTTTTTATTCAATCCATATTATCAAATTCTTTAATTATTCATATTAAATTCGACGAACCCACCCCCAGCTTCTAGGGCGTACACAAGGGAGGGCATCTTAATCATCTATATATCATCTTCAAAATATTCGGTTCGGTTCAGAATATTGCAAAAATGTTTAGCCTCCAAAAAATGGCGTTTTAGTGGGCGTTTCAAGAAGTGGGTAATTCAAAATTTCAGGATGCCAAGTCTACCAGCTGAATTGATGCCAACTTTTTATGGAACTTGCCTTACTATGCGTCGTCAAAAATCTAAATATTTAAATTATGGTTCATTATTCTGGGACACAAAAACTTACTGGCCCGAGACGCAAAATCTTAAAATACGCCACTGGTGACAAGCAGTCCACACAAATGATGATATGCGACAGATGTTCCATTATCCAACCACATGTGTGACAGGCGGTCCACATAATTCATGACACAGTACACATATTAAAGGTAAAATCACTAGCGTTTTCATTTTTGTTCAGTTCTGCGCATCCATCAAAATCAGTGGAAAAAAGTGAATTCCGGACCCCCACTCGTTAAGGTAGAACTATAATAGTCGGAAGGGCACTAAAGTTAGTGTCAAAAACCAACGAAAAATAGCTTTCCGAACCGTCAGAAGGGGAACACACCCATAATAGGCGTTTTCCTTTGGAGGTGGTGAAGTACTTGCAAGTACTTTGCTAGCTTTTTTCAATGGAACACATCAAACTGCTTTCCCATGTAAAATGTATCACAACAAAAACATAAATGTTAAAAAAGGAGCCAAGTTCTTATGTGCACAAGAAACCTGTGCGTAAAAGTCAGCCAAAAAAAGTAATGAGATCTAAAATATATGCCAAGTTTTAAGTTCATGAAGTTTAATATCAAATATCTTAAGAAGAGTATTATCGAAACAATTCCAAATCATGACAGAAATTTGGTAATTAATGATTACTGATTAAAATTTGGTGGGTTCACTGGTCAAGTTTTCATACATTTTAAATTTGTGATTAAGTAAGTATTTAAGAGAAAACTTGCCAAGTAAATCCACCAAATTTTAATCAGTAATCATTAATTACCAAATTTCTGTCATGATTTGGAATTGTTTCGATAATACTCTTCTTAAGATATTTGATATTAAACTTCATGAACTTAAAACTTGGCATATATTTTAGATCTCATTACTTTTTTTGGCTGACTTTTACGCACAGGTTTCTTGTGCACATAAGAACTTGGCTCCTTTTTTAACATTTATGTTTTTGTTGTGATTTCACTCCTTTTTGCAAAGACTAATTTTGCCAGGTGAAAGTCAAGCCCTACCGGTCTACAAAGTTTCATAACCGAACCGAAAATGCTCCATACAAATAATAGCAATTCTGATAAGGTTGGTGGATGGCACCCCCCCCCCCCTGAATGGACAATTCCAAATTTTCGATTTTTTTCCTTTCTAAGTACCTACTTCAAGTCCTACCGACCTACCAATTTTCATCGTTCTACAACAATCGGAAGTGCTCCATATAATTTATAAGAATTTTTAAGAATGTGGGTGGATGCCACGCCCCCTAAATGCAAAATTCCAATTTTTCAATTTTTCTTTCTAAGTACTTTGAGCCCTACCGACCTACCAATTTTCATCGTTCTACAACAATCGGAAAAGCTCCATATAATTTATAGAATATTTAAGAAAGTGGGTGGATGCCACGCCCCCTGAATAGAAAATTGCAGATTTTCGAATTTTTTCTTTGTATGTACAACAAGGCCTACCGTTATGCGAAATTTCAAGTTTCTACGATGTCGGGAAGTGCTCCATAATTTTGATGATCTGTCAGTGAGTCAGTGAGTCAGTGAGTCAGTGAATCAGTCAGTCAGTTACGGTTTTTGCAATTTTTGAAGTCCTATATCTTGGGAACTACTAATGCTAAAGAGTTGAAATTTGGTGAGCCACCTGTGTTTGATCAGTTCAGCAAATACTCCGAATTTGAAGTTTCTGACTTTATTGGTACGGAAGTTAGAGGGGGGTTGAAAATCGCCTGAGTTTGTTCCTGTAAAAAGGGTGTAGTGCCGCGAACTTGGCTGGGCACTACCGTGCCCTTTGATCTACTCGCACATGAGAGCATGATTAGGGTTTCGATCTACTCATAAGTACCTTGCCACCTGCGATCATCTATCTCTTTTTGGCAATCCTTTTTCACCAAATGTCAGTCTTACTTAAGTAAGGTGCGCTCGGGAGTGCACCTCACTTCCGTAACCAAAGTTGAACGAAACTTGACGAAACCTTCCACTCCGCAATTATAGCCACATCGTATGCTTTCCGTGCATTCGTTTGTTTTCTTCCAACCACTTAAGTGCCTCTGCGAGCATTATAGTTCTAGCTTTAAACGTCAAAATTAGTTGTGTGTTATGGGATCATTTGTTACTTATTTACTAGCAAATACAATAGCCCTGTTTTTTAGTGCATTTTTATCTTCGCTTAGAAAAAAGTAGCATGTTAAATACAACAACAATATGGAAATATACCAGTTTGTTGTTGTAATTAACATGCTAGTTTTTTCTAAGCGAAGATAAAAATGCACTAAAAAACGGGGCTAATATTATTGTTTTAAGCTTTTTAGTGTTTATTAACATTATTTTATCATGCAAACAACATTCCCACCTGGTTTTTAGTGTTATTTAAATTATCCTTTTGTGTTTGTTTTCTTCGTTGTTGTTGTAATAAAGCGCACGGGGTCACGTAAGGCTGCCATCTTAAATTTCTTCTGACAGTTATCGTTTCTGACAACCTGCGCAAGATAATACCTTAGATATGTGTACTGTGAATTCATGACATGCGATAGAGACAGACTGTTCATTGTCATACGGCATGTTTGATAGACGGCCCACATAGATACAACTCTGCATTGATAGGTATGTCAACGCCAGTCACCGAGCCGAGGATGGACGAGTTAAAGAAGAAAGGGAAAGATGTCACTGATGAGTCCAAGTGAGCAACTTCAGGAGTCAGATAGGCTAGATACCTCAGGACAAATTCCATTTCGTTTGGCGAAAAAGTTAAGTTATTTTTGTATAGTTAAATTCGTTGTTTCTTGTTTGCCAGATTTGGCAATAAAAACTTCCTGGTGCCCATTGAAGTACGCCCCTGTACTTGCGTTTAGTTTAAATTGAGGACCTCGCATCAAAAGGGGGGCAGCTCCAATTTTTTACCAAAACCGGTTTTTTCGCTCATTATGTGAACAAAAAAAAAGCTATCTTTTGGTGCAAAACCGAAGTCGATACTACTAAAAATAAGCCCGTTATAGCAAAATTTGGATCTGCCACTCTGGTGCGTTTGGTGCAAAAAGGTGACAGATCTGGATCTGCCTCCTTCTTGACACAAACGAAATTCTTACGTCATTTGCAAAAAGCCAATCCACATTGGGGAGTACATATCAAAGTTTGAAGAAATGGGTTTGCATCTCTCCAGGGCCCCAGGGGATATCAAAAAAGCGTGCAGATATTATATGTAAACAATATCGTAACCCTAATGTAAGCTTCGCTTGCTTTGTCTCAGCGTGGGAAACATCGCAATAGACCAAATCGTATTTCTAATGAGTGAACTTCCAAACTTGACTCTCAGATAAGAAATTTTTAAGAAGGTTTTTGCCTTGTAATAGGTGTTTTGGTGTAATAGAAAAGTTTAATAGGAAGAAAGATTATGTTTTTACCACTACTGAATATGCCGAATGTATAAAGCAAGCTTCTAAAAACTTTAAAGTTGTTAATGTTGACCAAAATATGATTCTGAAATTCAGTCAACACTGCGAAGGTCATTTTAAAAAAGTGATTATAAATGCAGAGAAGATTCGATTCAAAATATCGCATTTTTTTGAACATAGTAAAAAGCACATTGAAACTGTTATGCAGTTAGTTCATCAACAGGAATGCCTTTATTCGAATATATTCTTAACATGAGGAATATTAAAGCCAACTTGTCTGTTCGGCCTCCGGAACCGATGTCCAATCATACTTTGCGTTTTAAAAATGGCTTAGTATAAAGACGCGATCGAACTAGTAAAGAACTATGTTCCACCAAACAAACTGTCATTCTACGAGGCTCTTATAAGTGAAACTTCACCAAAAGATGAAGTTTCTAGTGACACTGGCGATTATCAGGCTGAAGTAAGCCTTTAAATTTGTAATCTGATCTGTTTTTCTTTTTCTTTTTACTGTTGAACTATTAAATTGATGAATAATGATTCTAAATATATTTAGTAACTAACTTTAATGTGTTTTATTATTCATTCGTTAAAATCATGAAGCAAATATATTAAATTTTGGTGCAAATCGGGGGCAGATCCAAACTTTGAAAAATCATAGAAATAACATAACAAATTTATTTACTTTAAAACTTGATTAAAATGGTGTGAAAACATCCAAATTTTCTAATGGCATAGTATTTTCTAACATAAATTCAGTAATTATTTTTTAAAATAGTTTTTTTTAACTTTCCACAAAAAGTTAAATTTGGACCTGCCCCCCTTTTGTTGCAAGGTCCTCAATTCTAATTGATACCTCTTTGCCATCGCCACGCACACCGTTCCAGTGAATTTTTCTTGTTTTGTTTTATTTATCAAATATTGATGGAAACGAATATCCAAAGTCAAGGGTTAGAAAGTTTCGAAAAAAAAAAAATAGTTGAAGTCATTTAATTCCCGTTTAGCAAATAAATTTGCAGCAATGAGCATAGATAAATCTTAAAAATTAACCACTGGTTAAAATTTTAACGAGGTCTAATTTGTGCGTCTATATTCACCTCAGTAGTACCAAAATTTATCCATGGGATCAAATTTAACCAAACTTTTAACGCAATTGGCACACGACCTTAGGTCAACAAATTGATAGCGGTAGATGAAATATAATTTAATACCTTAAAGCTTAAAGTCTTATGTTCTTCTAGTTCAGCTTTTGAAGATAAAGATTCTTCCGTAAGGTTAAAAAATCAATTTTGAATTTTCTGTTCCTCGTTGCTCGTTCATAAGACAATGACTATTTTCAAACTATCTCGAACAAATGGACTAATTAAGTGAATTCCTAAGCTTTTGTTATTAACTGTTTTTCAACAAAAAAATTAAAAACAAACATTTCAATAACGTCAAAGGCAAGCTTGTCCTTAACAAGAAGCAATATATCTTCTATATGAACATACATAGACATAGACGATACTGGCTATAATAAGGTGAGTTATACAATAATGTCAATATGTCCCAGAGCTCGACTATACCGGATGAAAGCACATAACAAGGTTTTAAAAAATGCATGCGAAGGATGCGCTATTTGCATCTACCAATTTCCTTTCAAACAACAATATCCGTTCCGCAAAATGTACTATTTTTGCGAACGTTAATCCATAATGGCGTGGCTATCCCTGGGGCAAGCGGTGAGTTGAACTCATGTTCCGGTGACCGGTGGCGTAATTTATTTCACTCATGACATTTCGACATGCCGATGCTGATGGTGATGCTGATGCTTGGACTAAAACTAGACCATCACCGTCTGCTGCATTAGGTATTGTCCTCTGGCAGCTTACGTTTGGTTATTAGATTAGACATGGATTCGGATGGATGCGCTACATATACCTACGAGTAGGTGCAGTACGGGGTATGAAAAGTAATTTATGAGAGTGACATTTAGACTGGGATTTCAATTTCTGGGTTATATATTTTGTAACCTATGGTGCAGTAAATTTTTGCTAAGCTTTGCGTTTTTGTTACCAGCTTACCACAGCGTAGAAAGGATAACGCAAGAGCACATGTATGTTTGTAGTATGCTCGTTGGTAATAGTATTTTTCGGTAGATGGGTCTAGCTGTTTGGCTTTTTATGCATGTATCACTGGTAATCTTCGGCTCGCTATAAAAGTGGCACAAGAGATTTATGTACATAAAATGCATAAAATACCTGCAATGGTATTCTAGCCCATGCCATTTGCGAGTTGTGAATTAAAATATGTTTGTAATGGAATTCAAATGGGCATTACCAAGTGGTTGATGAAAGTCTGATAGTTTATTAGTGCATATTTGGCTTGAAACCAAAAATATTTGCCTTGGTCAGGACAATATATGCACAACATTTAAATATTAGTAACATTGATCAAAAATTCTCGGTGCTAAGCCACAATTTACACCTCAAATAACAAATTAATTTAAAATAACGTTCAAGCTTAACAATGGATTGAAAAGTTTTATGAGGAATCTGTTCTGTCAACCATTTGTTGTCGATGGTTTTCTGATGGCAATTCAAGTTCAATCATCACGAAAAAATAACACGTAGGATTAGTTAAAAAAATAGTAAAACCAGCACCAAAAAACAATCTCATTCAATCACTTACTTACTTAAGGTGGCGCTACAGTCCGGGGTGGATCAGCGCCTCAACCATCATGCTTCTTCCAGTCTGCTGGTTTTCTAGCTAGCTGTCTCCATTTTTGAATGCCAAGTTGGTTGAAGTCCCCTTCCATTTTCGTGTGCCACCTGTTACGATGTCCTCTTCTGCTGCACCGTCCCATTAGGTTGAATTCAAAGACTTGGGCCGGACCATTGATGTCCATTCACTCTATTCAGCTATCTCAGTCGTTGGCTTTTCACTTTTGTGGCTTGGTCTGTGTCGCCTTACATTTCAATCAGTTCGTTGTTGTATCTATATCCATCTATATCTATATCCATCCATGCAGAGGGGACCAAAAATCACCCGGAGAATTTTCCTCTCAAAACAGTATAAAGCTTTCCCATCCACCGTTAACAGTGACTATACCTCAGGACCGGGAAGTGTCTTATACAGGGACAGATAAATTGCTCGAGGGAGGGCTTAGCCTCTCAATTACCCTCTTAGCCCAACGAAACGGCTGAGTTGGTGGCGGAGCCTAGGTAGACAAAGTCTCTGGCCACCTCAAAATTATGGCTGTGACGCTTCTCGCCCTTATAGCAACCATCAGTGACATTCTGTAAAACCATCTTCTTCATGGCTTTCTCCTGAATACTCAAGAAAGAAGCTATGACATCACGCTCTGTTCGTCCGAGTATGTCAATATTGTCGGCATAAGCGAGTAATGGTATGGATGTTTGAAAGATTGTGCGTCTTTATAGCTCGTCTCTATAGAAGCGGTTATTTGCGGCTTAAAATCGATAAAAAGGTGGTGGGTATCAATTAGAAACCTCTGGGTTTTTCCAAGATCTGCTGTAGTGCGAGTATTTGGTTGATAGTGGACTTTTCTGGCCTAAAGCCACACTGATATGGACCTATCAGGTTGTTGACGAATGGCTTCTGGCGTTCACAACGTACGGCAGAAAAGATCTTGTATGCAATATAAAGGAGACTGATGCCTCTGTAATTGGTGCCGTCCAGATGATCACCTTTCTTGAGGATCGGGCAAACAATGCTGAGGTTCCATTCATCGGGCATGCTTTCCTCCCACTATATTTTTCAGATGAGTTGGTGCATACCTACTCCTAACCGATTCATCGCCAGCCACTTTGAATAGCTTGGCCGTAAGGCCTTTAGGCACAGGATGCAGCAAGGAGCTCAAATTTCAATACGAATGCTCCATAACGACAGAGCTTCGTCATTAAACGGTGTTTAAAAAGTGTTCTTATGAGGCTGGATCTGAAACTTAACCCAAGCGGGCGGAGTATCAACTGAATTCCTGAAAGCCAATCCCGTAACAGCGGCTAGTATTTTACATCTGTTGATACAAAGCATTTGGGAAAACGAATGCTATCCCAAGGACTTGAATGATGGTGTGATTGTTAAGCTGCCAAAGAAAGGTGACCTTAAGAATTGCAACAATTTGCGTGGCATTCCCGTTTTGTCTGTTTCCCCAAAGCTAATGGCAACCATCATTCTCGAGTAAATAAAGGATAGAATCAAGTCTACACTCAGTGGTCGATCGTGTGTCGACCATATCAACACCCTGCGTATCGTCATCGAGCAGTCGATGGAATTCCAATCACTGCTTTAGCTCAACTCCGTTGATTTTAAGAAGGCCTTCGATCAAATTTACCGAGATCGTTGCTTGGTATAGGAATTCCCCAAAAATTGTTGCCATTATTAGGGAGTTCTACAACAACGCAAGTTGTTTTATTTTCCACAATGGGCATCTATCCATCTCCTTGGCAGTGCAACAGGGTGTGAGACAAGGGGATGTTCTATCGCCAATTCTCTTCCTGCTGGTGATGAATGACGTATTGGCGGCCACTTAAACTATGTCAATGGCATGTGGCCCATTTCACACATGCCCGGCAGCTGGTTAGCCGGCATCGGTTACCCGGTTTTCAACAAATGAACCGGTTCCGGCATGTGTGAAAGCTTCCATAAGATCCTTAACTAAACGACCGGTTAGCCGGTACCGGGTACCCGGTTGCCGGCTATGTGTGGAATGGATCTATGTCTATCGGAAAATAACATCGATGGGCTCAACGGGATGTGCCAAACACTGCAAGATAAGGGAGAGTCGAATGGCTATCAATTTGGAAATCCAGTCAAATTTTCTTACGCACTTAGTTCAGATTCTCCGAATCCAATATCAAATCCGTGTTTTGTTTGTGCTTGCGAAACCACGTCTTCCATTTCAAGGAGATTGCAGGCTTTTGTGAATTGTTGTCTACCTCACATCCTAAAGATTCGGTGGCCACAAATAATATCAAACGAGGAATTGTGGCGCAGGACAAGTGTAAATGGCAGTGGATTGGCCACACACTGAATCCTCAGGGTGCACGGCGGCGTGTTGGAAGACCAAGAACAACATAGCAATCAACTGTCTTAGCAGAAGCAAAAGAGAAAGACGTGGTAAGACGAAGTTTTTCTGACGCCCCATGCCCCAATCAGGGTTACAAGACACGATGATGATGAATGCCTTCAGCTCCAGCAACTTTATGAGAGTTAAGTTAAGATATAGCTATCTTCACTTCGTCGAGATCGCGTGGACAGAATTCTTGGCATACGTCGTCCAGGTTGAATGGTGCAATTTGCATGGCAGCGGTATTCGGTTCCTCATCGCCAATATACAATTTGCAGAAATAATTTTTCTATATCCCCAGCATCGACCGTGATTCTACTACGATGTTCCCATGAGCTTTCTTGCAGGCTTCTTACTTACTTACTTACTTAAGGTGGCCTACAGTCCGGGGTGGACCAGGGCCTCAACTAACAAGCATCTTCGAGCCGGCTCGGTTTCTAGCTAGCTGTCTCCAGTTTCGCACGCCAAGTTGGTTGAGGTCCTCTTCCACTTGCGTGCGCCACCTTTTACGCTGTCCACCTCTACTGCGTTGTCCCACGGGGTTGGATTCGAAGACTTTCCGGGCCGGAGCATTGGTGTCCATTCGCTCTAGGTGCCCCAACCATCTTAGTCGTTAGCTTTTCACTTTTGTGGCTAGGTCAGTGTCGCTGTACAGCCTATACAGTTCGTGGTTGTATCTTCTTCTCCATTCTCCATCTATGCAGACGGGACCAAAAATCACCAGGAGAATTTTTCTCTCAAAACAGCCTAACGTGTTCTCATCCACCGTTATCAGTGTCCATGCCTCTGCACCATACATCAGGACCGGGATGATAAGCGTCTTATACAGGGACAGTTTAGTTGCTCGAGAGAGGGCTTTGCTTCTCCATTGCCTTTTTAGCCCAAAGAAACAGCGATTGGCAAGAGTAATTCTTCGTTTGATATCAGCACTGGTGTCGTTCGCAGAGTTAATAGCGGATCCTAGGTAGACAAAGTCTCTGACCACCTCAAAATAATAGCGGTCTATAGTGACGTCCTGTTCGAGACGTCGGTGTTGGGTGTCCTTTCTTGTTGACAGCATATATTTTGTTTTGCTTTCACTCACCGTTAGACCCATCTTCTTGGCTTCCTTCTCAATGCTCACAAAAGCACCACTGACATCACGCTTTGTTCGTCCTATCATGTCAATGTCGTCAGCGTAAGCGAGTAATTGGACGGACTTTTGAAAGATTGTGCCTCTAGTGTTGACGTGAGAGTTTTGCACTATTCTTTCAAGAACGATGTTGAAGAAGTCGCATGACAGCGCGTCGCCTTGCCTAAAACCTTTTTTGACATCAAAGGTGTCGGTGAGATCTTTGCTGACCTTGATGGAGCAGCGTGCATTCTTCATCGTCATCCTGCACAAACGGACGAGTTTGGCAGCGATGCCAAAACTAGACATTGCTCGTCTCTATAGATCTGTCATACGTGGCCTTGAAATCGATAAAAAGGTGGTGGGTATCGATTTGAAACTCCTGGGCTTTCTCCAAGATCTGCCGTAGTGCGAATATTTGGTCGATGGTGGACTTCCCTGGCCTAAAGCCACACTGATATAGACGAATGGCTTCAGGCGTTTACAAAGTATGGCAGAGAAGATCTTGTAGGCGATATTAAGAAGACTGATGCCTCTGTAGTTAGTGCAGTCCAGAGGATCGCCTTTCTTGAGGATCGGGCAAACAATGCTGAGGTTCCATTCATCGGGCATGCTCTCCTCCGACCATATTTTACAGATGAGCTGGTGCATACTCCCAACCAATTCATCCCCAGCCGCTTTGAATAGCTCAGCCGCAAGGCCATCAGCTCCAACAGCTTTATTGGACTTAAGTTTAGATATAGCTATCTTTACTTCGTCGAGATCAGGTGGACGGAATTGTTGGTCTACGTCGTCCAGGTTGAATGGTGCAATCTGCATGGTAGCGGAATTCGGTTCGTCATCGCCGTTTTACAATTTGCAGAAATGATTTTTCCATATCCTCAGCACCGACTGCGATTCAACTACGATGTTCCCCTGATCGTCCTTGCAGGCTTCGGTCCGGGCCTTGTAACCCTGGGAGGTTCTCTTTACCTTCTTTTAAAACTTCCGAGCTTCATTCCTGCAATTGCATCCCTCTATTTCCTCGATCGCACGCTTTTCATGCTCTTTCTTTTTCCGTCTTAGAAGCTTGTGTTCCTCTCTCTTGTTCTGCTCGTAGAGCTCGCGAGCAGCTCTGGTCCTTCTTTGCTGCACCGCTTTGTATGCCTGTTGTTTGGCTGCATGTTCTTGTCGGCATTCTTTGTCGAACCAGGGGTTTCGCTGTGGTGGTCGAGCAAAGCCCAGCACGTCAGGGGCGGCATCTCTGATGGCTTCCTGGCAATTCTTCCACTGGTTCTCGATGCTTGCAGTTGGTGGCATCGGACTATTTAAGAGGGTGCGAGAGACTTGATCGGAAAGGACCTGGCGATTTCTTGTGACTGTAGCCGTCCGACGTTAAACTTCCTTACAGTATTTCCCTGCTTTGGCTATGGTCTGGATATCCGTAGCATTACCTTGGCTACAACAAAGTAGTGGTCCGAGTCAACGTTGGCTCCTCGGAACGTTTGGACATCCTTGATACTGAAGGAGTGCCTTGTGTCGATCGCAATGTGGTCAATCTGGTAAGCGGTTGATTGACCAGGAATTCGCCATGTCCCCTTGTGTATATCGAGATGCGGGAACTGCGTACTAGCTACCACAACGTTTCGCCCCGCAGCAAAGTCGGTCAGCCTGAGTCCGTTATCGGAGGTGGTGTCGTGCAGGCAATATCTTCCGATTGTGCCACCAAAGACGTCTTCTTTTCCTAGCTTGGCATTAAAATCACCCAAGACAATTTTAATGTCATAGCTAGGGCTTTGCTCATATGTCTTGTCCAGGAGCTCGTAGAACTCGTCCTTGGTGTCGTCATCTTTCTCCTCTGTGGGGGCATGCGCACTGAAACTCAAGACTTCTTGCCTAAGTCTGCCTCTAACAAAAAATCCACATCCAAAAAGACGGTCGGTAGCAGTCACCGTAGTAGATGTCGCAGTCTTTCAGTTTTCTCTTGCCCGGCCCATCCCATCGCACTTCTTGGATGGCGGTGATGTCTGCATTGTAGCAGTCTAGGGCCTCCGCTAAATGTTCGGCTGCACGTGGTCTATAGAAAGACAGAACATTCCACGTGCAGATCCGAAGTTCGTCAACAGTAAATCCGCCCGTATCCGAGGCTTGTTGTTGCTTCGCAACTAAAAAAGCTTTACGTGGCCGGGAAGTCAACCCGACGGCACGACCCCCAACCTGGAGAACCAGACCCTTACTATATAACTCCAAGGGCGGGGAGCCGTATTAACCGCTCCTTATAGGCCTGAGCTCCCAATATGTCGTAGTAGCCCGTATAAGGTGTTCACTAAGTAGTTCAACCTAACTGGAACTGTAGACGCCACCGTTGATTCTATCTGGATAATTCTTCTGCTGCCACCTGGATGAAGGAGAAGTGCCTTAGTGGGAACACTCCTCCCCCCTCTCTCGTTTGCTTTCCCCTAAAACCGTCCACAGGGATTAGAACCCCATCTTCAGTTAAAGGTACTAGGCACCCGATGTTCACCGCGGGGAGGTGAGAGTGGGAGTTGATAGACAGAGGTTCGCTTTGAAACAAAGCTTGTGGACGCTTGTGTCCTCTTGAATGCACATGTCTACCCTTTGAACATCCCGTAGGCTTCGGTTTGGGCCTTGTTACCCTGGGAGTTTTCTTTGCTTTTTTGAAAACCTCTGAGCTTCATTTTTGCTTCCTCGCAATCGCCTGCATATCATGCTTTTTCTTTTTCCGTCTGAAAACCCAATATTCCTCCCTCTTCTTCTACTTGTATAGCTCGCGAGTAGCTCTGGTCCTTCTATGCAGCGGCACTTTACCTCACCTGTTGTCTGGCTGCATGTACTTGCTGGCATTCTCCGTCGAACCAGGGGTTTCTTCTGTGGTGGTCGTGCAAGGTCCAGGACTCTAGAGGCGGCATTTATGATGGCTTTCTGGCAATACTTCCACTGGTTCTCGATGCTTTAAGTTGGTGGCAAAACACTCTTTAAAAGGGCTCGAGAGACATGAAATTTTCAATGGACCTGGCGGGTTCTTGTGACTTCGAACCTCCTCACAGTATTTCGATGATTTGTAGCTTTGCTTTGTAGCAGTCTAGAGCCTCCACTAAATGTTCGACTGCACGTGGTATAAAGAGAGACAGAACATTCCAAGTGGAGATCCAAAGTTCTTGGTCCTTATTTCGTTTGCGGTAAATCCGTTCGTATCCGAGAATTGTTGTAACTTCGCAACTGAATATCTTTACGTGGCCGGAAGGTCACCCCGATGGCACGACCCCGAACCGGGAAGACCAGGCCCATATTATGACTCCGAGGGCGGGGAGCCGGATTGACCGCTCCTTATATTTTTGAGCTCTCTTGTCCACACCTCTTCAATGGAGATTGTCAATTTCATTGGTGCAGCTTTGCCTTTAAGGTTGGTGATAAAATAACGACACATTTTGAAGATATTGAAAGATTCGTATAGAATTTGATATTTGTTGCTACATAATGTGAACGCTGGCCACTCTACAGAGACGATTTGCAGCTTAAAACCCTTTTATAGCCAAATGGTGGACGCTATCTACCCACATCAGCAACTTCTTAAGAACGTCAATTTCCCTTTAATAAGCAGTCTCCAGCAAGCTGCAAGGGAATTTAATCAAAAATTTAATTAGTAGTTTTTGACACAAACTACAAGAAATTTGAAAAACAAATAGCAATCATCATTTGATGAAACGCCCACCAACCCCATCAAGTTCCTTAAAAAAAAAACATTTATTCATGTTTTTTTATGCTTTATGAATTACCAAAGATAAAGAGCAATCTATCGTTGCTTTTTTTGTAATTTTCTTTCTTTTTATTTTCCCATTCATATATTTTTTTTTTGACAAATTTTCTGTGAACGCAAATGCCATTCATTATTCAATGGAACAGCAAACTAATGAGAGCAAAACTGAGATGGACACACAAGTCCGGCTAATCTCTTGCATCAAGGACTTTGACGTTGCCAACGGCTTGCATTTCTAATTTCTCATTTTCATTTGCTCTTTCTTTTGCTTTCTTTTTTGTTTTTTATTTTAAGGTTTATTTTCTTTCTTTTGAATATTTTTACCATAACCATAAACCGTTGTGGGGCTTAGCGGAATTTACCTCTTTTATGCCACCCCCGCGGCACCACGCCACTTTCATTCAAAAAAAACTGTACTCTGTGATAAAAGCTCTGGTGATAAAGCATCAGCAGCAAGGAACATCAGCAGCAGCCAAATCATTGCGCAAATGTCAGCAGAGTCGGCTTTGTGAGTTGTGAGTTTGAGCTTTCTGCACAATTTAGTGCTCTACACAGAATGCAAAAACACAATCCTATGAGCAGGGTAAACAAATCTGTGAAACATGATGGTTTCCCTTCCGTTTTGCTTCTGTTATGTCGACATTCGTCGACGTTGTCGACGTTGTTGTTTCATGATGGAATACCTACATATGATGTGGGTGGGTGGATGTGGTGTGTAGTTGAAGTTGAATATTGAAAAAGAGTGAAATATGAGTCAATGACGTCACTCCAACAACCAGGTCATCACAAATGTCGGTCACGAAAGAAGTCCTTAACTTTTAGTTTTGCTTGCTTGATGGGTTGTATTATACTCGTAGATAGTGTTGTGGTGGTGTATTTGTTTTTATTTATTTATGTTTTTTTTTTGAGTCGAAAAAGGAAGAGCAAATATTTCTCTTTGAATAAACAACAAGGACTTCGATTAGATGATGATGGCTCAGATGACTATTTTAGTTTATTTTGCATGCTAATAGTTTTTTTTTTTATTTTTTTTCCTAAGAAATACAGCAGATAAATTGGTGGGGTGTTGTAGTTTTTTTTTTAATGTTATTTGTTATTTTAACCTAAATAAATTGATACAGCTCTTGAGTTTCAACAAATAAATTTTTCGTATTTTCACTTTAAATTGAATGTAGAATTTCTTAAGTGCTTTTACTCCAAATAATAACAGATACAAGTTGGTAGTTATGAAACAAAACAAAACAATCTCACTGATAGTAAGGAATCAGTTTGAAAGATCATTGGAAAATTGAAATTAAGACGTTTTCACATACATACACTCTGTGTCATTTGATTTTGATAGTTTTTTTTTGACCTTATGGTGTTTATTGCGATTAATTTTTAATTGAGTTATTTCTTTTTCCTAAAATAATCTTAATTTTTCTTAAAATTATCATCTTCTGATTTAAAAAAGTGATGCTATGATGATATTTATTGAACGACTTCAGTTCGAAACCACAAATTCAACACGATAAAAGCAATAAAAAGAGAAAATAAACGGAAACAAATTAATAGAGGGTTTTTGTCCAACTGTAACTGCAAATTGCAGTTAAAACTACTGTTTTTAAAACCATATTATTCATAATAATTATCAACTTTTCAACTGTCATTTGAATAACCTTTCTTACTTGCAATAAAAATGTTATTCGGGTATTATTAAAATGGGGCACTGTGGCGTATGCGTACTATTGATCAAGTCTATAAAACAGGAAAATAGATGCAAATATGTAGATAATAATAGTTATTTGTTTAGTTATTTTTTTTATTTTCTCAAAACTACAGGACATTTTAGCATACGGCTTTCGGTGTTTGATTGAAAATTGACAAATGCATTCAATACTTAAAACTAAAATTGAACTCATAAACGGAAAATTTTAAGAAAAATTAGTTTGAAAATTACATATTTTTACAAAAACGACTTTATTTACAAATTAAGTCAGATAATGTATAATTGGCTTTAACAGAAGATGCAGCTAGACATTGTAAGTGCAAGTGTTGAAATTGTTTTTTTCTATTTAAAGTCAATTTTTTCTAGAAAATTGCACTTCTCATCTTAACGGGAAATAGACCCCCGCACGATTTTTTCTTAGGTACACTTTTTGACGCAACGGAAGATATTCTACGACTGTAATAAGGAAAAATCTGCTCCACTTGTTTCTTAAAAAGATAACGATAGGTGAAGGAAGTTTAATTTTCAAAAGGATTAAGAATTTCAAGAAATTAAAAATTTTAGATTTCTCAAAAGTTAATAAATTGAAAATTGGACCTTTTAGAACCAAGGTACAAAGATAAGCAGCGGTATCTTTTGTAAAAAACTTTAAATTTTGTTTAAGATTCCTACTTTATCATTTCTGTATGATAAACGGCTCTAAAATTATAAAATAAAGAACAGAAAAAATTCCCATACGCTTTTTATGGAAAACAAAAAGTAGCTATGACTGACCTCTAAATATTTATCTGGAGAACTGACATTTTACCAGGCTTATTATTTCACTAAAATCTTACTACAAAAGAGTGGCTTTGAAAGAGGGTATTAAAGGGCACGGTAGTGCCCAGCCAAGTTCGCGACACTACACCCTTTTTACAGGAACAAACTAAGGTGATTTTAAACCCCCCTCTAACTTCAATATCAATAGAGTCAGAAAGGAAGGTATATCGAGGTCTTCGCTGAGTTAAACCAACTAACCCAGCTTGTTGTCGAGCGAACTCGAGTCCCTGACGTTGCAGGTCAACCCGGGAACACTCTAGACTTGTTTTTTACCTCTGACCCTGATAAATATACTATTAGTGTATTATCGCCTCTAGGCACATCAGACGATTGTGTCATATCTGCCAATTTCTCGTGCCAACAAAACCCAGTTAAAGAACAAAGCCCAAAGAGAACCGTTTGGCAATACGAGAAAGCCAACTGGGACGGTCTCAATGATTTCTTCAGAAACTTTAACTGGTCACTATGCTTCCTCGATAGGGACGTAGACTCCAGCGCAGATATGATTACAAATTTAATTCTTCACGGGATGAGAAACTTTATTCCGAATAGGATAAAGTCTATCAGACCGAAAGAAAATTCATGGTTTGATTCGAGCTGTAAAGAGGTTATCAGGGTTAGAGATGTAAGTTTCCGTTGTTACAAAGCCAACCCTACTGAGGAAAACCGGAATAAGTTCAAACAAGCTAGGAAGACCTGTAACGTTCATATTCAAAGAACCAAATTTTTGCATGACCAAAAACTTCGGCAAAAAATACCCAAAGGCAGTAAAAATTTTTGGTCATTTGTTAAAAACATTCGCAATACTACTTCATCTTCGGTTCCAACGCTCGTCTACAATAACACACCCTACGTCAGCTCACAGATAAAGCCAATTTGCTTGCAGCACAGTTTGCTGTTAATTCGACGCTGCCAGTGAGTGTTATGACTCCGCCTGTACTTGAGAGCGCTAACGATTTCATGGGACGAATCTTCTTTCGCACTCGTGCAGTTGCAAGAGTCCTTAAAGATCTTGATATACACAAATCCGCTGGCCCGGATAGTATCCCTCCTATTGTTCTGAAGAGGTGTTCTTCTACGCTGGCAAAGCCACTGCGTAAGCTTTTCCATCTGTCCTACTCTATAGGTCTCTTCCCGAGTGGATGGAAAACAGCATTTGTCCAGCCTGTCCCTGAAAAAGGCGAATCTTATTCAGCCACCAATTATCGCCCAATTGCACTTACGTCCCTTCTTTCCAAGGTCATGGAAACGCTGATAAACTATCAGCTTAAGAAATATCTCGAAGAACGGAAGCTTCTTAGTGACCGGCAGTA
This sequence comes from Dasysyrphus tricinctus, assembly GCA_963921185.1. NCBI lineage: Eukaryota > Metazoa > Arthropoda > Insecta > Diptera > Syrphidae > Dasysyrphus > Dasysyrphus tricinctus. The sequence continues at coordinate 232,939,939 of OY992530.1, read as the reverse complement.
CGGCTTTCGTAGCAATAGGTCCACTGGTGATCTGATGGTATATCTCACCGAGCAGTGGAACAAATCTTTACATCGTTTTGGAGAAAGTAAGATTGTTGCACTTGATATTTCAAAAGCATTTGATAGAGTTTGGCATCAAGCTCTCTTATCGAATATGCGTGCATTTGGTATCGATGAATCTCTTCTTCGCTGGATTAGAAACTACCTTTCGGACCGCTCAATACAAGTTGTATTGGATGGTTTCAAGTCTGATATTCATAAAATAAATGCTGGTGTGCCCCAGGGCTCCGTTTTGTCTCCGACTCTCTTTCTTATCTTCATCAACGATCTCTTGTCTAAAAATACTAATCCATTAAACTGTTTTGCTGACAACAGTACCCTCAGCTTTTCATATTCGTTTTCAGATTCACATCATTGTCCTTCGGATGTGGAACTTCAACGGCAGCGTATGATTAGCTCATTAAATTCTGATCTCTACAGCATTGTTCAATGGGGAATCAAAAATCGCGCAGAATTTAATGCTTCAAAAACTCAATGCTGTCTCTTGTCGTTAAAGCGGAACCCACCCCCTATGCCGCTATCCATGAGTGGCACTTGCATCGAAGAAACCGAACAGCTTTCAGTCCTCGGTATGTACATCACAGATCACCTTCTGTGGAGTGACCACATATTCGACGTCGCTAAAAACGCTGCTAAGTGTTTGGGTTTCCTTCGACGATGCAAGAAATTTTTCTCTCCTTCTGATCTGGCTACAATCTATAAAGCCTTCATCCGACCCAAGCTTGAGTACAACTCCCACGTCTGGGCAGGTGCTCCTATAACTCACTTGAATCTCTTGGATAGAGTCCAAAATAGAGCCTTAAAAATGATAGGTGATTCATCAATAACGCAATCAATAACATCTCTGAAACACCGTCGCAATGTTTCATGTCTCTCATTATTCTATCGCTACTTTTATAAACAATGTTCTAGTGAAATAGCCAGTTGCATTCCTCCCCTAAAACAATTCAATCGTAATACTCGCGCTTTTGGGAATGCTCATCAGTTTACCCTTGAGCCCAACTTCGGACGTACTCTAAAGTTCAGAGATTCTTTCTTCAGCCGCACAACAAGAATGTGGAATGCTTTACCAGGCTCCATTTTCCCCCCCATTTTAATATTCAAAACTCCAAAACCAATGTGCATCGGTATCTCCTGTTAAATCCTTCCTCATTTTCCTAACGCTCGTACTGTGTACTATAATCATCTTAAGGGAAGTCATAACCCCTTTAGTGCGCGCAAAATATAAAAAAAAAAAAAACTTCAAATTTGCAGTATTTGCTGAGCTGATATAACACAGGGGCTCACGAAATTTCAACTCTTTATCATTAGTAATTCCCGAGATATAAGACTTCAAAAATCGCAAAAACCGTAACTGACTGACTCACTGACTCAGGCTTGTTTCACTCATATTCGGTTTCATTCGGTTTGGTCTGTACTGGGTTCATTTTCGGTCGGACCTGTTAAGTGTGAACCGATGAAAACGGCAAAAATAAAAACCTACACAGTAGACGCTCGATTTAGTGAATCTCGAAATAGTGAACTATCCACAATAGTGAACACACAAAATTTTATATAAAAACGTATTTTGTATAAAAATTTCACGCAAGCATTTAAAATAGTTTGAGAGCTCTGAGGAACTGTTTTTGTTTTTTGTTTTAACCAGATTGAAAGCCTTGTTCAATGCTTAATTAAAATTAAAAACATTCACATCGAACGAAATGTGCATTATGGATCAAATTCGCCTTAAGAAAGCCCTAGAAAACTCCCACTCGAAAAAGTGAACAATCTCGAAACAGTGAACCGGCCTGGTTTTTATTACTTCACTGTATAGAGCGTCTACTGTAGAAACCGAATAGCACCGAACGTCCCCTCGGCACGAATTGGTTTCATTCGGTTTCACACGGGCACACAAACTTAAGCTTGTTTCACACATATGCGGTTTCATTCGGTTCGGTCTGTATTCGGTTCGTCTTCGGTTTCAGTATTGAATTTTCACACATACACGGTTCCTATAAGGTTTTTATTCAAATATCAATTTTAAATTTCCAAAATATCAACAAACTTCAGCACTAGTTGTCAACTCCTAATAAAAACAAACAAAACCTCATAAAACCGAATATGTGTGAACTAGGGTGGTCGTTAAATGGATTTTTTGAGTTTTATTATTTGGATGGGCCTAAATCAGCTCTAAATGAATAAAAAAAAATTCCCTAATTTTTTCAGATTTTTATTTTCATCCCCTATAGTCGCTGTAGGGGTAAATTAAATTTCCCCTTTTTTTTGGAAATTCGAATAAATTTGCCGAAAAATTCAGGGCATGTAGGTGAGAAGTAAACAAGAAAAAAATCCTACCGGAGAGGGGTAATATCTCCCACCGCTTGGAAGGGAGGGCCAATTTAATAAAATAATTACATAAAATAGAAAAAAAAAATAATTAAAAAACAACGGATTTATAGTTGGATACCCAAACTGTACGAAAACATGATAATTTTGATAATATTGAGTGTATAATGATCACGTTACTCCTTTGATCTCGTGATACTAAAATAGTTTTTCACATTTAAGAAAAAAGTGAAAAAACCAGTGAGCGTAAATTTGACATTTTTAAAAACTACGCAAAGATACGCAATTCTATGCAGATCTACGCAAACATACCCAACTCTACGCAGATCTATGTCAATATACGCATCTGTTCGCATATATACGCAAATATACGCCTACGCATACCTATACGCAATTCAACGCAAATATACGCAATCCTACGCAGATCTACGCAAACAAACGCAGTTCTATAAAAATATACGTAATTCTACGCTTACGAAAATCTAGGCAATTGTACGCAGTTCTACGCAACTTTACGCAATTCTACGCAAATTTACATAAATATACGAAACTTTTCGCAAAAATACGCAATTCTACGCAAATCTATGCAAATCTACGCAATTTCACACAGATCTACGCAAATATAAGCATCTGTACGCATATCTACGCAGAAAGAAAACTATCATGATAACATAACAGAAAACGATCGTAAAAGAAAACTATCATGATAGAAAACTATCATGATAGATAGCTATCATGATAGAAAACTCACAGGATAAAAAACTATCATGAAAGAAAACTACCGTGATAGAAAACTATCATGATAGAAAACTACCGCGATAGAAAACTATCATGATTTTGATTGACAGAAAACTATTAAGATAGAAAACTATCATGATAGAAAACTATCATGATAGAAAACTATCATGATAGAAAAATATTGTGATAGAAAACTATCATGATAGAAAACTATCATGATAGAAAACTATCATGATAGAAAACTATTATGATAGAAAACTATCATGATAGAAAACTAACAAGATAGAGAACTATCATGATGGAAAACTATCATGATAGAAAGCTATCATGATAGAAAACTATCGTGATGGAAAACTATGATGATAAAAAACTACCATGATAGAAAACTATCATGATAGAAAACTCCCAAGTAACATTTTTCCTCTCATAAGGCTCTGCCAGATTCTTAGTAGATTATCTTATGGGAGTAAAATATTCTCTGGTAGTCTACTACAAGATTCTTATACGATAGTTATGAGCGTTAAACGGCCTAGTTACTAGAGGCAATTTTCTATCTCATAACAAGAGTAAAAGATTTTATATGAGATTTGATATCTCTTTAACAGATTTTTATTTTTATTACTTCAAAAAACTATTTATTTTTGCAGGAGTATTTATCTTATGAGTGAATCAATAATATTATATGTGAGATGTAATATGGACATTATTATTATAGTTGTTTTTCTCACAATTGGACCAAAATTTGATTGCGGTTGAAAATTTACTGTCTAATATTTACATTTTACCTCCAAAAAAACAAAGCGCTTTCAAAATTATGCATATTTCAATTATTTTTGTTTTATTTTTTCTTATTATTTTTTTTCGCATGTTCACTTTTTTAGCAAAAGAGTATCTTTACGCAGCACTTTGAACTCTCCCCATGTAAAATATTGAATATTTCATTTGTTTCATTGATTATTGTAATTTTTTTTTTTGAAAATTGTTTGTTTTTGTTCTACAACGCAGACATTTTTTTTTGTGTGCATTTTGTTTTTATTTCAACTCCTAATAGCTTCTTGTTATGAAAACTAGTAGAGTATAGCATAGCCGCCGTACATAGCCGCTTATAAGTGTTTTACTATGGGATTAAAAGCATTATAATATGGTTAACAGAGATCAGATTTCATAATAAGATTATTATAAGACTTAAAGTTTATACACTCCTACTAAGGGAGAAAAAACTGATTTCATAATAGACTTAAGCGTTGGGAATTTGAATTTGAAACGAGAGGCAGTCTTATTATAAAATTACTATGAGAGTAATTAAAGTTTCATAACAAGATGTTAATTATAAAGTATAGCTATGGGTTCTAAAAGAACCTTATGAGAGAGAATTTGTAGATTTCGCGAGCTTAACTCTGAAGAGTATGTTAGTTGGGCTATCATGATAAAAAACTATCATGATAGAAAACTATCATAATAGAAAAGTATCATGATAGAAAACTATCATGATAGAACAACATTATGATAGAAAACTATCATGATAGAAAAGTATCATGATAGAAAACTATCATGATAGAACAACATTATGATAGAAAACTATCATGATAGAAAACTATCATGATAGAAAAAAATCATGATAGAAAACTATCATGATAGAAAAATATCGTGATAGAAAACTATCATGATAGAAAACTATTATGATAGAATACTATCATGATAGAAAACTATCATGATAGAAAACTATCATAATAGAAAAGTATCATGATAGAAAACTATCATGATAGAACAACATTATGATAGAAAACTATCATGATAGAAAAGTATCATGATAGAAAACTATCATGATAGAACAACATTATGATAGAAAACTATCATGATAGAAAACTATCATGATAGAAAAAAATCATGATAGAAAACTATCATGATAGAAAACTATCGTGATAGAAAATTATCATGATAGAAAACTATCATGATAGAAAATTATCATGATAGAAAACTACCGTGATAGATAACTATCATGATAGAAAGCTATCATGATAGAAAACTATTATGATAGAAAACTATCGTGATAGAAAACTATCATGATAGAAAATTACCATGATAGAAAACTATCATGATAGAAAACTATCGTGATAGAAAGCTACCATCATAGAAAACTATCATGATAGAATACTATCATGATAGAAAACTATCACGATAGAAAACTATCATGATAGAAAATTATCATGATAGAAATGATAGAAAACTATCATGAAAGAAAACTACCATGATAGAATTTTATCATGATAGAAAACTATCATGATAGAAAACTATGATGATAGAAAACTATCATGATAGAAAACTATGATGGTAGAAAACTATCATGATAGAAAACTATCTTGATAGAAAACTATCATGATTGAAAACTACCATGATAGAAAACTATCATGATAGAAAACTATCAGGATAGAAAACTATCACGATAGAAAACTATCATCATAGAAAACTATCATAATAGAAATGATAAAAAACTATCATGATAGAAAACTACCATGATAGAATCTTATCATGATAGAAAACTATTATGATAGAAAACTATCATGATAGAAAACTATCAAGATAGAAAACTATCATGATAGAAAACAATCATGATAGAAAGCTATCATGATAGAAAACTATCGTGATGCAAAACTATGATGATAAAAAACTACCATGATAGAAAACTATCATGATAGAAAACTATCATGATAAAAACTATCATGATAGAAAACTATCATGATAGAAAAGTATCATGATAAAAAACTATCATGATAGAAAAACATTATGATAGAAAACTATCATGATAGAAAACTATCATGATAGAAAAAAATCATGATAGAAAACTATCATGATAGAAAAATATCGTGATAGAAAACTATCATGATAGAATGCTATCATGATAGAAAACTATCACGATAGAAAACTATCATCATAGAAAACTATCATAATATAAACGATAGAAAACAATCATGATAAAAAACTATCATGATAGAAAATTATCATGATAGAAAACTATCATGATAGAAAACTATCATAATAGAAAACTATCATGATAGAAAGCTATCATGATAGAAAACTATCGTGATAGAAAACTATCTTGATAGAAAACTATCATGATAGAAAACTATCATGATAGAAAACTACCGTGATAGAAAATTATCATGATAGAAAACAATCATGATAGAAAACTATCTTGATAGAAAACTATCATGATAGAAAACTATCATGATAGAAAACTATCATGATAGAAAACTATCAGGATAGAAAACTATCACGATAGAAAACTATCATCTCAGAAAACTATCATAATAGGAATGATAGAAAACTATCATTATAGAAAACTACCATGATAGAATCTTATCATGATAGAAAACTATTATGATAGAAAACCATCATGATAGAAAACTATCAAGATAGAAAACTATCATGATAGAAAACTATCATGATAGAAAGCTATCATGATAGAAAACTATCGTGATGGAAAACTATGATGATAAAAAACTACCATGATAGAAAACTATCATGATAGAAAACTATCATGATAAAAAACTATCATGATAGAAAACTATCATAATAGAATACTATCATGATAGAAAACTATCACGATAGAAAACTATCATCATAGAAAACTGTCATAATATAAATGATAGAAAACTATCATGATAAAAAACTATCATGATAGAAAATTATCATGATAGAAAACTATCATGATAGAAAACTATCATGATAGAAAACTATCATGATAGAAAGCTATCATGATAGAAAACTATCGTGATAGAAAACTATCATGATAGAAAACTATCATGATAGAAAAACATTATGATAGAAAACTATCATGATAGAAAAATATCGTGATAGAAAACTATCATAATAGAATACTATCATGATAGAAAACTATCACGATAGAAAACTATCATCATAGAAAACTGTCATAATATAAATGATAGAAAACTATCATGATAAAAAACTATCATGATAGAAAACTATCATGATAAAAAACATCACGATAGAAATCTATCATGATAGAAAACTATCGTGATAGAAAACTATCATGATAGAAAATTATCATGATAGAAAACTATTATGATAGAAAACTATCAAGATAGAAAACTAACAAGATAGAAAACTATCATGATGGAAAACTATCATGATAGAAAGCTATCATGATAGAAAACTATCGTGATGGAAAACTATGATGATAAAAAACTACCATGATAGAAAACTATCATGATAGAAAACTCCCAAGTAACATTTTTCCTCTCATAAGGCTCTGCCAGATTCTTAGTAGATTATCTTATGGGAGTAAAATATTCTCTGGTAGTCTACTACAAGATTCTTATACGATAGTTATGAGCGTTAAAACGGCCTAGTTACTAGAGGCAATTTTCTATCTCATAACAAGAGTAAAAGATTTTATATGAGATTTGATATCTCTTTAACAGATTTTTATTTTTATTACTTCAAAAAACTATTTATTTTTGCAGGAGTATTTATCTTATGAGTGAATCAATAATATTATATGTGAGATGTAATATGGACATTATTATTATAGTTGTTTTTCTCACAATTGGACCAAAATTTGATTGCGGTTGAAAATTTACTGTCTAATATTTACATTTTACCTCCAAAAAAACAAAGCGCTTTCAAAATTATGCATATTTCAATTATTTTTGTTTTATTTTTTCTTATTATTTTTTTTCGCATGTTCACTTTTTTAGCAAAAGAGTATCTTTACGCAGCACTTTGAACTCTCCCCATGTAAAATATTGAATATTTCATTTGTTTCATTGATTATTGTAATTTTTTTTTTTGAAAATTGTTTGTTTTTGTTCTACAACGCAGACATTTTTTTTTGTGTGCATTTTGTTTTTATTTCAACTCCTAATAGCTTCTTGTTATGAAAACTAGTAGAGTATAGCATAGCCGCCGTACATAGCCGCTTATAAGTGTTTTACTATGGGATTAAAAGCATTATAATATGGTTAACAGAGATCAGATTTCATAATAAGATTATTATAAGACTTAAAGTTTATACACTCCTACTAAGGGAGAAAAAACTGATTTCATAATAGACTTAAGCGTTGGGAATTTGAATTTGAAACGAGAGGCAGTCTTATTATAAAATTACTATGAGAGTAATTAAAGTTTCATAACAAGATGTTAATTATAAAGTATAGCTATGGGTTCTAAAAGAACCTTATGAGAGAGAATTTGTAGATTTCGCGAGCTTAACTCTGAAGAGTATGTTAGTTGGGCTATCATGATAAAAAACTATCATGATAGAAAACTATCATAATAGAAAAGTATCATGATAGAAAACTATCATGATAGAACAACATTATGATAGAAAACTATCATGATAGAAAAGTATCATGATAGAAAACTATCATGATAGAACAACATTATGATAGAAAACTATCATGATAGAAAACTATCATGATAGAAAAAAATCATGATAGAAAACTATCATGATAGAAAAATATCGTGATAGAAAACTATCATGATAGAAAACTATTATGATAGAATACTATCATGATAGAAAACTATCATGATAGAAAACTATCATAATAGAAAAGTATCATGATAGAAAACTATCATGATAGAACAACATTATGATAGAAAACTATCATGATAGAAAAGTATCATGATAGAAAACTATCATGATAGAACAACATTATGATAGAAAACTATCATGATAGAAAACTATCATGATAGAAAAAAATCATGATAGAAAACTATCATGATAGAAAACTATCGTGATAGAAAATTATCATGATAGAAAACTATCATGATAGAAAATTATCATGATAGAAAACTACCGTGATAGATAACTATCATGATAGAAAGCTATCATGATAGAAAACTATTATGATAGAAAACTATCGTGATAGAAAACTATCATGATAGAAAATTACCATGATAGAAAACTATCATGATAGAAAACTATCGTGATAGAAAGCTACCATCATAGAAAACTATCATGATAGAATACTATCATGATAGAAAACTATCACGATATAAAACTATCATGATAGAAAATTATCATGATAGAAATGATAGAAAACTATCATGATAGAAAACTACCATGATAGAATTTTATCATGATAGAAAACTATCATGATAGAAAACTATGATGATAGAAAACTATCATGATAGAAAACTATGATGGTAGAAAACTATCATGATAGAAAACTATCTTGATAGAAAACTATCATGATTGAAAACTACCATGATAGAAAACTATCATGATAGAAAACTATCAGGATAGAAAACTATCACGATAGAAAACTATCATCATAGAAAACTATCATAATAGAAATGATAAAAAACTATCATGATAGAAAACTACCATGATAGAATCTTATCATGATAGAAAACTATTATGATAGAAAACTATCATGATAGAAAACTATCAAGATAGAAAACTATCATGATAGAAAACAATCATGATAGAAAGCTATCATGATAGAAAACTATCGTGATGCAAAACTATGATGATAAAAAACTACCATGATAGAAAACTATCATGATAGAAAACTATCATGATAAAAACTATCATGATAGAAAACTATCATGATAGAAAAGTATCATGATAAAAAACTATCATGATAGAAAAACATTATGATAGAAAACTATCATGATAGAAAACTATCATGATAGAAAAAAATCATGATAGAAAACTATCATGATAGAAAAATATCGTGATAGAAAACTATCATGATAGAATGCTATCATGATAGAAAACTATCACGATAGAAAACTATCATCATAGAAAACTATCATAATATAAACGATAGAAAACAATCATGATAAAAAACTATCATGATAGAAAATTATCATGATAGAAAACTATCATGATAGAAAACTATCATAATAGAAAACTATCATGATAGAAAGCTATCATGATAGAAAACTATCGTGATAGAAAACTATCTTGATAGAAAACTATCATGATAGAAAACTATCATGATAGAAAACTACCGTGATAGAAAATTATCATGATAGAAAACAATCATGATAGAAAACTATCTTGATAGAAAACTATCATGATAGAAAACTATCATGATAGAAAACTATCATGATAGAAAACTATCAGGATAGAAAACTATCACGATAGAAAACTATCATCTCAGAAAACTATCATAATAGGAATGATAGAAAACTATCATTATAGAAAACTACCATGATAGAATCTTATCATGATAGAAAACTATTATGATAGAAAACCATCATGATAGAAAACTATCAAGATAGAAAACTATCATGATAGAAAACTATCATGATAGAAAGCTATCATGATAGAAAACTATCGTGATGGAAAACTATGATGATAAAAAACTACCATGATAGAAAACTATCATGATAGAAAACTATCATGATAAAAAACTATCATGATAGAAAACTATCATAATAGAATACTATCATGATAGAAAACTATCACGATAGAAAACTATCATCATAGAAAACTGTCATAATATAAATGATAGAAAACTATCATGATAAAAAACTATCATGATAGAAAATTATCATGATAGAAAACTATCATGATAGAAAACTATCATGATAGAAAACTATCATGATAGAAAGCTATCATGATAGAAAACTATCGTGATAGAAAACTATCATGATAGAAAACTATCATGATAGAAAAACATTATGATAGAAAACTATCATGATAGAAAAATATCGTGATAGAAAACTATCATAATAGAATACTATCATGATAGAAAACTATCACGATAGAAAACTATCATCATAGAAAACTGTCATAATATAAATGATAGAAAACTATCATGATAAAAAACTATCATGATAGAAAACTATCATGATAGAAAACTATCATGATAGAAAGCTATCATGATAGAAAACTATCGTGATAGAAAACTATCATGATAGAAAACTATCATGATAGAAAGCTATCATGATAGAAAACTATCGTGATAGAAAACTATCTTGATAGAAAACTATCATGATAGAAAACTATCGTGATAGAAAACTATCATGATAGAAAACTATCATGATAGAATACTATCATGATAGAAAACTATCAGGATAGAAAACTATCACGATAGAAAACTATCATCATAGAAAACTATCATAATAGAAATGATAGAAAACTATCATGATAGAAAACTACCATGATAGAATCTTGTCATGATAGAAAACTATCATGATAGAAAACTATGATGATCGAAAACTATCATGATAGAAAAGTATCATGATAGAAAACTATCGTGATAGAAAACTATCATGATAGAAAGCTATCATGATAGAAAACTATCGTGATGGAAAACTATGATGATAGAAAACTATGATGAAAGAAAACTATCATGATAGAAAACTATCATGATAGAATACTATCATGATAGAAAACTATCATGATAGAAAACTATGATGATAGATAACTATGATGATAGAAAACTATCATGATAGAAAACTATCATGATAGAATACTATCATGATAGAAAACTATCATGATAGAAAACTATCGTGATAGAAAACTATCATGATAGAAAACTATCATGATAGAAAACTATCATGATAGAAAACTATCATGATAGAAAACTATCAGGATAGAAAACTATCATGATAGAAAACTATCATCATAGAAAACTATCATAATAGAAATGATAGAAAACTATCATGATAGAAAACTATCATGATAGAAAAGTATCATGAGGGAAAACTATCATGATAGAAAACTATCATGATGGAAAACTATCGTGATAGCGAAGTAACATGATAGAAAGCTATCACAATCTTCGCATACGCAAATCTTCGCAATTATATGCAGTTCTATGCAAACCTATGCAAATAAACGCAATTCTAGGCAGATCTACGCAAAAATACGCAGTTCTTTGCAGATCTGCGCAATTCTAAGCAGATCTAGGTAACTATACGCATATGTACGCATATCTACGCAAATATACGCCTACGCATACCTACGCAAATATACCCAATTCTACGCAGATCCATGCAAATATACGATATCCTACGCAGATATACGCAAACAAACGCAATTCTAGGCAATTAAACGTAGTCCTACGCATATATATGCAAATATACGCAATATTATGCAGATCTACGCAAATCTTCGCAATTTACAAAGTTCTACGCATTTTAACGCAAATATACGCAAATATACGCAATTCTACGCAGATCTACGCAAATCTGCGCAATTTACGCAGTTCTACGCATTTTAACGCAAATATACGCAATTCTTCGCAGATAAGCAAGCAAATACGCAAAAATCAACGCAGGCAGGCCTAGGCATACTCGCAAATATACTCAATTCTTCGCAGATCTACGCAAAAATATACACAATTCTACCGCAGATCTACACAAATATACGCAATTCTATGCAGTTCTACGGAATTATACGTAATTCTACGCAGATCTACGCAAATGTACGAAACTGTACGCAGATACGCAAATGCACCAAGAACGCTAGTTCCACGCATATTCACGCAAATATACGCAATTCTACGCAGTTCAACGCAAACACACGCAATTCTACGCAGATCTACGAAAATGTACGCAACTGTACGCAGATACGAAAATGTACCAACTGTACGCAGTTCCATGCATATTCACGCAAATATACGCAATTCTACGCAGATCTAGATCTACGCAAATCTACGCAAATTTACGCAAATAAACGAAGTTCTAAGCAGATCTACGCAAATATACGCAATTGTTCGCAGATCTACGCAAATATAAGCATCTGTACGCATATCTACGCAAATATACGCAATTCTACGCAGAAAGAAAACTATAATGATAAAAAACTATCATGATAGAAAACTATCATGATAAAAACTATCATGATAGAAAACTATCGTGATAGAAAACTATTATGAAAGAAAACTATCGTGATAGAAAACTATCATGATAGAAAAATATCGTGATAGAAAACTATCATGATAGAAAACTATCATGATAGAAAACTATCGTGATGGAAAACTATCGTGATAGAAAACTATCACGATAGAAAACTATCACGATAGAAAACTATCATGATAGAAAACTATCATGAAAGAAAACTATCATGATAGAAAACTATCATGATAGAAAACTATCCAGATAGAAAACTATCGTGATAGAAAACTATCATGATAGGAAACTATCATGATAAAAAACTATCATGATAGAAAACTATCGTGATAGAAAACTATCATGATAGAAAACTATCATGATAGAAAACTATCACTTTAGAAAACTATCGTGATAGAAAACTATCAAGATAGAAAACTATCATTTTATAAAACTATCGTCATAGAAAACTATCATGATAGAAAACTATCATTATAGAAAACTATCATGAAAGAAATTTATCATGATAGAAAATTATCGTGATAGAAATCTATCATGATAGAAAACTATCATAATAGAAAACTATCGTGATAGAAAACTATCATGATAGAAAACTATCATGATAGAAACCATCATGATAGAAAACTATTATGATAGAAAACTATCATGATAGAAAACTATCGTGATAGAAAACTATCATGATAGAAAACTATCATGAAAGAAAAGTATCAAGATAGAAAACTATCATGATGGAAAACTATCGTGATAGAAAACCATCATGATAGGAAACTATCATGATAGAAAACTATCATGATAGAAAACTATCGTGATAGAAAACTATCATGATAGAAAACTATCATGATAGAAAACTATCGTGATAGAAAACTATCATGATATAAACCATCATGATAGAAAACTATTATGATAGAAAACTATCATGATAGAAAACTATCGTGATAGAAAACTAGCATGATAGAAAACTATCCTGATAGAAAACTATCGTGATAGAAAACTATCATGATAGGAAACTATCATGATAGAAAACTATCATGATAGAAAACTATCATGATAGAAAACTATCGTGATAGAAAACAATCATGATAGAAAACTATCATAATAGAAAACTATCATGATAGAAAACTATCATGATAGAAAACTATCATGATAGAAAACTATCATGATAGAAAACTATCATGATAGAAAACTATCATGATAGAAAACTATCGTGATTGAAAACTATCATGATAGAACACTATCATGATAGAAAACTGTCGTGATAGAAAACTATCATGATAGGAAACTATCATGATAGAAAACTATCATGATAGAAAAGTATCATGATGGAAAACTATCATGATAGAAAACTATCATGATAGAAAACTATCATGATACAAAACTATCTTGATAGAAAACTTTCATGATAGAAAACTATCATGATAGAAAACTATCGTGATAGAAAACTATCATGATAGAAAACTATCATAATAGAAAACTATCATGATAGAAAACTATCATGATAGAAAACTATCATGATAGAAAACTATCATGATAGAAAACTATCATGATAGAAAACTATCATGATAGAAAACTATCATGATAGAAAACTATCATGATAGAAAACTATCATGATAGAAAACTATCATGATAGAAACAATCATGAAAGAAAACTATTATGATAGAAAATTATCATGATAGAAAACTATCATGATAGAAAACTATCGCGATAGAAAACTATCTTGATAGAAAACTATCCTGATAGAAATATATCGTGATAGAAAACTATCATGATAGGAAACTATGATAGAAAACTATCATGATAGAAAACTATCGTGATGGAAAACTATCCTGATAGAAAACTATCGTGATAGAAAACTATCACGATAGAAAACTATCATGATAGAAAACTATCATGATAGAAAACTATCGTGATAGAAAACTATCATGATAGAAAACTATCATGATAGAAAACTATCACTTTAGAAAACTATAGTGATAGAAAACTATCATTTTATAAAACTATCGTCATAGAAAACTATCATGATAGAAAACTATCGTGATAGAAAACTATGATGATAGAAAACTATCATGATAGAAAACTATCGTGATAGAAAACTATCATGATAGAAAACTATCATGATAGAAAACTATCGTGATAGAAAACTATCTTGATAGAAAACTATCCTGATAGAAAACTATCCTGATAGAAAACTATCGTGATAGAAAACTTTCATGATGGAAAACTATCGTGATAGAAAACCATCATGATAGGAAACTATCATGATAGAAAACTATCATGATAGAAAACTATCGTGATAGAAAACTATCATGATAGAAAACTATCATGATAGAAAACTATCGTGATAGAAAACTATCGTGATAGAAAACTAGCATGATAGAAAACTATCCTGATCGAAAACTATCGTGATAGAAAACTATCATGATAGGAAACTATCATGATAGAAAACTATTATGATAGAAAACTATCATGATAGAAAACTATCGTGATAGAAAACTATCATGATAGAAAACTATCATAATAGAAAACTATCATGATAGAAAACTATCATGATAGAAAACTATCATGATAGAAAACTATCATGATAGAAAACTATCATGATAGAAAACTATCATGATAGAAAACTATCGTGATAGAAAACTATCATGATAGAACACTATCATGATAGAAAACTATCGTGATAGAAAACTATCTTGATAGAAAACTATCCTGATAGAAAACTATCGTGATAGAAAACTATCATGATAGGAAACTATCATGATAGAAAACTATCTTGATAGAAAAGTATCATGATAGAAAACTATCATGATAGAAAACTATCATGATAGAAAACTATCATGAAAGAAATTTATCATGATAGAAAATTATCGTGATAGAAATCTATCATGATAGAAAACTATCATAATAGAAAACTATCGTTATAGAAAACTATCATGAGAGAAAACTATCATGATAGAAACCATCATGATAGAAAACTATTATGATAGAAAACTATCATGATAAAAAACTATCGTGATAGAAAACTATCATGATAGAAAACTATCATGATAGAAAAGTATCAAGATAGAAAACTATCATGATGGAAAACTATCGTGATAGAAAACCATCATGATAGGAAACTATCACGATAGAAAACTATCATGATAGAAAACTATCATGATAGAAAACTATCAAGATAGAAAACTATCGTGATAGAAAACTATCATGATAGAAAAGTATCGTGATAGAAAACTATCATGATAGAAAACTATCATGATAGAAAACTATCATGATAGAAAACTATTATGATAGGAAACTATCATGATAGAAAACTATCGTGATAGAAAACTATCGTGATAGAAAACTATCATGATAGAAAACTATCATGATAGAAAGCTATCGTGATAGAAAACTATCATGATAGAAAACTATCATGATAGAAAACTATCGTGATAGAAAACTATCGTGATAGAAAACTATCATGATAGAAAACTATCATAATAGAAAACTATCATGATAGAAAACTATCATAATAGAAAACTATCATGATAGAAAACTATCATGATAGAAAACTATCATGATAGAAAACTATCAAGATAGAAAACTATCGTGATAGAAAACTATCATGATAGAAAAGTATCGTGATAGAAAACCATCATGATAGAAAACTATCATGATAGAAAACTATCAAGATAGAAAACTATCATGATAATAAACTATCGTGATAGAAAATTATCATGATAGGAAACTATCATGATAGAAAACTATCATGATAGAAAACTATCATGATAGAAAACTATCCTGATAGAAAACTATCGTGATAGAAAACTATCATGATAGGAAACTATCATGATAGAAAACTATCATGATAGAAAACTATCAAGATAGAAAACTATCGCGATAGACAACTATCATGATAGAAAACTATCATAATAGAAAACTATCATGATAGAACACTATCATGATAGAAAACTATCATGATAGAAAACTATCATGATAGAAAACTATCATGATAGAAAACTATCGTGATAGAAAACTATCATGATAGAACACTATCATGATAGAAAACTATCGCGATAGAAAACTATCATGATAGAAAACTATCATAATAGAAAACTATCATGATAGAACACTATCATGATAGAAAACTATCATGATAGAAAACTATCATGATAGAAAACTATCGTGATAGAAAACTATCGTGATAGAAAACTATCATGATAGAAAACTATCATGATAGAAAACTATCATGATAGAAATTTATCATGACAGAAAACTTTCATGATAGAAATCTATCACGATAGAAAACTATCATGAATGAAAACTATCATGATAGAAAACTATCACGATAGAAAACTATCAAGATAGAAAACTATCGTGATAGAAAACTATCATGATAGAAAAGTATCGTGATAGAAAACTATCATGATAGAAAACTATCATGATAGAAAACTTTCAAGATAGAAAACTATCATGATAATAAACTATCGTGATAGAAAACTATCATGATAGGAAACTATCATGATAGAAAACTATCATGATAGAAAACTATCATGATAGAAAACTATCCTGATAGAAAACTATCGTGATAGAAAACTATCATGATAGGAAACTATCATGATAGAAAACTATCATGATAGAAAACTATCAAGATAGAAAACTATCGCGATAGAAAACTATCATGATAGAAAACTATCATAATAGAAAACTATCATGATAGAACACTATCATGATAGAAAACTATCATGATAGAAAACTATCATGATAGAAAACTATCATGATAGAAAACTATCGTGATAGAAAACTATCATGATAGAACACTATCATGATAGAAAACTATCGTGATAGAAAACTATCATGATAGGAAACTATCATGATAGAAAACTATCATGATAGAAAACTATCGTGATAGAAAACTATCATGATAGAAAACTATCATGATAGAAAACTATCATGATAGAAAACTATCATGATAGAAATTTATCATGACAGAAAACTTTCATGATAGAAATCTATCACGATAGAAAACTATCATGAATGAAAACTATCATGATAGAAAACTATCACGATAGAAAACTATCATGAAGGCTAACTATCATGATAAAAAACTATCATGATAGAAAACTATGATGATAGAAAACTATCATGATAGAAAAATATCATGGTAGAAAACTATCATGATAGAAAACTATCATGATACAAAACTATCGTGATAGAAAACTATCATGATAGAAATCTATCATGTTGGAAAACTATCATGATAGAAAACTATCATGATAGAAAACTATCAAAATAGAGAACTATAGTGATAGAAAATTTTCATGATAGAAAAGTATCGTGATAGAAAACTATCATGAAAGAAAACTATCATGATAGAAAACTATCATGATAGAAAACTATCATGATAGAAAACTATTATGATAGGAAACTATCATGATAGAAAACTATCGTGATAGAAAACTATCATGATAGAAAACTATCATGATAGAAATCTATCATGTTAGAAAACTATCATGATAAAAAACTATCATGATAGAAAACTATCATGATAGAAAACTATCATGATAGAAAACTATCATGAAAACTATCATGATAGAAAACTATCATGATAGAAAACTATCATGACATATAGCTATCATGATAGAAAACTATCAAAATAGAAAACTATCATGATAGAAAACTATCATGATAGAAAACTATCAAAATAGAGAACTATAGTGATAGAAAATTTTCATGATAGAAAAGTATCGTGATAGAAAACTATCATGATAGAAAACTATCATGATAGAAAACTATCATGATAGAAAACTATCATGATAGAAAACTATTATGATAGGAAACTATCATGATAGAAAACTATCGTGATAGAAAACTATCATGATAGAAAAGTATCGTGATAGAAAACTATCATGATAGAAAACTATCATGATAGGAAACTATCATGATAGAAAACTATCGTGATAGAAAACTATCATGATAGAAAACTATCATGATAGAAAAACTATCATTATAGAAAACTATTATGATATAAAACTATCATGATAGAAAACTATCATGATAGAAAACTATCATGATAGAAAACTATCAAAATAGAGAACTATAGTGATAGAAAATTTTCATGATAGAAAAGTATCGTGATAGAAAACTATTATGAAAGAAAACTATCATGATAGAAAACTATCATGATAGAAAACTATCATGATAGAAAACTATTATGATAGGAAACTATCATGATAGAAAACTATCGTGATAGAAAACTATCATGATAGAAAACTATCATGATAGAAAAACTATCATTATAGAAAACTATTATGATATAAAACTATCATGATAGAAAACTATCATGATAGAAAACTATCGTGATAAGAAACTATCATGATAGAAAACTATCGTGATAGAAAACTATCGTGATAGAAAACTATCGTGATAGAAAACTATCATGATAGAAAACTATCATGATAGAAAACTATCATGATAGAAAACTTTCATGAATGAAAACTATCATGATAGAAAACTATCATGATAGAAAACTATCGTGATAGAAAACTTTCATGATAGAAAACTATCGTGATAGAAAACTATCATGATAGAAAACTATCATGATAGAAAACTATCATGATAGAAAACTATCGTGATAGGAAAGTATCAAGATAGAAAATTATCATGATAGAAAACTATCATGATAGAAAACTATCGTGATAGAAAAGTATCAAGATAAAAAACTATCATGATAGAAAACTATCGTGATAGAAAACTATCATGATAGAAAACTATCATGATAGAAAACTATCATGATACAAAACTATCATGATACAAAACTATCTTGATAGAAAACTATCATGATAGAAAACTATCATGATAGAAAACTATCATGATAGAAAACTATCATGATAGAAAACTTTCATGAAAGGAAACTATCATGATAGAAAACTATCATGATAGAAAACTATCGTAATAGAAAACTATCATGATAGAAAACTATCGTGATAGAAAACTATCATGATAGAAAACTATCATGATAGGAAACTATCATGATAGAAAACTTTCATGATAGAAAACTATCATGATAGAAAACTATCATGATAGAAAACTATCATGATAGAAAACTATCATGATAGAAAACTTTCAAGATAGAAAACTATCGTGATAGAAAACTATCATGATAGAAAAGTATCGTGATAGAAAACTATCATGATAGAAAACTATCATGATAGAAAACTATCATGATAGAAAACTATTATGATAGGAAACTATCATGATAGAAAACTATCGTGATAGAAAACTATCGTGATAGAAAACTATCATGATAGAAAACTATCATGATAGAAAGCTATCGTGATAGAAAACTATCATGATAGAAAACTATCATAATAGAAAACTATCATGATAGAAAACTATCGTGATAGAAAACTATCATGATAGAAAACTATCATAATAGAAAACTATCATGATAGAAAACTATCATAATAGAAAACTATCATGATAGAAAACTATCATGATAGAAAACTATCATGATAGAAAACTATCATGATAGAAAACTATGAAGATAGAAAACTATCGTGATAGAAAACTATCATGATAGAAAAGTATCGTGATAGAAAACTATCATGATAAAAAACTATCATGATAGAAAACTATCAAGATAGAAAACTATCATGATAATAAACTATCGTGATAGAAAACTATCATGACAGGAAACTATCATGATAGAAAACTATCATGATAGAAAACTATCATAATAGAAAACTATCCTGATAGAAAACTATCGTGATAGAAAACTATCATGATAGGAAACTATCATGATAGAAAACTATCATGATAGAAAACTATCAAGATAGAAAACTATCGCGATAGAAAACTATCATGATAGAAAACTATCATAATAGAAAACTATCATGATAGAACACTATCATGATAGAAAACTATCATGATAGAAAACTATCGTGATAGAAAACTATCATGATAGAACACTATCATGATAGAAAACTACCGTGATAGAAAACTATCATGATAGGAAACTATCATGATAGAAAACTATCATGATAGAAAACTTTCATGATAGAAAACTATCGTGATAGGAAAGTATCAAGATAGAAAATTATCATGATAGAAAACTATCATGATAGAAAACTATCGTGATAGAAAAGTATCAAGATAAAAAACTATCATGATAGAAAACTATCGTGATAGAAAACTATCATGATAGGAAACTATCATGATAGAAAACTATCATGATACAAAACTATCGTGATAGAAAACTATCATGATAGAAAACTATCGTGATAGAAAACTATCATGATAGAAAAGTATCGTGATAGAAAACTATCATGATAGAAAACTATCATGATAGAAAACTATCATGATAGAAAACTATTATGATAGGAAACTATCATGATAGAAAACTATCGTGATAGAAAACTATCGTGATAGAAAACTATCATGATAGAAAACTATCATGATAGAAAGCTATCGTGATAGAAAACTATCATGATAGAAAACTATCATAATAGAAAACTATCATGATAGAAAACTATCGTGATAGAAAACTATCATGATAGAAAACTATCATAATAGAAAACTATCATGATAGAAAACTATCATAATAGAAAACTATCATAATAGAAAACTATCATGATAGAAAACTATCATGATAGAAAACTATCATGATACAAAACTATCATGATACAAAACTATCTTGATAGAAAACTATCATGATAGAAAACTATCGTGATAAGAAACTATCATGATAGAAAACTATCGTGATAGAAAACTATCGTGATAGAAAGCTATCATGATAGAAAACTATCATGATAGAAAACTATCATGATAGAAAACTTTCATGAAAGGAAACTATCATGATAGAAAACTATCATGATAGAAAACTATCATGATAGAAAACTATCATGATAGAAAACGATCATGATAGATAACTATCATGATAGAAAACTATTCTGATAGAAAACTATCATGATAGAAAACTATCATGATAGAAAAATATCATGATAGAAAACTATCATGATAGAAAACTATCATGATAGAAAACTATCATGACAGATAGCTATCATGATAGAAAACTATCATGATGAAAACTATCATGATAGAAAACTATCGTAATAGAAAACAATCATGATAGAAAACTATCGTGATAGAAAACTATCATGATAGAAGACTTTCATGATAGAAAACTATCATGATAGAAAACTATCATGATAGAAAACTATCATGATAGAAAACTATCATGACAGATAGCTATCATGATAGAAAACTATCATGATAGAAAACGATCATGATAGATAACTATCATGATAGAAAACTATCATGATAGAAAGCTATCATGATAGAAAACAATCATGATAGAAAACTATCGTGATAGAAAACTATCATGATAGGAAACTATCATGATGAAAACTATCATAATAGAAAACTATCGTGATAGAAAACTATCATGATAGAAAACTATCATGATAGAAAATTATCATGATACAAAACTATCGTGATAGAAAACTATCATGATAGAAAACTATCGTGATAGAAAACTATCATGATAGAAAACTATCATGATAGAAAACTATCATGATTCAAAACTATCGTGATAGAAAACTATCATGATAGAAAACTATCATGATAGAAAACTATCATGGTAGCTAACTATCATGATAAAAAACTATCATGATAGAAAACTATGATGATAGAAAACTATCATGATAGAAAAATATCATGGTAGAAAACTATCATGATAGAAAACTATCATGATACAAAACTATCGTGATAGAAAACTATCGTGATAGAAAACTATCATGATAGAAAACTATCATGAAAGAAAACTATCATGATAGAAAACTATCATGACAGATAGCTATCATGATAGAAAACTTTCATGATAGAAAACGATCATGATAGATAACTATCATGATAGAAAACTATCATGATAGAAAGCTATCATGATAGTTTTCTATCACGATAGAAAACTATCGTGATAGAAAACTATCATGATAGAAAACTATCATGATAGAAAACTATCGTGATAGAAACCTATGATGATAGAAAACTATTATGATAGAAATTTATCGTGATAGAAAACTATCATGATAGAAAACTATCATGATAGAAAACTATCGTGATAGAAAACTATAATGATAGAAAACTATCATGATAGAAAACTATCGTGATAGAAAACAATCATGATAGAAAACTATCATGATAGAAAACTATCGTGATTGAAAACTATCATGATAGAAAACTATCATGATAGAAAACTATTCTGATAGAAAACTATCATGATATAAAACTATCGTGATAGAAAACTATCATGATAGAAAACTATCGTAAAAAAACCTATGATGATAGAAAACTATCATGATAGAAATTTATTATGATAGAAAACTATCATGATAGAAAGCTATCATGATAGAAAACTATCGTGATAGAAAACTATCATGATAGAAAACTATCATGATAGAAAACTATCGTGATAGAAAACTATCATGATAGAAAACTATCATGATAGAAAACTAGCGTTATAGAAAACTATCATGATAGAAAACTATCATGATAGAAAACTATCATGAAAGAAAACTATCATGATAGGAAACTGTCGTGATAGAAAACTATCATTATACAAAACTATCAAGATAGAAAACTATCGTGATAGAAAACTATCATGATAGAAAACTATCGTGATAGAAAACTATCATGATAGAAAACTATCATGATAGAAAACTATCATGATAGAAAACTATCAAGGAAGAAAACTAACGTTATAGAAAACTATCATGATAGAAAACTATCACGACAGAAAACAATCATGATAGAAAACTATCATGATAGAAAACTATCATGATAGAATACTATCGTGATAGAAACCTATGATGATAGAAAACTATCATGATAGAAATTTATCGAGATAGAAAACTATCATGATAGAAAACTATCATGATAGAAAACTATCGTGATAGATCATGATAGTTTTCTATCATGATTAGAAAACTATCGTGATAGAAAACTATAATGATAGAAAACTATCATGATAGAAAACTATCGTGATAGAAAACAATCATGATAGAAAACTATCATGATAGAAAACTATCGTGATTGAAAACTATCATGATAGAAAACTATCATGATAGAAAACTATTCTGATAGAAAACTATCATGATATAAAACTATCGTGATAGAAAACTATCATGATAGAAAACTATCGTAAAAAAACCTATGATGATAGAAAACTATCATGATAGAAATTTATTATGATAGAAAACTATCATGATAGAAAACTATCATGATAGAAAACTATCGTGATAGAAAACTATCATGATAGAAAACTATCATGATAGAAAACTATCGTGATAGAAAACTATCATGATAGAAAACTATCATGATAGAAAACTAGCGTTATAGAAAACTATCATGATAGAAAACTATCATGATAGAAAACTATCATGAAAGAAAACTATCATGATAGGAAACTGTCGTGATAGAAAACTATCATTATACAAAACTATCAAGATAGAAAACTATCGTGATAGAAAACTATCATGATAGAAAACTATCGTGATAGAAAACTATCATGATAGAAAACTATCATGATAGAAAACTATCATGATAGAAAACTATCAAGGAAGAAAACTAACGTTATAGAAAACTATCATGATAGAAAACTATCACGACAGAAAACAATCATGATAGAAAACTATCATGATAGAAAACTATCATGATAGAATACTATCGTGATAGAAACCTATGATGATAGAAAACTATCATGATAGAAATTTATCGAGATAGAAAACTATCATGATAGAAAACTATCATGATAGAAAACTATCGTGATAGAAAACTATCATGATAGAAAACTATCATGATAGAAAACAATCGTGATAGAAAACTATCATGATAGAAAACTATCATAATAAAAAACTATCGTGATAGAAAACTATCATGATAGGAAACTATCATGATAGAAAACTATTATAATAGAAAACTATCGTGATAGAAATCTATCATGATAGAAAACTATCATCATAGAAAACTATCATGATAGAAAACTATCGTGATAGAAAACTATCATCATAGAAAACTATCATGATAGAAAATTATCATGATAGAAAACAATCATGATAGAAAACTATCATGATAGAAATCTATCAAGAAAGAAAACTAACGTGATAGAAAACTATCATGATAGAAAACTATCACGACAGAAAACAATCATGATAGAAAACTATCATGATAGAAAACTATCATGATAGAAAACTATCATGATAGAAAACTATCATGATAGAAAACTATCACGATAGAAAACTATCGTGATAGAAAACTATCATGATAGAAAATTATCATGATAGAAAACTATTCTGATGGAAAACTATCATGATAGAAAATTATCATGATAGAAAACTATCATGATAGAAAACTATCATGATAGAAAACTATTCTGATAGAAAACTATCATGATAGAAAACTATCATAATAGAAAACTATTCTGATAGAAAACTTTCATGATAGAAAACTATCATGATATAAAACTATCGTGATAGAAAACTATCATGATAGAAAACTATCGTAAGAAAACCTATGATGAAAGAAAACTATCATGATAGAAATTTATCGTGATAGAAAACTATCATGATAGAAAACTATCATGATAGAAAACTATCGTGATAGAAAACTATCATGATAGAAAACTATCATGATAGAAAACTATCGTGATAGAAAACTATCATGATAGAAAACTATCATGATAGAAAACTATCATGAAAGAAAACTATCATGATAGAAAACTGTCGTGATAGAAAACTATCATTATACAAAACTATCAAGATAGAAAACTATCGTGATAGAAAACTATCATGATAGAAAACTATCGTGATAGAAAACTATCATGATAGAAAACTATCACGACAGAAAACAATCATGATAGAAAGCAATCATGATAGAAAACTATCATGATAGAAAACTGTCAAGATAGAAGACTTTCATGATAGAAAACTATCAAAAAAGAAAATTATCATGATAGAAAACTATCATGATAGAAAACTATCATGATAGAAAACTATCGTGATAGAAACCTATGATGATAGAAAACTATCATGATAGAAATTTATCGTGATAGAAAACTATCATGATAGAAAACTATCATGATAGAAAACTATCGTGATAGAAAACTATCGTGATAGAAAACTATCATGATAGAAAACTATCGTGATAGAAAACTATCATGATAGAAAACTATCATAATAGAAAACTATCGTGATAGAAATTTATCATGATAGGAAACTATCATGATAGAAAACTATCATGATAGAAAACTATCGTGATAGAAAATTATCATGATACAAAACTATCGTGATAGAAAACTATCATGATAGAAAACTATCATGATAGAAAACTATCATGATAGAAAACTATCATGATAGAAAACTATCATGATAGAAAACTATCATGATAGAAAGCTATCATTATAGGAAACTATCATGATAGAAAACTATCGTGATAGAAAACTATCATGATAGGAAACTATCATGATGAAAACTATCATGATAGAAAACTATCGTGATAGAAAACTATCATGATAGAAAACTATCATGATAGAAAGCTATCGTGATAGAAAACTATCATGATAGAAAACTATCATGATAGAAAACTATCAGGATAGAAAACTATCATGATAGAAAACTATCATGATAGAAAACTATCGTGATAGAAAACTATCATGATAGAAAACTATCATGATAGAAAACTAACATTATAGAAAACTATCATGATAGAAAACTATCTTGATAGAAAACTATCATGATAGAAAACTATCATGATAGAAAACTATCATGATAGAAAACTATCGTGATAGCAAGGTATCATGATAGAAATTTACCACAATCTTCGCATACGCAAATCTACGCAATTATGTGCAGTTCTACGCAAACCTACGCAAGTATATGCAATTCTACGCAGATCTAGGTAACTATACGCATATGTACGCAGATCTACGCAAATATACGCCTACGCATACCTATGTAAATATACGCAATTCTACGTAGATCTATGCAAAAATACGCAATCCTACGCAGATCTACGCAAACAAACGCAATTCTACGCAGTGCTACGCAAATTTTAGCAAATCTAGACAATTGTACGTAGTCCAACGCATATATACGCAAGTATACGCAATTCTTTGCAGATCTTCGTAGATCTACGCAAATCTACGCAATTTACAAAGTTCTACGCATTTTAACGCAAATATATGCAAATCTTCGCAATTCTATGCAGATCTAGGTAGCTATACGCTTAAGTACGCATATCTTCGCAAATATACGCCTACTCATACCTTCTTTATTATACCCCAATTCTACGCAGATCTATGCATATATACGCAATCCTACGCAGATCTACGCAAACAAACTTAATTCTATGCAGTTCTACGCAGATTTACGCAAATCTGGGCAATTGTACGTAGTCCTACGCATATATACGCAAATATACGTAATTCTACGCAGATCTACGCAAATCTACGCAACTTACGAAGTTCTACGCATTTTAACGCAAAAATACGCAATTCTACGCAGATCTAAGCAAATATTTGCAAATCAACGCACGCCTAGGCATACTCGCAAATATACTCAATTCTTCGCAGATCTACGCAAAAATATACACAATTCTACCGCAGATCTACACAAATAGACGTTATTCTACGCAGATCTACTCAAATGTAGGCAACTGTACGCAGATACGCAAATGTACCAAGAACGCTAGTTCCACGCATATTCACGCAAATATACGCAATTCTACGCAGTTCAACGCAAACATACGCAACTCTACGAAGATCTACGCAAATATACGCAACTGTACGCAGATACGCAAAAGTACCAACTGTATGCAGTTCCATGCATATTCATGCAAATATACGCAATTCAACGCAGATCTAGATCTACGCAAATAAACAAAATTCTAAGCAGATTTACGCAAATATACGCAATTGTACGCAGATCTACGCAAATATAAGCATCTGTTCGCATATATGTATACGCAAATATACGCAATTCTACGCAGAAAGAAAACTTTCATGACAGAAAACTATCATGATGAAAAACTATCATGATAGAAAAATATCATGATAGAAAATTATCATCATAGAAAACTATTATGATAGAAAACTATGATGATAGAAAACTATCACGATAGAAAACTATCATGATAGAAAACTATCACGATAGAAAACTATCATGATAGAAAATTGTCAAGATAGAAAACCATCTGATAGAAAACTATCGTGATAGAAAACTATCATGATAGAAAACTATCATGATAGAAAACTATCGTGATAGAAAACTATCATGATAGAAAACTATTGTGATAGAAAACTTTCATGATAGAAAACTATCATGATAGAAAACTATCATGATAGAAAACTATCATGATAGAAAACTATCGTGATAGAAAACTATCATGATAGAAAACTATCATGATAGAAAACTATCATGATAGAAAACTATCATGATAGAAAACTATCATGATAGAAAACTATCGTGATAGAAAACTATCATGATAGAAAACTATCGTGATAGAAAACTTTCATGATAGAAAACTATCATGATAGAAAACTATCATGATAGAAAACTATCATGATAGAAAACTATCATGATAGAAAACTATCATGATAGAAAACTATCGTGATAGAAAACTATCATGATAGAAAACTATCATGATAGAAATTTATCATGATAGAAAACTATCATGATAGAAAACTATCATGATAGAAAACTATCATGATAGAAAACTCAGATGATAGAAAACTATCCTGATAGAAAACTATCCTGATAGAAAACTATCATGATAGAAATTTATCATGATAGAAAACTATCGTGATAGAAAACTATCATGATAGAAAACTATCATGATAGAAAACTATCATGATAGAAAACTATCATGATAGAAAACTATCATGATAGAAAACTATCATGATAGAAAACTATCATGATAGAAAACTATCCTGATAGAAAACTATCATGATAGAAAACTATCATGATAGAAAACTATCATGATAAAAAACTATCATGATAGAAAACTATCATGATAGAAAACTATCATGATAGAAAACTATCATGATAGAAAACTATCATGATAGAAAACTATCATGATAGAAAACTATCGTGATAGAAAACTATCATGATAGAAAAATATCATGATAGAAAACTATCATAATAGAAAACTATCATGATAGAAAACTATCGTGATAGAAAACTATCATGATAGAAAACTACCATGATAGAAAACTATCATGATAGAAAACTATCATGATAGAAAACTATCATGATAGAAAACTATCATGATAGAAAACTATCATGATAGAAAACTATCATGATAGAAAACTATCATGATAGAAAACTATCATGATAGAAAACTATCGTGATAGAAAACTTTCATGATAGAAAACTATCACGAAAGAAAACTATCATGATAGAAAACTGTCATGATAGAAAACTATCCTGATAGAAAACTATCATGATAGAAAACTATCATGATAGAAAACTATTGTGATAGAAAACTATCATGATAGAAAACTATCATGATAGAAAACTATCATGATAGAAAACTACCATGATAGAAAACTATCATGATAGAAAACTATCATGATAGAAAACTATCATGATAGAATACTATCCTGATAGAAAACTATCATGATAGAAAACTATCATGATAGAAAACTATTGTGATAGAAAACTATCATGATAGAAAACTATCCTTATAGAAAACTATCATGATAGAAAACTATCATGATAGAAATTTATCATGATAGAAAACTATCATGATAGAAAACTATCGTGATAGAAAACTATCATGATAGAAAACTATCATGATAGAAAACTATCGTGATAGAAAACTATCATGATAGAAAACTATCATGATAGAAATTTATCATGATAGAAAACTATCATGATAGAAAACTATCATGATAGAAAACTATCATGATAGAAAACTCAGATGATAGAAAACTATCCTGATAGAAAACTATCCTGATAGAAAACTATCATGATAGAAATTTATGATGATAGAAAACTATCGTGATAGAAAACTATCATGATAGAAAACTATCATGATAGAAAACTATCATGATAGAAAACTATCATGATAGAAAACTATCATGATAGAAAACTATCATGATAGAAAACTATCATGATAGAAAACTATCCTGATAGAAAACTATCATGATAGAAAACTATCATGATAGAAAACTATCATGATAAAAAACTATCATGATAGAAAACTATCATGATAGAAAACTATCATGATAGAAAACTATCATGATAGAAAACTATCATGATAGAAAACTATCATGATAGAAAACTATCGTGATAGAAAACTATCATGATAGAAAAATATCATGATAGAAAACTATCATAATAGAAAACTATCATGATAGAAAACTATCGTGATAGAAAACTATCATGATAGAAAACTACCATGATAGAAAACTATCATGATAGAAAACTATCATGATAGAAAACTATCATGATAGAAAACTATCATGATAGAAAACTATCATGATAGAAAACTATCATGATAGAAAACTATCGTGATAGAAAACTTTCATGATAGAAAACTATCATGATAGAAAACTATCATGATAGAAAACTATCATGATAGAAAACTATCATGATAGAAAACTATCATGATAGAAAACTATCGTGATAGAAAACTATCATGATAGAAAACTATCATGATAGAAATTTATCATGATAGAAAACTATCATGATAGAAAACTATCATGATAGAAAACTATCATGATAGAAAACTCAGATGATAGAAAACTATCCTGATAGAAAACTATCCTGATAGAAAACTATCATGATAGAAATTTATCATGATAGAAAACTATCGTGATAGAAAACTATCATGATAGAAAACTATCATGATAGAAAACTATCATGATAGAAAACTATCATGATAGAAAACTATCATGATAGAAAACTATCATGATAGAAAACTATCATGATAGAAAACTATCCTGATAGAAAACTATCATGATAGAAAACTATCATGATAGAAAACTATCATGATAAAAAACTATCATGATAGAAAACTATCATGATAGAAAACTATCATGATAGAAAACTATCATGATAGAAAACTATCATGATAGAAAACTATCATGATAGAAAACTATCGTGATAGAAAACTATCATGATAGAAAAATATCATGATAGAAAACTATCATAATAGAAAACTATCATGATAGAAAACTATCGTGATAGAAAACTATCATGATAGAAAACTACCATGATAGAAAACTATCATGATAGAAAACTATCATGATAGAAAACTATCATGATAGAAAACTATCATGATAGAAAACTATCATGATAGAAAACTATCATGATAGAAAACTATCATGATAGAAAACTATCATGATAGAAAACTATCATGATAGAAAACTATCGTGATAGAAAACTTTCATGATAGAAAACTATCACGAAAGAAAACTATCATGATAGAAAACTGTCATGATAGAAAACTATCCTGATAGAAAACTATCATGATAGAAAACTATCATGATAGAAAACTATTGTGATAGAAAACTATCATGATAGAAAACTATCATGATAGAAAACTATCATGATAGAAAACTACCATGATAGAAAACTATCATGATAGAAAACTATCATGATAGAAAACTATCATGATAGAATACTATCCTGATAGAAAACTATCATGATAGAAAACTATCATGATAGAAAACTATTGTGATAGAAAACTATCATGATAGAAAACTATCCTTATAGAAAACTATCATGATAGAAAACTATCATGATAGAAATTTATCATGATAGAAAACTATCATGATAGAAAACTATCGTGATAGAAAACTATCATGATAGAAAACTATCATGATAGAAAACTATCATGATAGAAATCTATCATGATAGGAAACTATCATGATGAAAACTATCGTGATAGAAAACTATCATGATAGAAAACTATCATGATAGAAAACTATCATGATAGAAAACTATCATGATAGAAAACTATCGTGATAGAAAACTATCATGATAGAAAACTATCATGATAGAAAACTATCATGATAGAAAACTATCATGATAGAAATTTATCGTGATAGAAAACTATCCTGATAGAAAACTATCATAATAGAAAACTATCATGATAGAAAACTATCATGATAGAAAACTATCATGATAGAAAACTATCATGATAGAAAACTATCATGATAGGAAACTATCATGATGAAAACTATCTTGATAGAAAACTATCATGATAGAAAACTATCATGATAGAAAACTATTATGATAGAAAACTATCATGATAGAAAACTATCATGATAGATAACTATCGTGATAGAAAACTATCATGATAGAAAACTATCATGATAGAAATTTATCATGATAGAAAACTATCATGAAAGAAAACTATCGTGATAGAAAACTATCATGATAGAAAACTATCATGATAGAAAACTATCATGATAGAAAACTATCGTGATAGAAAACTATCATGATAGAAAACTATCATGATAGAAATTTATCATGATAGAAAACTATCATGATAGAAAACTATCGTGATAGAAAACTATCGTGATAGAAAACTATCATGATAGAAAACTATCGTGATAGAAAACTATCATGATAGAAAACTATCATAATAGAAATTTATCATGATAGGAAACTAGAACTGCGTAGAACTGCGTAAATTGCGTAGATTTGCGTAGATCTGCGTAGAATTGCGTATATTTGCGTATATATGCGTAGGACCACATACAATTGCCTAGATTTGCGTAAATCTGCGTAGAACTGCGTAGAATTGCGTTTTGTTTGCGTAGATCTGCGTAGGATTGCGTATATTTGCATAGATCTGCGTAGAATTGGGTATATTTGCATAGGTTTGCGTAGAACTGCATACAATTGCGAAAATTTGCGTATGCGAAGATTGTGATAGCTTTCTATCATGATACTTTGCTATCACGATAGTCTTCCATCATGATAGTTTTCTATCATGATAGTTTTCTATCACAATAGTTTTCTATCATGATGGTTTTCTATCATGATAGTTTTCTATCATGATAGTTTTCTATCATGATAGTTTTCTATCACGATAGTTTTCTATCATGATAATTTTCTATCATGATAGTTTTCTATCGCGATAGTTTTCTATCATGATAGTTTTCTATCATGATAGTTTTCTATCACGATAAATTTCTATCATGATAGTTTTCTATCATCATAGGTTTCTATCACGATAGTTTTCTATCATGATAGTTTTCTATTATGATAGTTTTATCTCATGATATTTTTCTATCATGATAGTTTTCTATCACGATAGTTTTCTATCATGATAGTTTTCTATCATGATAGTTTTCTATCATGATAGTTTTCTATCATGATAGTTTTCTATCATGATAGTTATTTATCATGATAGTTTTCTATCATGATAGTTTTCTATCATGATAGTTTTCTATCAGGAAAGTTTTCTATCATGATAGTTTTCTATCATGATAGTTTTCTATCATGATAGTTTTCTATAATGAAAGTTTTCTATTACGATAGTTTTCTATCATGATAGTTTTCTATCACGATAGTTTTCTATCATGATAGTTTTCTATCATGATAGTTTTCTATCATGATAGTTTTCTATCACGATAGTTTTCTATCATGATAGTTTTCTATCATGATAGTTTTCTATCAGGATAGTTTTCTATCATGATAGTTTTCTATCATGATAGTTTTCTATCATGATAGTTTTCTATCATGATAGTTTTCTATCATGAAAGTTTTCTATCACGATAGTTTTCTATCATGATAGTTTTCTATCACGATAGTTTTCTATCATGATAGTTTTCTATCATGATAGTTTTCTATTATGATAGTTTTATCTCATGATATTTTTCTATCATGATAGTTTTCTATCACGATAGTTTTCTATCATGATAGTTTTCTATCGTGATAGTTTTCTATCATGATAGTTTTCTATCATGATAGTTTTCTATCATGATAGTTTTCTGTCATGATAGTTTTCTATCATGATATTTAGTTTTCTATCACGATAGTTTTCTATCATGATAGTTTTCTATCATGATAGTTTTCTGTCACGATAGTTTTCTATCATGATAGTTTTCTATCATGATAGTTTTCTATCATGATAGTTTTTTATCATGATAGTTTTCTATCATGATAGTTTTCTATCACGATAGTTTTCTATCATGATAGTTTTCTATCGTGATAGTTTTCTATCATGATAGTTTTCTATCATGATAGTTTTCTATCATGATAGTTTTCTGTCATGATAGTTTTCTATCATGATATTTAGTTTTCTATCGCGATAGTTTTCTATCATGATAGTTTTCTATCATGATAGTTTTCTGTCACGATAGTTTTCTATCATGATAGTTTTCTATCATGATAGTTTTCTATCACGATAGTTTTCTATCATGATAGTTTTCTATCACGATAATTTTCTATCATGATAGTTTTCTATCACGATAGTTTTCTATCATGATAGTTTTCTATCACGATAGTTTTCTATCATGATAGTTTTCTATCATGATAGTTTTCTATCAGGATAGTTTTCTATCATGATAGTTTTCTATCATGATAGTTTTCTATCATGATAGTTTTCTATCATGATAGTTTTCTATCACGATAGATTTCTATCATGATAGTTTTCTATCATGATAGTTTTTTATTACGATAGTTTTCTATCATGATAGTTTTCTATCATGATAGTTTTCTATCACGATAGTTTTCTATCATGATAGTTTTCTATCATTATAGTTTTCTATCATGATAGTTTTCTATCATGATAGTTTTCTATCATGATAGTTTTCTATCATGATAGTTTTCTATCACGATAATTTTCTATCATGATAGTTTTCTATCACGATAGTTTTCTATCATGATAGTTTTCTATCGTGATAGTTTTCTATCATGATAGTTTTCTATCATGATAGTTTTCTATCATGATAGTTTTCTGTCATGATAGTTTTCTATCATGATATTTAGTTTTCTATCACGATAGTTTTCTATCATGATAGTTTTCTATCATGATAGTTTTCTGTCACGATAGTTTTCTATCATGATAGTTTTCTATCATGATAGTTTTCTATCATGATAGTTTTTTATCATGATAGTTTTCTATCATGATAGTTTTCTATCACGATAGTTTTCTATCATGATAGTTTTCTATCGTGATAGTTTTCTATCATGATAGTTTTCTATCATGATAGTTTTCTATCATGATAGTTTTCTGTCATGATAGTTTTCTATCATGATATTTAGTTTTCTATCACGATAGTTTTCTATCATGATAGTTTTCTATCATGATAGTTTTCTGTCACGATAGTTTTCTATCATGATAGTTTTCTATCATGATAGTTTTCTATCACGATAGTTTTCTATCATGATAGTTTTCTATCACGATAATTTTCTATCATGATAGTTTTCTATCACGATAGTTTTCTATCATGATAGTTTTCTATCACGATAGTTTTCTATCATGATAGTTTTCTATCGTGATAGTTTTCTATCGTGATAGTTTTCTATCATCATAGTTTTCTATCATGATAGTTTTCTATGATGATAGTTTTCTATCATGATATTTTTCTATCATGATAGTTTTTATCATGATAGTTTTCTATCATGATAGTTTTTTATCATGATAGTTTTCTTTCTGCGTAGAATTGCGTATATTTGCGTAGATATGCGTACAGATGCTTATATTTTCGTAGATCTGCTTAGAATTTCGATTATTTGCGTAAATTTGCGTAGATTTGCGTAGATCTAGATCTGCGTAGAATTGCGTATATTTGCGTGAATATGCATGGATCTGCGTACAGTTGGTACATTTGCGTATCTGCGTACAGTTGCGTACATTTGCGTAGATCTGCGTAGAGTTGCGTATGTTTGCGTTGAACTGCGTAGAATTGCGTATATTTGCGTGAATATGCGTGGAACTAGCGTTCTTGGTACATTTGCGTATCTGCGTACAGTTGCGTACATTTGCGTAGATCTGCGTAGAAATACGTATAATTGCGTAGAACTGCATAGAATTTCTTATATTTGTATAGATCTGCGGTAGAATTGTGTATATTTTTGCGTAGATCTGCGAAGAATTGAGTTTATTTGCGGGTGCTTAGGCCTGCGTTGATTTGCCTATATTTGCTTAGATCTGTGTAGAATTTCGTATATTTGCGTTAAAATGCGTAGAACTGCGTAAATTGCGTAGATTTGCGTAGATCTGCGTAGAATTGCGTATATTTGCGTATATATGCGTAGGACCACATACAATTGCCTAGATTTGCGTAAATCTGCGTAGAACTGCGTAGAATTGCGTTTTGTTTGCGTAGATCTGCGTAGGATTGCGTATATTTGCATAGATCTGCGTAGAATTGGGTATATTTGCATAGGTTTGCGTAGAACTGCATACAATTGCGAAAATTTGCGTATGCGAAGATTGTGATAGCTTTCTATCATGATACTTTGCTATCACGATAGTCTTCCATCATGATAGTTTTCTATCATGATAGTTTTCTATCACAATAGTTTTCTATCATGATGGTTTTCTATCATGATAGTTTTCTATCATGATAGTTTTCTATCATGATAGTTTTCTATCACGATAGTTTTCTATCATGATAATTTTCTATCATGATAGTTTTCTATCGCGATAGTTTTCTATCATGATAGTTTTCTATCATGATAGTTTTCTATCACGATAAATTTCTATCATGATAGTTTTCTATCATCATAGGTTTCTATCACGATAGTTTTCTATCATGATAGTTTTCTATTATGATAGTTTTATCTCATGATATTTTTCTATCATGATAGTTTTCTATCACGATAGTTTTCTATCATGATAGTTTTCTATCATGATAGTTTTCTATCATGATAGTTTTCTATCATGATAGTTTTCTATCATGATAGTTATTTATCATGATAGTTTTCTATCATGATAGTTTTCTATCATGATAGTTTTCTATCAGGAAAGTTTTCTATCATGATAGTTTTCTATCATGATAGTTTTCTATCATGATAGTTTTCTATAATGAAAGTTTTCTATTACGATAGTTTTCTATCATGATAGTTTTCTATCACGATAGTTTTCTATCATGATAGTTTTCTATCATGATAGTTTTCTATCATGATAGTTTTCTATCACGATAGTTTTCTATCATGATAGTTTTCTATCATGATAGTTTTCTATCAGGATAGTTTTCTATCATGATAGTTTTCTATCATGATAGTTTTCTATCATGATAGTTTTCTATCATGATAGTTTTCTATCATGAAAGTTTTCTATCACGATAGTTTTCTATCATGATAGTTTTCTATCACGATAGTTTTCTATCATGATAGTTTTCTATCATGATAGTTTTCTATCACGATAGTTTTCTATCAGATGGTTTTCTATCTTGACAATTTTCTATCATGATAGTTTTCTATCGTGATAGTTTTCTATCATGATAGTTTTCTATCGTGATAGTTTTCTATCATCATAGTTTTCTATCATGATAGTTTTCTATGATGATAATTTTCTATCATGATATTTTTCTATCATGATAGTTTTTCATCATGATAGTTTTCTATCACGATAGTTTTCTATCAGATGGTTTTCTATCTTGACAATTTTCTATCATGATAGTTTTCTATCGTGATAGTTTTCTATCATGATAGTTTTCTATCGTGATAGTTTTCTATCGTGATAGTTTTCTATCATCATAGTTTTCTATCATGAAAGTTTTCTATCACGATAGTTTTCTATCATGATAGTTTTCTATCACGATAGTTTTCTATCATGATAGTTTTCTATCATGATAGTTTCCTATCATGATAAATTTCTATTATGATAGTTTTCTATCATGATAATTTTCTATCACGATAGTTTTCTATCATGATAGTTTTCTATCACGATAGTTTTCTATCACGATAGTTTTCTATCATGATAGTTTTCTATCATGATAAATTTCTATCATGATAGTTTTCTATCATGATAGTTTTCTATCACGATAGTTTTCTATCATGATAGTTTTCTATCATGATAGTTTTCTATCATGATAGTTTTCTATCACGATAGTTTTCTTTCATGATAGTTTTCTATCATGATAAATTTCTATCATGATAGTTTTCTATCATGATAGTTTTCTATCACGATAGTTATCTATCATGATAGTTTTCTATCATGATAGTTTTCTATCATAATAGTTTTCTATCATGATAGTTTTCTATCATGATAGTTTTCTATCAAGATAGTTTTCATCATGATAGTTTCCTATCATGATAGTTTTCTATCATGATAGTTTTCTATCATGATAGTTTTCTATCATGATAGTTTTCTATCATGATAGTTTTCTATTATGATAGTTTTCTATCAGGATAGTTTTCTATCACGATAAATTTCTATCATGATAGTTTTCTATCATGATAGTTTTCTATCATGATAGTTTTCTATCATGATAGTTTTCTATCACGATAGTTTTCTATCATGATAGTTTTCTATCATGATAGTTTTCTATCATGATAGTTTTCTATCATGATAGTTTTCTATCACGATAGTTTTCATCATGATAGTTTCCTATCATGATAGATTTCTATCATGATAGTTTTCTATCATGATAGTTTTCTATCATGATAGTTTTCTATCACGATAGTTTTCTATCATGATAGTTTTCTATCATGATAAATTTCTATCATGATAGTTTTCTATCATGATAGTTTTCTATAAGGATAGTTTTCTATCATGATAGTTTTCTATCACAATAGTTTTCTATCATGATAGTTTTCTATCATGATAGTTTTCTATCAGGATAGTATTCTATCATGATAGTTTTCTATCATGATAGTTTTCTATCATGATAGTTTTCTATCATGGTAGTTTTCTATCATGATAGTTTTCTATCATGATAGTTTTCTATCATGATAGTTTTCTATCACAATAGTTTTCTATCATGATAGTTTTCTATCATGATAGTTTTCTATCAGGATAGTTTTCTATCATGACAGTTTTCTATCATGATAGTTTTCTTTCGTGATAGTTTTCTATCATAATTCTATCATAATAGAAAACTATCATGATAGAAAACTATCATGATAGAAAACTATCATGATAGAAAACTATCGTGATAGAAAACTTTCATGATAGAAAACTATCACGAAAGAAAACTATCATGATAGAAAACTGTCATGATAGAAAACTATCCTGATAGAAAACTATCATGATAGAAAACTATCATGATAGAAAACTATTGTGATAGAAAACTATCATGATAGAAAACTATCATGATAGAAAACTATCATGATAGAAAACTACCATGATAGAAAACTATCATGATAGAAAACTATCATGATAGAAAACTATCATGATAGAATACTATCCTGATAGAAAACTATCATGATAGAAAACTATCATGATAGAAAACTATTGTGATAGAAAACTATCATGATAGAAAACTATCCTTATAGAAAACTATCATGATAGAAAACTATCATGATAGAAATTTATCATGATAGAAAACTATCATGATAGAAAACTATCGTGATAGAAAACTATCATGATAGAAAACTATCATGATAGAAAACTATCATGATAGAAATCTATCATGATAGGAAACTATCATGATGAAAACTATCGTGATAGAAAACTATCATGATAGAAAACTATCATGATAGAAAACTATCATGATAGAAAACTATCATGATAGAAAACTATCGTGATAGAAAACTATCATGATAGAAAACTATCATGATAGAAAACTATCATGATAGAAAACTATCATGATAGAAATTTATCGTGATAGAAAACTATCCTGATAGAAAACTATCATAATAGAAAACTATCATGATAGAAAACTATCATGATAGAAAACTATCATGATAGAAAACTATCATGATAGAAAACTATCATGATAGGAAACTATCATGATGAAAACTATCTTGATAGAAAACTATCATGATAGAAAACTATCATGATAGAAAACTATTATGATAGAAAACTATCATGATAGAAAACTATCATGATAGATAACTATCGTGATAGAAAACTATCATGATAGAAAACTATCATGATAGAAATTTATCATGATAGAAAACTATCATGAAAGAAAACTATCGTGATAGAAAACTATCATGATAGAAAACTATCATGATAGAAAACTATCATGATAGAAAACTATCGTGATAGAAAACTATCATGATAGAAAACTATCATGATAGAAATTTATCATGATAGAAAACTATCATGATAGAAAACTATCGTGATAGAAAACTATCGTGATAGAAAACTATCATGATAGAAAACTATCGTGATAGAAAACTATCATGATAGAAAACTATCATAATAGAAATTTATCATGATAGGAAACTATCATGATAGAAAACTATCATGATAGAAAACTATCGTGATAGAAAACTATCATGATAGAAAACTATCGTGATAGAAAACTTTCATGATAGAAAACTATGATGATAGAAAACTATCACGATAGAAAACTATCACGATAGAAAACTATCATGATAGAAAACTATCACGATAGAAAACTATCATGATAGAAAATTGTCAAGATAGAAAACCATCTGATAGAAAACTATCGTGATAGAAAACTATCATGATGAAAAACTATCATGATAGAAAAATATCATGATAGAAAATTATCATCATAGAAAACTATCATGATAGAAAACTATGATGATAGAAAACTATCACGATAGAAAACTATCATGATAGAAAACTATCACGATAGAAAACTATCATGATAGAAAATTGTCAAGATAGAAAACCATCTGATAGAAAACTATCGTGATAGAAAACTATCATGATAGAAAACTATCATGATAGAAAACTATCGTGATAGAAAACTATCATGATAGAAAACTATCGTGATAGAAAACTTTCATGATAGAAAACTATCATGATAGAAAACTATCATGATAGAAAACTATCATGATAGAAAACTATCATGATAGAAAACTATCCTGATAGAAAACTATCATGATAGAAAACTATCATGATAGAAAACTATCGTGATAGAAAACTATCATGATAGAAAACTATCATGATAGAAAACTATCATGATAGAAAACTATCGTGATAGAAAACTATCATGATAGAAAACTATCGTAATAGAAAACTTTCATTATAGAAAACTATCATGATAGAAAACTATCATGATAGAAAACTATCATGATAGAAAACTTTCCTGATAGAAAACTATCATGATAGAAAACTATCATGATAGAAAACTATCATGATAAATAACTATCATGATAGAAAACTATCATGATAGAAAACTATCATGATAGAAAACTATCATGATAGAAAACTATCATGATAGAAAACTATCGTGATAGAAAACTATCATGATAGAAAAATATCATGAGATAAAACTATCATAATAGAAAACTATCATGATAGAAAACTATCGTGATAGAAACCTATGATGATAGAAAACTATCATGATAGAAATTTATCGTGATAGAAAACTATCATGATAGAAAACTATCATGATAGAAAACTATCGCGATAGAAAACTATCATGATAGAAAATTATCATGATAGAAAACTATCGTGATAGAAAACTATCATGATAGAAAACTATCATGATAGAAAACTATCATGATAGAAAACCATCATGATAGAAAACTATTGTGATAGAAAACTATCATGATAGAAAACTATCATGATGGAAGACTATCGTGATAGCAAAGTATCATGATAGAAAGCTATCACAATCTTCGCATACGCAAATTTTCGCAATTGTATGCAGTTCTACGCAAACCTATGCAAATATACCCAATTCTACGCAGATCTATGCAAATATACGCAATCCTACGCAGATCTACGCAAACAAAACGCAATTCTACGCAGTTCTACGCAGATTTACGCAAATCTAGGCAATTGTATGTGGTCCTACGCATATATACGCAAATATACGCAATTCTACGCAGATCTACGCAAATCTACGCAATTTACGCAGTTCTACGCATTTTAACGCAAATATACGAAATTCTACACAGATCTAAGCAAATATAGGCAAATCAACGCAGGCCTAAGCACCCGCAAATAAACTCAATTCTTCGCAGATCTACGCAAAAATATACACAATTCTACCGCAGATCTATACAAATATAAGAAATTCTATGCAGTTCTACGCAATTATACGTATTTCTACGCAGATCTACGCAAATGTACGCAACTGTACGCAGATACGCAAATGTACCAAGAACGCTAGTTCCACGCATATTCACGCAAATATACGCAATTCTACGCAGTTCAACGCAAACATACGCAACTCTACGCAGATCTACGCAAATGTACGCAACTGTACGCAGATACGCAAATGTACCAACTGTACGCAGATCCATGCATATTCACGCAAATATACGCAATTCTACGCAGATCTAGATCTACGCAAATCTACGCAAATTTACGCAAATAATCGAAATTCTAAGCAGATCTACGAAAATATAAGCATCTGTACGCATATCTACGCAAATATACGCAATTCTACGCAGAAAGAAAACTATCATGATAAAAAACTATCATGATAGAAAACTATCATGATAAAAACTATCATGATAGAAAAATATCATGATAGAAAACTATCATCATAGAAAACTATCATGATAGAAAACTATGATGATAGAAAACTATCACGATAGAAAACTATCACGATAGAAAACTATCATGATAGAAAACTATCGTGATAGAAAACTATCATGATAGAAAACTATCGTGATAGAAAACTATCATGATAGAAAATTATCGTGATAGAAAACTATCATGATAGAAAACTATCGTGATAGAAAACTATCATGATAGAAAACTATCATGATAGAAAACTATCGTGACAGAAAACTATCATGATAGAAAACTATCATGATAGAAAACTATCGTGATAGAAAACTAAATATCATGATAGAAAACTATCATGACAGAAAACTATCATGATAGAAAACTATCATGATAGAAAACTATCATGATAGAAAACTATCACGATAGAAAACTATCATGATAGAAAACTATCGTGATAGAAAACTATCATGATAGAAAACTATCATGATAAAAAACTATCATGATAGAAAACTATCATGATAGAAAACTATCATGATAGAAAACTATCGTGACAGAAAACTATCATGATAGAAAACTATCATGATAGAAAACTATCGTGATAGAAAACTAAATATCATGATAGAAAACTATCATGACAGAAAACTATCATGATAGAAAACTATCATGATAGAAAACTATCATGATAGAAAACTATCACGATAGAAAACTATCATGATAGAAAACTATCGTGATAGAAAACTATCATGATAGAAAATTATCGTGATAGAAAACTATCATGATAGAAAACTATCATGATAGAAAACTATCATGATAGAAAACTATCATGATAGAAAACTATAATGATAGAAAACTATCATGATAGAAAACTATCGTGATAGAAAACTATCATGATAGAAAACTATCATGATAGAAAACTATCGTAATAAAAAACTATCATGATAGAAAACTATCATGATAGAAATCTATCGTGATAGAAAACTATCATGATAGAAAACTATCATGATAGAAAACTATCATGATAGAAAACTATCATGATAGAAAACTATCCTGATAGAAAACTATCATGATAGAAAACTATCATGATAGAAAACTATCGTGATAGAAAACTATCATGATAGAAAACTATCGTGATAGAAAACTATCATGATAGAAAATTATCGTGATAGAAAACTATCATGATAGAAAACTATCGTGATAGAAAACTATCATGATAGAAAACTATCATGATAGAAAACTATCGTGACAGAAAACTATCATGATAGAAAACTATCATGATAGAAAACTATCGCGATAGAAAACTAAATATCATGATAGAAAACTATCATGACAGAAAACTATCATGATAGAAAACTATCATGATAGAAAACTATCATGATAGAAAACTATCACGATAGAAAACTATCATGATAGAAAACTATCGTGATAGAAAACTATCATGATAGAAAACTATCATGATAAAAAACTATCATGATAGAAAACTATCATGATAGAAAACTATCATGATAGAAAACTATCGTGACAGAAAACTATCATGATAGAAAACTATCATGATAGAAAACTATCGTGATAGAAAACTAAATA
The DNA here is from genome assembly GCA_963921185.1 of Dasysyrphus tricinctus. NCBI lineage: Eukaryota > Metazoa > Arthropoda > Insecta > Diptera > Syrphidae > Dasysyrphus > Dasysyrphus tricinctus. The sequence continues at coordinate 232,895,859 of OY992530.1, read as the reverse complement.
TCATGATAGAAAACTATCATGACAGAAAACTATCATGATAGAAAACTATCATGATAGAAAACTATCATGATAGAAAACTATCACGATAGAAAACTATCATGATAGAAAACTATCGTGATAGAAAACTATCATGATAGAAAAATATCATGAGATAAAACTATCATAATAGAAAACTATCATGATAGAAAACTATCATGATAGAAAACTATCGTGATAGAAAACTATCATGATAGAAAACTATCGTGATAGAAAACTTTCATGATAGAAAACTATCATGATAGAAAACTATCATGATAGAAAACTATCATGATAGAAAACTATCATGATAGAAAACTATCCTGATAGAAAACTATCATGATAGAAAACTATCATGATAGAAAACTATCGTGATAGAAAACTATCATGATAGAAAACTATCATGATAGAAAACTATCATGATAGAAAACTATCGTGATAGAAAACTATCATGATAGAAAACTATCGTAATAGAAAACTTTCATTATAGAAAACTATCATGATAGAAAACTATCATGATAGAAAACTATCATGATAGAAAACTTTCCTGATAGAAAACTATCATGATAGAAAACTATCATGATAGAAAACTATCATGATAAATAACTATCATGATAGAAAACTATCATGATAGAAAACTATCATGATAGAAAACTATCATGATAGAAAACTATCATGATAGAAAACTATCGTGATAGAAAACTATCATGATAGAAAAATATCATGAGATAAAACTATCATAATAGAAAACTATCATGATAGAAAACTATCGTGATAGAAACCTATGATGATAGAAAACTATCATGATAGAAATTTATCGTGATAGAAAACTATCATGATAGAAAACTATCATGATAGAAAACTATCGCGATAGAAAACTATCATGATAGAAAATTATCATGATAGAAAACTATCGTGATAGAAAACTATCATGATAGAAAACTATCATGATAGAAAACTATCATGATAGAAAACCATCATGATAGAAAACTATTGTGATAGAAAACTATCATGATAGAAAACTATCATGATGGAAGACTATCGTGATAGCAAAGTATCATGATAGAAAGCTATCACAATCTTCGCATACGCAAATTTTCGCAATTGTATGCAGTTCTACGCAAACCTATGCAAATATACCCAATTCTACGCAGATCTATGCAAATATACGCAATCCTACGCAGATCTACGCAAACAAAACGCAATTCTACGCAGTTCTACGCAGATTTACGCAAATCTAGGCAATTGTATGTGGTCCTACGCATATATACGCAAATATACGCAATTCTACGCAGATCTACGCAAATCTACGCAATTTACGCAGTTCTACGCATTTTAACGCAAATATACGAAATTCTACACAGATCTAAGCAAATATAGGCAAATCAACGCAGGCCTAAGCACCCGCAAATAAACTCAATTCTTCGCAGATCTACGCAAAAATATACACAATTCTACCGCAGATCTATACAAATATAAGAAATTCTATGCAGTTCTACGCAATTATACGTATTTCTACGCAGATCTACGCAAATGTACGCAACTGTACGCAGATACGCAAATGTACCAAGAACGCTAGTTCCACGCATATTCACGCAAATATACGCAATTCTACGCAGTTCAACGCAAACATACGCAACTCTACGCAGATCTACGCAAATGTACGCAACTGTACGCAGATACGCAAATGTACCAACTGTACGCAGATCCATGCATATTCACGCAAATATACGCAATTCTACGCAGATCTAGATCTACGCAAATCTACGCAAATTTACGCAAATAATCGAAATTCTAAGCAGATCTACGAAAATATAAGCACCTGTACGCATATCTACGCAAATATACGCAATTCTACGCAGAAAGAAAACTATCATGATAAAAAACTATCATGATAGAAAACTATCATGATAAAAACTATCATGATAGAAAAATATCATGATAGAAAACTATCATCATAGAAAACTATCATGATAGAAAACTATCATGATAGAAAACTATCGTGATGGAAACCTATGATGATAGAAAACTATCATGATAGAAATATATCGTGATAGAAAACTATCATGATAGAAAACTATCATGATAGAAAACTATCGTGATAGAAAACTATCATGATAGAAAACTATCATGATAGAAAACTATCATGATAGAAAACTATCCTGATAGAAAACTATCATGATAGAAAACTATCATGATAGAAAACTATCGTGATAGAAAACTATCATGATGGAAAACTATCGTGATAGAAAACTATCATGATAGAAAATTATCGTGATAGAAAACTATCATGATAGAAAACTATCGTGATAGAAAACTATCATGATAGAAAACTATCATGATAGAAAACTATCGTGACAGAAAACTATCATGATAGAAAACTATCATGATAGAAAACTATCGTGATAGAAAACTAAATATCATGATAGAAAACTATCATGACAGAAAACTATCATGATAGAAAACTATCATGATAGAAAACTATCATGATAGAAAACTATCACGATAGAAAACTATCATGATAGAAAACTATCGTGATAGAAAACTATCATGATAGAAAACTATCATGATAAAAAACTATCATGATAGAAAACTATCATGATAGAAAACTATCATGATAGAAAACTATCGTGACAGAAAACTATCATGATAGAAAACTATCATGATAGAAAACTATCGTGATAGAAAACTAAATATCATGATAGAAAACTATCATGACAGAAAACTATCATGATAGAAAACTATCATGATAGAAAACTATCATGATAGAAAACTATCACGATAGAAAACTATCATGATAGAAAACTATCGTGATAGAAAACTATCATGATAGAAAAATATCATGAGATAAAACTATCATAATAGAAAACTATCATGATAGAAAACTATCATGATAGAAAACTATCGTGATAGAAAACTATCATGATAGAAAACTATCGTGATAGAAAACTTTCATGATAGAAAACTATCATGATAGAAAACTATCATGATAGAAAACTATCATGATAGAAAACTATCATGATAGAAAACTATCCTGATAGAAAACTATCATGATAGAAAACTATCATGATAGAAAACTATCGTGATAGAAAACTATCATGATAGAAAACTATCATGATAGAAAACTATCATGATAGAAAACTATCGTGATAGAAAACTATCATGATAGAAAACTATCGTAATAGAAAACTTTCATTATAGAAAACTATCATGATAGAAAACTATCATGATAGAAAACTATCATGATAGAAAACTTTCCTGATAGAAAACTATCATGATAGAAAACTATCATGATAGAAAACTATCATGATAAATAACTATCATGATAGAAAACTATCATGATAGAAAACTATCATGATAGAAAACTATCATGATAGAAAACTATCATGATAGAAAACTATCGTGATAGAAAACTATCATGATAGAAAAATATCATGAGATAAAACTATCATAATAGAAAACTATCATGATAGAAAACTATCGTGATAGAAACCTATGATGATAGAAAACTATCATGATAGAAATTTATCGTGATAGAAAACTATCATGATAGAAAACTATCATGATAGAAAACTATCGCGATAGAAAACTATCATGATAGAAAATTATCATGATAGAAAACTATCGTGATAGAAAACTATCATGATAGAAAACTATCATGATAGAAAACTATCATGATAGAAAACCATCATGATAGAAAACTATTGTGATAGAAAACTATCATGATAGAAAACTATCATGATGGAAGACTATCGTGATAGCAAAGTATCATGATAGAAAGCTATCACAATCTTCGCATACGCAAATTTTCGCAATTGTATGCAGTTCTACGCAAACCTATGCAAATATACCCAATTCTACGCAGATCTATGCAAATATACGCAATCCTACGCAGATCTACGCAAACAAAACGCAATTCTACGCAGTTCTACGCAGATTTACGCAAATCTAGGCAATTGTATGTGGTCCTACGCATATATACGCAAATATACGCAATTCTACGCAGATCTACGCAAATCTACGCAATTTACGCAGTTCTACGCATTTTAACGCAAATATACGAAATTCTACACAGATCTAAGCAAATATAGGCAAATCAACGCAGGCCTAAGCACCCGCAAATAAACTCAATTCTTCGCAGATCTACGCAAAAATATACACAATTCTACCGCAGATCTATACAAATATAAGAAATTCTATGCAGTTCTACGCAATTATACGTATTTCTACGCAGATCTACGCAAATGTACGCAACTGTACGCAGATACGCAAATGTACCAAGAACGCTAGTTCCACGCATATTCACGCAAATATACGCAATTCTACGCAGTTCAACGCAAACATACGCAACTCTACGCAGATCTACGCAAATGTACGCAACTGTACGCAGATACGCAAATGTACCAACTGTACGCAGATCCATGCATATTCACGCAAATATACGCAATTCTACGCAGATCTAGATCTACGCAAATCTACGCAAATTTACGCAAATAATCGAAATTCTAAGCAGATCTACGAAAATATAAGCACCTGTACGCATATCTACGCAAATATACGCAATTCTACGCAGAAAGAAAACTATCATGATAAAAAACTATCATGATAGAAAACTATCATGATAAAAACTATCATGATAGAAAAATATCATGATAGAAAACTATCATCATAGAAAACTATCATGATAGAAAACTATCATGATAGAAAACTATCATGATAGAAAACTATCATGATAAAAACTATCATGATAGAAAAATATCATGATAGAAAACTATCATCATAGAAAACTATCATGATAGAAAACTATGATGATAGAAAACTATCACGATAGAAAACTATCACGATAGAAAACTATCATGATAGAAAACTATCGTGATAGAAAACTATCATGATAGAAAACTATCGTGATAGAAAACTATCATGATAGAAAATTATCGTGATAGAAAACTATCATGATAGAAAACTATCGTGATAGAAAACTATCATGATAGAAAACTATCATGATAGAAAACTATCGTGCCAGAAAACTATCATGATAGAAAACTATCATGATAGAAAACTATCGTGATAGAAAACTAAATATCATGATAGAAAACTATCATGACAGAAAACTATCATGATAGAAAACTATCATGATAGAAAACTATCATGATAGAAAACTATCACGATAGAAAACTATCATGATAGAAAACTATCGTGATAGAAAACTATCATGATAGAAAACTATCATGATAAAAAACTATCATGATAGAAAACTATCATGATAGAAAACTATCATGATAGAAAACTATCGTGACAGAAAACTATCATGATAGAAAACTATCATGATAGAAAACTATCGTGATAGAAAACTAAATATCATGATAGAAAACTATCATGACAGAAAACTATCATGATAGAAAACTATCATGATAGAAAACTATCATGATAGAAAACTATCACGATAGAAAACTATCATGATAGAAAACTATCGTGATAGAAAACTATCATGATAGAAAATTATCGTGATAGAAAACTATCATGATAGAAAACTATCATGATAGAAAACTATCATGATAAAAAACTATCATGATAGAAAACTATCATGATAGAAAACTATAATGATAGAAAACTATCATGATAGAAAACTATCGTGATAGAAAACTATCATGATAGAAAACTATCATGATAGAAAACTATCGTAATAAAAAACTATCATGATAGAAAACTATCATGATAGAAATCTATCGTGATAGAAAACTATCATGATAGAAAACTATCATGATAGAAAACTATCATGATAGAAAACTATCATGATAGAAAACTATCATGATAGAAAACTATCATGATAGAAAATTATCATGATAGAAAACTTTCATGATAGAAAACTCTCATGATAGAAAACTATCATGAGAGAAAACTATCATGATAGAAAACTATCATGATAGAAAACTATCATGATAGAAAACTATCATGATAGAAAACTATCCTGATAGAAAACTATCATGATAGAAAACTATCATGATAGAAAACTATCGTGATAGAAAACTTAAATGATAGAAAACTATCATGATAGAAAACTATCATGATAGAAAACTATCATGATAGAAAACTATCCTGATAGAAAACTATCATGATAGAAAACTATCATGATAGAAAACTATCGTGATAGAAAACTATCATGATAGAAAACTATCATGATAGAAAACTATCATGATAGAAAACTATCATGATAGAAAACTATCATGATAGAAAACTATCATGATAGAAAACTATCGTGATAGAAAACTATCATGATAGAAAACTATCATGATAGAAAACTATCGTGATAGAAAACTATCATGATAGAAAACTATCATGATAGAAAACTATCGTGATGGAAACCTATGATGATAGAAAACTATCATGATAGATATATATCGTGATAGAAAACTATCATGATAGAAAACTATCATGATAGAAAACTATCGTGATAGAAAACTATCATGATAGAAAACTATCATGATAGAAAACTATCATGATAGAAAACTATCCTGATAGAAAACTATCATGATAGAAAACTATCATGATAGAAAACTATCGTGATAGAAAACTATCATGATAGAAAACTATCATGATAGAAATTTATCATGATAGAAAACTATCATGATAGAAAACTATCATGATAGAAAACTATCATGATAGAAAACTATCATGATAGAAAACTATCGTGATGGAAACCTATGATGATAGAAAACTATCATGATAGAAATATATCGTGATAGAAAACTATCATGATAGAAAACTATCATGATAGAAAACTATCGTGATAGAAAACTATCATGATAGAAAACTATCATGATAGAAAACTATCATGATAGAAAACTATCCTGATAGAAAACTATCATGATAGAAAACTATCATGATAGAAAACTATCGTGATAGAAAACTATCATGATAGAAAACTATCGTGATAGAAAACTATCATGATAGAAAATTATCGTGATAGAAAACTATCATGATAGAAAACTATCGTGATAGAAAACTATCATGATAGAAAACTATCATGATAGAAAACTATCGTGACAGAAAACTATCATGATAGAAAACTATCATGATAGAAAACTATCGTGATAGAAAACTAAATATCATGATAGAAAACTATCATGACAGAAAACTATCATGATAGAAAACTATCATGATAGAAAACTATCATGATAGAAAACTATCACGATAGAAAACTATCATGATAGAAAACTATCGTGATAGAAAACTATCATGATAGAAAACTATCATGATAAAAAACTATCATGATAGAAAACTATCATGATAGAAAACTATCATGATAGAAAACTATCGTGACAGAAAACTATCATGATAGAAAACTATCATGATAGAAAACTATCGTGATAGAAAACTAAATATCATGATAGAAAACTATCATGACAGAAAACTATCATGATAGAAAACTATCATGATAGAAAACTATCATGATAGAAAACTATCACGATAGAAAACTATCATGATAGAAAACTATCGTGATAGAAAACTATCATGATAGAAAATTATCGTGATAGAAAACTATCATGATAGAAAACTATCATGATAGAAAACTATCATGATAAAAAACTATCATGATAGAAAACTATCATGATAGAAAACTATAATGATAGAAAACTATCATGATAGAAAACTATCGTGATAGAAAATTATCATGATAGAAAACTATCATGATAGAAAACTATCGTAATAAAAAACTATCATGATAGAAAACTATCATGATAGAAATCTATCGTGATAGAAAACTATCATGATAGAAAACTATCATGATAGAAAACTATCATGATAGAAAACTATCATGATAGAAAACTATCATGATAGAAAACTATCATGATAGAAAATTATCATGATAGAAAACTTTCATGATAGAAAACTCTCATGATAGAAAACTATCATGATAGAAAACTATCATGATAGAAAACTATCATGATAGAAAACTATCATGATAGAAAACTATCATGATAGAAAACTATCCTGATAGAAAACTATCATGATAGAAAACTATCATGATAGAAAACTATCGTGATAGAAAACTTAAATGATAGAAAACTATCATGATAGAAAACTATCATGATAGAAAACTATCATGATAGAAAACTATCCTGATAGAAAACTATCATGATAGAAAACTATCATGATAGAAAACTATCGTGATAGAAAACTATCATGATAGAAAACTATCATGATAGAAAACTATCATGATAGAAAACTATCATGATAGAAAACTATCATGATAGAAAACTATCATGATAGAAAACTATCGTGATAGAAAACTATCATGATAGAAAACTATCATGATAGAAAACTATCGTGATAGAAAACTATCATGATAGAAAACTATCATGAAAGAAAACTATCGTGATGGAAACCTATGATGATAGAAAACTATCATGATAGAAATATATCGTGATAGAAAACTATCATGATAGAAAACTATCATGATAGAAAACTATCGTGATAGAAAACTATCATGATAGAAAACTATCATGATAGAAAACTATCATGATAGAAAACTATCCTGATAGAAAACTATCATGATAGAAAACTATCATGATAGAAAACTATCGTGATAGAAAACTATCATGATAGAAAACTATCATGATAGAAATTTATCATGATAGAAAACTATCATGATAGAAAACTATCATGATAGAAAACTATCATGATAGAAAACTATCATGATAGAAAACTATCATGATAGAAAACTATCATGATAGAAAACTATCATGATAGAAAACTATCATGATAGAAAACTATCATGATAGGAAACTATCATGATGAAAACTATCGTGATAGAAAACTATTATGATAGAAAACTATCATGATAGAAAACTAACATGATAGAAAACTATCATGATAGAAAACTATCTTGATAGAAAACTATCATGATAGAAAACTATCATGATAGAAAACTATCATGATAGAAAACTAACATGATAGAAAACTATCATGATAGAAAACTATCTTGATAGAAAACTATCATGATAGAAAACTATCATGATAGAAAACTATCATGATAGAAAACTATCGTGATAGCAAAGTATCATGATAGAAATTTATCACAATCTTTGCATACGCAAATCTACGCAATTATGTGCAGTTCTACGCAAACCTACGCAAATATATGCAATTCTACGCAGATCTTCGCAAAAATACGCAGTTCTTTGCAGATCTGCGCAATTCTACGCAGATCTAGGTAACTATACGCAAATGTACGCATATCTACGCAAATATACGCCTACGCATACCTATGTTAATATACGCAATTCTACGTAGATCGATGCAAATATACGCCATCCTACGCAGATCTACGCAAACAAACGCAATTCTACGCAGTGCTACGCAAATTTTAGCAAATCAACGCAGGCCTAGTCATACTCGCAAATATACTCAATTCTTCGCAGATCTACGCAAAAATATACACAATTCTACCGCAAATCTACACAAATAGACGTTATTCTACGCAGATCTACTCAAATGTAGGCAACTGTACGCAGATACGCAAATGTACCAAGAACGCTAGTTCCACGCATATTCACGCAAATATACGCAATTCTACGTAGTTCAACGCAAACATACGCAACTCTACGAAGATCTACGCAAATATACGCAACTGTACGCAGATACGCAAAAGTACCAACTGTATGCAGTTCCATGCATATTCATGCAAATATACGCAATTCAACGCAGATCTAGATCTACGCAAATAAACAAAATTCTAAGCAGATCTACGCAAATATACGCAATTGTACGCAGATCTACGCAAATATAAGCATCTGTTCGCATATATGTATACGCAAATATACGCAATTCTACGCAGAAAGAAAACTATCATGACAAAAAACTATCATGATAGAAAACTACCATGATGAAAAACTATCATGATAGAAAAATATCATGATAGAATATTATCATCATAGAAAACTAACATGATAGAAAACTATGATGATAGAAAACTATCACGATAGAAAACTATCATAATAGAAAACTATCACGATAGAAAACTATCATGATAGAAAATTGTCAAGATAGAAAACCATCTGATAGAAAACTATCGTGATAGAAAACTATCATGATAGAAAACTATCATGATAGAAAACTATCATGATAGAAAACTATCGTGATAGAAAACTATCATGATAGAAAACTATCGTGATAGAAAACTTTCATGATAGAAAACTATCATGATAGAAAACTATCATGATAGAAAACTATCATGATAGAAAACTATCCTGATAGAAAACTATCATGATAGAAAACTATCGTGATAGAAAACTTTCATGATAGAAAACTATCATGATAGAAAACTATCCTGATAGAAAACTATCATGATAGAAAACTATCATGATAGAAAACTATCCTGATAGAAAACTATCATGATAGAAAACTATCATGATAGAAATTTATCATGATAGAAAACTATCATGATAGAAAACTATCATGATAGAAAACTATCATGATAGAAAACTATCATGATAGAAAACTATCATGATAGAAAACTATCATGATAGAAAACTATCCTGATAGAAAACTATCATGATAGAAAACTATCATGATAGAAAACTATCGTGATAGAAAGCTATCACGATAGAAAACTATCCTGATAGAAAACTATCATGATAGAAAATTATCGTGATAGAAAAATATCATGATAGAAAACTATCATGATAGAAAACTATCATGATAGAAAACTATCATGATAGAAAACTATCATGATAAAAAACTATCATGATAGAAAACTATCATGATAGAAAACTATCATGATAGAAAACTATCATGATAGAAAACTATCATGATAGAAAACTATCATGATAGAAAACTATCGTGATAGAAAACTATCATGATAGAAAACTATCATGATAGAAAACTATCATAATAGAAAACTATCATGATAGAAAACTATCATGATAGAAAACTATCGTGATAGAAAACTATCATGATAGAAAACTATCATGATAGAAAACTATCATGATAGAAAACTATCATGATAGAAAACTATCATGATAGAAAACTATCATGATAGAAAACTATCATGATAGAAAACTATCATGATAGAAAACTATCATGATAGAAAACTATCATGATAGAAAACTATCATGATAGAAAACTATCATGATAGAAAACTATCCTGATAGAAAACTATCATGATAGAAAACTATCATGATAGAAAACTATCGTGATAGAAAACTTTCATGATAGAAAACTATCATGATAGAAAACTATCATGATAGAAAACTATCATGATAGAAAACTATCCTGATAGAAAACTATCATGATAGAAAACTATCGTGATAGAAAACTATCATGATAGAAAACTATCATGATAGAAAACTATCATGATAGAAAACTACCATGATAGAAAACTATCATGATAGAAAACTATCATGATAGAAAACTATCATGATAGAAAACTATCCCGATAGAAAACTATCATGATAGAAAACTATCATGATAGAAAACTATCCTGATAGAAAACTATCATGATAGAAAACTATCGTGATAGAAAACTATCATGATAGAAAACTATCATGATAGAAAACTATCGTGATAGAAAGCTATCATGATAGAAAACTATCCTGATAGAAAACTATCATGATAGAAAACTTTCGTGATAGAAAACTATCATGATAGAAAACTATCATGATAGAAAACTATCCTGATAGAAAACTATCATGATAGAAAACTATCATGATAGAAAACTATCCTGATAGAAAACTATCATGATAGAAAACTATCATGATAGAAAACTATCCTGATAGAAAACTATCATGATAGAAAACTATCGTGATAGAAACCTATGATGATAGAAAACTATCATGATAGAAATTTATCGTGATAGAAAACTATCATGATAGAAAACTATCATGATAGAAAACTATCGTGATAGAAAACTATCGTGATAGAAAACTATCATGATAGAAAACTATCGTGATAGAAAACTATCATGATAGAAAACTATCATGATAGAAAACTATCACGATAGAAAACCATCATGAAAGAAAACTTTCATGATGGAAGACTATCGTGATAGCAAAGTATCATGATAGAAAATTGTCAAGATAGAAAACCATCTGATCGAAAACTATCGTGATAGAAAACTATCATGATAGAAAACTATCATGATAGAAAACTATCATGATAGAAAACTATCGTGATAGAAAACTATCATGATAGAAAACTATCGTGATAGAAAACTTTCATGATAGAAAACTATCATGATAGAAAACTATCATGATAGAAAACTATCATGATAGAAAACTATCCTGATAGAAAACTATCATGATAGAAAACTATCGTGATAGAAAACTTTCGTGATAGAAAACTATCATGATAGAAAACTATCATGATAGAAAACTATCCTGATAGAAAACTATCATGATAGAAAACTATCATGATAGAAAACTAACATGATAGAAAACTATGATGATAGAAAACTATCACGATAGAAAACTATCATAATAGAAAACTATCACGATAGAAAACTATCATGATAGAAAATTGTCAAGATAGAAAACCATCTGATAGAAAACTATCGTGATAGAAAACTATCATGATAGAAAACTATCATGATAGAAAACTATCATGATAGAAAACTATCGTGATAGAAAACTATCATGATAGAAAACTATCGTGATAGAAAACTTTCATGATAGAAAACTATCATGATAGAAAACTATCATGATAGAAAACTATCATGATAGAAAACTATCCTGATAGAAAACTATCATGATAGAAAACTATCGTGATAGAAAACTTTCATGATAGAAAACTATCATGATAGAAAACTATCATGATAGAAAACTATCATGATAGAAAACTATCCTGATAGAAAACTATCATGATAGAAAACTATCATGATAGAAAACTTTCGTGATAGAAAACTATCATGATAGAAAACTATCGTGATAGAAACCTATGATGATAGAAAACTATCATGATAGAAATTTATCGTGATAGAAAACTATCATGATAGAAAACTATCATGATAGAAAACTATCGTGATAGAAAACTATCATGATAGAAGACTTTCATGATGGAAGACTATCGTGATAGCAAAGTATCATGATAGAAAGCTATCACAATCTTCGCATACGCAAATTTTCGCAATTGTATGCAGTTCTACGCAAACCTATGCAAATATACCCAATTCTACGCAGATCTATGCAAATATACGCAATCCTACGCAGATCTACGCAAACAAAACGCAATTCTACGCAGTTCTACGCAGATTTACGCAAATCTAGGCAAGGTCCTACGCATATATACGCAAATATACGCAATTCTACGCAGATCTACGCAAATCTACGCAATTAACGCAGTTCTACGCATTTTAACGCAAATATACGAAATTCTACGCAGATCTAAGCAAATATAGGCAAATCAACGCAGGCCCAGGCACCCGCAAATAAACTCAATTCTTCGCAGATCTACGCAAAAATATACACAATTCTACCGCAGATCTACACAAATATAAGCAATTCTATGCAGTTCTACGCAATTATACGTAATTCTACGCAGATCTACGCAAATGTACGCAACTGTACGCAGATACGCAAATGTACCAAGAACGCTAGTTCCACGCATATTCACGCAAATATACGCAATTCTACGCAGTTCAACGCAAACATACGCAACTCTACGCCGATCTACGCAAATGTACGCAACTGTACGCAGATACGCAAATGTACCAACTGTACGCAGTTTCATGCATATTCACGCAAATATACGCAGATATAGATCTACGCAAATCTACGCAAATTTACGCAAATAATCGAAATTCTAAGCAGATCTACGCAAATATAAGCATCTGTACGCATATCTACGCAAATATACGCAATTCTACGCAGAAAGAAAACTATCATGATAAAAAACTATCATGATAGAAAACTATCATGATAAAAAACTATCATGATGGAAAAATATCATGATAGAAAACTATCATCATAGAAAACTATCATGATAGAAAACTATGATAATAGAAAACTATCACGCTAGAAAACTATCATAATAGAAAACTATCACGATAGAAAACTATCATGATAGAAAATTGTCAAGATAGAAAACTATCATGATAGAAAACTATCGTGACAGAAAACTATCATGATAGAAAACTATCATGATAGAAAACTATCGTGATAGAAAACTATCATGATAGGAAACAATCATGATAGAAAAATATCATGATAGAAAACTATCATGATAGAAAACTATCATGATAGAAAACTATCATGATAGAAGACTATCATGATAGAAAACTATCACGATAGAAAACTATCATGATAGAAAAGTATCGTGATAGAAAACTATCATGATAGAAAATTATCGTGATAGAAAATTATCATGATAGAAAACTATCATGATAGAAAACTATCATGATAGAAAACTATCATGATAGAAAACTATCATGATAAAAAACTATCATGATAGAAAACTATCATGATAGAAAACTATCATGATAGAAAACTATCATGATAGAAAACTATCGTGATAGAAAACTATCATGATAGAAAACTATCATGATAGAAAACTATCGTAATAGAAAACTATCATGATTGAAAACTATCATGATAGAAAACTATCGTGATAGAAAACTATCATGATAGAAAACTATTATGATAGAAAACTATCTTGATAGAAAACTATCATGATAGAAAACTATCATGATAGAAAAGTATCATGATAGAAAACTATCATGATAGAAAACTATCATGATAGAAAACTCTCATGATAGAAACCTATCATGATAGAAAACTATCATGATAGAAAACTATCATGATAGAAAACTATCATGATATAAAACTATCCTGATAGAAAACTATCATGATAGAAAACTATCATGATAGAAAACTATCGTGATAGAAAACTTTCATGATAGAAAACTATCATGATAGAAAACTATCATGATAGAAAACTATCATGATAGAAAACTATCCTGATAGAAAACTATCATGATAGAAAACTATCATGATAGAAAACTATCCTGATAGAAAACTATCATGATAGAAAACTATCGTGATAGAAAACTATCATGATAGAAAACTATCATGATAGAAAACTATCGTGATAGAAAACTATCATGATAGAAAACTATCATGATAGAAAACTATCGTGATAGAAACCTATGATGATAGAAAACTATCATGATAGAAATTTATCGTGATATAAAACTATCATGATAGAAAACTATCATGATAGAAAACTATCGTGATAGAAAACTATCATGATAGAAAACTATCATGATAGAAAAATATCGTGATAGAAAACTATCATGATAGAAAACTATCATGATAGAAAACTATCCTGATAGAAAACTATCATGATAGAAAACTATCATGATAGAAAACTATCGTGATAGAAAACTTTCATGATAGAAAACTATCATGATAGAAAACTATCATGATAGAAAACTATCATGATAGAAAACTATCCTGATAGAAAACTATCATGATAGAAAACTATCATGATAGAAAACTATCCTGATAGAAAACTATCATGATAGAAAACTATCATGATAGAAAACTATCATGATAGAAAACTATCATGATAGAAAACTATCCTGATAGAAAACTATCATGATAGAAAACTATCATGATAGAAAACTATCGTGATAGAAAACTATCATGATAGAAAACTATCATGATAGAAAACTATCGTGATAGAAACCTATGATGATAGAAAACTATCATGATAGAAATTTATCGTGATAGAAAACTATCATGATAGAAAACTATCATGATAGAAAACTATCGTGATAGAAAACTATCATGATAGAAAACTATCATGATAGAAAACTATCGTGATAGAAAACTATCATGATAGAAAACTATCATGATAGAAAACTATCATGATAGAAAACTATTGTGATAGAAAACTATCATGATAGAAAACTATCATGATGGAAGACTATCGTGATAGCAAAGTATCATGATAGAAAGCTATCAAAATCTTCGCATACGCAAATTTTCGCAATTGTATGCAGTTCTACGCAAACCTATGCAAAAATACCCAATTCTACGCAGATCTATGCAAATATACGCAATCCTACGCAGATCTACGCAAACAAACGCAATTCTACGCAGTTCTACGCAGATTTACGCAAATCTAGGCAATTGTATGTGGTCCTACGCATATATACGAAAATATACGCAATTCTACGCAGATCTACGCAAATCTACGCAATTTACGCAGTTCTACGCATTTTAACGCAAATATACGAAATTCTACACAGATCTAAGCAAATATAGGCAAATCAACGCAGGCCTAGGCACCCGCAAATAAACTCAATTCTTCGCAGATCTACGCAAAAATATACACAATTCTACCGCAGATCTATACAAATATAAGAAATTCTATGCAGTTCTACGCAATTATACGTATTTCTACGCAGATCTACGCAAATGTACGCAACTGTACGCAGATACGCAAATGTACCAAGAACGCTAGTTCCACGCATATTCACGCAAATATACGCAATTCTACGCAGTTCAACGCAAACATACGCAACTCTACGCAGATCTACGCAAATGTACGCAACTGTACGCAGATACGCAAATGTACCAACTGTACGCAGATCCATGCATATTCACGCAAATATACGCAATTCTACGCAGATCTAGATCTACGCAAATCTACGCAAATTTACGCAAATAATCGAAATTCTAAGCAGATCTACGAAAATATAAGCACCTGTACGCATATCTACGCAAATATACGCAATTCTACGCAGAAAGAAAACTATCATGATAAAAAACTATCATGATAGAAAACTATCATGATAAAAACTATCATGATAGAAAAATATCATGATAGAAAACTATCATCATAGAAAACTATCATGATAGAAAACTATCATGATAGAAAACTATCGTGATGGAAACCTATGATGATAGAAAACTATCATGATAGAAATATATCGTGATAGAAAACTATCATGATAGAAAACTATCATGATAGAAAACTATCGTGATAGAAAACTATCATGATAGAAAACTATCATGATAGAAAACTATCATGATAGAAAACTATCCTGATAGAAAACTATCATGATAGAAAACTATCATGATAGAAAACTATCGTGATAGAAAACTATCATGATAGAAAATTATCATGATAGAAGACTATCATGATAGAAAACTATTGTGATAGAGAACTATCATGATAGAAAACTATCATGATAGAAAACTATCATGATAGAAAACTATCATGATAGAAAACTATCATGAGGGAAAACATGATAGAAAACTATCATGATAGAAAACTATCGTGATAGAAAACTATCATGATAGAAAATTATCGTGATAGAAAACTATCATGATAGAAAACTATCGTGATAGAAAACTATCATGATAGAAAACTATCATGATAGAAAATTATCATGATAGAAAACTATTGTGATAGAGAACTATCATGATAGAAAACTATCATGATAGAAAACTATCATGATAGAAAACTATCGTGATAGAAAACTATCATGATAGAAAACTATCATGATAGAAAATTATCATGATAGAAAACTATTGTGATAGAGAACTATCATGATAGAAAACTATCATGATAGAAAACTATCATGATAGAAAACTATCATGATAGAAAACTATCATGATAGAAAACTATCATGAGGGAAAACATGATAGAAAACTATCATGATAGAAAACTATCGTGATAGAAGACTATCATGATAGAAAATTATCGTGATAGAAAACTATCATGATAGAAAACTATCGTGATAGAAAACTATCATGATAGAAAACTATCATGATAGAAAATTATCATGATAGAAAACTATTGTGATAGAGAACTATCATGATAGAAAACTATCATGATAGAAAACTATCATGATAGAAAACTATCATGATAGAAAACTATCATGAGGGAAAACATGATAGAAAACTATCATGATAGAAAACTATCGTGATAGAAAACTATCATGATAGAAAATTATCGTGATAGAAAACTATCATGATAGAAAACTATCGTGATAGAAAACTATCATGATAGAAAACTATCATGATAGAAAATTATCATGATAGAAAACTATTGTGATAGAGAACTATCATGATAGAAAACTATCATGATAGAAAACTATCATGATAGAAAACTTTCATGATAGAAAACTATCATGATAGAAAACTATCGTGATAGAAAACTATCATGATAGAAAACTATCATGATAGAAAACTATCATGATAGAAAACTATCATGATAAAAAACATGATAGAAAGCTATCATGATAGAAAACTATCGTGATGGAAAACTATGATGATAGAAAACTATCATGATAGAAAACTATCATGATAGAAAGCTATAATAATAGAAAACTATCGTGATGTAAAACTATGATGATAGAAAACTACCATGATAGAAAACTATCATGATAAAAAACTATCATGATAGAAAACTATCGTGTAAGAAAACTATCATGATAGAAAACTATCGTGATAGAAAACTATCATGATAGAAAACTATCATGATAGAAATTTATCATGATAGAAAACTATCGTGATAGAAAACTATGATGATAGAAAACTATCATGATAGAAAACTATCATGATAGAAAACTATCGTGATAGAAAACTATCATGATAGAAAACTATCGTGATAGAAAACTATCATGATAGAAAATTATCGTGATAGAAAACTATCATGATAGAAAACTATCATGATAGAAATATATCGTGATAGAAAACTATCATGATAGAAAACTATCATGATAGAAAACTATCGTGATAGAAAACTATCATGATAGAAAACTATCATGATAGAAAATTATCATGATAGAAAACTATTGTGATAGAGAACTATCATGATAGAAAACTATCATGATAGAAAACTATCATGATAGAAAACTTTCATGATAGAAAACTATCGTGATAGAAAACTATCATGATAGAAAACTATCATGATAGAAAATTATCATGATAGAAAACTATTGTGATAGAGAACTATCATGATAGAAAACTATCATGATAGAAAACTATCATGATAGAAAACTATCATGATAGAAAACTATCATGAGGGAAAACATGATAGAAAACTATCATGATAGAAAACTATCGTGATAGAAAACTATCATGATAGAAAATTATCGTGATAGAAAACTATCATGATAGAAAACTATCGTGATAGAAAACTATCATGATAGAAAACTATCATGATAGAAAATTATCATGATAGAAAACTATTGTGATAGAGAACTATCATGATAGAAAACTATCATGATAGAAAACTATGATGATAGAAAACTATCATGATAGAAAACTATCATGATAGAAAACTATCATGATAGAAAACTATCGTGATAGAAAACTATCATGATAGAAAACTATCGTGATAGAAAACTATCATGATAGAAAATTATCGTGATAGAAAACTATCATGATAGAAAACTATCATGATAGAAATATATCGTGATAGAAAACTATCATGATAGAAAACTATCATGATAGAAAACTATCGTGATAGAAAACTATCATGATAGAAAACTATCGTGATAGAAAACTATCATGATAGAAAACTATCATGATAGAAAACTATCATGAGGGAAAACATGATAGAAAACTATCATGATAGAAAACTATCGTGATAGAAAACTATCATGATAGAAAATTATCGTGATAGAAAACTATCATGATAGAAAACTATCGTGATAGAAAACTATCATGATAGAAAACTATCATGATAGAAAATTATCATGATAGAAAACTATTGTGATAGAGAACTATCATGATAGAAAACTATCATGATAGAAAACTATCATGATAGAAAACTATCATGATAGAAAACTATCATGATAGAAAATTATCATGATAGAAAACTATCGTGATAGAAAACTATCATGATAGAAAACTATCGTGATAGAAAACTATCATGATAGAAAACTATCATGATAGAAAATTATCATGATAGAAAACTATCGTGATAGAAAACTATCATGATAGAAAACTATCGTGATAGAAAACTATCATGATAGAAAATTATCGTGATAGAAAACTATCATGATAGAAAACTATCATGATAGAAATATATCGTGATAGAAAACTATCATGATAGAAAACTATCATGATAGAAAACTATCGTGATAGAAAACTATCATGATAGAAAATTATCGTGATAGAAAACTATCATGATAGAAAACTATCGTGATAGAAAACTATCATGATAGAAAACTATCATGATAGAAAATTATCATGATAGAAAACTATTGTGATAGAGAACTATCATGATAGAAAACTATCATGATAGAAAACTATCATGATAGAAAACTATCATGATAGAAAACTATCATGAGGGAAAACATGATAGAAAACTATCATGATAGAAAACTATCGTGATAGAAAACTATCATGATAGAAAATTATCGTGATAGAAAACTATCATGATAGAAAACTATCGTGATAGAAAACTATCATGATAGAAAACTATCATGATAGAAAATTATCATGATAGAAAACTATTGTGATAGAGAACTATCATGATAGAAAACTATCATGATAGAAAACTATCATGATAGAAAACTTTCATGATAGAAAACTATCATGATAGAAAACTATCGTGATAGAAAACTATCATGATAGAAAACTATCATGATAGAAAACTATCATGATAGAAAACTATCATGATAAAAAACATGATAGAAAGCTATCATGATAGAAAACTATCGTGATGGAAAACTATGATGATAGAAAACTATCATGATAGAAAACTATCATGATAGAAAGCTATAATAATAGAAAACTATCGTGATGTAAAACTATGATGATAGAAAACTACCATGATAGAAAACTATCATGATAAAAAACTATCATGATAGAAAACTATCGTGTAAGAAAACTATCATGATAGAAAACTATCGTGATAGAAAACTATCATGATAGAAAACTATCATGATAGAAATTTATCATGATAGAAAACTATCGTGATAGAAAACTATGATGATAGAAAACTATCATGATAGAAAACTATCATGATAGAAAACTATCATGATAGAAAACTATCATGATAGAAAACTATCATGATAGAAAATTATCATGATAGAAAACTATTGTGATAGAGAACTATCATGATAGAAAACTATCATGATAGAAAACTACCATGATAGAAAACTATCATGATAGAAAAGTATCATGATAGAAAACTATCATGATAGAAAACTATCATGATAAAAAACATGATAGAAAGCTATCATGATAGAAAACTATCGTGATGGAAAACTATGATGATAGAAAACTATCATGATAGAAAACTATCATGATAGAAAAGTATCATGATAGAAAACTATCATGATAGAAAACTATCATGATAGAAAACTATCGTGATAGAAAACTATCATGATAGAAAACTATCGTGATAGAAAACTATCATGATAGAAAATTATCGTGATAGAAAACTATCATGATAGAAAACTATCATGATAGAAATATATCGTGATAGAAAACTATCATGATAGAAAACTATCATGATAGAAAACTATCGTGATAGAAAACTATCATGATAGAAAATTATCGTGATAGAAAACTATCATGATAGAAAACTATCGTGATAGAAAACTATCATGATAGAAAACTATCATGATAGAAAATTATCATGATAGAAAACTATTGTGATAGAGAACTATCATGATAGAAAACTATCATGATAGAAAACTATCATGATAGAAAACTATCATGATAGAAAACTATCATGAGGGAAAACATGATAGAAAACTATCATGATAGAAAACTATCGTGATAGAAAACTATCATGATAGAAAATTATCGTGATAGAAAACTATCATGATAGAAAACTATCGTGATAGAAAACTATCATGATAGAAAACTATCATGATAGAAAATTATCATGATAGAAAACTATTGTGATAGAGAACTATCATGATAGAAAACTATCATGATAGAAAACTATCATGATAGAAAACTTTCATGATAGAAAACTATCATGATAGAAAACTATCGTGATAGAAAACTATCATGATAGAAAACTATCATGATAGAAAACTATCATGATAGAAAACTATCATGATAAAAAACATGATAGAAAGCTATCATGATAGAAAACTATCGTGATGGAAAACTATGATGATAGAAAACTATCATGATAGAAAACTATCATGATAGAAAGCTATAATAATAGAAAACTATCGTGATGTAAAACTATGATGATAGAAAACTACCATGATAGAAAACTATCATGATAAAAAACTATCATGATAGAAAACTATCGTGTAAGAAAACTATCATGATAGAAAACTATCGTGATAGAAAACTATCATGATAGAAAACTATCATGATAGAAATTTATCATGATAGAAAACTATCGTGATAGAAAACTATGATGATAGAAAACTATCATGATAGAAAACTATCATGATAGAAAACTATCATGATAGAAAACTATCATGATAGAAAACTATCATGATAGAAAATTATCATGATAGAAAACTATTGTGATAGAGAACTATCATGATAGAAAACTATCATGATAGAAAACTACCATGATAGAAAACTATCATGATAGAAAAGTATCATGATAGAAAACTATCATGATAGAAAACTATCATGATAAAAAACATGATAGAAAGCTATCATGATAGAAAACTATCGTGATGGAAAACTATGATGATAGAAAACTATCATGATAGAAAACTATCATGATAGAAAAGTATCATGATAGAAAACTATCATGATAGAAAACTATCATGATAGAAAACTATCGTGATAGAAAACTATCATGATAGAAAACTATCATGAAAGAAAACTATCATGATAGAAAACTATCATGATAGAAAACTATCATGATAGAAAACTATCATGATAGAAAAGTATCGTGATAGAAAACTATCATGATAGAAAACTATCATGATAGAAAAATATCATGATAGAAAAGTATCATGGTAGAAAACTATCATGATAGAAATTTATCATGATAGAAAACTATCGTGATAGAAAACTATGATGATAGAAAACTATCATGATAGAAAACTATCATGATAGAAAACTATCATGATAGAAAATTATCGTGATAGAAAACTTTCATGATAGAAAACTATCATGATAGAAAACTATCATGATAGAAAATTATCATGATAGAAAACTATTGTGATAGAGAACTATCATGATAGAAAACTATCATGATAGAAAACTATCATGATAGAAAACTATCATGATAGAAAACTATCATGAGGGAAAACCATCATGATAGCAAAACTTTGCATTCGCAAATCTACGCAATTGTATGCAGTTCTACGCAAACCTACGCAAATAAACGCAATTCTACGCAGATCTACGCAAAAATACGCAGTTCTTTGCAGATCTACTCAATTCTACGCAGATCTAAGTAACTATACGCATATGTACGCATATCTACGCAAATATACGCCTACGCCTACCTACGCAAATATACCCAATTCTACGCAGATCCATGCAAATAGACGCAATCCTCCGCAGATCTACGCAAACAAATGCAATTCTACGCAGTTCTACGCAGATTTACGCAAATCTGGGCAATTGTACGTAGTCCTTCGCATATATACGCAAATATACGCACTTCTACGCAGATCTACGCAAATCTAAGCAATTTACACAGTTCTACGCATTTTAACGCAAATATACGCAAATCTACGCAATTTTACGCAGATCTAGGTAACTATACGCATAAGTACGCATATCTACGCAAATATACGCCTACGCATACCTACGCAAATATATGCAATTCTACGCAGATCTATGCATATATACGCAATCCTACGCAGATCTACGATTACAAACGCAATTTTACACATATTAACGCAAATCTGGGCAATTGTACGTAGTCCTACGCATATCATAGAAACCGGAACCATTTGGAGGGCTTAATGGCGAAAATATCTCTATCCAAATGCATTTTAATGCTAATAAATCAAAAAACGCAAAAAATAAAATACCACTTTGGAAGCATATATTTTGAGAACCAGATATCATAGAAGGTTCTGGTTTCCAGTTTTGGAAAGCTCTGGAAAATGTCTATCCAAAATTTTTTTTTTTTTTTTGACATTTGGTTTAGGATTTATCGCCATCCAAAGACCTGAAGGTAGGTAGCTTTTGGGCAGAAAATCAGTAAAATCACTTTGGAGGCGAATATTTCCTTAACCAGATCATGAAAAAAAAATTGGCTCTCTTGTATCGATTGGGTTTGAATAGACCTTTTTAAAAAGGTACGTCATGATTTATTTCATTCACTTTTTAAAAAAAGTGATTTTTTTTGAAAAAAACGGCGAGGGGGTAGTCCATGCTTTTTTTCGGATTTCATGAAAAAATTTTATGATGAAATTTTTACATTTTTGGAAAGGTGTGTTCATTTTCTATTCGGCACTGCAGACCGCTACAATTTTGAAAGCTCGGTTCGTTAGTTATTCGCACATAACGGATTGCGTTGAAACTGCCTAAAAATGACTTTCAGCGCCAATATCTAATGAACAAAACGTTGCAAAGGCGTTTGGTTTTCAGTAACGGATAGGTTTTGAATAGAGAATTTAGAAATTGAAAACCGGAACCATTTGGAAGGCTTAATGGCGAAAATATCTCTATCCAAATGCATTTTAATGCTAATAAATCAAAAAACGCAAAAAATAAAATACCGTATATTTTGAGAACCAGATATCATAGAAGGTTTTGGTTTCCAGTTTTGGAAAGCTCTGGAAAATGTCTATCCAAAAAAAATTTTTTTTTTTTTGGACATTTGGTTTAGGATTTATCGCCATCCAAAGACATGAAGGTAGGTAGTTTTTGGGCAGAAAATCAGTAAAATCACTTTCGATGCGAATATTTCCTTAACCAGATCATGATAGAAATTTATCATGATAGAAAACTATCGTGATAGAAAACTATGATGATAGAAAACTATCATGATAGAAAACTATCATGATAGAAAACTATCATGATAGAAAATTATCGTGATAGAAAACTATCATGATAGAAAACTATCATGATAGAAAACTATCATGATAGAAAATTATCATGATAGAAAACTATTGTGATAGAGAACTAGCATGATAGAAAACTATCATGATAGAAAACTATCATGATAGAAAACTATCATGAGGGAAAACCATCATGATAGCAAAACTTTCATGATGGAAAACTATCGTGATAGAAAAGTTTCATGATAGAAAGCTATCACAATCTTTGCATTCGCAAATCTACGCAATTGTATGCAGTTCTACGCAAACCTACGCAAATTAACGCAATTCTACGCAGATCTACGCAAAAATACGCAGTTCTTTGCAGATCTACGCAATTCTACGCAGATCTAAGTAACTATACGCATATGTACGCATATCTACGCAAATATACGCCTACGCCTACCTACCCAAATATACCCAATTCTACGCAGATCCATGCAAATAGACGCAATCCTCCGCAGATCTACGCAAACAAATGCAATTCTACGCAGTTCTACGCAGATTTACGCAAATCTGGGCAATTGTACGTAGTCCTTCGCATATATACGCAAATATACGCACTTCTACGCAGATCTACGCAAATCTAAGCAATTTACACAGTTCTACGCATTTTAACGCAAATATACGCAAATCTACGCAATTTTACGCAGATCTAGGTAACTATACGCATAAGTACGCATATCTACGCAAATATACGCCTACGCATACCTACGCAAATATATGCAATTCTACGCAGATCTATGCATATATACGCAATCCTACGCAGATCTACGATTACAAACGCAATTTTACACATATTAACGCAAATCTGGGCAATTGTACGTAGTCCTACGCATATCATAGAAACCGGAACCATTTGGAGGGCTTAATGGCGAAAATATCTCTATCCAAATGCATTTTAATGCTAATAAATCAAAAAACGCAAAAAATAAAATACCACTTTGGAAGCATATATTTTGAGAACCAGATATCATAGAAGGTTCTGGTTTCCAGTTTTGGAAAGCTCTGGAAAATGTCTATCCAAAATTTTTTTTTTTTTTTTGACATTTGGTTTAGGATTTATCGCCATCCAAAGACCTGAAGGTAGGTAGCTTTTGGGCAGAAAATCAGTAAAATCACTTTGGAGGCGAATATTTCCTTAACCAGATCATGAAAAAAAAATTGGCTCTCTTGTATCGATTGGGTTTGAATAGACCTTTTTAAAAAGGTACGTCATGATTTATTTCATTCACTTTTTAAAAAAAGTGATTTTTTTTGAAAAAAACGGCGAGGGGGTAGTCCATGCTTTTTTTCGGATTTCATGAAAAAATTTTATGATGAAATTTTTACATTTTTGGAAAGGTGTGTTCATTTCCTATTCGGCACTGCAGACCGCTACAATTTTGAAAGCTCGGTTCGTTAGTTATTCGCACATAACGGATTGCGTTGAAACTGCCTAAAAATGACTTTCAGCGCCAATATCTAATGAACAAAACGTTGCAAAGGCGTTTGGTTTTCAGTAACGGATAGGTTTTGAATAGAGAATTTAGAAATTGAAAACCGGAACCATTTGGAGGGCTTAATGGCGAAAATATCTCTATCCAAATGCATTTTAATGCTAATAAATCAAAAACGCAAACAATAAAATACCACTTTGGAAGCGTATATTTTGAGAACCAGGTATCATAGAAGGTTCTGGTTTCCAGTTTTGGAAAGCTCTGGAAAATGTCTATCCAAAAAAATTTTTTTTTTTTTGGACATTTGGTTTAGGATTTATCGCCATCCAAAGACATGAAGGTAGGGAGTTTTTGGGCAGAAAATCAGTAAAATCACTTTGGATGCGAATATTTCCTTAACCAGATCATGAAAAAAAATTTGGCTTGCATGTATCGATTGGGTTTGAATAGACCTTTCCAAAAAGGTACGTCATGATTTATTTCATTGACTTTTTAAAAAAAGTGATTTTTTTTTTTTAAAAACGGCAAGGGGGTAGTCCATGCTTTTTTTCGGATTTCATGAAAAAATTTTGTGATGAAATTTTTACATTTTTGGAAAGGTGTGTTCATTTCCTATTCGGCACTGCAGACCGCAACACTTTTGAAAGCTCGGTTCGTTAGTTATTCGCATATAACGGATTGCGTTGAAACTGCCTAAAAATGACTTTCAGCGCAAATATCTAATGAACAAAACGTTGCAAAGGCGTTTGGTTTTCAGTAACGGATAGGTTTTGAATAGAGAATTTAGAAATTGAAAACCGGAACCATTTGGAGGGCTTAATGGCGAAAATATCTCTATCCAAATGCATTTTAATGCTAATAAATCAAAAAACGCAAAAAATAAAATACCACTTTGGAAGCGTATATTTTGAGAACCAGATATTATAGAAGGTTCTGGTTTCCAGTTATGGAAAGCTCTGGAAAATTTCTATCCAAAAAAAATTTTTTTTTTTTTTTGGACATTTGGTTTAGGATTTATCGCCATCCAAAGACATGAAGGTAGGGAGTTTTTGGGCAGAAAATCAGTAAAATCACTTTGGATGCGAATATTTCCTTAACCAGATCATGAAAAAAAATTTGGCTTGCATGTATCGATTGGGTTTGAATAGACCTTTCCAAAAAGGTACGTCATGATTTATTTCATTGACTTTTTAAAAAAAGTGATTTTTTTTTGAAAAAAACGGCAAGGGGGTAGTCCATGCTTTTTTTCGGATTTCATGAAAAAATTTTGTGATGAAATTTTTACATTTTTGGAAAGGTGTGTTCATTTCCTATTCGGCACTGCAGACCGCAACAATTTTGAAAGCTCGGTTCGTTAGTTATTTGCATATAACGGATTGCGTTGAAACTGCCTAAAAATGACTTTCAGCGCCAATATCTAATGAACAAAACGTTGCAAAGGCGTTTGGTTTTCAGTAACGGATAGGTTTTGAATAGAGAATTTAGAAATTGAAAACCGGAACCATTTGGAGGGCTTAATGGCGAAAATATCTCTATCCAAATGCATTTTAATGCTAATAAATCAAAAAACGCAAAAAATAAAATACCACTTTGGAAGCGTATATTTTGAGAACCAGATATCATAGAAGGTTCTGGTTTCCAGTTATGGAAAGCTCTGGAAAATGTCTATCCAAAAAAAATTTTTTTTTTTTTTTTGGACATTTGGTTTAGGATTTATCGCCATCCAAAGACATGAAGGTAGGGAGTTTTTGGGCAGAAAATCAGTAAAATCACTTTGGATGCGAATATTTCCTTAACCAGATCATGAAAAAAAATTTGGCTTGCATGTATCGATTGGGTTTAAATAGACCTTTCCAAAAAGGTACGTCATGATTTATTTCATTGACTTTTTAAAAAAAGTGATTTTTTTTTTAAAAAAACGGCAAGGGGGTAGTCCATGCTTTTTTTCGGATTTCATGAAAAAATTTTGTGATGAAATTTTTACATTTTTGGAAAGGTGTGTTCATTTCCTATTCGGCACTGCAGACCGCAACAATTTTGAAAGCTCGGTTCGTTAGTTATTCGCATATAACGGATTGCGTTGAAACTGCCTAAAAATGACTTTCAGCGCCAATATCTAATGAACAAAACGTTGCAAAGGCGTTTGGTTTTCAGTAACGGATAGGTTTTGAATAGAGAATTTAGAAATTGAAAACCGGAACCATTTGGAGGGCTTAATGGCGAAAATATCTCTATCCAAATGCATTTTAATGCTAATAAATCAAAAAACGCAAAAAATAAAATACCACTTTGGAAGCGTATATTTTGAGAACCAGATATCATAGAAGGTTCTGGTTTCCAGTTATGGAAAGCTCTGGAAAATGTCTATCCAAAAAATTTTTTTTTTTTTTTTTTGGACATTTGGTTTAGGATTTATCGCCATCCAAAGATATGAAGGTAGGGAGTTTTTGGGCAGAAAATCAGTAAAATCACTTTGGATGCGAATATTTCCTTAACCAGATCATGAAAAAAAATTTGGCTTGCATGTATCGATTGGGTTTGAATAGACCTTTCCAAAAAGGTACGTCATGATTTATTTCATTGACTTTTTAAAAAAAGTGATTTTTTTTTTAAAAAAACGGCAAGGGGGTAGTCCATGCTTTTTTTCGGATTTCATGAAAAAATTTTGTGATGAAATTTTTACATTTTTGGAAAGGTGTGTTCATTTCCTATTCGGCACTGCAGACCGCAACACTTTTGAAAGCTCGGTTCGTTAGTTATTCGCATATAACGGATTGCGTTGAAACTGCCTTAAAATGACTTTCAGCGCAAATATCTAATGAACAAAACGTTGCAAAGGCGTTTGGTTTTCAGTAACGGATAGGTTTTGAATAGAGAATTTAGAAATTGAAAACCGGAACCATTTGGAGGGCTTAATGGCGAAAATATCTCTATCCAAATGCATTTTAATGCTAATAAATCAAAAAACGCAAAAAATAAAATACCACTTTGGAAGCGTATATTTTGAGAACCAGATATCATAGAAGGTTCTGGTTTCCAGTTATGGAAAGCTCTGGAAAATGTCTATCCAAAAAAAATTTTTTTTTTTTTTGGACATTTGGTTTAGGATTTATCGCCATCCAAAGACATGAAGGTAGGGAGTTTTTGGGCAGAAAATCAGTAAAATCACTTTGGATGCGAATATTTCCTTAACCAGATCATGAAAAAAAATTTGGCTTGCATGTATCGATTGGGTTTGAATAGACCTTTCCAAAAAGGTACGTCATGATTTATTTCATTGACTTTTTAAAAAAAGTGATTTTTTTTTTAAAAAAACGGCAAGGGGGTAGTCCATGCTTTTTTTCGGATTTCATGAAAAATTTTGTGATGAAATTTTTACATTTTTGGAAAGGTGTGTTCATTTCCTATTCGGCACTGCAGACCGCAACACTTTTGAAAGCTCGGTTCGTTAGTTATTCGCATATAACGGATTGCGTTGAAACTGCCTAAAAATGACTTTCAGCGCAAATATCTAATGAACAAAACGTTGCAAAGGCGTTTGGTTTTCAGTAACGGATAGGTTTTGAATAGAGAATTTAGAAATTGAAAACCGGAACCATTTGGAGGGCTTAATGGCGAAAATATCTCTATCCAAATGCATTTTAATGCTAATAAATCAAAAAACGCAAAAAATAAAATACCACTTTGGAAGCGTATATTTTGAGAACCAGATATCATAGAAGGTTCTGGTTTCCAGTTATGGAAAGCTCTGGAAAATGTCTATCCAAAAAAAATTTTTTTTTTTTTTTTTGGACATTTGGTTTAGGATTTATCGCCATCCAAAGACATGAAGGTAGGGAGTTTTTGGGCAGAAAATCAGTAAAATCACTTTGGATGCGAATATTTCCTTAACCAGATCATGAAAAAAAATTTGGCTTGCATGTATCGATTGGGTTTGAATAGACCTTTCCAAAAAGGTACGTCATGATTTATTTCATTGACTTTTTAAAAAAAGTGATTTTTTTTTTAAAAAAACGGCAAGGGGGTAGTCCATGCTTTTTTTCGGATTTCATGAAAAAATTTTGTGATGAAATTTTTACATTTTTGGAAAGGTGTGTTCATTTCCTATTCGGCACTGCAGACCGCAACAATTTTGAAAGCTCGGTTCGTTAGTTATTCGCATATAACGGATTGCGTTGAAACTGCCTAAAAATGACTTTCAGCGCCAATATCTAATGAACAAAACGTTGCAAAGGCGTTTGGTTTTCAGTAACGGATAGGTTTTGAATAGAGAATTTAGAAATTGAAAACCGGAACCATTTGGAGGGCTTAATGGCGAAAATATCTCTATCCAAATGCATTTTAATGCTAATAAATCAAAAAACGCAAAAAATAAAATACCACTTTGGAAGCGTATATTTTGAGAACCAGATATCATAGAAGGTTCTGGTTTCCAGTTATGGAAAGCTCTGGAAAATGTCTATCCAAAAAAAAATTTTTTTTTTTTTGGACATTTGGTTTAGGATTTATCGCCATCCAAAGATATGAAGGTAGGGAGTTTTTGGGCAGAAAATCAGTAAAATCACTTTGGATGCGAATATTTCCTTAACCAGATCATGAAAAAAAATTCGGCTTGCATGTATCGATTGGGTTTGAATAGACCTTTCCAAAAAGGTACGTCATGATTTATTTCATTGACTTTTTAAAAAAAGTGATTTTTTTTTTAAAAAAACGGCAAGGGGGTAGTCCATGCTTTTTTTCGGATTTCATGAAAAAATTTTGTGATGAAATTTTTACATTTTTGGAAAGGTGTGTTCATTTCCTATTCGGCACTGCAGACCGCAACACTTTTGAAAGCTCGGTTCGTTAGTTATTCGCATATAACGGATTGCGTTGAAACTGCCTAAAAATGACTTTCAGCGCAAATATCTAATGAACAAAACGTTGCAAAGGCGTTTGGTTTTCAGTAACGGATAGGTTTTGAATAGAGAATTTAGAAATTGAAAACCGGAACCATTTGGAGGGCTTAATGGCGAAAATATCTCTATCCAAATGCATTTTAATGCTAATAAATCAAAAAACGCAAAAAATAAAATACCACTTTGGAAGCGTATATTTTGAGAACCAGATATCATAGAAGGTTCTGGTTTCCAGTTATGGAAAGCTCTGGAAAATGTCTATCCAAAAAAAATTTTTTTTTTTTTTGGACATTTGGTTTAGGATTTATCGCCATCCAAAGATATGAAGGTAGGGAGTTTTTGGGCAGAAAATCAGTAAAATCACTTTGGATGCGAATATTTCCTTAACCAGATCATGAAAAAAAATTTGGCTTGCATGTATCGATTGGGTTTGAATAGACCTTTCCAAAAAGGTACGTCATGATTTATTTCATTGACTTTTTAAAAAAAGTGATTTTTTTTTTAAAAAAACGGCAAGGGGGTAGTCCATGCTTTTTTTCGGATTTCATGAAAAAATTTTGTGATGAAATTTTTACATTTTTGGAAAGGTGTGTTCATTTCCTATTCGGCACTGCAGACCGCAACACTTTTGAAAGCTCGGTTCGTTAGTTATTCGCATATAACGGATTGCGTTGAAACTGCCTAAAAATGACTTTCAGCGCAAATATCTAATGAACAAAACGTTGCAAAGGCGTTTGGTTTTCAGTAACGGATAGGTTTTGAATAGAGAATTTAGAAATTGAAAACCGGAACCATTTGGAGGGCTTAATGGCGAAAATATCTCTATCCAAATGCATTTTAATGCTAATAAATCAAAAAACGCAAAAAATAAAATACCACTTTGGAAGCGTATATTTTGAGAACCAGATATTATAGAAGGTTCTGGTTTCCAGTTGTGGAAAGCTCTGGAAAATTTCTATCCAAAAAAAATTTTTTTTTTTTTTGGACATTTGGTTTAGGATTTATCGCCATCCAAAGACATGAAGGTAGGGAGTTTTTGGGCAGAAAATCAGTAAAATCACTTTGGATGCGAATATTTCCTTAACCAGATCATGAAAAAAAATTTGGCTTGCATGTATCGATTGGGTTTGAATAGACCTTTCCAAAAAGGTACGTCATGATTTATTTCATTGACTTTTTAAAAAAAGTGATTTTTTTTTTTAAAAAACGGCAAGGGGGTAGTCCATGCTTTTTTTCGGATTTCATGAAAAAATTTTGTGATGAAATTTTTACATTTTTGGAAAGGTGTGTTCATTTCCTATTCGGCACTGCAGACCGCAACAATTTTGAAAGCTCGGTTCGTTAGTTATTCGCATATAACGGATTGCGTTGAAACTGCCTAAAAATGACTTTCAGCGCCAATATCTAATGAACAAAACGTTGCAAAGGCGTTTGGTTTTCAGTAACGGATAGGTTTTGAATAGAGAATTTAGAAATTGAAAACCGGAACCATTTGGAGGGCTTAATGGCGAAAATATCTCTATCCAAATGCATTTTAATGCTAATAAATCAAAAAACGCAAAAAATAAAATACCACTTTGGAAGCGTATATTTTGAGAACCAGATATCATAGAAGGTTCTGGTTTCCAGTTATGGAAAGCTCTGGAAAATGTCTATCCAAAAAAAATTTTTTTTTTTTTTTGGACATTTGGTTTAGGATTTATCGCCATCCAAAGACATGAAGGTAGGGAGTTTTTGGGCAGAAAATCAGTAAAATCACTTTGGATGCGAATATTTCCTTAACCAGATCATGAAAAAAAATTTGGCTTGCATGTATCGATTGGGTTTGAATAGACCTTTCCAAAAAGGTACGTCATGATTTATTTCATTGACTTTTTAAAAAAAGTGATTTTTTTTTTAAAAAAACGGCAAGGGGGTAGTCCATGCTTTTTTTCGGATTTCATGAAAAAATTTTGTGATGAAATTTTTACATTTTTGGAAAGGTGTGTTCATTTCCTATTCGGCACTGCAGACCGCAACAATTTTGAAAGCTCGGTTCGTTAGTTATTCGCATATAACGGATTGCGTTGAAACTGCCTAAAAATGACTTTCAGCGCCAATATCTAATGAACAAAACGTTGCAAAGGCGTTTGGTTTTCAGTAACGGATAGGTTTTGAATAGAGAATTTAGAAATTGAAAACCGGAACCATTTGGAGGGCTTAATGGCGAAAATATCTCTATCCAAATGCATTTTAATGCTAATAAATCAAAAAACGCAAAAAATAAAATACCACTTTGGAAGCGTATATTTTGAGAACCAGATATCATAGAAGGTTCTGGTTTCCAGTTATGGAAAGCTCTGGAAAATTTCTATCCAAAAAAAAATTTTTTTTTTTTTGGACATTTGGTTTAGGATTTATCGCCATCCAAAGATATGAAGGTAGGGAGTTTTTGGGCAGAAAATCAGTAAAATCACTTTGGATGCGAATATTTCCTTAACCAGATCATGAAAAAAAATTCGGCTTGCATGTATCGATTGGGTTTGAATAGACCTTTCCAAAAAGGTACGTCATGATTTATTTCATTGACTTTTTAAAAAAAGTGATTTTTTTTTTAAAAAAACGGCAAGGGGGTAGTCCATGCTTTTTTTCGGATTTCATGAAAAAATTTTGTGATGAAATTTTTACATTTTTGGAAAGGTGTGTTCATTTCCTATTCGGCACTGCAGACCGCAACACTTTTGAAAGCTCGGTTCGTTAGTTATTCGCATATAACGGATTGCGTTGAAACTGCCTAAAAATGACTTTCAGCGCAAATATCTAATGAACAAAACGTTGCAAAGGCGTTTGGTTTTCAGTAACGGATAGGTTTTGAATAGAGAATTTAGAAATTGAAAACCGGAACCATTTGGAGGGCTTAATGGCGAAAATATCTCTATCCAAATGCATTTTAATGCTAATAAATCAAAAAACGCAAAAAATAAAATACCACTTTGGAAGCGTATATTTTGAGAACCAGATATCATAGAAGGTTCTGGTTTCCAGTTATGGAAAGCTCTGGAAAATGTCTATCCAAAAAAAATTTTTTTTTTTTTTGGACATTTGGTTTAGGATTTATCGCCATCCAAAGATATGAAGGTAGGGAGTTTTTGGGCAGAAAATCAGTAAAATCACTTTGGATGCGAATATTTCCTTAACCAGATCATGAAAAAAAATTTGGCTTGCATGTATCGATTGGGTTTGAATAGACCTTTCCAAAAAGGTACGTCATGATTTATTTCATTGACTTTTTAAAAAAAGTGATTTTTTTTTTAAAAAAACGGCAAGGGGGTAGTCCATGCTTTTTTTCGGATTTCATGAAAAAATTTTGTGATGAAATTTTTACATTTTTGGAAAGGTGTGTTCATTTCCTATTCGGCACTGCAGACCGCAACACTTTTGAAAGCTCGGTTCGTTAGTTATTCGCATATAACGGATTGCGTTGAAACTGCCTAAAAATGACTTTCAGCGCAAATATCTAATGAACAAAACGTTGCAAAGGCGTTTGGTTTTCAGTAACGGATAGGTTTTGAATAGAGAATTTAGAAATTGAAAACCGGAACCATTTGGAGGGCTTAATGGCGAAAATATCTCTATCCAAATGCATTTTAATGCTAATAAATCAAAAAACGCAAAAAATAAAATACCACTTTGGAAGCGTATATTTTGAGAACCAGATATTATAGAAGGTTCTGGTTTCCAGTTGTGGAAAGCTCTGGAAAATTTCTATCCAAAAAAAATTTTTTTTTTTTTTGGACATTTGGTTTAGGATTTATCGCCATCCAAAGACATGAAGGTAGGGAGTTTTTGGGCAGAAAATCAGTAAAATCACTTTGGATGCGAATATTTCCTTAACCAGATCATGAAAAAAAATTTGGCTTGCATGTATCGATTGGGTTTGAATAGACCTTTCCAAAAAGGTACGTCATGATTTATTTCATTGACTTTTTAAAAAAAGTGATTTTTTTTTTAAAAAAACGGCAAGGGGGTAGTCCATGCTTTTTTTCGGATTTCATGAAAAAATTTTGTGATGAAATTTTTACATTTTTGGAAAGGTGTGTTCATTTCCTATTCGGCACTGCAGACCGCAACAATTTTGAAAGCTCGGTTCGTTAGTTATTCGCATATAACGGATTGCGTTGAAACTGCCTAAAAATGACTTTCAGCGCCAATATCTAATGAACAAAACGTTGCAAAGGCGTTTGGTTTTCAGTAACGGATAGGTTTTGAATAGAGAATTTAGAAATTGAAAACCGGAACCATTTGGAGGGCTTAATGGCGAAAATATCTCTATCCAAATGCATTTTAATGCTAATAAATCAAAAAACGCAAAAAATAAAATACCACTTTGGAAGCGTATATTTTGAGAACCAGATATCATAGAAGGTTCTGGTTTCCAGTTATGGAAAGCTCTGAAAAATTTCTATCCAAAAAAAATTTTTTTTTTTTTTTTTGGACATTTGGTTTAGGATTTATCGCCATCCAAAGACATGAAGGTAGGGAGTTTTTGGGCAGAAAATCAGTAAAATCACTTTGGATGCGAATATTTCCTTAACCAGATCATGAAAAAAAATTTGGCTTGCATGTATCGATTGGGTTTGAATAGACCTTTCCAAAAAGGTACGTCATGATTTATTTCATTGACTTTTTAAAAAAAGTGATTTTTTTTTTAAAAAAACGGCAAGGGGGTAGTCCATGCTTTTTTTCGGATTTCATGAAAAAATTTTGTGATGAAATTTTTACATTTTTGGAAAGGTGTGTTCATTTCCTATTCGGCACTGCAGACCGCAACAATTTTGAAAGCTCGGTTCGTTAGTTATTCGCATATAACGGATTGCGTTGAAACTGCCTAAAAATGACTTTCAGCGCCAATATCTAATGAACAAAACGTTGCAAAGGCGTTTGGTTTTCAGTAACGGATAGGTTTTGAATAGAGAATTTAGAAATTGAAAACCGGAACCATTTGGAGGGCTTAATGGCGAAAATATCTCTATCCAAATGCATTTTAATGCTAATAAATCAAAAAACGCAAAAAATAAAATACCACTTTGGAAGCGTATATTTTGAGAACCAGATATCATAGAAGGTTCTGGTTTCCAGTTATGGAAAGCTCTGGAAAATTTCTATCCAAAAAAAAATTTTTTTTTTTTTTTGGACATTTGGTTTAGGATTTATCGCCATCCAAAGATATGAAGGTAGGGAGTTTTTGGGCAGAAAATCAGTAAAATCACTTTGGATGCGAATATTTCCTTAACCAGATCATGAAAAAAAATTTGGCTTGCATGTATCGATTGGGTTTGAATAGACCTTTCCAAAAAGGTACGTCATGATTTATTTCATTGACTTTTTAAAAAAAGTGATTTTTTTTTTTAAAAAACGGCAAGGGGGTAGTCCATGCTTTTTTTCGGATTTCATGAAAAAATTTTGTGATGAAATTTTTACATTTTTGGAAAGGTGTGTTCATTTCCTATTCGGCACTGCAGACCGCAACAATTTTGAAAGCTCGGTTCGTTAGTTATTCGCATATAACGGATTGCGTTGAAACTGCCTAAAAATGACTTTCAGCGCCAATATCTAATGAACAAAACGTTGCAAAGGCGTTTGGTTTTCAGTAACGGATAGGTTTTGAATAGAGAATTTAGAAATTGAAAACCGGAACCATTTGGAGGGCTTAATGGCGAAAATATCTCTATCCAAATGCATTTTAATGCTAATAAATCAAAAAACGCAAAAAATAAAATACCACTTTGGAAGCGTATATTTTGAGAACCAGATATCATAGAAGGTTCTGGTTTCCAGTTATGGAAAGCTCTGGAAAATGTCTATCCAAAAAAATTTTTTTTTTTTTTTTGGACATTTGGTTTAGGATTTATCGCCATCCAAAGACATGAAGGTAGGGAGTTTTTGGGCAGAAAATCAGTAAAATCACTTTGGATGCGAATATTTCCTTAACCAGATCAAAAAAAAAAATTTGGCTTGCATGTATCGATTGGGTTTGAATAGACCTTTCCAAAAAGGTACGTCATGATTTATTTCATTGACTTTTTAAAAAAAGTGATTTTTTTTTTAAAAAAACGGCAAGGGGGTAGTCCATGCTTTTTTTCGGATTTCATGAAAAAATTTTGTGATGAAATTTTTACATTTTTGGAAAGGTGTGTTCATTTCCTATTCGGCACTGCAGACCGCAACAATTTTGAAAGCTCGGTTCGTTAGTTATTCGCATATAACGGATTGCGTTGAAACTGCCTAAAAATGACTTTCAGCGCCAATATCTAATGAACAAAACGTTGCAAAGGCGTTTGGTTTTCAGTAACGGATAGGTTTTAAATAGAGAATTTAGAAATTGAAAACCGGAACCATTTTGAGGGCTTAATGGCGAAAATATCTCTATCCAAATGCATTTTAATGCTAATAAATCAAAAAACGCAAAAAATAAAATACCACTTTGGAAGCGTATATTTTGAGAACCAGATATCATAGAAGGTTCTGGTTTCCAGTTATGGAAAGCTCTGGAAAATGTCTATCCAAAAAAAATTTTTTTTTTTTTTTTTGGACATTTGGTTTAGGATTTATCGCCATCCAAAGACATGAAGGTAGGGAGTTTTTGGGCAGAAAATCAGTAAAATCACTTTGGATGCGAATATTTCCTTAACCAGATCATGAAAAAAAATTTGGCTTGCATGTATCGATTGGGTTTGAATAGACCTTTCCAAAAAGGTACGTCATGATTTATTTCATTGACTTTTTAAAAAAAGTGATTTTTTTTTTAAAAAAACGGCAAGGGCAAACATGCTTTTTTTCGGATTTCATGAAAAAATTTTGTGATGAAATTTTTACATTTTTGGAAAGGTGTGTTCATTTCCTATTCGGCACTGCAGACCGCAACAATTTTGAAAGCTCGGTTCGTTAGTTATTCGCATATAACGGATTGCGTTGAAACTGCCTAAAAATGACTTTCAGCGCCAATATCTAATGAACAAAACGTTGCAAAGGCGTTTGGTTTTCAGTAACGGATAGGTTTTGAATAGAGAATTTAGAAATTGAAAACCGGAACCATTTTGAGGGCTTAATGGCGAAAATATCTCTATCCAAATGCATTTTAATGCTAATAAATCAAAAAACGCAAAAAATAAAATACCACTTTGGAAGCGTATATTTTGAGAACCAGATATCATAGAAGGTTCTGGTTTCCAGTTATGGAAAGCTCTGGAAAATGTCTATCCAAAAAAAATTTTTTTTTTTTTTTTTGGACATTTGGTTTAGGATTTATCGCCATCCAAAGACATGAAGGTAGGGAGTTTTTGGGCAGAAAATCAGTAAAATCACTTTGGATGCGAATATTTCCTTAACCAGATCATGAAAAAAAATTTGGCTTGCATGTATCGATTGGGTTTGAATAGACCTTTCCAAAAAGGTACGTCATGATTTATTTCATTGACTTTTTAAAAAAAGTGATTTTTTTTTTAAAAAAACGGCAAGGGGGTAGTCCATGCTTTTTTTCGGATTTCATGAAAAAATTTTGTGATGAAATTTTTACATTTTTGGAAAGGTGTGTTCATTTCCTATTCGGCACTGCAGACCGCAACAATTTTGAAAGCTCGGTTCGTTAGTTATTCGCATATAACGGATTGCGTTGAAACTGCCTAAAAATGACTTTCAGCGCCAATATCTAATGAACAAAACGTTGCAAAGGCGTTTGGTTTTCAGTAACGGATAGGTTTTGAATAGAGAATTTAGAAATTGAAAACCGGAACCATTTTGAGGGCTTAATGGCGAAAATATCTCTATCCAAATGCATTTTAATGCTAATAAATCAAAAAACGCAAAAAATAAAATACCACTTTGGAAGCGTATATTTTGAGAACCAGATATCATAGAAGGTTCTGGTTTCCAGTTATGGAAAGCTCTGGAAAATGTCTATCCAAAAAAATTTTTTTTTTTTTTTTTGGACATTTGGTTTAGGATTTATCGCCATCCAAAGACATGAAGGTAGGGAGTTTTTGGGCAGAAAATCAGTAAAATCACTTTGGATGCGAATATTTCCTTAACCAGATCAAAAAAAAAAATTTGGCTTGCATGTATCGATTGGGTTTGAATAGACCTTTCCAAAAAGGTACGTCATGATTTATTTTATTGACTTTTTAAAAAAAGTGATTTTTTTTTTTTTAAAACGGCAAGGGGGTAGTCCATGCTTTTTTTCGGATTTCATGAAAAAATTTTGTGATGAAATTTTTACATTTTTGGAAAGGTGTGTTCATTTCCTATTCGGCACTGCAGACCGCAACAATTTTGAAAGCTCGGTTCGTTAGTTATTCGCATATAACGGATTGCGTTGAAACTGCCTAAAAATGACTTTCAGCGCCAATATCTAATGAACAAAACGTTGCAAAGGCGTTTGGTTTTCAGTAACGGATAGGTTTTGAATAGAGAATTTAGAAATTGAAAACCGGAACCATTTTGAGGGCTTAATGGCGAAAATATCTCTATCCAAATGCATTTTAATGCTAATAAATCAAAAAACGCAAAAAATAAAATACCACTTTGGAAGCGTATATTTTGAGAACCAGATATCATAGAAGGTTCTGGTTTCCAGTTATGGAAAGCTCTGGAAAATGTCTATCCAAAAAAAATTTTTTTTTTTTTTTTTGGACATTTGGTTTAGGATTTATCGCCATCCAAAGACATGAAGGTAGGGAGTTTTTGGGCAGAAAATCAGTAAAATCACTTTGGATGCGAATATTTCCTTAACCAGATCAAAAAAAAAAATTTGGCTTGCATGTATCGATTGGGTTTGAATAGACCTTTCCAAAAAGGTACGTCATGATTTATTTCATTGACTTTTTAAAAAAAGTGATTTTTTTTTTTAAAAAACGGCAAGGGGGTAGTCCATGCTTTTTTTCGGATTTCATGAAAAAATTTTGTGATGAAATTTTTACATTTTTGGAAAGGTGTGTTCATTTCCTATTCGGCACTGCAGACCGCAACAATTTTGAAAGCTCGGTTCGTTAGTTATTCGCATATAACGGATTGCGTTGAAACTGCCTAAAAATGACTTTCAGCGCCAATATCTAATGAACAAAACGTTGCAAAGGCGTTTGGTTTTCAGTAACGGATAGGTTTTGAATAGAGAATTTAGAAATTGAAAACCGGAACCATTTTGAGGGCTTAATGGCGAAAATATCTCTATCCAAATGCATTTTAATGCTAATAAATCAAAAAACGCAAAAAATAAAATACCACTTTGGAAGCGTATATTTTGAGAACCAGATATCATAGAAGGTTCTGGTTTCCAGTTATGGAAAGCTCTGGAAAATGTCTATCCAAAAAAAATTTTTTTTTTTTTTTTTGGACATTTGGTTTAGGATTTATCGCCATCCAAAGACATGAAGGTAGGGAGTTTTTGGGCAGAAAATCAGTAAAATCACTTTGGATGCGAATATTTCCTTAACCAGATCATGAAAAAAAATTTGGCTTGCATGTATCGATTGGGTTTGAATAGACCTTTCCAAAAAGGTACGTCATGATTTATTTCATTGACTTTTTAAAAAAAGTGATTTTTTTTTTAAAAAAACGGCAAGGGGGTAGTCCATGCTTTTTTTCGGATTTCATGAAAAAATTTTGTGATGAAATTTTTACATTTTTGGAAAGGTGTGTTCATTTCCTATTCGGCACTGCAGACCGCAACAATTTTGAAAGCTCGGTTCGTTAGTTATTCGCATATAACGGATTGCGTTGAAACTGCCTAAAAATGACTTTCAGCGCCAATATCTAATGAACAAAACGTTGCAAAGGCGTTTGGTTTTCAGTAACGGATAGGTTTTGAATAGAGAATTTAGAAATTGAAAACCGGAACCATTTTGAGGGCTTAATGGCGAAAATATCTCTATCCAAATGCATTTTAATGCTAATAAATCAAAAAACGCAAAAAATAAAATACCACTTTGGAAGCGTATATTTTGAGAACCAGATATCATAGAAGGTTCTGGTTTCCAGTTATGGAAAGCTCTGGAAAATGTCTATCCAAAAAAAATTTTTTTTTTTTTTTTTGGACATTTGGTTTAGGATTTATCGCCATCCAAAGACATGAAGGTAGGGAGTTTTTGGGCAGAAAATCAGTAAAATCACTTTGGATGCGAATATTTCCTTAACCAGATCAAAAAAAAAAATTTGGCTTGCATGTATCGATTGGGTTTGAATAGACCTTTCCAAAAAGGTACGTCATGATTTATTTCATTGACTTTTTAAAAAAAGTGATTTTTTTTTTTAAAAAACGGCAAGGGGGTAGTCCATGCTTTTTTTCGGATTTCATGAAAAAATTTTGTGATGAAATTTTTACATTTTTGGAAAGGTGTGTTCATTTCCTATTCGGCACTGCAGACCGCAACAATTTTGAAAGCTCGGTTCGTTAGTTATTCGCATATAACGGATTGCGTTGAAACTGCCTAAAAATGACTTTCAGCGCCAATATCTAATGAACAAAACGTTGCAAAGGCGTTTGGTTTTCAGTAACGGATAGGTTTTGAATAGAGAATTTAGAAATTGAAAACCGGAACCATTTTGAGGGCTTAATGGCGAAAATATCTCTATCCAAATGCATTTTAATGCTAATAAATCAAAAAACGCAAAAAATAAAATACCACTTTGGAAGCGTATATTTTGAGAACCAGATATCATAGAAGGTTCTGGTTTCCAGTTATGGAAAGCTCTGGAAAATGTCTATCCAAAAAAAATTTTTTTTTTTTTTTTTGGACATTTGGTTTAGGATTTATCGCCATCCAAAGACATGAAGGTAGGGAGTTTTTGGGCAGAAAATCAGTAAAATCACTTTGGATGCGAATATTTCCTTAACCAGATCATGAAAAAAAATTTGGCTTGCATGTATCGATTGGGTTTGAATAGACCTTTCCAAAAAGGTACGTCATGATTTATTTCATTGACTTTTTAAAAAAAGTGATTTTTTTTTTAAAAAAACGGCAAGGGGGTAGTCCATGCTTTTTTTCGGATTTCATGAAAAAATTTTGTGATGAAATTTTTACATTTTTGGAAAGGTGTGTTCATTTCCTATTCGGCACTGCAGACCGCAACAATTTTGAAAGCTCGGTTCGTTAGTTATTCGCATATAACGGATTGCGTTGAAACTGCCTAAAAATGACTTTCAGCGCCAATATCTAATGAACAAAACGTTGCAAAGGCGTTTGGTTTTCAGTAACGGATAGGTTTTGAATAGAGAATTTAGAAATTGAAAACCGGAACCATTTTGAGGGCTTAATGGCGAAAATATCTCTATCCAAATGCATTTTAATGCTAATAAATCAAAAAACGCAAAAAATAAAATACCACTTTGGAAGCGTATATTTTGAGAACCAGATATCATAGAAGGTTCTGGTTTCCAGTTATGGAAAGCTCTGGAAAATGTCTATCCAAAAAAAATTTTTTTTTTTTTTTTTGGACATTTGGTTTAGGATTTATCGCCATCCAAAGACATGAAGGTAGGGAGTTTTTGGGCAGAAAATCAGTAAAATCACTTTGGATGCGAATATTTCCTTAACCAGATCAAAAAAAAAAATTTGGCTTGCATGTATCGATTGGGTTTGAATAGACCTTTCCAAAAAGGTACGTCATGATTTATTTTATTGACTTTTTAAAAAAAGTGATTTTTTTTTTTAAAAAACGGCAAGGGGGTAGTCCATGCTTTTTTTCGGATTTCATGAAAAAATTTTGTGATGAAATTTTTACATTTTTGGAAAGGTGTGTTCATTTCCTATTCGGCACTGCAGACCGCAACAATTTTGAAAGCTCGGTTCGTTAGTTATTCGCATATAACGGATTGCGTTGAAACTGCCTAAAAATGACTTTCAGCGCCAATATCTAATGAACAAAACGTTGCAAAGGCGTTTGGTTTTCAGTAACGGATAGGTTTTGAATAGAGAATTTAGAAATTGAAAACCGGAACCATTTTGAGGGCTTAATGGCGAAAATATCTCTATCCAAATGCATTTTAATGCTAATAAATCAAAAAACGCAAAAAATAAAATACCACTTTGGAAGCGTATATTTTGAGAACCAGATATCATAGAAGGTTCTGGTTTCCAGTTATGGAAAGCTCTGGAAAATGTCTATCCAAAAAAAATTTTTTTTTTTTTTTTTGGACATTTGGTTTAGGATTTATCGCCATCCAAAGACATGAAGGTAGGGAGTTTTTGGGCAGAAAATCAGTAAAATCACTTTGGATGCGAATATTTCCTTAACCAGATCATGAAAAAAAATTTGGCTTGCATGTATCGATTGGGTTTGAATAGACCTTTCCAAAAAGGTACGTCATGATTTATTTCATTGACTTTTTAAAAAAAGTGATTTTTTTTTTAAAAAAACGGCAAGGGGGTAGTCCATGCTTTTTTT
Source organism: Dasysyrphus tricinctus (assembly GCA_963921185.1). Lineage (NCBI taxonomy): Eukaryota > Metazoa > Arthropoda > Insecta > Diptera > Syrphidae > Dasysyrphus > Dasysyrphus tricinctus. The sequence goes on along the minus strand of OY992530.1, from coordinate 232,852,144 downwards.
CGGATTTCATGAAAAAATTTTGTGATGAAATTTTTACATTTTTGGAAAGGTGTGTTCATTTCCTATTCGGCACTGCAGACCGCAACAATTTTGAAAGCTCGGTTCGTTAGTTATTCGCATATAACGGATTGCGTTGAAACTGCCTAAAAATGACTTTCAGCGCCAATATCTAATGAACAAAACGTTGCAAAGGCGTTTGGTTTTCAGTAACGGATAGGTTTTGAATAGAGAATTTAGAAATTGAAAACCGGAACCATTTTGAGGGCTTAATGGCGAAAATATCTCTATCCAAATGCATTTTAATGCTAATAAATCAAAAAACGCAAAAAATAAAATACCACTTTGGAAGCGTATATTTTGAGAACCAGATATCATAGAAGGTTCTGGTTTCCAGTTATGGAAAGCTCTGGAAAATGTCTATCCAAAAAAAATTTTTTTTTTTTTTTTTGGACATTTGGTTTAGGATTTATCGCCATCCAAAGACATGAAGGTAGGGAGTTTTTGGGCAGAAAATCAGTAAAATCACTTTGGATGCGAATATTTCCTTAACCAGATCATGAAAAAAAATTTGGCTTGCATGTATCGATTGGGTTTGAATAGACCTTTCCAAAAAGGTACGTCATGATTTATTTCATTGACTTTTTAAAAAAAGTGATTTTTTTTTTTAAAAAACGGCAAGGGGGTAGTCCATGCTTTTTTTCGGATTTCATGAAAAAATTTTGTGATGAAATTTTTACATTTTTGGAAAGGTGTGTTCATTTCCTATTCGGCACTGCAGACCGCAACAATTTTGAAAGCTCGGTTCGTTAGTTATTCGCATATAACGGATTGCGTTGAAACTGCCTAAAAATGACTTTCAGCGCCAATATCTAATGAACAAAACGTTGCAAAGGCGTTTGGTTTTCAGTAACGGATAGGTTTTGAATAGAGAATTTAGAAATTGAAAACCGGAACCATTTTGAGGGCTTAATGGCGAAAATATCTCTATCCAAATGCATTTTAATGCTAATAAATCAAAAAACGCAAAAAATAAAATACCACTTTGGAAGCGTATATTTTGAGAACCAGATATCATAGAAGGTTCTGGTTTCCAGTTATGGAAAGCTCTGGAAAATGTCTATCCAAAAAAAATTTTTTTTTTTTTTTTTGGACATTTGGTTTAGGATTTATCGCCTTCCAAAGACATGAAGGTAGGGAGTTTTTGGGCAGAAAATCAGTAAAATCACTTTGGATGCGAATATTTCCTTAACCAGATCATGAAAAAAAATTTGGCTTGCATGTATCGATTGGGTTTGAATAGACCTTTCCAAAAAGGTACGTCATGATTTATTTCATTGACTTTTTAAAAAAAGTGATTTTTTTTTTTAAAAAACGGCAAGGGGGTAGTCCATGCTTTTTTTCGTATTTCATGAAAAAATTTTGTGATGAAATTTTTACATTTTTGGAAAGGTGTGTTCATTTCCTATTCGGCACTGCAGACCGCAACAATTTTGAAAGCTCGGTTCGTTAGTTATTCGCATATAACGGATTGCGTTGAAACTGCCTAAAAATGACTTTCAGCGCCAATATCTAATGAACAAAACGTTGCAAAGGCGTTTGGTTTTCAGTAACGGATAGGTTTTGAATAGAGAATTTAGAAATTGAAAACCGGAACCATTTTGAGGGCTTAATGGCGAAAATATCTCTATCCAAATGCATTTTAATGCTAATAAATCAAAAAACGCAAAAAATAAAATACCACTTTGGAAGCGTATATTTTGAGAACCAGATATCATAGAAGGTTCTGGTTTCCAGTTATGGAAAGCTCTGGAAAATGTCTATCCAAAAAAAATTTTTTTTTTTTTTTTTGGACATTTGGTTTAGGATTTATCGCCTTCCAAAGACATGAAGGTAGGGAGTTTTTGGGCAGAAAATCAGTAAAATCACTTTGGATGCGAATATTTCCTTAACCAGATCATGAAAAAAAATTTGGCTTGCATGTATCGATTGGGTTTGAATAGACCTTTCCAAAAAGGTACGTCATGATTTATTTCATTGACTTTTTAAAAAAAGTGATTTTTTTTTTTAAAAAACGGCAAGGGGGTAGTCCATGCTTTTTTTCGTATTTCATGAAAAAATTTTGTGATGAAATTTTTACATTTTTGGAAAGGTGTGTTCATTTCCTATTCGGCACTGCAGACCGCAACAATTTTGAAAGCTCGGTTCGTTAGTTATTCGCATATAACGGATTGCGTTGAAACTGCCTAAAAATGACTTTCAGCGCCAATATCTAATGAACAAAACGTTGCAAAGGCGTTTGGTTTTCAGTAACGGATAGGTTTTGAATAGAGAATTTAGAAATTGAAAACCGGAACCATTTGGAGGGCTTAATGGCGAAAATATCTCTATCCAAATGCATTTTAATGCTAATAAATCAAAAAACGCAAAAAATAAAATACCACTTTGGAAGCGTATATTTTGAGAACCAGATATCATAGAAGGTTCTGGTTTCCAGTTATGGAAAGCTCTGGAAAATGTCTATCCAAAAAAAATTTTTTTTTTTTTTTTTGGACATTTGGTTTAGGATTTATCGCCATCCAAAGACATGAAGGTAGGGAGTTTTTGGGCAGAAAATCAGTAAAATCACTTTGGATGCGAATATTTCCTTAACCAGATCATGAAAAAAAATTTGGCTTGCATGTATCGATTGGGTTTGAATAGACCTTTCCAAAAAGGTACGTCATGATTTATTTCATTGACTTTTTAAAAAAAGTGATTTTTTTTTTAAAAAAACGGCAAGGGGGTAGTCCATGCTTTTTTTCGGATTTCATGAAAAAATTTTGTGATGAAATTTTTACATTTTTGGAAAGGTGTGTTCATTTCCTATTCGGCACTGCAGACCGCAACAATTTTGAAAGCTCGGTTCGTTAGTTATTCGCATACAACGGATTGCGTTGAAACTGCCTAAAAATGACTTTCAGCGCCAATATCTAATGAACAAAACGTTGCAAAGGCGTTTGGTTTTCAGTAACGGATAGGTTTTGAATAGAGAATTTAGAAATTGAAAACCGGAACCATTTTGAGGGCTTAATGGCGAAAATATCTCTATCCAAATGCATTTTAATGCTAATAAATCAAAAAACGCAAAAAATAAAATACCACTTTGGAAGCGTATATTTTGAGAACCAGATATCATAGAAGGTTCTGGTTTCCAGTTATGGAAAGCTCTGGAAAATGTCTATCCAAAAAAAATTTTTTTTTTTTTTTTTGGACATTTGGTTTAGGATTTATCGCCATCCAAAGACATGAAGGTAGGGAGTTTTTGGGCAGAAAATCAGTAAAATCACTTTGGATGCGAATATTTCCTTAACCAGATCAAAAAAAAAAATTTGGCTTGCATGTATCGATTGGGTTTGAATAGACCTTTCCAAAAAGGTACGTCATGATTTATTTTATTGACTTTTTAAAAAAAGTGATTTTTTTTTTTAAAAAACGGCAAGGGGGTAGTCCATGCTTTTTTTCGGATTTCATGAAAAAATTTTGTGATGAAATTTTTACATTTTTGGAAAGGTGTGTTCATTTCCTATTCGGCACTGCAGACCGCAACAATTTTGAAAGCTCGGTTCGTTAGTTATTCGCATATAACGGATTGCGTTGAAACTGCCTAAAAATGACTTTCAGCGCCAATATCTAATGAACAAAACGTTGCAAAGGCGTTTGGTTTTCAGTAACGGATAGGTTTTGAATAGAGAATTTAGAAATTGAAAACCGGAACCATTTTGAGGGCTTAATGGCGAAAATATCTCTATCCAAATGCATTTTAATGCTAATAAATCAAAAAACGCAAAAAATAAAATACCACTTTGGAAGCGTATATTTTGAGAACCAGATATCATAGAAGGTTCTGGTTTCCAGTTATGGAAAGCTCTGGAAAATGTCTATCCAAAAAAAATTTTTTTTTTTTTTTTTGGACATTTGGTTTAGGATTTATCGCCATCCAAAGACATGAAGGTAGGGAGTTTTTGGGCAGAAAATCAGTAAAATCACTTTGGATGCGAATATTTCCTTAACCAGATCATGAAAAAAAATTTGGCTTGCATGTATCGATTGGGTTTGAATAGACCTTTCCAAAAAGGTACGTCATGATTTATTTCATTGACTTTTTAAAAAAAGTGATTTTTTTTTTAAAAAAACGGCAAGGGGGTAGTCCATGCTTTTTTTCGGATTTCATGAAAAAATTTTGTGATGAAATTTTTACATTTTTGGAAAGGTGTGTTCATTTCCTATTCGGCACTGCAGACCGCAACAATTTTGAAAGCTCGGTTCGTTAGTTATTCGCATATAACGGATTGCGTTGAAACTGCCTAAAAATGACTTTCAGCGCCAATATCTAATGAACAAAACGTTGCAAAGGCGTTTGGTTTTCAGTAACGGATAGGTTTTGAATAGAGAATTTAGAAATTGAAAACCGGAACCATTTTGAGGGCTTAATGGCGAAAATATCTCTATCCAAATGCATTTTAATGCTAATAAATCAAAAAACGCAAAAAATAAAATACCACTTTGGAAGCGTATATTTTGAGAACCAGATATCATAGAAGGTTCTGGTTTCCAGTTATGGAAAGCTCTGGAAAATGTCTATCCAAAAAAAATTTTTTTTTTTTTTTTTGGACATTTGGTTTAGGATTTATCGCCATCCAAAGACATGAAGGTAGGGAGTTTTTGGGCAGAAAATCAGTAAAATCACTTTGGATGCGAATATTTCCTTAACCAGATCATGAAAAAAAATTTGGCTTGCATGTATCGATTGGGTTTGAATAGACCTTTCCAAAAAGGTACGTCATGATTTATTTCATTGACTTTTTAAAAAAAGTGATTTTTTTTTTTAAAAAACGGCAAGGGGGTAGTCCATGCTTTTTTTCGGATTTCATGAAAAAATTTTGTGATGAAATTTTTACATTTTTGGAAAGGTGTGTTCATTTCCTATTCGGCACTGCAGACCGCAACAATTTTGAAAGCTCGGTTCGTTAGTTATTCGCATATAACGGATTGCGTTGAAACTGCCTAAAAATGACTTTCAGCGCCAATATCTAATGAACAAAACGTTGCAAAGGCGTTTGGTTTTCAGTAACGGATAGGTTTTGAATAGAGAATTTAGAAATTGAAAACCGGAACCATTTTGAGGGCTTAATGGCGAAAATATCTCTATCCAAATGCATTTTAATGCTAATAAATCAAAAAACGCAAAAAATAAAATACCACTTTGGAAGCGTATATTTTGAGAACCAGATATCATAGAAGGTTCTGGTTTCCAGTTATGGAAAGCTCTGGAAAATGTCTATCCAAAAAAATTTTTTTTTTTTTTTTTGGACATTTGGTTTAGGATTTATCGCCATCCAAAGACATGAAGGTAGGGAGTTTTTGGGCAGAAAATCAGTAAAATCACTTTGGATGCGAATATTTCCTTAACCAGATCAAAAAAAAAAATTTGGCTTGCATGTATCGATTGGGTTTGAATAGACCTTTCCAAAAAGGTACGTCATGATTTATTTCATTGACTTTTTAAAAAAAGTGATTTTTTTTTTTAAAAAACGGCAAGGGGGTAGTCCATGCTTTTTTTCGGATTTCATGAAAAAATTTTGTGATGAAATTTTTACATTTTTGGAAAGGTGTGTTCATTTCCTATTCGGCACTGCAGACCGCAACAATTTTGAAAGCTCGGTTCGTTAGTTATTCGCATATAACGGATTGCGTTGAAACTGCCTAAAAATGACTTTCAGCGCCAATATCTAATGAACAAAACGTTGCAAAGGCGTTTGGTTTTCAGTAACGGATAGGTTTTGAATAGAGAATTTAGAAATTGAAAACCGGAACCATTTTGAGGGCTTAATGGCGAAAATATCTCTATCCAAATGCATTTTAATGCTAATAAATCAAAAAACGCAAAAAATAAAATACCACTTTGGAAGCGTATATTTTGAGAACCAGATATCATAGAAGGTTCTGGTTTCCAGTTATGGAAAGCTCTGGAAAATGTCTATCCAAAAAAAATTTTTTTTTTTTTTTTTGGACATTTGGTTTAGGATTTATCGCCTTCCAAAGACATGAAGGTAGGGAGTTTTTGGGCAGAAAATCAGTAAAATCACTTTGGATGCGAATATTTCCTTAACCAGATCATGAAAAAAAATTTGGCTTGCATGTATCGATTGGGTTTGAATAGACCTTTCCAAAAAGGTACGTCATGATTTATTTCATTGACTTTTTAAAAAAAGTGATTTTTTTTTTTAAAAAACGGCAAGGGGGTAGTCCATGCTTTTTTTCGTATTTCATGAAAAAATTTTGTGATGAAATTTTTACATTTTTGGAAAGGTGTGTTCATTTCCTATTCGGCACTGCAGACCGCAACAATTTTGAAAGCTCGGTTCGTTAGTTATTCGCATATAACGGATTGCGTTGAAACTGCCTAAAAATGACTTTCAGCGCCAATATCTAATGAACAAAACGTTGCAAAGGCGTTTGGTTTTCAGTAACGGATAGGTTTTGAATAGAGAATTTAGAAATTGAAAACCGGAACCATTTGGAGGGCTTAATGGCGAAAATATCTCTATCCAAATGCATTTTAATGCTAATAAATCAAAAAACGCAAAAAATAAAATACCACTTTGGAAGCGTATATTTTGAGAACCAGATATCATAGAAGGTTCTGGTTTCCAGTTATGGAAAGCTCTGGAAAATGTCTATCCAAAAAAAATTTTTTTTTGGACATTTGGTTTAGGATTTATCGCCATCCAAAGACATGAAGGTAGGGAGTTTTTGGGCAGAAAATCAGTAAAATCACTTTGGATGCGAATATTTCCTTAACCAGATCAAAAAAAAAAATTTGGCTTGCATGTATCGATTGGGTTTGAATAGACCTTTCCAAAAAGGTACGTCATGATTTATTTCATTGACTTTTTAAAAAAAGTGATTTTTTTTTTTAAAAAACGGCAAGGGGGTAGTCCATGCTTTTTTTCGGATTTCATGAAAAAATTTTGTGATGAAATTTTTACATTTTTGGAAAGGTGTGTTCATTTCCTATTCGGCACTGCAGACCGCAACAATTTTGAAAGCTCGGTTCGTTAGTTATTCGCATATAACGGATTGCGTTGAAACTGCCTAAAAATGACTTTCAGCGCCAATATCTAATGAACAAAACGTTGCAAAGGCGTTTGGTTTTCAGTAACGGATAGGTTTTGAATAGAGAATTTAGAAATTGAAAACCGGAACCATTTTGAGGGCTTAATGGCGAAAATATCTCTATCCAAATGCATTTTAATGCTAATAAATCAAAAAACGCAAAAAATAAAATACCACTTTGGAAGCGTATATTTTGAGAACCAGATATCATAGAAGGTTCTGGTTTCCAGTTATGGAAAGCTCTGGAAAATGTCTATCCAAAAAAAATTTTTTTTTTTTTTTTTGGACATTTGGTTTAGGATTTATCGCCTTCCAAAGACATGAAGGTAGGGAGTTTTTGGGCAGAAAATCAGTAAAATCACTTTGGATGCGAATATTTCCTTAACCAGATCATGAAAAAAAATTTGGCTTGCATGTATCGATTGGGTTTGAATAGACCTTTCCAAAAAGGTACGTCATGATTTATTTCATTGACTTTTTAAAAAAAGTGATTTTTTTTTTTAAAAAACGGCAAGGGGGTAGTCCATGCTTTTTTTCGTATTTCATGAAAAAATTTTGTGATGAAATTTTTACATTTTTGGAAAGGTGTGTTCATTTCCTATTCGGCACTGCAGACCGCAACAATTTTGAAAGCTCGGTTCGTTAGTTATTCGCATATAACGGATTGCGTTGAAACTGCCTAAAAATGACTTTCAGCGCCAATATCTAATGAACAAAACGTTGCAAAGGCGTTTGGTTTTCAGTAACGGATAGGTTTTGAATAGAGAATTTAGAAATTGAAAACCGGAACCATTTGGAGGGCTTAATGGCGAAAATATCTCTATCCAAATGCATTTTAATGCTAATAAATCAAAAAACGCAAAAAATAAAATACCACTTTGGAAGCGTATATTTTGAGAACCAGATATCATAGAAGGTTCTGGTTTCCAGTTATGGAAAGCTCTGGAAAATGTCTATCCAAAAAAAATTTTTTTTTGGACATTTGGTTTAGGATTTATCGCCATCCAAAGACATGAAGGTAGGGAGTTTTTGGGCAGAAAATCAGTAAAATCACTTTGGATGCGAATATTTCCTTAACCAGATCATGAAAAAAAATTTGGCTTGCATGTATCGATTGGGTTTAAATAGACCTTTCCAAAAAGGTACGTCATGATTTATTTCATTGACTTTTTAAAAAAAGTGATTTTTTTTTGAAAAAAACGGCAAGGGGGTAGTCCATGCTTTTTTTCGGATTTCATGAAAAAATTTTGTGATGAAATTTTTACATTTTTGGAAAGGTGTGTTCATTTCCTATTCGGCACTGCAGACCGCAACAATTTTGAAAGCTCGGTTCGTTAGTTATTCGCATATAACGGATTGCGTTGAAACTGCCTAAAAATGACTTTCAGCGCCAATATCTAATGAACAAAACGTTGCAAAGGCGTTTGGTTTTCAGTAACGGATAGGTTTTGAATAGAGAATTTAGAAATTGAAAACCGGAACCATTTGGAGGGCTTAATGGCGAAAATATCTCTATCCAAATGCATTTTAATGCTAATAAATCAAAAAACGCAAAAAATAAAATACCACTTTGGAAGCGTATATTTTGAGAACCAGATATCATAGAAGGTTCTGGTTTCCAGTTATGGAAAGCTCTGGAAAATGTCTATCCAAAAAAAATTTTTTTTTTTTTTGGACATTTGGTTTAGGATTTATCGCCATCCAAAGACATGAAGGTAGGGAGTTTTTGGGCAGAAAATCAGTAAAATCACTTTGGATGCGAATATTTCCTTAACCAGATCATGAAAAAAAATTTGGCTTGCATGTATCGATTGGGTTTGAATAGACCTTTCCAAAAAGGTACGTCATGATTTATTTCATTGACTTTTTAAAAAAAGTGATTTTTTTTTTTAAAAAACGGCAAGGGGGTAGTCCATGCTTTTTTTCGGATTTCATGAAAAAATTTTGTGATGAAATTTTTACATTTTTGGAAAGGTGTGTTCATTTCCTATTCGGCACTGCAGACCGCAACAATTTTGAAAGCTCGGTTCGTTAGTTATTCGCATATAACGGATTGCGTTGAAACTGCCTAAAAATGACTTTCAGCGCCAATATCTAATGAACAAAACGTTGCAAAGGCGTTTGGTTTTCAGTAACGGATAGGTTTTGAATAGAGAATTTAGAAATTGAAAACCGGAACCATTTTGAGGGCTTAATGGCGAAAATATCTCTATCCAAATGCATTTTAATGCTAATAAATCAAAAAACGCAAAAAATAAAATACCACTTTGGAAGCGTATATTTTGAGAACCAGATATCATAGAAGGTTCTGGTTTCCAGTTATGGAAAGCTCTGGAAAATGTCTATCCAAAAAAAATTTTTTTTTTTTTTTTTGGACATTTGGTTTAGGATTTATCGCCATCCAAAGACATGAAGGTAGGGAGTTTTTGGGCAGAAAATCAGTAAAATCACTTTGGATGCGAATATTTCCTTAACCAGATCATGAAAAAAAATTTGGCTTGCATGTATCGATTGGGTTTGAATAGACCTTTCCAAAAAGGTACGTCATGATTTATTTCATTGACTTTTTAAAAAAAGTGATTTTTTTTTTTAAAAAACGGCAAGGGGGTAGTCCATGCTTTTTTTCGGATTTCATGAAAAAATTTTGTGATGAAATTTTTACATTTTTGGAAAGGTGTGTTCATTTCCTATTCGGCACTGCAGACCGCAACAATTTTGAAAGCTCGGTTCGTTAGTTATTCGCATATAACGGATTGCGTTGAAACTGCCTAAAAATGACTTTCAGCGCCAATATCTAATGAACAAAACGTTGCAAAGGCGTTTGGTTTTCAGTAACGGATAGGTTTTGAATAGAGAATTTAGAAATTGAAAACCGGAACCATTTTGAGGGCTTAATGGCGAAAATATCTCTATCCAAATGCATTTTAATGCTAATAAATCAAAAAACGCAAAAAATAAAATACCACTTTGGAAGCGTATATTTTGAGAACCAGATATCATAGAAGGTTCTGGTTTCCAGTTATGGAAAGCTCTGGAAAATGTCTATCCAAAAAAAATTTTTTTTTTTTTTTTGGACATTTGGTTTAGGATTTATCGCCATCCAAAGACATGAAGGTAGGGAGTTTTTGGGCAGAAAATCAGTAAAATCACTTTGGATGCGAATATTTCCTTAACCAGATCATGAAAAAAAATTTGGCTTGCATGTATCGATTGGGTTTGAATAGACCTTTCCAAAAAGGTACGTCATGATTTATTTCATTGACTTTTTAAAAAAAGTGATTTTTTTTTTTAAAAAACGGCAAGGGGGTAGTCCATGCTTTTTTTCGGATTTCATGAAAAAATTTTGTGATGAAATTTTTACATTTTTGGAAAGGTGTGTTCATTTCCTATTCGGCACTGCAGACCGCAACAATTTTGAAAGCTCGGTTCGTTAGTTATTCGCATATAACGGATTGCGTTGAAACTGCCTAAAAATGACTTTCAGCGCCAATATCTAATGAACAAAACGTTGCAAAGGCGTTTGGTTTTCAGTAACGGATAGGTTTTGAATAGAGAATTTAGAAATTGAAAACCGGAACCATTTTGAGGGCTTAATGGCGAAAATATCTCTATCCAAATGCATTTTAATGCTAATAAATCAAAAAACGCAAAAAATAAAATACCACTTTGGAAGCGTATATTTTGAGAACCAGATATCATAGAAGGTTCTGGTTTCCAGTTATGGAAAGCTCTGGAAAATGTCTATCCAAAAAAAATTTTTTTTTTTTTTTTGGACATTTGGTTTAGGATTTATCGCCATCCAAAGACATGAAGGTAGGGAGTTTTTGGGCAGAAAATCAGTAAAATCACTTTGGATGCGAATATTTCCTTAACCAGATCATGAAAAAAAATTTGGCTTGCATGTATCGATTGGGTTTAAATAGACCTTTCCAAAAAGGTACGTCATGATTTATTTCATTGACTTTTTAAAAAAAGTGATTTTTTTTTTTTAAAAACGGCAAGGGGGTAGTCCATGCTTTTTTTCGGATTTCATGAAAAAATTTTGTGATGAAATTTTTACATTTTTGGAAAGGTGTGTTCATTTCCTATTCGGCACTGCAGACCGCAACAATTTTGAAAGCTCGGTTCGTTAGTTATTCGCATATAACGGATTGCGTTGAAACTGCCTAAAAATGACTTTCAGCGCCAATATCTAATGAACAAAACGTTGCAAAGGCGTTTGGTTTTCAGTAACGGATAGGTTTTGAATAGAGAATTTAGAAATTGAAAACCGGAACCATTTGGAGGGCTTAATGGCGAAAATATCTCTATCCAAATGCATTTTAATGCTAATAAATCAAAAAACGCAAAAAATAAAATACCACTTTGGAAGCGTATATTTTGAGAACCAGATATCATAGAAGGTTCTGGTTTCCAGTTATGGAAAGCTCTGGAAAATGTCTATCCAAAAAAAATTTTTTTTTTTTTTTTGGACATTTGGTTTAGGATTTATCGCCATCCAAAGACATGAAGGTAGGGAGTTTTTGGGCAGAAAATCAGTAAAATCACTTTGGATGCGAATATTTCCTTAACCAGATCATGAAAAAAAATTTGGCTTGCATGTATCGATTGGGTTTAAATAGACCTTTCCAAAAAGGTACGTCATGATTTATTTCATTGACTTTTTAAAAAAAGTGATTTTTTTTTTTTAAAAACGGCAAGGGGGGTAGTCCATGCTTTTTTTCGGATTTCATGAAAAAATTTTGTGATGAAATTTTTACATTTTTGGAAAGGTGTGTTCATTTCCTATTCGGCACTGCAGACCGCAACAATTTTGAAAGCTCGGTTCGTTAGTTATTCGCATATAACGGATTGCGTTGAAACTGCCTAAAAATGACTTTCAGCGCCAATATCTAATGAACAAAACGTTGCAAAGGCGTTTGGTTTTCAGTAACGGATAGGTTTTGAATAGAGAATTTAGAAATTGAAAACCGGAACCATTTGGAGGGCTTAATGGCGAAAATATCTCTATCCAAATGCATTTTAATGCTAATAAATCAAAAAACGCAAAAAATAAAATACCACTTTGGAAGCGTATATTTTGAGAACCAGATATCATAGAAGGTTCTGGTTTCCAGTTATGGAAAGCTCTGGAAAATGTCTATCCAAAAAAAATTTTTTTTTTTTTTTTGGACATTTGGTTTAGGATTTATCGCCATCCAAAGACATGAAGGTAGGGAGTTTTTGGGCAGAAAATCAGTAAAATCACTTTGGATGCGAATATTTCCTTAACCAGATCATGAAAAAAAATTTGGCTTGCATGTATCGATTGGGTTTAAATAGACCTTTCCAAAAAGGTACGTCATGATTTATTTCATTGACTTTTTAAAAAAAGTGATTTTTTTTTTTTAAAAACGGCAAGGGGGTAGTCCATGCTTTTTTTCGGATTTCATGAAAAAATTTTGTGATGAAATTTTTACATTTTTGGAAAGGTGTGTTCATTTCCTATTCGGCACTGCAGACCGCAACAATTTTGAAAGCTCGGTTCGTTAGTTATTCGCATATAACGGATTGCGTTGAAACTGCCTAAAAATGACTTTCAGCGCCAATATCTAATGAACAAAACGTTGCAAAGGCGTTTGGTTTTCAGTAACGGATAGGTTTTGAATAGAGAATTTAGAAATTGAAAACCGGAACCATTTGGAGGGCTTAATGGCGAAAATATCTCTATCCAAATGCATTTTAATGCTAATAAATCAAAAAACGCAAAAAATAAAATACCACTTTGGAAGCGTATATTTTGAGAACCAGATATCATAGAAGGTTCTGGTTTCCAGTTATGGAAAGCTCTGGAAAATGTCTATCCAAAAAAAAATTTTTTTTTTTTTTTGGACATTTGGTTTAGGATTTATCGCCATCCAAAGACATGAAGGTAGGGAGTTTTTGGGCAGAAAATCAGTAAAATCACTTTGGATGCGAATATTTCCTTAACCAGATCATGAAAAAAAATTTGGCTTGCATGTATCGATTGGGTTTGAATAGACCTTTCCAAAAAGGTACGTCATGATTTATTTCATTGACTTTTTAAAAAAAGTGATTTTTTTTTTTAAAAAACGGCAAGGGGGTAGTCCATGCTTTTTTTCGGATTTCATGAAAAAATTTTGTGATGAAATTTTTACATTTTTGGAAAGGTGTGTTCATTTCCTATTCGGCACTGCAGACCGCAACAATTTTGAAAGCTCGGTTCGTTAGTTATTCGCATATAACGGATTGCGTTGAAACTGCCTAAAAATGACTTTCAGCGCCAATATCTAATGAACAAAACGTTGCAAAGGCGTTTGGTTTTCAGTAACGGATAGGTTTTGAATAGAGAATTTAGAAATTGAAAACCGGAACCATTTGGAGGGCTTAATGGCGAAAATATCTCTATCCAAATGCATTTTAATGCTAATAAATCAAAAAACGCAAAAAATAAAATACCACTTTGGAAGCGTATATTTTGAGAACCAGATATCATAGAAGGTTCTGGTTTCCAGTTATGGAAAGCTCTGGAAAATGTCTATCCAAAAAAAATTTTTTTTTTTTTTTGGACATTTGGTTTAGGATTTATCGCCATCCAAAGACATGAAGGTAGGGAGTTTTTGGGCAGAAAATCAGTAAAATCACTTTGGATGCGAATATTTCCTTAACCAGATCATGAAAAAAAATTTGGCTTGCATGTATCGATTGGGTTTGAATAGACCTTTCCAAAAAGGTACGTCATGATTTATTTCATTGACTTTTTAAAAAAAGTGATTTTTTTTTTTAAAAAACGGCAAGGGGGTAGTCCATGCTTTTTTTCGGATTTCATGAAAAAATTTTGTGATGAAATTTTTACATTTTTGGAAAGGTGTGTTCATTTCCTATTCGGCACTGCAGACCGCAACAATTTTGAAAGCTCGGTTCGTTAGTTATTCGCATATAACGGATTGCGTTGAAACTGCCTAAAAATGACTTTCAGCGCCAATATCTAATGAACAAAACGTTGCAAAGGCGTTTGGTTTTCAGTAACGGATAGGTTTTGAATAGAGAATTTAGAAATTGAAAACCGGAACCATTTGGAGGGCTTAATGGCGAAAATATCTCTATCCAAATGCATTTTAATGCTAATAAATCAAAAAACGCAAAAAATAAAATACCACTTTGGAAGCGTATATTTTGAGAACCAGATATCATAGAAGGTTCTGGTTTCCAGTTATGGAAAGCTCTGGAAAATGTCTATCCAAAAAAAATTTTTTTTTTTTTTTGGACATTTGGTTTAGGATTTATCGCCATCCAAAGACATGAAGGTAGGGAGTTTTTGGGCAGAAAATCAGTAAAATCACTTTGGATGCGAATATTTCCTTAACCAGATCATGAAAAAAAATTTGGCTTGCATGTATCGATTGGGTTTGAATAGACCTTTCCAAAAAGGTACGTCATGATTTATTTCATTGACTTTTTAAAAAAAGTGATTTTTTTTTTTAAAAAACGGCAAGGGGGTAGTCTATGCTTTTTTTCGGATTTCATGAAAAAATTTTGTGATGAAATTTTTACATTTTTGGAAAGGTGTGTTCATTTCCTATTCGGCACTGCAGACCGCAACAATTTTGAAAGCTCGGTTCGTTAGTTATTCGCATATAACGGATTGCGTTGAAACTGCCTAAAAATGACTTTCAGCGCCAATATCTAATGAACAAAACGTTGCAAAGGCGTTTGGTTTTCAGTAACGGATAGGTTTTGAATAGAGAATTTAGAAATTGAAAACCGGAACCATTTGGAGGGCTTAATGGCGAAAATATCTCTATCCAAATGCATTTTAATGCTAATAAATCAAAAAACGCAAAAAATAAAATACCACTTTGGAAGCGTATATTTTGAGAACCAGATATCATAGAAGGTTCTGGTTTCCAGTTATGGAAAGCTCTGGAAAATGTCTATCCAAAAAAAAATTTTTTTTTTTTTTTGGACATTTGGTTTAGGATTTATCGCCATCCAAAGACATGAAGGTAGGGAGTTTTTGGGCAGAAAATCAGTAAAATCACTTTGGATGCGAATATTTCCTTAACCAGATCATGAAAAAAAATTTGGCTTGCATGTATCGATTGGGTTTGAATAGACCTTTCCAAAAAGGTACGTCATGATTTATTTCATTGACTTTTTAAAAAAAGTGATTTTTTTTTTTAAAAAACGGCAAGGGGGTAGTCCATGCTTTTTTTCGGATTTCATGAAAAAATTTTGTGATGAAATTTTTACATTTTTGGAAAGGTGTGTTCATTTCCTATTCGGCACTGCAGACCGCAACAATTTTGAAAGCTCGGTTCGTTAGTTATTCGCATATAACGGATTGCGTTGAAACTGCCTAAAAATGACTTTCAGCGCCAATATCTAATGAACAAAACGTTGCAAAGGCGTTTGGTTTTCAGTAACGGATAGGTTTTGAATAGAGAATTTAGAAATTGAAAACCGGAACCATTTGGAGGGCTTAATGGCGAAAATATCTCTATCCAAATGCATTTTAATGCTAATAAATCAAAAAACGCAAAAAATAAAATACCACTTTGGAAGCGTATATTTTGAGAACCAGATATCATAGAAGGTTCTGGTTTCCAGTTATGGAAAGCTCTGGAAAATGTCTATCCAAAAAAAATTTTTTTTTTTTTTTGGACATTTGGTTTAGGATTTATCGCCATCCAAAGACATGAAGGTAGGGAGTTTTTGGGCAGAAAATCAGTAAAATCACTTTGGATGCGAATATTTCCTTAACCAGATCATGAAAAAAAATTTGGCTT
The DNA here is from genome assembly GCA_963921185.1 of Dasysyrphus tricinctus. NCBI lineage: Eukaryota > Metazoa > Arthropoda > Insecta > Diptera > Syrphidae > Dasysyrphus > Dasysyrphus tricinctus. The sequence goes on along the minus strand of OY992530.1, from coordinate 232,836,200 downwards.
GCATGTATCGATTGGGTTTGAATAGACCTTTCCAAAAAGGTACGTCATGATTTATTTCATTGACTTTTTAAAAAAAGTGATTTTTTTTTTTAAAAAACGGCAAGGGGGTAGTCCATGCTTTTTTTCGGATTTCATGAAAAAATTTTGTGATGAAATTTTTACATTTTTGGAAAGGTGTGTTCATTTCCTATTCGGCACTGCAGACCGCAACAATTTTGAAAGCTCGGTTCGTTAGTTATTCGCATATAACGGATTGCGTTGAAACTGCCTAAAAATGACTTTCAGCGCCAATATCTAATGAACAAAACGTTGCAAAGGCGTTTGGTTTTCAGTAACGGATAGGTTTTGAATAGAGAATTTAGAAATTGAAAACCGGAACCATTTGGAGGGCTTAATGGCGAAAATATCTCTATCCAAATGCATTTTAATGCTAATAAATCAAAAAACGCAAAAAATAAAATACCACTTTGGAAGCGTATATTTTGAGAACCAGATATCATAGAAGGTTCTGGTTTCCAGTTATGGAAAGCTCTGGAAAATGTCTATCCAAAAAAAATTTTTTTTTTTTTTTTGGACATTTGGTTTAGGATTTATCGCCATCCAAAGACATGAAGGTAGGGAGTTTTTGGGCAGAAAATCAGTAAAATCACTTTGGATGCGAATATTTCCTTAACCAGATCATGAAAAAAAATTTGGCTTGCATGTATCGATTGGGTTTGAATAGACCTTTCCAAAAAGGTACGTCATGATTTATTTCATTGACTTTTTAAAAAAGTGATTTTTTTTTTAAAAAAACGGCAAGGGGGTAGTCCATGCTTTTTTTCGGATTTCATGAAAAAATTTTGTGATGAAATTTTTACATTTTTGGAAAGGTGTGTTCATTTCCTATTCGGCACTGCAGACCGCAACAATTTTGAAAGCTCGGTTCGTTAGTTATTCGCATATAACGGATTGCGTTGAAACTGCCTAAAAATGACTTTCAGCGCCAATATCTAATGAACAAAACGTTGCAAAGGCGTTTGGTTTTCAGTAACGGATAGGTTTTGAATAGAGAATTTAGAAATTGAAAACCGGAACCATTTGGAGGGCTTAATGGCGAAAATATCTCTATCCAAATGCATTTTAATGCTAATAAATCAAAAAACGCAAAAAATAAAATACCACTTTGGAAGCGTATATTTTGAGAACCAGATATCATAGAAGGTTCTGGTTTCCAGTTATGGAAAGCTCTGGAAAATGTCTATCCAAAAAAAATTTTTTTTTTTTTTTGGACATTTGGTTTAGGATTTATCGCCATCCAAAGACATGAAGGTAGGGAGTTTTTGGGCAGAAAATCAGTAAAATCACTTTGGATGCGAATATTTCCTTAACCAGATCATGAAAAAAAATTTGGCTTGCATGTATCGATTGGGTTTGAATAGACCTTTCCAAAAAGGTACGTCATGATTTATTTCATTGACTTTTTAAAAAAAGTGATTTTTTTTTTAAAAAAACGGCAAGGGGGTAGTCCATGCTTTTTTTCGGATTTCATGAAAAAATTTTGTGATGAAATTTTTACATTTTTGGAAAGGTGTGTTCATTTCCTATTCGGCACTGCAGACCGCAACAATTTTGAAAGCTCGGTTCGTTAGTTATTCGCATATAACGGATTGCGTTGAAACTGCCTAAAAATGACTTTCAGCGCCAATATCTAATGAACAAAACGTTGCAAAGGCGTTTGGTTTTCAGTAACGGATAGGTTTTGAATAGAGAATTTAGAAATTGAAAACCGGAACCATTTGGAGGGCTTAATGGCGAAAATATCTCTATCCAAATGCATTTTAATGCTAATAAATCAAAAAACGCAAAAAATAAAATACCACTTTGGAAGCGTATATTTTGAGAACCAGATATCATAGAAGGTTCTGGTTTCCAGTTATGGAAAGCTCTGGAAAATGTCTATCCAAAAAAAATTTTTTTTTTTTTTTTGGACATTTGGTTTAGGATTTATCGCCATCCAAAGACATGAAGAAGGGAGTTTTTGGGCAGAAAATCAGTAAAATCACTTTGGATGCGAATATTTCCTTAACCAGATCATGAAAAAAAATTTGGCTTGCATGTATCGATTGGGTTTGAATAGACCTTTCCAAAAAGGTACGTCATGATTTATTTCATTGACTTTTTAAAAAAAGTGATTTTTTTTTTAAAAAAACGGCAAGGGGGTAGTCCATGCTTTTTTTCGGATTTCATGAAAAAATTTTGTGATGAAATTTTTACATTTTTGGAAAGGTGTGTTCGTTTCCTATTCGGCACTGCAGACCGCAACAATTTTGAAAGCTCGGTTCGTTAGTTATTCGCATATAACGGATTGCGTTGAAACTGCCTAAAAATGACTTTCAGCGCCAATATCTAATGAACAAAACGTTGCAAAGGCGTTTGGTTTTCAGTAACGGATAGGTTTTGAATAGAGAATTTAGAAATTGAAAACCGGAACCATTTGGAGGGCTTAATGGCGAAAATATCTCTATCCAAATGCATTTTAATGCTAATAAATCAAAAAACGCAAAAAATAAAATACCACTTTGGAAGCGTATATTTTGAGAACCAGATATCATAGAAGGTTCTGGTTTCCAGTTATGGAAAGCTCTGGAAAATGTCTATCCAAAAAAAAATTTTTTTTTTTTTTTTGGACATTTGGTTTAGGATTTATCGCCATCAGACATGAAGGTAGGTAGTTTTTGGGCAGAAAATCAGTAAAATCACTTTGGATGTGAATATTTCCTTAACCAGATCATGAAAAAAAATTTGGCTTGCATGTATCGATTGGGTTTGAATAGACCTTTCCAAAAAGGTACGTCATGATTTATTTCATTGACTTTTTAAAAAAAGTGATTTTTTTTTTTTAAAAACGGCAAGGGGGTAGTCCATGCTTTTTTTCGGATTTCATGAAAAAAATTTTGTGATGAAATTTTTACATTTTTGGAAAGGTGTGTTCATTTCCTATTCGGCACTGCAGACCGCAACAATTTTGAAAGCTCGGTTCGTTAGTTATTCGCATATAACGGATTGCGTTGAAACTGCCTAAAAATGACTTTCAGCGCAAATATCTAATGAACAAAACGTTGCAAAGGCGTTTGGTTTTCAGTAACGGATAGGTTTTGAATATAGAATTTAGAAATTGAAAACCGGAACCATTTGGAGGGCTTAATGGCGAAAATATCTCTATCCAAATGCATTTTAATGCTAATAAATCAAAAAACGCAAAAAATAAAATACCACTTTGGAAGCGTATATTTTGAGAACCAGATATTATAGGAGGTTCTGGTTTCCAGTTTGGAAAGCTCTGGAAAATGTCTATCCAAAAAAAATTTTTTTTTTTTTTTTTGGACATTTGGTTTAGGATTTATCGCCATCCAAAGACATGAAGGTAGGTAGTTTTTGGGCAGAAAATCAGTAAAATCACTTTGGATGTGAATATTTCCTTAACCAGATCATGAAAAAAAATTTGGCTTGCATGTATCGATTGGGTTTGAATAAACCTTTCCAAAAAGGTACGTCATGATTTATTTCATTGACTTTTTAAAAAAAGTGATTTTTTTTTTTTAAAAACGGCAAGGGGGTAGTCCATGCTTTTTTTCGGATTTCATGAAAAAATTTTGTGATGAAATTTTTACATTTTTGGAAAGGTGTGTTCATTTCCTATTCGGCACTGCAGACCGCAACAATTTTGAAAGCTCGGTTCGTTAGTTATTCGCATATAACGGATTGCGTTGAAACTGCCTAAAAATGACTTTCAGCGCAAATATCTAATGAACAAAACGTTGCAAAGGCGTTTGGTTTTCAGTAACGGATAGGTTTTGAATAGAGAATTTAGAAATTGAAAACCGGAACCATTTGGAGGGCTTAATGGCGAAAATATCTCTATCCAAATGCATTTTAATGCTAATAAATCAAAAAACGCAAAAAATAAAATACCACTTTGGAAGCGTATATTTTGAGAACCAGATATTATAGGAGGTTCTGGTTTCCAGTTTGGAAAGCTCTGGAAAATGTCTATCCAAAAAAAATTTTTTTTTTTTTTTGGACATTTGGTTTAGGATTTATCGCCATCCAAAGACATGAAGGTAGGTAGTTTTTGGGCAGAAAATCAGTAAAATCACTTTGGATGTGAATATTTCCTTAACCAGATCATGAAAAAAAATTTGGCTTGCATGTATCGATTGGGTTTGAATAGACCTTTCCAAAAAGGTACGTCATGATTTATTTCATTGACTTTTTAAAAAAAGTGATTTTTTTTTTTTAAAAACGGCAAGGGGGTAGTCCATGCTTTTTTTCGGATTTCATGAAAAAATTTTGTGATGAAATTTTAACATTTTTGGAAAGGTGTGTTCATTTCCTATTCGGCACTGCAGACCGCAACAATTTTGAAAGCTCGGTTCGTTAGTTATTCGCATATAACGGATTGCGTTGAAACTGCCTAAAAATGACTTTCAGCGCAAATATCTAATGAACAAAACGTTGCAAAGGCGTTTGGTTTTCAGTAACGGATAGGTTTTGAATAGAGAATTTAGAAATTGAAAACCGGAACCATTTGGAGGGCTTAATGGCGAAAATATCTCTATCCAAATGCATTTTAATGCTAATAAATCAAAAAACGCAAAAAATAAAATACCACTTTGGAAGCGTATATTTTGAGAACCAGATATTATAGGAGGTTCTGGTTTCCAGTTTGGAAAGCTCTGGAAAATGTCTATCCAAAAAAATTTTTTTTTTTTTTTTTTGGACATTTGGTTTAGGATTTATCGCCATCCAAAGACATGAAGGTAGGTAGTTTTTGGGCAGAAAATCAGTAAAATCACTTTGGATGTGAATATTTCCTTAACCAGATCATGAAAAAAAATTTGGCTTGCATGTATCGATTGGGTTTGAATAGACCTTTCCAAAAAGGTACGTCATGATTTATTTCATTGACTTTTTAAAAAAAGTGATTTTTTTTTGAAAAAAACGGCAAGGGGGTAGTCCATGCTTTTTTCGGATTTCATGAAAAAATTTTGTGATGAAATTTTTACATTTTTGGAAAGGTGTGTTCATTTCCTATTCGGGACTGCAAACCGCAACAATTTTGAAAGCTCGGTTCGTTAGTTATTCGCATATAACGGATTGCGTTGAAACTGCCTAAAAATGACTTTCAGCGCAAATATCTAATGAACAAAACAATGCAAAGGCGTTTGGTTTTCAGTAACGGATAGGTTTTGAATAGAGAATTTAGAAATTGAAAACCGGAACCATTTGGAGGGCTTAATGGCGAAAATATCTCTATCCAAAGGCATTTTAATGCTAATAAATCAAAAAACGCAAAAACTAAAATACCACTTTGGAAGCGTATATTTTGAGAACCAGATACCATAGAAGGTTCTGGTTTCCAGTTTTGGAAAGCTCTAGAAAATGTGTATCCAAAAAAAAATTTTTTTTTTTTTGGACATTTGGTTTAGGATTTATCGCCATCCAAAGACATGAAGGTAGGTAGTTTTTGGGCAGAAAATCAGTAAAATCACTTTGGATGTGAATATTTCCTTAACCAGATCATGAAAAAAAATTTGGCTTGCATGTATCGATTGGGTTTGAATAGACCTTTCCAAAAAGGTACGTCATGATTTATTTCATTGACTTTTTAAAAAAAGTGATTTTTTTTTGAAAAAAACGGCAAGGGGGTAGTCCATGCTTTTTTTCGGATTTCATGAAAAAATTTTGTGATGAAATTTTAACATTTTTGGAAAGGTGTGTTCATTTCCTATTCGGCACTGCAGACCGCAACAATTTTGAAAGCTCGGTTCGTTAGTTATTCGCATATAACGGATTGCGTTGAAACTGCCTAAAAATGACTTTCAGCGCAAATATCTAATGAACAAAACGTTGCAAAGGCGTTTGGTTTTCAGTAACGGATAGGTTTTGAATAGAGAATTTAGAAATTGAAAACCGGAACCATTTGGAGGGCTTGATGGCGAAAATATCTCTATCCAAATGCATTTTAATGCTAATAAATCAAAAAACGCAAAAAATAAAATACCACTTTGGAAGCGTATATTTTGAGAACCAGATATCATAGGAGGTTCTGGTTTCCAGTTTGGAAAGCTCTGGAAAATGTCTATCCAAAAAAAATTTTTTTTTTTTTTTTTGGACATTTGGTTTAGGATTTATCGCCATCCAAAGACATGAAGGTAGGTAGTTTTTGGGCAGAAAATCAGTAAAATCACTTTGGATGTGAATATTTCCTTAACCAGATCATGAAAAAAAATTTGGCTTGCATGTATCGATTGGGTTTGAATAGACCTTTCCAAAAAGGTACGTCATGATTTATTTCATTGACTTTTTAAAAAAAGTGATTTTTTTTTAAAAAAAACGGCAAGGGGGTAGTCCATGCTTTTTTTCGGATTTCATGAAAAAATTTTGTGATGAAATTTTTACATTTTTGGAAAGGTGTGTTCATTTCCTATTCGGCACTGCAGACCGCAACAATTTTGAAAGCTCGGTTCGTTAGTTATTCGCATATAACGGATTGCGTTGAAACTGCCTAAAAATGACTTTCAGCGCAAATATCTAATGAACAAAACGTTGCAAAGGCGTTTGGTTTTCAGTAACGGATAGGTTTTGAATAGAGAATTTAGAAATTGAAAACCGGAACCATTTGGAGGGCTTAATGGCGAAAATATCTCTATCCAAATGCATTTTAATGCTAATAAATCAAAAAACGCAAAAAATAAAATACCACTTTGGAAGCGTATATTTTGAGAACCAGATATTATAGGAGGTTCTGGTTTCCAGTTTGGAAAGCTCTGGAAAATGTCTATCCAAAAAAAATTTTTTTTTTTTTTTTTGGACATTTGGTTTAGGATTTATCGCCATCCAAAGACATGAAGGTAGGTAGTTTTTGGGCAGAAAATCAGTAAAATCACTTTGGATGTGAATATTTCCTTAACCAGATCATGAAAAAAAATTTGGCTTGCATGTATCGATTGGGTTTGAATAGACCTTTCCAAAAAGGTACGTCATGATTTATTTCATTGACTTTTTAAAAAAAGTGATTTTTTTTTGAAAAAAACGGCAAGGGGGTAGTCCATGCTTTTTTTCGGATTTCATGAAAAAATTTTGTGATGAAATTTTTACATTTTTGGAAAGGTGTGTTCATTTCCTATTCGGCACTGCAGACCGCAACAATTTTGAAAGCTCGGTTCGTTAGTTATTCGCATATAACGGATTGCGTTGAAACTGCCTAAAAATGACTTTCAGCGCAAATATCTAATGAACAAAACGTTGCAAAGGCGTTTGGTTTTCAGTAACGGATAGGTTTTGAATAGAGAATTTAGAAATTGAAAACCGGAACCATTTGGAGGGCTTGATGGCGAAAATATCTCTATCCAAATGCATTTTAATGCTAATAAATCAAAAAACGCAAAAAATAAAATACCACTTTGGAAGCGTATATTTTGAGAACCAGATATCATAGGAGGTTCTGGTTTCCAGTTTGGAAAGCTCTGGAAAATGTCTATCCAAAAAAAATTTTTTTTTTTTTTTTTGGACATTTGGTTTAGGATTTATCGCCATCCAAAGACATGAAGGTAGGTAGTTTTTGGGCAGAAAATCAGTAAAATCACTTTGGATGTGAATATTTCCTTAACCAGATCATGAAAAAAAATTTGGCTTGCATGTATCGATTGGGTTTGAATAGACCTTTCCAAAAAGGTACGTCATGATTTATTTCATTGACTTTTTAAAAAAAGTGATTTTTTTTTGAAAAAAACGGTAAGGGGGTAGTCCATGCTTTTTTTCGGATTTCATGAAAAAATTTTGTGATGAAATTTTTACATTTTTGGAAAGGTGTGTTCATTTCCTATTCGGCACTGCAGACCGCAACAATTTTGAAAGCTCGGTTCGTTAGTTATTCGCATATAACGGACTGCGTTGAAACTGCCTAAAAATGACTTTCAGCGCAAATATCTAATGAACAAAACGTTGCAAAGGCGTTTGGTTTTCAGTAACGGATAGGTTTTGAATAGAGAATTTAGAAATTGAAAACCGGAACCATTTGGAGGGCTTAATGGCGAAAATATCTCTATCCAAATGCATTTTAATGCTAATAAATCAAAAAACGCAAAAAATAAAATACCACTTTGGAAGCGTATATTTTGAGAACCAGATATCATAGGAGGTTCTGGTTTCCAGTTTGGAAAGCTCTGGAAAATGTCTATCCAAAAAAAATTTTTTTTTTTTTTTTTGGACATTTGGTTTAGGATTTATCGCCATCCAAAGACATGAAGGTAGGTAGTTTTTGGGCAGAAAATCAGTAAAATCACTTTGGATGTGAATATTTCCTTAACCAGATCATGAAAAAAAATTTGGCTTGCATGTATCGATTGGGTTTGAATAGACCTTTCCAAAAAGGTACGTCATGATTTATTTCATTGACTTTTTAAAAAAAGTGATTTTTTTTTTAAAAAAACGGCAAGGGGGTAGTCCATGCTTTTTTTCGGATTTCATGAAAAAATTTTGTGATGAAATTTTTACATTTTTGGAAAGGTGTGTTCATTTCCTATTCGGCACTGCAGACCGCAACAATTTTGAAAGCTCGGTTCGTTAGTTATTCGCATATAACGGATTGCGTTGAAACTGCCTAAAAATGACTTTCAGCGCAAATATCTAATGAACAAAACGTTGCAAAGGCGTTTGGTTTTCAGTAACGGATAGGTTTTGAATAGAGAATTTAGAAATTGAAAACCGGAACCATTTGGAGGGCTTAATGGCGAAAATATCTCTATCCAAATGCATTTTAATGCTAATAAATCAAAAAACGCAAAAAATAAAATACCACTTTGGAAGCGTATATTTTGAGAACCAGATATCATAGGAGGTTCTGGTTTCCAGTTTGGAAAGCTCTGGAAAATGTCTATCCAAAAAAAATTTTTTTTTTTTTTTTGGACATTTGGTTTAGGATTTATCGCCATCCAAAGACATGAAGGTAGGTAGTTTTTGGGCAGAAAATCAGTAAAATCACTTTGGATGTGAATATTTCCTTAACCAGATCATGAAAAAAAATTTGGCTTGCATGTATCGATTGGGTTTGAATAGACCTTTCCAAAAAGGTACGTCATGATTTATTTCATTGACTTTTTAAAAAAAGTGATTTTTTTTTTTTTAAAACGGCAAGGGGGTAGTCCATGCTTTTTTTCGGATTTCATGAAAAAATTTTGTGATGAAATTTTTACATTTTTGGAAAGGTGTGTTCATTTCCTATTCGGCACTGCAGACCGCAACAATTTTGAAAGCTCGGTTCGTTAGTTATTCGCATATAACGGATTGCGTTGAAACTGCCTAAAAATGACTTTCAGCGCAAATATCTAATGAACAAAACGTTGCAAAGGCGTTTGGTTTTCAGTAACGGATAGGTTTTGAATAGAGAATTTAGAAATTGAAAACCGGAACCATTTGGAGGGCTTAATGGCGAAAATATCTCTATCCAAATGCATTTTAATGCTAATAAATCAAAAAACGCAAAAAATAAAATACCACTTTGGAAGCGTATATTTTGAGAACCAGATATTATAGGAGGTTCTGGTTTCCAGTTTGGAAAGCTCTGGAAAATGTCTATCCAAAAAAAATTTTTTTTTTTTTTTTTGGACATTTGGTTTAGGATTTATCGCCATCCAAAGACATGAAGGTAGGTAGTTTTTGGGCAGAAAATCAGTAAAATCACTTTGGATGTGAATATTTCCTTAACCAGATCATGAAAAAAAATTTGGCTTGCATGTATCGATTGGGTTTGAATAGACCTTTCCAAAAAGGTACGTCATGATTTATTTCATTGACTTTTTAAAAAAAGTGATTTTTTTTTGAAAAAAAACGGCAAGGGGGTAGTCCATGCTTTTTTTCGGATTTCATGAAAAAATTTTGTGATGAAATTTTTACATTTTTGGAAAGGTGTGTTCATTTCCTATTCGGCACTGCAGACCGCAACAATTTTGAAAGCTCGGTTCGTTAGTTATTCGCATATAACGGATTGCGTTGAAACTGCCTAAAATGACTTTCAGCGCAAATATCTAATGAACAAAACGTTGCAAAGGCGTTTGGTTTTCAGTAACGGATAGGTTTTGAATAGAGAATTTAGAAATTGAAAACCGGAACCATTTGGAGGGCTTAATGGCGAAAATATCTCTATCCAAATGCATTTTAATGCTAATAAATCAAAAAACGCAAAAAATAAAATACCACTTTGGAAGCGTATATTTTGAGAACCAGATATCATAGGAGGTTCTGGTTTCCAGTTTTGGAAAGCTCTGGAAAATGGCTATCCAAAAAAAATTTTTTTTTTTTTTTTTGGACATTTGGTTTAGGATTTATCGCCATCCAAAGACATGAAGGTAGGTAGTTTTTGGGCAGAAAATCAGTAAAATCACTTTGGATGTGAATATTTCCTTAACCAGATCATGAAACAAAATTTGGCTTGCATGTATCGATTGGGTTTGAATAGACCTTTCCAAAAAGGTACGTCATGATTTATTTCATTGACTTTTTAAAAAAAGTGATTTTTTTTTTAAAAAAACGGCAAGGGGGTAGTCCATGCTTTTTTTCGGATTTCATGAAAAAAATTTGTGATGAAATTTTTACATTTTTGGAAAGGTGTGTTCATTTCCTATTCGGCACTGCAGACCGCAACAATTTTGAAAGCTCGGTTCGTTAGTTATTCGCATATAACGGATTGCGTTGAAACTGCCTAAAAATGACTTTCAGCGCAAATATCTAATGAACAAAACGTTGCAAAGGCGTTTGGTTTTCAGTAACGGATAGGTTTTGAATAGAGAATTTAGAAATTGAAAACCGGAACCATTTGGAGGGCTTAATGGCGAAAATATCTCTATCCAAATGCATTTTAATGCTAATAAATCAAAAAACGCAAAAAATAAAATACCACTTTGGAAGCGTATATTTTGAGAACCAGATATCATAGGAGGTTCTGGTTTCCAGTTTTGGAAAGCTCTGGAAAATGGCTATCCAAAAAAAATTTTTTTTTTTTTTTGGACATATGGTTTAGGATTTATCGCCATCCAAAGACATGAAGGTAGGTAGTTTTTGGGCAGAAAATCAGTAAAATCACTTTGGATGTGAATATTTCCTTAACCAGATCATGAAAAAAAATTTGGCTTGCATGTATCGATTGGGTTTGAATAGACCTTTCCAAAAAGGTACGTCATGATTTATTTCATTGACTTTTTAAAAAAAGTGATTTTTTTTTTAAAAAAACGGCAAGGGGGTAGTCCATGCTTTTTTTCGGATTTCATGAAAAAAATTTGTGATGAAATTTTTACATTTTTGGAAAGGTGTGTTCATTTCCTATTCGGCACTGCAGACCGCAACAATTTTGAAAGCTCGGTTCGTTAGTTATTCGCATATAACGGATTGCGTTGAAACTGCCTAAAAATGACTTTCAGCGCAAATATCTAATGAACAAAACGTTGCAAAGGCGTTTGGTTTTCAGTAACGGATAGGTTTTGAATAGAGAATTTAGAAATTGAAAACCGGAACCATTTGGAGGGCTTAATGGCGAAAATATCTCTATCCAAATGCATTTTAATGCTAATAAATCAAAAAACGCAAAAAATAAAATACCACTTTGGAAGCGTATATTTTGAGAACCAGATATCATAGGAGGTTCTGGTTTCCAGTTTTGGAAAGCTCTGGAAAATGGCTATCCAAAAAAAATTTTTTTTTTTTTTTGGACATATGGTTTAGGATTTATCGCCATCCAAAGACATGAAGGTAGGTAGTTTTTGGGCAGAAAATCAGTAAAATCACTTTGGATGTGAATATTTCCTTAACCAGATCATGAAAAAAAATTTGGCTTGCATGTATCGATTGGGTTTGAATAGACCTTTCCAAAAAGGTACGTCATGATTTATTTCATTGACTTTTTAAAAAAAGTGATTTTTTTTTTAAAAAAACGGCAAGGGGGTAGTCCATGCTTTTTTTCGGATTTCATGAAAAAATTTTGTGATGAAATTTTTACATTTTTGGAAAGGTGTGTTCATTTCCTATTCGGCACTGCAGACCGCAACAATTTTGAAAGCTCGGTTCGTTAGTTATTCGCATATAACGGATTGCGTTGAAACTGCCTAAAAATGACTTTCAGCGCAAATATCTAATGAACAAAACGTTGCAAAGGCGTTTGGTTTTCAGTAACGGATAGGTTTTGAATAGAGAATTTAGAAATTGAAAACCGGAACCATTTGGAGGGCTTAATGGCGAAAATATCTCTATCCAAATGCATTTTAATGCTAATAAATCAAAAAACGCAAAAAATAAAATACCACTTTGGAAGCGTATATTTTGAGAACCAGATATTATAGGAGGTTCTGGTTTCCAGTTTGGAAAGCTCTGGAAAATGTCTATCCAAAAAAAATTTTTTTTTTTTTTTTTGGACATTTGGTTTAGGATTTATCGCCATCCAAAGACATGAAGGTAGGTAGTTTTTGGGCAGAAAATCAGTAAAATCACTTTGGATGTGAATATTTCCTTAACCAGATCATGAAAAAAAATTTGGCTTGCATGTATCGATTGGGTTTGAATAGACCTTTCCAAAAAGGTACGTCATGATTTATTTCATTGACTTTTTAAAAAAAGTGATTTTTTTTTGAAAAAAACGGCAAGGGGGTAGTCCATGCTTTTTTTCGGATTTCATGAAAAAAATTTGTGATGAAATTTTTACATTTTTGGAAAGGTGTGTTCATTTCCTATTCGGCACTGCAGACCGCAACAATTTTGAAAGCTCGGTTCGTTAGTTATTCGCATATAACGGATTGCGTTGAAACTGCCTAAAAATGACTTTCAGCGCAAATATCTAATGAACAAAACGTTGCAAAGGCGTTTGGTTTTCAGTAACGGATAGGTTTTGAATAGAGAATTTAGAAATTGAAAACCGGAACCATTTGGAGGGCTTAATGGCGAAAATATCTCTATCCAAATGCATTTTAATGCTAATAAATCAAAAAACGCAAAAAATAAAATACCACTTTGGAAGCGTATATTTTGAGAACCAGATATCATAGGAGGTTCTGGTTTCCAGTTTTGGAAAGCTCTGGAAAATGGCTATCCAAAAAAAATTTTTTTTTTTTTTGGACATATGGTTTAGGATTTATCGCCATCCAAAGACATGAAGGTAGGTAGTTTTTGGGCAGAAAATCAGTAAAATCACTTTGGATGTGAATATTTCCTTAACCAGATCATGAAAAAAAATTTGGCTTGCATGTATCGATTGGGTTTGAATAGACCTTTCCAAAAAGGTACGTCATGATTTATTTCATTGACTTTTTAAAAAAAGTGATTTTTTTTTTAAAAAAACGGCAAGGGGGTAGTCCATGCTTTTTTTCGGATTTCATGAAAAAATTTTGTGATGAAATTTTTACATTTTTGGAAAGGTGTGTTCATTTCCTATTCGGCACTGCAGACCGCAACAATTTTGAAAGCTCGGTTCGTTAGTTATTCGCATATAACGGATTGCGTTGAAACTGCCTAAAAATGACTTTCAGCGCAAATATCTAATGAACAAAACGTTGCAAAGGCGTTTGGTTTTCAGTAACGGATAGGTTTTGAATAGAGAATTTAGAAATTGAAAACCGGAACCATTTGGAGGGCTTAATGGCGAAAATATCTCTATCCAAATGCATTTTAATGCTAATAAATCAAAAAACGCAAAAAATAAAATACCACTTTGGAAGCGTATATTTTGAGAACCAGATATTATAGGAGGTTCTGGTTTCCAGTTTGGAAAGCTCTGGAAAATGTCTATCCAAAAAAAATTTTTTTTTTTTTTTTTGGACATTTGGTTTAGGATTTATCGCCATCCAAAGACATGAAGGTAGGTAGTTTTTGGGCAGAAAATCAGTAAAATCACTTTGGATGTGAATATTTCCTTAACCAGATCATGAAAAAAAATTTGGCTTGCATGTATCGATTGGGTTTGAATAGACCTTTCCAAAAAGGTACGTCATGATTTATTTCATTGACTTTTTAAAAAAAGTGATTTTTTTTTGAAAAAAACGGCAAGGGGGTAGTCCATGCTTTTTTTCGGATTTCATGAAAAAATTTTGTGATGAAATTTTTACATTTTTGGAAAGGTGTGTTCATTTCCTATTCGGCACTGCAGACCGCAACAATTTTGAAAGCTCGGTTCGTTAGTTATTCGCATATAACGGATTGCGTTGAAACTGCCTAAAATGACTTTCAGCGCAAATATCTAATGAACAAAACGTTGCAAAGGCGTTTGGTTTTCAGTAACGGATAGGTTTTGAATAGAGAATTTAGAAATTGAAAACCGGAACCATTTGGAGGGCTTAATGGCGAAAATATCTCTATCCAAATGCATTTTAATGCTAATAAATCAAAAAACGCAAAAAATAAAATACCACTTTGGAAGCGTATATTTTGAGAACCAGATATCATAGGAGGTTCTGGTTTCCAGTTTTGGAAAGCTCTGGAAAATGGCTATCCAAAAAAAATTTTTTTTTTTTTTTTTGGACATTTGGTTTAGGATTTATCGCCATCCAAAGACATGAAGGTAGGTAGTTTTTGGGCAGAAAATCAGTAAAATCACTTTGGATGTGAATATTTCCTTAACCAGATCATGAAAAAAAATTTGGCTTGCATGTATCGATTGGGTTTGAATAGACCTTTCCAAAAAGGTACGTCATGATTTATTTCATTGACTTTTTAAAAAAAGTGATTTTTTTTTTAAAAAAACGGCAAGGGGGTAGTCCATGCTTTTTTTCGGATTTCATGAAAAAATTTTGTGATGAAATTTTTACATTTTTGGAAAGGTGTGTTCATTTCCTATTCGGCACTGCAGACCGCAACAATTTTGAAAGCTCGGTTCGTTAGTTATTCGCATATAACGGATTGCGTTGAAACTGCCTAAAAATGACTTTCAGCGCAAATATCTAATGAACAAAACGTTGCAAAGGCGTTTGGTTTTCAGTAACGGATAGGTTTTGAATAGAGAATTTAGAAATTGAAAACCGGAACCATTTGGAGGGCTTAATGGCGAAAATATCTCTATCCAAATGCATTTTAATGCTAATAAATCAAAAAACGCAAAAAATAAAATACCACTTTGGAAGCGTATATTTTGAGAACCAGATATTATAGGAGGTTCTGGTTTCCAGTTTGGAAAGCTCTGGAAAATGTCTATCTTTTTGGACATTTGGTTTAGGATTTATCGCCATCCAAAGACATGAAGGTAGGTAGTTTTTGGGCAGAAAATCAGTAAAATCACTTTGGATGTGAATATTTCCTTAACCAGATCATGAAAAAAAATTTGGCTTGCATGTATCGATTGGGTTTGAATAGACCTTTCCAAAAAGGTACGTCATGATTTATTTCATTGACTTTTTAAAAAAAGTGATTTTTTTTTGAAAAAAACGGCAAGGGGGTAGTTATGCTTTTTTTCGGATTTCATGAAAAAATTTTGTGATGAAATTTTTACATTTTTGGAAAGGTGTGTTCATTTCCTATTCGGCACTGCAGACCGCAACAATTTTGAAAGCTCGGTTCGTTAGTTATTCGCATATAACGGATTGCGTTGAAACTGCCTAAAATGACTTTCAGCGCAAATATCTAATGAACAAAACGTTGCAAAGGCGTTTGGTTTTCAGTAACGGATAGGTTTTGAATAGAGAATTTAGAAATTGAAAACCGGAACCATTTGGAGGGCTTAATGGCGAAAATATCTCTATCCAAATGCATTTTAATGCTAATAAATCAAAAAACGCAAAAAATAAAATACCACTTTGGAAGCGTATATTTTGAGAACCAGATATCATAGGAGGTTCTGGTTTCCAGTTTTGGAAAGCTCTGGAAAATGTCTATCCAAAAAAAATTTTTTTTTTTTTTTTTGGACATTTGGTTTAGGATTTATCGCCATCCAAAGACATGAAGGTAGGTAGTTTTTGGGCAGAAAATCAGTAAAATCACTTTGGATGTGAATATTTCCTTAACCAGATCATGAAAAAAAATTTGGCTTGCATGTATCGATTGGGTTTGAATAGACCTTTCCAAAAAGGTACGTCATGATTTATTTCATTGACTTTTTAAAAAAAGTGATTTTTTTTTTAAAAAAACGGCAAGGGGGTAGTCCATGCTTTTTTTCGGATTTCATGAAAAAAATTTGTGATGAAATTTTTACATTTTTGGAAAGGTGTGTTCATTTCCTATTCGGCACTGCAGACCGCAACAATTTTGAAAGCTCGGTTCGTTAGTTATTCGCATATAACGGATTGCGTTGAAACTGCCTAAAAATGACTTTCAGCGCAAATATCTAATGAACAAAACGTTGCAAAGGCGTTTGGTTTTCAGTAACGGATAGGTTTTGAATAGAGAATTTAGAAATTGAAAACCGGAACCATTTGGAGGGCTTAATGGCGAAAATATCTCTATCCAAATGCATTTTAATGCTAATAAATCAAAAAACGCAAAAAATAAAATACCACTTTGGAAGCGTATATTTTGAGAACCAGATATTATAGGAGGTTCTGGTTTCCAGTTTGGAAAGCTCTGGAAAATGTCTATCCAAAAAAAATTTTTTTTTTTTTTTTTGGACATTTGGTTTAGGATTTATCGCCATCCAAAGACATGAAGGTAGGTAGTTTTTGGGCAGAAAATCAGTAAAATCACTTTGGATGTGAATATTTCCTTAACCAGATCATGAAAAAAAATTTGGCTTGCATGTATCGATTGGGTTTGAATAGACCTTTCCAAAAAGGTACGTCATGATTTATTTCATTGACTTTTTAAAAAAAGTGATTTTTTTTTGAAAAAAACGGCAAGGGGGTAGTCTATGCTTTTTTTCGGATTTCATGAAAAAATTTTGTGATGAAATTTTTACATTTTTGGAAAGGTGTGTTCATTTCCTATTCGGCACTGCAGACCGCAACAATTTTGAAAGCTCGGTTCGTTAGTTATTCGCATATAACGGATTGCGTTGAAACTGCCTAAAATGACTTTCAGCGCAAATATCTAATGAACAAAACGTTGCAAAGGCGTTTGGTTTTCAGTAACGGATAGGTTTTGAATAGAGAATTTAGAAATTGAAAACCGGAACCATTTGGAGGGCTTAATGGCGAAAATATCTCTATCCAAATGCATTTTAATGCTAATAAATCAAAAAACGCAAAAAATAAAATACCACTTTGGAAGCGTATATTTTGAGAACCAGATATCATAGGAGGTTCTGGTTTCCAGTTTTGGAAAGCTCTGGAAAATGGCTATCCAAAAAAAATTTTTTTTTTTTTTTTTGGACATTTGGTTTAGGATTTATCGCCATCCAAAGACATGAAGGTAGGTAGTTTTTGGGCAGAAAATCAGTAAAATCACTTTGGATGTGAATATTTCCTTAACCAGATCATGAAAAAAAATTTGGCTTGCATGTATCGATTGGGTTTGAATAGACCTTTCCAAAAAGGTACGTCATGATTTATTTCATTGACTTTTTAAAAAAAGTGATTTTTTTTTTTAAAAAACGGCAAGGGGGTAGTCCATGCTTTTTTTCGGATTTCATGAAAAAAATTTGTGATGAAATTTTTACATTTTTGGAAAGGTGTGTTCATTTCCTATTCGGCACTGCAGACCGCAACAATTTTGAAAGCTCGGTTCGTTAGTTATTCGCATATAACGGATTGCGTTGAAACTGCCTAAAAATGACTTTCAGCGCAAATATCTAATGAACAAAACGTTGCAAAGGCGTTTGGTTTTCAGTAACGGATAGGTTTTGAATAGAGAATTTAGAAAAAACGCAAAAAATAAAATACCACTTTGGAAGCGTATATTTTGAGAACCAGATATCATAGGAGGTTCTGGTTTCCAGTTTTGGAAAGCTCTGGAAAATGGCTATCCAAAAAAAATTTTTTTTTTTTTTTTGGACATTTGGTTTAGGATTTATCGCCATCCAAAGACATGAAGGTAGGTAGTTTTTGGGCAGAAAATCAGTAAAATCACTTTGGATGTGAATATTTCCTTAACCAGATCATGAAAAAAAATTTGGCTTGCATGTATCGATTGGGTTTGAATAGACCTTTCCAAAAAGGTACGTCATGATTTATTTCATTGACTTTTTAAAAAAAGTGATTTTTTTTTTTAAAAAACGGCAAGGGGGTAGTCCATGCTTTTTTTCGGATTTCATGAAAAAAATTTGTGATGAAATTTTTACATTTTTGGAAAGGTGTGTTCATTTCCTATTCGGCACTGCAGACCGCAACAATTTTGAAAGCTCGGTTCGTTAGTTATTCGCATATAACGGATTGCGTTGAAACTGCCTAAAAATGACTTTCAGCGCAAATATCTAATGAACAAAACGTTGCAAAGGCGTTTGGTTTTCAGTAACGGATAGGTTTTGAATAGAGAATTTAGAAATTGAAAACCGGAACCATTTGGAGGGCTTAATGGCGAAAATATCTCTATCCAAATGCATTTTAATGCTAATAAATCAAAAAACGCAAAAAATAAAATACCACTTTGGAAGCGTATATTTTGAGAACCAGATATCATAGGAGGTTCTGGTTTCCAGTTTTGGAAAGCTCTGGAAAATGGCTATCCAAAAAAAATTTTTTTTTTTTTTTGGACATATGGTTTAGGATTTATCGCCATCCAAAGACATGAAGGTAGGTAGTTTTTGGGCAGAAAATCAGTAAAATCACTTTGGATGTGAATATTTCCTTAACCAGATCATGAAAAAAAATTTGGCTTGCATGTATCGATTGGGTTTGAATAGACCTTTCCAAAAAGGTACGTCATGATTTATTTCATTGACTTTTTAAAAAAAGTGATTTTTTTTTTTAAAAAACGGCAAGGGGGTAGTCCATGCTTTTTTTCGGATTTCATGAAAAAAATTTGTGATGAAATTTTTACATTTTTGGAAAGGTGTGTTCATTTCCTATTCGGCACTGCAGACCGCAACAATTTTGAAAGCTCGGTTCGTTAGTTATTCGCATATAACGGATTGCGTTGAAACTGCCTAAAAATGACTTTCAGCGCAAATATCTAATGAACAAAACGTTGCAAAGGCGTTTGGTTTTCAGTAACGGATAGGTTTTGAATAGAGAATTTAGAAAAAACGCAAAAAATAAAATACCACTTTGGAAGCGTATATTTTGAGAACCAGATATCATAGGAGGTTCTGGTTTCCAGTTTTGGAAAGCTCTGGAAAATGGCTATCCAAAAAAAATTTTTTTTTTTTTTTTGGACATTTGGTTTAGGATTTATCGCCATCCAAAGACATGAAGGTAGGTAGTTTTTGGGCAGAAAATCAGTAAAATCACTTTGGATGTGAATATTTCCTTAACCAGATCATGAAAAAAAATTTGGCTTGCATGTATCGATTGGGTTTGAATAGACCTTTCCAAAAAGGTACGTCATGATTTATTTCATTGACTTTTTAAAAAAAGTGATTTTTTTTTTTAAAAAACGGCAAGGGGGTAGTCCATGCTTTTTTTCGGATTTCATGAAAAAAATTTGTGATGAAATTTTTACATTTTTGGAAAGGTGTGTTCATTTCCTATTCGGCACTGCAGACCGCAACAATTTTGAAAGCTCGGTTCGTTAGTTATTCGCATATAACGGATTGCGTTGAAACTGCCTAAAAATGACTTTCAGCGCAAATATCTAATGAACAAAACGTTGCAAAGGCGTTTGGTTTTCAGTAACGGATAGGTTTTGAATAGAGAATTTAGAAATTGAAAACCGGAACCATTTGGAGGGCTTAATGGCGAAAATATCTCTATCCAAATGCATTTTAATGCTAATAAATCAAAAAACGCAAAAAATAAAATACCACTTTGGAAGCGTATATTTTGAGAACCAGATATCATAGGAGGTTCTGGTTTCCAGTTTTGGAAAGCTCTGGAAAATGGCTATCCAAAAAAAATTTTTTTTTTTTTTTGGACATATGGTTTAGGATTTATCGCCATCCAAAGACATGAAGGTAGGTAGTTTTTGGGCAGAAAATCAGTAAAATCACTTTGGATGTGAATATTTCCTTAACCAGATCATGAAAAAAAATTTGGCTTGCATGTATCGATTGGGTTTGAATAGACCTTTCCAAAAAGGTACGTCATGATTTATTTCATTGACTTTTTAAAAAAAGTGATTTTTTTTTTAAAAAAACGGCAAGGGGGTAGTCCATGCTTTTTTTCGGATTTCATGAAAAAAATTTGTGATGAAATTTTTACATTTTTGGAAAGGTGTGTTCATTTCCTATTCGGCACTGCAGACCGCAACAATTTTGAAAGCTCGGTTCGTTAGTTATTCGCATATAACGGATTGCGTTGAAACTGCCTAAAAATGACTTTCAGCGCAAATATCTAATGAACAAAACGTTGCAAAGGCGTTTGGTTTTCAGTAACGGATAGGTTTTGAATAGAGAATTTAGAAAAAACGCAAAAAATAAAATACCACTTTGGAAGCGTATATTTTGAGAACCAGATATCATAGGAGGTTCTGGTTTCCAGTTTTGGAAAGCTCTGGAAAATGGCTATCCAAAAAAAATTTTTTTTTTTTTTTTGGACATTTGGTTTAGGATTTATCGCCATCCAAAGACATGAAGGTAGGTAGTTTTTGGGCAGAAAATCAGTAAAATCACTTTGGATGTGAATATTTCCTTAACCAGATCATGAAAAAAAATTTGGCTTGCATGTATCGATTGGGTTTGAATAGACCTTTCCAAAAAGGTACGTCATGATTTATTTCATTGACTTTTTAAAAAAAGTGATTTTTTTTTTTAAAAAACGGCAAGGGGGTAGTCCATGCTTTTTTTCGGATTTCATGAAAAAAATTTGTGATGAAATTTTTACATTTTTGGAAAGGTGTGTTCATTTCCTATTCGGCACTGCAGACCGCAACAATTTTGAAAGCTCGGTTCGTTAGTTATTCGCATATAACGGATTGCGTTGAAACTGCCTAAAAATGACTTTCAGCGCAAATATCTAATGAACAAAACGTTGCAAAGGCGTTTGGTTTTCAGTAACGGATAGGTTTTGAATAGAGAATTTAGAAATTGAAAACCGGAACCATTTGGAGGGCTTAATGGCGAAAATATCTCTATCCAAATGCATTTTAATGCTAATAAATCAAAAAACGCAAAAAATAAAATACCACTTTGGAAGCGTATATTTTGAGAACCAGATATCATAGGAGGTTCTGGTTTCCAGTTTTGGAAAGCTCTGGAAAATGGCTATCCAAAAAAAATTTTTTTTTTTTTTTTGGACATTTGGTTTAGGATTTATCGCCATCCAAAGACATGAAGGTAGGTAGTTTTTGGGCAGAAAATCAGTAAAATCACTTTGGATGTGAATATTTCCTTAACCAGATCATGAAAAAAAATTTGGCTTGCATGTATCGATTGGGTTTGAATAGACCTTTCCAAAAAGGTACGTCATGATTTATTTCATTGACTTTTTAAAAAAAGTGATTTTTTTTTAAAAAAAACGGCAAGGGGGTAGTCCATGCTTTTTTTCGGATTTCATGAAAAAAATTTGTGATGAAATTTTTACATTTTTGGAAAGGTGTGTTCATTTCCTATTCGGCACTGCAGACCGCAACAATTTTGAAAGCTCGGTTCGTTAGTTATTCGCATATAACGGATTGCGTTGAAACTGCCTAAAAATGACTTTCAGCGCAAATATCTAATGAACAAAACGTTGCAAAGGCGTTTGGTTTTCAGTAACGGATAGGTTTTGAATAGAGAATTTAGAAATTGAAAACCGGAACCATTTGGAGGGCTTAATGGCGAAAATATCTCTATCCAAATGCATTTTAATGCTAATAAATCAAAAAACGCAAAAAATAAAATACCACTTTGGAAGCGTATATTTTGAGAACCAGATATCATAGGAGGTTCTGGTTTCCAGTTTTGGAAAGCTCTGGAAAATGGCTATCCAAAAAAAATTTTTTTTTTTTTTTTGGACATTTGGTTTAGGATTTATCGCCATCCAAAGACATGAAGGTAGGTAGTTTTTGGGCAGAAAATCAGTAAAATCACTTTGGATGTGAATATTTCCTTAACCAGATCATGAAAAAAAATTTGGCTTGCATGTATCGATTGGGTTTGAATAGACCTTTCCAAAAAGGTACGTCATGATTTATTTCATTGACTTTTTAAAAAAAGTGATTTTTTTTTTAAAAAAACGGCAAGGGGGTAGTCCATGCTTTTTTTCGGATTTCATGAAAAAAATTTGTGATGAAATTTTTACATTTTTGGAAAGGTGTGTTCATTTCCTATTCGGCACTGCAGACCGCAACAATTTTGAAAGCTCGGTTCGTTAGTTATTCGCATATAACGGATTGCGTTGAAACTGCCTAAAAATGACTTTCAGCGCAAATATCTAATGAACAAAACGTTGCAAAGGCGTTTGGTTTTCAGTAACGGATAGGTTTTGAATAGAGAATTTAGAAAAAACGCAAAAAATAAAATACCACTTTGGAAGCGTATATTTTGAGAACCAGATATCATAGGAGGTTCTGGTTTCCAGTTTTGGAAAGCTCTGGAAAATGGCTATCCAAAAAAAATTTTTTTTTTTTTTTTGGACATTTGGTTTAGGATTTATCGCCATCCAAAGACATGAAGGTAGGTAGTTTTTGGGCAGAAAATCAGTAAAATCACTTTGGATGTGAATATTTCCTTAACCAGATCATGAAAAAAAATTTGGCTTGCATGTATCGATTGGGTTTGAATAGACCTTTCCAAAAAGGTACGTCATGATTTATTTCATTGACTTTTTAAAAAAAGTGATTTTTTTTTTAAAAAAACGGCAAGGGGGTAGTCCATGCTTTTTTTCGGATTTCATGAAAAAAATTTGTGATGAAATTTTTACATTTTTGGAAAGGTGTGTTCATTTCCTATTCGGCACTGCAGACCGCAACAATTTTGAAAGCTCGGTTCGTTAGTTATTCGCATATAACGGATTGCGTTGAAACTGCCTAAAAATGACTTTCAGCGCAAATATCTAATGAACAAAACGTTGCAAAGGCGTTTGGTTTTCAGTAACGGATAGGTTTTGAATAGAGAATTTAGAAATTGAAAACCGGAACCATTTGGAGGGCTTAATGGCGAAAATATCTCTATCCAAATGCATTTTAATGCTAATAAATCAAAAAACGCAAAAAATAAAATACCACTTTGGAAGCGTATATTTTGAGAACCAGATATCATAGGAGGTTCTGGTTTCCAGTTTTGGAAAGCTCTGGAAAATGGCTATCCAAAAAAAATTTTTTTTTTTTTTTTGGACATTTGGTTTAGGATTTATCGCCATCCAAAGACATGAAGGTAGGTAGTTTTTGGGCAGAAAATCAGTAAAATCACTTTGGATGTGAATATTTCCTTAACCAGATCATGAAAAAAAATTTGGCTTGCATGTATCGATTGGGTTTGAATAGACCTTTCCAAAAAGGTACGTCATGATTTATTTCATTGACTTTTTAAAAAAAGTGATTTTTTTTTTTAAAAACGGCAAGGGGGTAGTCCATGCTTTTTTTCGGATTTCATGAAAAAAATTTGTGATGAAATTTTTACATTTTTGGAAAGGTGTGTTCATTTCCTATTCGGCACTGCAGACCGCAACAATTTTGAAAGCTCGGTTCGTTAGTTATTCGCATATAACGGATTGCGTTGAAACTGCCTAAAAATGACTTTCAGCGCAAATATCTAATGAACAAAACGTTGCAAAGGCGTTTGGTTTTCAGTAACGGATAGGTTTTGAATAGAGAATTTAGAAATTGAAAACCGGAACCATTTGGAGGGCTTAATGGCGAAAATATCTCTATCCAAATGCATTTTAATGCTAATAAATCAAAAAACGCAAAAAATAAAATACCACTTTGGAAGCGTATATTTTGAGAACCAGATATCATAGGAGGTTCTGGTTTCCAGTTTTGGAAAGCTCTGGAAAATGGCTATCCAAAAAAAATTTTTTTTTTTTTTTTGGACATTTGGTTTAGGATTTATCGCCATCCAAAGACATGAAGGTAGGTAGTTTTTGGGCAGAAAATCAGTAAAATCACTTTGGATGTGAATATTTCCTTAACCAGATCATGAAAAAAAATTTGGCTTGCATGTATCGATTGGGTTTGAATAGACCTTTCCAAAAAGGTACGTCATGATTTATTTCATTGACTTTTTAAAAAAAGTGATTTTTTTTTAAAAAAAACGGCAAGGGGGTAGTCCATGCTTTTTTTCGGATTTCATGAAAAAAATTTGTGATGAAATTTTTACATTTTTGGAAAGGTGTGTTCATTTCCTATTCGGCACTGCAGACCGCAACAATTTTGAAAGCTCGGTTCGTTAGTTATTCGCATATAACGGATTGCGTTGAAACTGCCTAAAAATGACTTTCAGCGCAAATATCTAATGAACAAAACGTTGCAAAGGCGTTTGGTTTTCAGTAACGGATAGGTTTTGAATAGAGAATTTAGAAATTGAAAACCGGAACCATTTGGAGGGCTTAATGGCGAAAATATCTCTATCCAAATGCATTTTAATGCTAATAAATCAAAAAACGCAAAAAATAAAATACCACTTTGGAAGCGTATATTTTGAGAACCAGATATCATAGGAGGTTCTGGTTTCCAGTTTTGGAAAGCTCTGGAAAATGGCTATCCAAAAAAAATTTTTTTTTTTTTTTTGGACATTTGGTTTAGGATTTATCGCCATCCAAAGACATGAAGGTAGGTAGTTTTTGGGCAGAAAATCAGTAAAATCACTTTGGATGTGAATATTTCCTTAACCAGATCATGAAAAAAAATTTGGCTTGCATGTATCGATTGGGTTTGAATAGACCTTTCCAAAAAGGTACGTCATGATTTATTTCATTGACTTTTTAAAAAAGTGATTTTTTTTTTAAAAAAACGGCAAGGGGGTAGTCCATGCTTTTTTTCGGATTTCATGAAAAAAATTTGTGATGAAATTTTTACATTTTTGGAAAGGTGTGTTCATTTCCTATTCGGCACTGCAGACCGCAACAATTTTGAAAGCTCGGTTCGTTAGTTATTCGCATATAACGGATTGCGTTGAAACTGCCTAAAAATGACTTTCAGCGCAAATATCTAATGAACAAAACGTTGCAAAGGCGTTTGGTTTTCAGTAACGGATAGGTTTTGAATAGAGAATTTAGAAATTGAAAACCGGAACCATTTGGAGGGCTTAATGGCGAAAATATCTCTATCCAAATGCATTTTAATGCTAATAAATCAAAAAACGCAAAAATAAAATACCACTTTGGAAGCGTATATTTTGAGAACCAGATATCATAGGAGGTTCTGGTTTCCAGTTTTGGAAAGCTCTGGAAAATGGCTATCCAAAAAAATTTTTTTTTTTTTTTTGGACATTTGGTTTAGGATTTATCGCCATCCAAAGACATGAAGGTAGGTAGTTTTTGGGCAGAAAATCAGTAAAATCACTTTGGATGTGAATATTTCCTTAACCAGATCATGAAACAAAATTTGGCTTGCATGTATCGATTGGGTTTGAATAGACCTTTCCAAAAAGGTACGTCATGATTTATTTCATTGACTTTTTAAAAAAAGTGATTTTTTTTTTAAAAAAACGGCAAGGGGGTAGTCCATGCTTTTTTTCGGATTTCATGAAAAAAATTTGTGATGAAATTTTTACATTTTTGGAAAGGTGTGTTCATTTCCTATTCGGGACTGCAAACCGCAACAATTTTGAAAGCTCGGTTCGTTGGTTATTCGCATATAACGGATTGCGTTGAAACTGCCTAAAAATGACTTTCAGCGCAAATATCTAATGAACAAAACAATGCAAAGGCGTTTGGTTTTCAGTAACGGATAGGTTTTGAATAGAGAATTTAGAAATTGAAAACCGGAACCATTTGGAGGGCTTAATGGCGAAAATATCTCTATCCAAAGGCATTTTAATGCTAATAAATCAAAAAACGCAAAAACTAAAATACCACTTTGGAAGCGTATATTTTGAGAACCAGATATCATAGAAGGTTCTGGTTTCCAGTTTTGGAAAGCTCTGGAAAATGTCTATCCAAAAAAATTTTTTTTTTTTTTTGGACATTTGGTTTAGGATTTATCGCCATCCAAAGACATGAAGGTAGGTAGTTTTTGGGCAGAAAATCAGTAAAATCACTTTGGATGTGAATATTTCCTTAACCAGATCATGAAAAAAAATTTGGCTTGCATGTATCTATTGGGTTTGAATAGACCTTTCCAAAAAGGTACGTCATGATTTATTTCATTGACTTTTTAAAAAAAGTGATTTTTTTTGAAAAAACGGCAAGGGGGTAGTCCATGCTTTTTTTCGGATTTCATGAAAAAATTTTGTGATGAAATTTTTACATTTTTGGAAAGGTGTGTTCATTTCCTATTCGGGACTGCAAACCGCAACAATTTTGAAAGCTCGGTTCGTTGGTTATTCGCATATAACGGATTGCGTTGAAACTGCCTAAAAATGACTTTCAGCGCAAATATCTAATGAACAAAACAATGCAAAGGCGTTTGGTTTTCAGTAACGGATAGGTTTTGAATAGAGAATTTAGAAATTGAAAACCGGAACCATTTGGAGGGCTTAATGGCGAAAATATCTCTATCCAAATGCATTTTAATGCTAATAAATCAAAAAACGCAAAAAATAAAATACCACTTTGGAAGCGTATATTTTGAGAACCAGATATCATAGGAGGTTCTGGTTTCCAGTTTTGGAAAGCTCTGGAAAATGGCTATCCAAAAAAAATTTTTTTTTTTTTTTTTGGACATTTGGTTTAGGATTTATCGCCATCCAAAGACATGAAGGTAGGTAGTTTTTGGGCAGAAAATCAGTAAAATCAC
The DNA here is from genome assembly GCA_963921185.1 of Dasysyrphus tricinctus. NCBI lineage: Eukaryota > Metazoa > Arthropoda > Insecta > Diptera > Syrphidae > Dasysyrphus > Dasysyrphus tricinctus. The sequence continues at coordinate 232,809,344 of OY992530.1, read as the reverse complement.
TTTGGATGTGAATATTTCCTTAACCAGATCATGAAAAAAAATTTGGCTTGCATGTATCGATTGGGTTTGAATAGACCTTTCCAAAAAGGTACGTCATGATTTATTTCATTGACTTTTTAAAAAAAGTGATTTTTTTTTTAAAAAAACGGCAAGGGGGTAGTCCATGCTTTTTTTCGGATTTCATGAAAAAAATTTGTGATGAAATTTTTACATTTTTGGAAAGGTGTGTTCATTTCCTATTCGGCACTGCAGACCGCAACAATTTTGAAAGCTCGGTTCGTTAGTTATTCGCATATAACGGATTGCGTTGAAACTGCCTAAAAATGACTTTCAGCGCAAATATCTAATGAACAAAACGTTGCAAAGGCGTTTGGTTTTCAGTAACGGATAGGTTTTGAATAGAGAATTTAGAAATTGAAAACCGGAACCATTTGGAGGGCTTAATGGCGAAAATATCTCTATCCAAATGCATTTTAATGCTAATAAATCAAAAAACGCAAAAAATAAAATACCACTTTGGAAGCGTATATTTTGAGAACCAGATATCATAGGAGGTTCTGGTTTCCAGTTTTGGAAAGCTCTGGAAAATGGCTATCCAAAAAAAATTTTTTTTTTTTTTTTGGACATTTGGTTTAGGATTTATCGCCATCCAAAGACATGAAGGTAGGTAGTTTTTGGGCAGAAAATCAGTAAAATCACTTTGGATGTGAATATTTCCTTAACCAGATCATGAAACAAAATTTGGCTTGCATGTATCGATTGGGTTTGAATAGACCTTTCCAAAAAGGTACGTCATGATTTATTTCATTGACTTTTTAAAAAAAGTGATTTTTTTTTTAAAAAAACGGCAAGGGGGTAGTCCATGCTTTTTTTCGGATTTCATGAAAAAAATTTGTGATGAAATTTTTACATTTTTGGAAAGGTGTGTTCATTTCCTATTCGGGACTGCAAACCGCAACAATTTTGAAAGCTCGGTTCGTTGGTTATTCGCATATAACGGATTGCGTTGAAACTGCCTAAAAATGACTTTCAGCGCAAATATCTAATGAACAAAACAATGCAAAGGCGTTTGGTTTTCAGTAACGGATAGGTTTTGAATAGAGAATTTAGAAATTGAAAACCGGAACCATTTGGAGGGCTTAATGGCGAAAATATCTCTATCCAAAGGCATTTTAATGCTAATAAATCAAAAAACGCAAAAACTAAAATACCACTTTGGAAGCGTATATTTTGAGAACCAGATATCATAGAAGGTTCTGGTTTCCAGTTTTGGAAAGCTCTGGAAAATGTCTATCCAAAAAAATTTTTTTTTTTTTTGGACATTTGGTTTAGGATTTATCGCCATCCAAAGACATGAAGGTAGGTAGTTTTTGGGCAGAAAATCAGTAAAATCACTTTGGATGTGAATATTTCCTTAACCAGATCATGAAAAAAAATTTGGCTTGCATGTATCTATTGGGTTTGAATAGACCTTTCCAAAAAGGTACGTCATGATTTATTTCATTGACTTTTTAAAAAAAGTGATTTTTTTTGAAAAAAACGGCAAGGGGGTAGTCCATGCTTTTTTTCGGATTTCATGAAAAAATTTTGTGATGAAATTTTTACATTTTTGGAAAGGTGTGTTCATTTCCTATTCGGGACTGCAAACCGCAACAATTTTGAAAGCTCGGTTCGTTGGTTATTCGCATATAACGGATTGCGTTGAAACTGCCTAAAAATGACTTTCAGCGCAAATATCTAATGAACAAAACAATGCAAAGGCGTTTGGTTTTCAGTAACGGATAGGTTTTGAATAGAGAATTTAGAAATTGAAAACCGGAACCATTTGGAGGGCTTAATGGCGAAAATATCTCTATCCAAAGGCATTTTAATGCTAATAAATCAAAAAACGCAAAAACTAAAATACCACTTTGGAAGCGTATATTTTGAGAACCAGATATCATAGAAGGTTCTGGTTTCCAGTTTTGGAAAGCTCTGAAAATGTCTATCCAAAAAAAAATTTTTTTGGACATTTGGTTTAGGATTTATCGCCATCCAAAATCATGAAGGTAGGTAGTTTTTGGGCAGAAAATCAGTAAAATCACTTTGGATGTGAATATTTCCTTAACCAGATCATGAAAAAAAATTTGGCTTGCATGTATCTATTGGGTTTGAATAGACCTTTCCAAAAAGGTACGTCATGATTTATTTCATTGACTTTTTAAAAAAAGTGATTTTTTTTTTTAAAAAACGGCAAGGGGGTAGTCCATGCTTTTTTTCGGATTTCATGAAAAAATTTTGTGATGAAATTTTTACATTTTTGGAAAGGTGTGTTCATTTCCTATTCGGGACTGCAAACCGCAACAATTTTGAAAGCTCGGTTCGTTAGTTATTCGCATATAACGGATTGCGTTGAAACTGCCTAAAAATGACTTTCAGCGCAAATATCTAATGAACAAAACAATGCAAAGGCGTTTGGTTTTCAGTAACGGATAGGTTTTGAATAGAGAATTCAGAAATTGAAAACCGGAACCATTTGGAGGGCTTAATGGCGAAAATATCTCTATCCAAAGGCATTTTAATGCTAATAAATCAAAAAACGCAAAAACTAAAATACCACTTTGGAAGCGTATATTTTGAGAACCAGATATCATAGAAGGTTCTGGTTTCCAGTTTTGGAAAGCTCTGGAAAATGTCTATCCAAAAAAATTTTTTTTTTTTTTGGACATTTGGTTTAGGATTTATCGCCATCCAAAGACATGAAGGTAGGTAGTTTTTGGGCAGAAAATCAGTAAAATCACTTTGGATGTGAATATTTCCTTAACCAGATCATGAAAAAAAATTTGGCTTGCATGTATCTATTGGGTTTGAATAGACCTTTCCAAAAAGGTACGTCATGATTTATTTCATTGACTTTTTAAAAAAAGTGATTTTTTTTGAAAAAAACGGCAAGGGGGTAGTCCATGCTTTTTTTCGGATTTCATGAAAAAATTTTGTGATGAAATTTTTACATTTTTGGAAAGGTGTGTTCATTTCCTATTCGGGACTGCAAACCGCAACAATTTTGAAAGCTCGGTTCGTTGGTTATTCGCATATAACGGATTGCGTTGAAACTGCCTAAAAATGACTTTCAGCGCAAATATCTAATGAACAAAACAATGCAAAGGCGTTTGGTTTTCAGTAACGGATAGGTTTTGAATAGAGAATTTAGAAATTGAAAACCGGAACCATTTGGAGGGCTTAATGGCGAAAATATCTCTATCCAAATGCATTTTAATGCTAATAAATCAAAAAACGCAAAAAATAAAATACCACTTTGGAAGCGTATATTTTGAGAACCAGATATCATAGGAGGTTCTGGTTTCCAGTTTTGGAAAGCTCTGGAAAATGGCTATCCAAAAAAAATTTTTTTTTTTTTTTTTGGACATTTGGTTTAGGATTTATCGCCATCCAAAGACATGAAGGTAGGTAGTTTTTGGGCAGAAAATCAGTAAAATCACTTTGGATGTGAATATTTCCTTAACCAGATCATGAAAAAAAATTTGGCTTGCATGTATCGATTGGGTTTGAATAGACCTTTCCAAAAAGGTACGTCATGATTTATTTCATTGACTTTTTAAAAAAAGTGATTTTTTTTTTAAAAAAACGGCAAGGGGGTAGTCCATGCTTTTTTTCGGATTTCATGAAAAAAATTTGTGATGAAATTTTTACATTTTTGGAAAGGTGTGTTCATTTCCTATTCGGCACTGCAGACCGCAACAATTTTGAAAGCTCGGTTCGTTAGTTATTCGCATATAACGGATTGCGTTGAAACTGCCTAAAAATGACTTTCAGCGCAAATATCTAATGAACAAAACGTTGCAAAGGCGTTTGGTTTTCAGTAACGGATAGGTTTTGAATAGAGAATTTAGAAATTGAAAACCGGAACCATTTGGAGGGCTTAATGGCGAAAATATCTCTATCCAAATGCATTTTAATGCTAATAAATCAAAAAACGCAAAAAATAAAATACCACTTTGGAAGCGTATATTTTGAGAACCAGATATCATAGGAGGTTCTGGTTTCCAGTTTTGGAAAGCTCTGGAAAATGGCTATCCAAAAAAAATTTTTTTTTTTTTTTGGACATTTGGTTTAGGATTTATCGCCATCCAAAGACATGAAGGTAGGTAGTTTTTGGGCAGAAAATCAGTAAAATCACTTTGGATGTGAATATTTCCTTAACCAGATCATGAAACAAAATTTGGCTTGCATGTATCGATTGGGTTTGAATAGACCTTTCCAAAAAGGTACGTCATGATTTATTTCATTGACTTTTTAAAAAAAGTGATTTTTTTTTTAAAAAAACGGCAAGGGGGTAGTCCATGCTTTTTTTCGGATTTCATGAAAAAAATTTGTGATGAAATTTTTACATTTTTGGAAAGGTGTGTTCATTTCCTATTCGGGACTGCAAACCGCAACAATTTTGAAAGCTCGGTTCGTTGGTTATTCGCATATAACGGATTGCGTTGAAACTGCCTAAAAATGACTTTCAGCGCAAATATCTAATGAACAAAACAATGCAAAGGCGTTTGGTTTTCAGTAACGGATAGGTTTTGAATAGAGAATTTAGAAATTGAAAACCGGAACCATTTGGAGGGCTTAATGGCGAAAATATCTCTATCCAAAGGCATTTTAATGCTAATAAATCAAAAAACGCAAAAACTAAAATACCACTTTGGAAGCGTATATTTTGAGAACCAGATATCATAGAAGGTTCTGGTTTCCAGTTTTGGAAAGCTCTGGAAAATGTCTATCCAAAAAAATTTTTTTTTTTTTTGGACATTTGGTTTAGGATTTATCGCCATCCAAAGACATGAAGGTAGGTAGTTTTTGGGCAGAAAATCAGTAAAATCACTTTGGATGTGAATATTTCCTTAACCAGATCATGAAAAAAAATTTGGCTTGCATGTATCTATTGGGTTTGAATAGACCTTTCCAAAAAGGTACGTCATGATTTATTTCATTGACTTTTTAAAAAAAGTGATTTTTTTTGAAAAAAACGGCAAGGGGGTAGTCCATGCTTTTTTTCGGATTTCATGAAAAAATTTTGTGATGAAATTTTTACATTTTTGGAAAGGTGTGTTCATTTCCTATTCGGGACTGCAAACCGCAACAATTTTGAAAGCTCGGTTCGTTGGTTATTCGCATATAACGGATTGCGTTGAAACTGCCTAAAAATGACTTTCAGCGCAAATATCTAATGAACAAAACAATGCAAAGGCGTTTGGTTTTCAGTAACGGATAGGTTTTGAATAGAGAATTTAGAAATTGAAAACCGGAACCATTTGGAGGGCTTAATGGCGAAAATATCTCTATCCAAAGGCATTTTAATGCTAATAAATCAAAAAACGCAAAAACTAAAATACCACTTTGGAAGCGTATATTTTGAGAACCAGATATCATAGAAGGTTCTGGTTTCCAGTTTTGGAAAGCTCTGAAAATGTCTATCCAAAAAAAAATTTTTTTGGACATTTGGTTTAGGATTTATCGCCATCCAAAATCATGAAGGTAGGTAGTTTTTGGGCAGAAAATCAGTAAAATCACTTTGGATGTGAATATTTCCTTAACCAGATCATGAAAAAAAATTTGGCTTGCATGTATCTATTGGGTTTGAATAGACCTTTCCAAAAAGGTACGTCATGATTTATTTCATTGACTTTTTAAAAAAAGTGATTTTTTTTTTTAAAAAACGGCAAGGGGGTAGTCCATGCTTTTTTTCGGATTTCATGAAAAAATTTTGTGATGAAATTTTTACATTTTTGGAAAGGTGTGTTCATTTCCTATTCGGGACTGCAAACCGCAACAATTTTGAAAGCTCGGTTCGTTAGTTATTCGCATATAACGGATTGCGTTGAAACTGCCTAAAAATGACTTTCAGCGCAAATATCTAATGAACAAAACAATGCAAAGGCGTTTGGTTTTCAGTAACGGATAGGTTTTGAATAGAGAATTCAGAAATTGAAAACCGGAACCATTTGGAGGGCTTAATGGCGAAAATATCTCTATCCAAAGGCATTTTAATGCTAATAAATCAAAAAACGCAAAAACTAAAATACCACTTTGGAAGCGTATATTTTGAGAACCAGATATCATAGAAGGTTCTGGTTTCCAGTTTTGGAAAGCTCTGGAAAATGTCTATCCAAAAAAAATTTTTTTTTTTTTTTTGGACATTTGGTTTAGGATTTATCGCCATCCAAAGACATGAAGGTAGGTAGTTTTTGGGCAGAAAATCAGTAAAATCACTTTGGATGTGAATATTTCCTTAACCAGATCATGAAAAAAAATTTGGCTTGCATGTATCTATTGGGTTTGAATAGACCTTTCCAAAAAGGTACGTCATGATTTATTTCATTGACTTTTTAAAAAAAGTGATTTTTTTTTTTAAAAAACGGCAAGGGGGTAGTCCATGCTTTTTTTCGGATTTCATGAAAAAATTTTGTGATGAAATTTTTACATTTTTGGAAAGGTGTGTTCATTTCCTATTCGGGACTGCAAACCGCAACAATTTTGAAAGCTCGGTTCGTTGGTTATTCGCATATAACGGATTGCGTTGAAACTGCCTAAAAATGACTTTCAGCGCAAATATCTAATGAACAAAACAATGCAAAGGCGTTTGGTTTTCAGTAACGGATAGGTTTTGAATAGAGAATTTAGAAATTGAAAACCGGAACCATTTGGAGGGCTTAATGGCGAAAATATCTCTATCCAAAGGCATTTTAATGCTAATAAATCAAAAAACGCAAAAACTAAAATACCACTTTGGAAGCGTATATTTTGAGAACCAGATATCATAGAAGGTTCTGGTTTCCAGTTTTGGAAAGCTCTGGAAAATGTCTATCCAAAAAAATTTTTTTTTTTTTTGGACATTTGGTTTAGGATTTATCGCCATCCAAAGACATGAAGGTAGGTAGTTTTTGGGCAGAAAATCAGTAAAATCACTTTGGATGTGAATATTTCCTTAACCAGATCATGAAAAAAAATTTGGCTTGCATGTATCTATTGGGTTTGAATAGACCTTTCCAAAAAGGTACGTCATGATTTATTTCATTGACTTTTTAAAAAAAGTGATTTTTTTTGAAAAAAACGGCAAGGGAGTCCATGCTTTTTTTCGGATTTCATGAAAAAATTTTGTGATGAAATTTTTACATTTTTGGAAAGGTGTGTTCATTTCCTATTCGGGACTGCAAACCGCAACAATTTTGAAAGCTCGGTTCGTTGGTTATTCGCATATAACGGATTGCGTTGAAACTGCCTAAAAATGACTTTCAGCGCAAATATCTAATGAACAAAACAATGCAAAGGCGTTTGGTTTTCAGTAACGGATAGGTTTTGAATAGAGAATTTAGAAATTGAAAACCGGAACCATTTGGAGGGCTTAATGGCGAAAATATCTCTATCCAAAGGCATTTTAATGCTAATAAATCAAAAAACGCAAAAACTAAAATACCACTTTGGAAGCGTATATTTTGAGAACCAGATATCATAGAAGGTTCTGGTTTCCAGTTTTGGAAAGCTCTGGAAAATGTCTATCCAAAAAAATTTTTTTTTTTTTTGGACATTTGGTTTAGGATTTATCGCCATCCAAAGACATGAAGGTAGGTAGTTTTTGGGCAGAAAATCAGTAAAATCACTTTGGATGTGAATATTTCCTTAACCAGATCATGAAAAAAAATTTGGCTTGCATGTATCTATTGGGTTTGAATAGACCTTTCCAAAAAGGTACGTCATGATTTATTTCATTGACTTTTTAAAAAAAGTGATTTTTTTTGAAAAAAACGGCAAGGGAGTCCATGCTTTTTTTCGGATTTCATGAAAAAATTTTGTGATGAAATTTTTACATTTTTGGAAAGGTGTGTTCATTTCCTATTCGGGACTGCAAACCGCAACAATTTTGAAAGCTCGGTTCGTTGGTTATTCGCATATAACGGATTGCGTTGAAACTGCCTAAAAATGACTTTCAGCGCAAATATCTAATGAACAAAACAATGCAAAGGCGTTTGGTTTTCAGTAACGGATAGGTTTTGAATAGAGAATTTAGAAATTGAAAACCGGAACCATTTGGAGGGCTTAATGGCGAAAATATCTCTATCCAAAGGCATTTTAATGCTAATAAATCAAAAAACGCAAAAACTAAAATACCACTTTGGAAGCGTATATTTTGAGAACCAGATATCATAGAAGGTTCTGGTTTCCAGTTTTGGAAAGCTCTGGAAAATGTCTATCCAAAAAAATTTTTTTTTTTTTTGGACATTTGGTTTAGGATTTATCGCCATCCAAAGACATGAAGGTAGGTAGTTTTTGGGCAGAAAATCAGTAAAATCACTTTGGATGTGAATATTTCCTTAACCAGATCATGAAAAAAAATTTGGCTTGCATGTATCTATTGGGTTTGAATAGACCTTTCCAAAAAGGTACGTCATGATTTATTTCATTGACTTTTTAAAAAAAGTGATTTTTTTTGAAAAAAACGGCAAGGGAGTCCATGCTTTTTTTCGGATTTCATGAAAAAATTTTGTGATGAAATTTTTACATTTTTGGAAAGGTGTGTTCATTTCCTATTCGGGACTGCAAACCGCAACAATTTTGAAAGCTCGGTTCGTTGGTTATTCGCATATAACGGATTGCGTTGAAACTGCCTAAAAATGACTTTCAGCGCAAATATCTAATGAACAAAACAATGCAAAGGCGTTTGGTTTTCAGTAACGGATAGGTTTTGAATAGAGAATTTAGAAATTGAAAACCGGAACCATTTGGAGGGCTTAATGGCGAAAATATCTCTATCCAAAGGCATTTTAATGCTAATAAATCAAAAAACGCAAAAACTAAAATACCACTTTGGAAGCGTATATTTTGAGAACCAGATATCATAGAAGGTTCTGGTTTCCAGTTTTGGAAAGCTCTGGAAAATGTCTATCCAAAAAAATTTTTTTTTTTTTTGGACATTTGGTTTAGGATTTATCGCCATCCAAAGACATGAAGGTAGGTAGTTTTTGGGCAGAAAATCAGTAAAATCACTTTGGATGTGAATATTTCCTTAACCAGATCATGAAAAAAAATTTGGCTTGCATGTATCTATTGGGTTTGAATAGACCTTTCCAAAAAGGTACGTCATGATTTATTTCATTGACTTTTTAAAAAAAGTGATTTTTTTTGAAAAAAACGGCAAGGGAGTCCATGCTTTTTTTCGGATTTCATGAAAAAATTTTGTGATGAAATTTTTACATTTTTGGAAAGGTGTGTTCATTTCCTATTCGGGACTGCAAACCGCAACAATTTTGAAAGCTCGGTTCGTTGGTTATTCGCATATAACGGATTGCGTTGAAACTGCCTAAAAATGACTTTCAGCGCAAATATCTAATGAACAAAACAATGCAAAGGCGTTTGGTTTTCAGTAACGGATAGGTTTTGAATAGAGAATTTAGAAATTGAAAACCGGAACCATTTGGAGGGCTTAATGGCGAAAATATCTCTATCCAAAGGCATTTTAATGCTAATAAATCAAAAAACGCAAAAACTAAAATACCACTTTGGAAGCGTATATTTTGAGAACCAGATATCATAGAAGGTTCTGGTTTCCAGTTTTGGAAAGCTCTGGAAAATGTCTATCCAAAAAAATTTTTTTTTTTTTTGGACATTTGGTTTAGGATTTATCGCCATCCAAAGACATGAAGGTAGGTAGTTTTTGGGCAGAAAATCAGTAAAATCACTTTGGATGTGAATATTTCCTTAACCAGATCATGAACAAAAATTTGGCTTGCATGTATCTATTGGGTTTGAATAGACCTTTCCAAAAAGGTACGTCATGATTTATTTCATTGACTTTTTAAAAAAAGTGATTTTTTTTGAAAAAAACGGCAAGGGGGTAGTCCATGCTTTTTTTCGGATTTCATGAAAAAATTTTGTGATGAAATTTTTACATTTTTGGAAAGGTGTGTTCATTTCCTATTCGGGACTGCAAACCGCAACAATTTTGAAAGCTCGGTTCGTTGGTTATTCGCATATAACGGATTGCGTTGAAACTGCCTAAAAATGACTTTCAGCGCAAATATCTAATGAACAAAACAATGCAAAGGCGTTTGGTTTTCAGTAACGGATAGGTTTTGAATAGAGAATTTAGAAATTGAAAACCGGAACCATTTGGAGGGCTTAATGGCGAAAATATCTCTATCCAAAGGCATTTTAATGCTAATAAATCAAAAAACGCAAAAACTAAAATACCACTTTGGAAGCGTATATTTTGAGAACCAGATATCATAGAAGGTTCTGGTTTCCAGTTTTGGAAAGCTCTGAAAATGTCTATCCAAAAAAAAATTTTTTTGGACATTTGGTTTAGGATTTATCGCCATCCAAAATCATGAAGGTAGGTAGTTTTTGGGCAGAAAATCAGTAAAATCACTTTGGATGTGAATATTTCCTTAACCAGATCATGAAAAAAAATTTGGCTTGCATGTATCTATTGGGTTTGAATAGACCTTTCCAAAAAGGTACGTCATGATTTATTTCATTGACTTTTTAAAAAAAGTGATTTTTTTTGAAAAAAACGGCAAGGGGGTAGTCCATGCTTTTTTTCGGATTTCATGAAAAAATTTTGTGATGAAATTTTTACATTTTTGGAAAGGTGTGTTCATTTCCTATTCGGGACTGCAAACCGCAACAATTTTGAAAGCTCGGTTCGTTAGTTATTCGCATATAACGGATTGCGTTGAAACTGCCTAAAAATGACTTTCAGCGCAAATATCTAATGAACAAAACAATGCAAAGGCGTTTGGTTTTCAGTAACGGATAGGTTTTGAATAGAGAATTTAGAAATTGAAAACCGGAACCATTTGGAGGGCTTAATGGCGAAAATATCTCTATCCAAAGGCATTTTAATGCTAATAAATAAAAAAACGCAAAAACTAAAATACCACTTTGGAAGCGTATATTTTGAGAACCAGATATCATAGAAGGTTCTGGTTTCCAGTTTTGGAAAGCTCTGGAAAATGTCTATCCAAAAAAATTTTTTTTTTTTTTTGGACATTTGGTTTAGGATTTATCGCCATCCAAAGACATGAAGGTAGGTAGTTTTTGGGCAGAAAATCAGTAAAATCACTTTGGATGTGAATATTTCCTTAACCAGATCATGAAAAAAAATTTGGCTTGCATGTATCTATTGGGTTTGAATAGACCTTTCCAAAAAGGTACGTCATGATTTATTTCATTGACTTTTTAAAAAAAGTGATTTTTTTTGAAAAAAACGGCAAGGGAGTCCATGCTTTTTTTCGGATTTCATGAAAAAATTTTGTGATGAAATTTTTACATTTTTGGAAAGGTGTGTTCATTTCCTATTCGGGACTGCAAACCGCAACAATTTTGAAAGCTCGGTTCGTTGGTTATTCGCATATAACGGATTGCGTTGAAACTGCCTAAAAATGACTTTCAGCGCAAATATCTAATGAACAAAACAATGCAAAGGCGTTTGGTTTTCAGTAACGGATAGGTTTTGAATAGAGAATTTAGAAATTGAAAACCGGAACCATTTGGAGGGCTTAATGGCGAAAATATCTCTATCCAAAGGCATTTTAATGCTAATAAATCAAAAAACGCAAAAACTAAAATACCACTTTGGAAGCGTATATTTTGAGAACCAGATATCATAGAAGGTTCTGGTTTCCAGTTTTGGAAAGCTCTGGAAAATGTCTATCCAAAAAAATTTTTTTTTTTTTTGGACATTTGGTTTAGGATTTATCGCCATCCAAAGACATGAAGGTAGGTAGTTTTTGGGCAGAAAATCAGTAAAATCACTTTGGATGTGAATATTTCCTTAACCAGATCATGAAAAAAAATTTGGCTTGCATGTATCTATTGGGTTTGAATAGACCTTTCCAAAAAGGTACGTCATGATTTATTTCATTGACTTTTTAAAAAAAGTGATTTTTTTTGAAAAAAACGGCAAGGGAGTCCATGCTTTTTTTCGGATTTCATGAAAAAATTTTGTGATGAAATTTTTACATTTTTGGAAAGGTGTGTTCATTTCCTATTCGGGACTGCAAACCGCAACAATTTTGAAAGCTCGGTTCGTTGGTTATTCGCATATAACGGATTGCGTTGAAACTGCCTAAAAATGACTTTCAGCGCAAATATCTAATGAACAAAACAATGCAAAGGCGTTTGGTTTTCAGTAACGGATAGGTTTTGAATAGAGAATTTAGAAATTGAAAACCGGAACCATTTGGAGGGCTTAATGGCGAAAATATCTCTATCCAAAGGCATTTTAATGCTAATAAATCAAAAAACGCAAAAACTAAAATACCACTTTGGAAGCGTATATTTTGAGAACCAGATATCATAGAAGGTTCTGGTTTCCAGTTTTGGAAAGCTCTGGAAAATGTCTATCCAAAAAAATTTTTTTTTTTTTTGGACATTTGGTTTAGGATTTATCGCCATCCAAAGACATGAAGGTAGGTAGTTTTTGGGCAGAAAATCAGTAAAATCACTTTGGATGTGAATATTTCCTTAACCAGATCATGAACAAAAATTTGGCTTGCATGTATCTATTGGGTTTGAATAGACCTTTCCAAAAAGGTACGTCATGATTTATTTCATTGACTTTTTAAAAAAAGTGATTTTTTTTGAAAAAAACGGCAAGGGGGTAGTCCATGCTTTTTTTCGGATTTCATGAAAAAATTTTGTGATGAAATTTTTACATTTTTGGAAAGGTGTGTTCATTTCCTATTCGGGACTGCAAACCGCAACAATTTTGAAAGCTCGGTTCGTTGGTTATTCGCATATAACGGATTGCGTTGAAACTGCCTAAAAATGACTTTCAGCGCAAATATCTAATGAACAAAACAATGCAAAGGCGTTTGGTTTTCAGTAACGGATAGGTTTTGAATAGAGAATTTAGAAATTGAAAACCGGAACCATTTGGAGGGCTTAATGGCGAAAATATCTCTATCCAAAGGCATTTTAATGCTAATAAATCAAAAAACGCAAAAACTAAAATACCACTTTGGAAGCGTATATTTTGAGAACCAGATATCATAGAAGGTTCTGGTTTCCAGTTTTGGAAAGCTCTGAAAATGTCTATCCAAAAAAAAATTTTTTTGGACATTTGGTTTAGGATTTATCGCCATCCAAAATCATGAAGGTAGGTAGTTTTTGGGCAGAAAATCAGTAAAATCACTTTGGATGTGAATATTTCCTTAACCAGATCATGAAAAAAAATTTGGCTTGCATGTATCTATTGGGTTTGAATAGACCTTTCCAAAAAGGTACGTCATGATTTATTTCATTGACTTTTTAAAAAAAGTGATTTTTTTTGAAAAAAACGGCAAGGGGGTAGTCCATGCTTTTTTTCGGATTTCATGAAAAAATTTTGTGATGAAATTTTTACATTTTTGGAAAGGTGTGTTCATTTCCTATTCGGGACTGCAAACCGCAACAATTTTGAAAGCTCGGTTCGTTAGTTATTCGCATATAACGGATTGCGTTGAAACTGCCTAAAAATGACTTTCAGCGCAAATATCTAATGAACAAAACAATGCAAAGGCGTTTGGTTTTCAGTAACGGATAGGTTTTGAATAGAGAATTTAGAAATTGAAAACCGGAACCATTTGGAGGGCTTAATGGCGAAAATATCTCTATCCAAAGGCATTTTAATGCTAATAAATAAAAAAACGCAAAAACTAAAATACCACTTTGGAAGCGTATATTTTGAGAACCAGATATCATAGAAGGTTCTGGTTTCCAGTTTTGGAAAGCTCTGGAAAATGTCTATCCAAAAAAATTTTTTTTTTTTTTTGGACATTTGGTTTAGGATTTATCGCCATCCAAAGACATGAAGGTAGGTAGTTTTTGGGCAGAAAATCAGTAAAATCACTTTGGATGTGAATATTTCCTTAACCAGATCATGAAAAAAAATTTGGCTTGCATGTATCTATTGGGTTTGAATAGACCTTTCCAAAAAGTACGTCATGATTTATTTCATTGACTTTTTAAAAAAAGTAATTTTATTTTTAAAAAAAAAGGGCAAGGGGGTAGTCCATGCTTTTTTTCGTATTTCATGAAAAAATTTTGTGATGAAATTTTTACATTTTTGGAAAGGTGTGTTCATTTCCTATTCGGGACTGCAAACCGCAACAATTTTGAAAGCTCGGTTCGTTAGTTATTCGCATATAACGGATTGCGTTGAAACTGCCTAAAAATGACTTTCAGCGCAAATATCTAATGAACAAAACAATGCAAAGGCGTTTGGTTTTCAGTAACGGATAGGTTTTGAATAGAGAATTTAGAAATTGAAAACCGGAACCATTTGGAGGGCTTAATGGCGAAAATATCTCTATCCAAAGGCATTTTAATGCTAATAAATCAAAAAACGCAAAAACTAAAATACCACTTTGGAAGCGTATATTTTGAGAACCAGATATCATAGAAGGTTCTGGTTTCCAGTTTTGGAAAGCTCTGGAAAATGTCTATCCAAAAAAATTTTTTTTTTTTTTGGACATTTGGTTTAGGATTTATCGCCATCCAAAGACATGAAGGTAGGTAGTTTTTGGGCAGAAAATCAGTAAAATCACTTTGGATGTGAATATTTCCTTAACCAGATCATGAAAAAAAATTTGGCTTGCATGTATCTATTGGGTTTGAATAGACCTTTCCAAAAAGGTACGTCATGATTTATTTCATTGACTTTTTAAAAAAAGTGATTTTTTTTGAAAAAAACGGCAAGGGGGTAGTCCATGCTTTTTTTCGGATTTCATGAAAAAATTTTGTGATGAAATTTTTACATTTTTGGAAAGGTGTGTTCATTTCCTATTCGGGACTGCAAACCGCAACAATTTTGAAAGCTCGGTTCGTTGGTTATTCGCATATAACGGATTGCGTTGAAACTGCCTAAAAATGACTTTCAGCGCAAATATCTAATGAACAAAACAATGCAAAGGCGTTTGGTTTTCAGTAACGGATAGGTTTTGAATAGAGAATTTAGAAATTGAAAACCGGAACCATTTGGAGGGCTTAATGGCGAAAATATCTCTATCCAAAGGCATTTTAATGCTAATAAATCAAAAAACGCAAAAACTAAAATACCACTTTGGAAGCGTATATTTTGAGAACCAGATATCATAGAAGGTTCTGGTTTCCAGTTTTGGAAAGCTCTGAAAATGTCTATCCAAAAAAAAATTTTTTTGGACATTTGGTTTAGGATTTATCGCCATCCAAAATCATGAAGGTAGGTAGTTTTTGGGCAGAAAATCAGTAAAATCACTTTGGATGTGAATATTTCCTTAACCAGATCATGAAAAAAAATTTGGCTTGCATGTATCTATTGGGTTTGAATAGACCTTTCCAAAAAGGTACGTCATGATTTATTTCATTGACTTTTTAAAAAAAGTGATTTTTTTTTTTAAAAAACGGCAAGGGGGTAGTCCATGCTTTTTTTCGGATTTCATGAAAAAATTTTGTGATGAAATTTTTACATTTTTGGAAAGGTGTGTTCATTTCCTATTCGGGACTGCAAACCGCAACAATTTTGAAAGCTCGGTTCGTTAGTTATTCGCATATAACGGATTGCGTTGAAACTGCCTAAAAATGACTTTCAGCGCAAATATCTAATGAACAAAACAATGCAAAGGCGTTTGGTTTTCAGTAACGGATAGGTTTTGAATAGAGAATTCAGAAATTGAAAACCGGAACCATTTGGAGGGCTTAATGGCGAAAATATCTCTATCCAAAGGCATTTTAATGCTAATAAATCAAAAAACGCAAAAACTAAAATACCACTTTGGAAGCGTATATTTTGAGAACCAGATATCATAGAAGGTTCTGGTTTCCAGTTTTGGAAAGCTCTGGAAAATGTCTATCCAAAAAAAATTTTTTTTTTTTTTTTGGACATTTGGTTTAGGATTTATCGCCATCCAAAGACATGAAGGTAGGTAGTTTTTGGGCAGAAAATCAGTAAAATCACTTTGGATGTGAATATTTCCTTAACCAGATCATGAAAAAAAATTTGGCTTGCATGTATCTATTGGGTTTGAATAGACCTTTCCAAAAAGGTACGTCATGATTTATTTCATTGACTTTTTAAAAAAAGTGATTTTTTTTTTTAAAAAACGGCAAGGGGGTAGTCCATGCTTTTTTTCGGATTTCATGAAAAAATTTTGTGATGAAATTTTTACATTTTTGGAAAGGTGTGTTCATTTCCTATTCGGGACTGCAAACCGCAACAATTTTGAAAGCTCGGTTCGTTGGTTATTCGCATATAACGGATTGCGTTGAAACTGCCTAAAAATGACTTTCAGCGCAAATATCTAATGAACAAAACAATGCAAAGGCGTTTGGTTTTCAGTAACGGATAGGTTTTGAATAGAGAATTTAGAAATTGAAAACCGGAACCATTTGGAGGGCTTAATGGCGAAAATATCTCTATCCAAAGGCATTTTAATGCTAATAAATCAAAAAACGCAAAAACTAAAATACCACTTTGGAAGCGTATATTTTGAGAACCAGATATCATAGAAGGTTCTGGTTTCCAGTTTTGGAAAGCTCTGGAAAATGTCTATCCAAAAAAATTTTTTTTTTTTTTGGACATTTGGTTTAGGATTTATCGCCATCCAAAGACATGAAGGTAGGTAGTTTTTGGGCAGAAAATCAGTAAAATCACTTTGGATGTGAATATTTCCTTAACCAGATCATGAAAAAAAATTTGGCTTGCATGTATCTATTGGGTTTGAATAGACCTTTCCAAAAAGGTACGTCATGATTTATTTCATTGACTTTTTAAAAAAAGTGATTTTTTTTGAAAAAAACGGCAAGGGGGTAGTCCATGCTTTTTTTCGGATTTCATGAAAAAATTTTGTGATGAAATTTTTACATTTTTGGAAAGGTGTGTTCATTTCCTATTCGGGACTGCAAACCGCAACAATTTTGAAAGCTCGGTTCGTTAGTTATTCGCATATAACGGATTGCGTTGAAACTGCCTAAAAATGACTTTCAGCGCAAATATCTAATGAACAAAACAATGCAAAGGCGTTTGGTTTTCAGTAACGGATAGGTTTTGAATAGAGAATTTAGAAATTGAAAACCGGAACCATTTGGAGGGCTTAATGGCGAAAATATCTCTATCCAAAGGCATTTTAATGCTAATAAATAAAAAAACGCAAAAACTAAAATACCACTTTGGAAGCGTATATTTTGAGAACCAGATATCATAGAAGGTTCTGGTTTCCAGTTTTGGAAAGCTCTGGAAAATGTCTATCCAAAAAAATTTTTTTTTTTTTTTGGACATTTGGTTTAGGATTTATCGCCATCCAAAGACATGAAGGTAGGTAGTTTTTGGGCAGAAAATCAGTAAAATCACTTTGGATGTGAATATTTCCTTAACCAGATCATGAAAAAAAATTTGGCTTGCATGTATCTATTGGGTTTGAATAGACCTTTCCAAAAAGGTACGTCATGATTTATTTCATTGACTTTTTAAAAAAAGTAATTTTATTTTTAAAAAAAAAGGGCAAGGGGGTAGTCCATGCTTTTTTTCGTATTTCATGAAAAAATTTTGTGATGAAATTTTTACATTTTTGGAAAGGTGTGTTCATTTCCTATTCGGGACTGCAAACCGCAACAATTTTGAAAGCTCGGTTCGTTAGTTATTCGCATATAACGGATTGCGTTGAAACTGCCTAAAAATGACTTTCAGCGCAAATATCTAATGAACAAAACAATGCAAAGGCGTTTGGTTTTCAGTAACGGATAGGTTTTGAATAGAGAATTTAGAAATTGAAAACCGGAACCATTTGGAGGGCTTAATGGCGAAAATATCTCTATCCAAAGGCATTTTAATGCTAATAAATCAAAAAACGCAAAAACTAAAATACCACTTTGGAAGCGTATATTTTGAGAACCAGATATCATAGAAGGTTCTGGTTTCCAGTTTTGGAAAGCTCTGGAAAATGTCTATCCAAAAAAATTTTTTTTTTTTTTGGACATTTGGTTTAGGATTTATCGCCATCCAAAGACATGAAGGTAGGTAGTTTTTGGGCAGAAAATCAGTAAAATCACTTTGGATGTGAATATTTCCTTAACCAGATCATGAAAAAAAATTTGGCTTGCATGTATCTATTGGGTTTGAATAGACCTTTCCAAAAAGGTACGTCATGATTTATTTCATTGACTTTTTAAAAAAAGTGATTTTTTTTGAAAAAAACGGCAAGGGGGTAGTCCATGCTTTTTTTCGGATTTCATGAAAAAATTTTGTGATGAAATTTTTACATTTTTGGAAAGGTGTGTTCATTTCCTATTCGGGACTGCAAACCGCAACAATTTTGAAAGCTCGGTTCGTTGGTTATTCGCATATAACGGATTGCGTTGAAACTGCCTAAAAATGACTTTCAGCGCAAATATCTAATGAACAAAACAATGCAAAGGCGTTTGGTTTTCAGTAACGGATAGGTTTTGAATAGAGAATTTAGAAATTGAAAACCGGAACCATTTGGAGGGCTTAATGGCGAAAATATCTCTATCCAAAGGCATTTTAATGCTAATAAATCAAAAAACGCAAAAACTAAAATACCACTTTGGAAGCGTATATTTTGAGAACCAGATATCATAGAAGGTTCTGGTTTCCAGTTTTGGAAAGCTCTGAAAATGTCTATCCAAAAAAAAATTTTTTTGGACATTTGGTTTAGGATTTATCGCCATCCAAAATCATGAAGGTAGGTAGTTTTTGGGCAGAAAATCAGTAAAATCACTTTGGATGTGAATATTTCCTTAACCAGATCATGAAAAAAAATTTGGCTTGCATGTATCTATTGGGTTTGAATAGACCTTTCCAAAAAGGTACGTCATGATTTATTTCATTGACTTTTTAAAAAAAGTGATTTTTTTTTTTAAAAAACGGCAAGGGGGTAGTCCATGCTTTTTTTCGGATTTCATGAAAAAATTTTGTGATGAAATTTTTACATTTTTGGAAAGGTGTGTTCATTTCCTATTCGGGACTGCAAACCGCAACAATTTTGAAAGCTCGGTTCGTTAGTTATTCGCATATAACGGATTGCGTTGAAACTGCCTAAAAATGACTTTCAGCGCAAATATCTAATGAACAAAACAATGCAAAGGCGTTTGGTTTTCAGTAACGGATAGGTTTTGAATAGAGAATTCAGAAATTGAAAACCGGAACCATTTGGAGGGCTTAATGGCGAAAATATCTCTATCCAAAGGCATTTTAATGCTAATAAATCAAAAAACGCAAAAACTAAAATACCACTTTGGAAGCGTATATTTTGAGAACCAGATATCATAGAAGGTTCTGGTTTCCAGTTTTGGAAAGCTCTGGAAAATGTCTATCCAAAAAAAATTTTTTTTTTTTTTTTGGACATTTGGTTTAGGATTTATCGCCATCCAAAGACATGAAGGTAGGTAGTTTTTGGGCAGAAAATCAGTAAAATCACTTTGGATGTGAATATTTCCTTAACCAGATCATGAAAAAAAATTTGGCTTGCATGTATCTATTGGGTTTGAATAGACCTTTCCAAAAAGGTACGTCATGATTTATTTCATTGACTTTTTAAAAAAAGTGATTTTTTTTTTTAAAAAACGGCAAGGGGGTAGTCCATGCTTTTTTTCGGATTTCATGAAAAAATTTTGTGATGAAATTTTTACATTTTTGGAAAGGTGTGTTCATTTCCTATTCGGGACTGCAAACCGCAACAATTTTGAAAGCTCGGTTCGTTGGTTATTCGCATATAACGGATTGCGTTGAAACTGCCTAAAAATGACTTTCAGCGCAAATATCTAATGAACAAAACAATGCAAAGGCGTTTGGTTTTCAGTAACGGATAGGTTTTGAATAGAGAATTTAGAAATTGAAAACCGGAACCATTTGGAGGGCTTAATGGCGAAAATATCTCTATCCAAAGGCATTTTAATGCTAATAAATCAAAAAACGCAAAAACTAAAATACCACTTTGGAAGCGTATATTTTGAGAACCAGATATCATAGAAGGTTCTGGTTTCCAGTTTTGGAAAGCTCTGGAAAATGTCTATCCAAAAAAATTTTTTTTTTTTTTGGACATTTGGTTTAGGATTTATCGCCATCCAAAGACATGAAGGTAGGTAGTTTTTGGGCAGAAAATCAGTAAAATCACTTTGGATGTGAATATTTCCTTAACCAGATCATGAAAAAAAATTTGGCTTGCATGTATCTATTGGGTTTGAATAGACCTTTCCAAAAAGGTACGTCATGATTTATTTCATTGACTTTTTAAAAAAAGTGATTTTTTTTGAAAAAAACGGCAAGGGAGTCCATGCTTTTTTTCGGATTTCATGAAAAAATTTTGTGATGAAATTTTTACATTTTTGGAAAGGTGTGTTCATTTCCTATTCGGGACTGCAAACCGCAACAATTTTGAAAGCTCGGTTCGTTGGTTATTCGCATATAACGGATTGCGTTGAAACTGCCTAAAAATGACTTTCAGCGCAAATATCTAATGAACAAAACAATGCAAAGGCGTTTGGTTTTCAGTAACGGATAGGTTTTGAATAGAGAATTTAGAAATTGAAAACCGGAACCATTTGGAGGGCTTAATGGCGAAAATATCTCTATCCAAAGGCATTTTAATGCTAATAAATCAAAAAACGCAAAAACTAAAATACCACTTTGGAAGCGTATATTTTGAGAACCAGATATCATAGAAGGTTCTGGTTTCCAGTTTTGGAAAGCTCTGGAAAATGTCTATCCAAAAAAATTTTTTTTTTTTTTGGACATTTGGTTTAGGATTTATCGCCATCCAAAGACATGAAGGTAGGTAGTTTTTGGGCAGAAAATCAGTAAAATCACTTTGGATGTGAATATTTCCTTAACCAGATCATGAAAAAAAATTTGGCTTGCATGTATCTATTGGGTTTGAATAGACCTTTCCAAAAAGGTACGTCATGATTTATTTCATTGACTTTTTAAAAAAAGTGATTTTTTTTGAAAAAAACGGCAAGGGAGTCCATGCTTTTTTTCGGATTTCATGAAAAAATTTTGTGATGAAATTTTTACATTTTTGGAAAGGTGTGTTCATTTCCTATTCGGGACTGCAAACCGCAACAATTTTGAAAGCTCGGTTCGTTGGTTATTCGCATATAACGGATTGCGTTGAAACTGCCTAAAAATGACTTTCAGCGCAAATATCTAATGAACAAAACAATGCAAAGGCGTTTGGTTTTCAGTAACGGATAGGTTTTGAATAGAGAATTTAGAAATTGAAAACCGGAACCATTTGGAGGGCTTAATGGCGAAAATATCTCTATCCAAAGGCATTTTAATGCTAATAAATCAAAAAACGCAAAAACTAAAATACCACTTTGGAAGCGTATATTTTGAGAACCAGATATCATAGAAGGTTCTGGTTTCCAGTTTTGGAAAGCTCTGGAAAATGTCTATCCAAAAAAATTTTTTTTTTTTTTGGACATTTGGTTTAGGATTTATCGCCATCCAAAGACATGAAGGTAGGTAGTTTTTGGGCAGAAAATCAGTAAAATCACTTTGGATGTGAATATTTCCTTAACCAGATCATGAACAAAAATTTGGCTTGCATGTATCTATTGGGTTTGAATAGACCTTTCCAAAAAGGTACGTCATGATTTATTTCATTGACTTTTTAAAAAAAGTGATTTTTTTTGAAAAAAACGGCAAGGGGGTAGTCCATGCTTTTTTTCGGATTTCATGAAAAAATTTTGTGATGAAATTTTTACATTTTTGGAAAGGTGTGTTCATTTCCTATTCGGGACTGCAAACCGCAACAATTTTGAAAGCTCGGTTCGTTGGTTATTCGCATATAACGGATTGCGTTGAAACTGCCTAAAAATGACTTTCAGCGCAAATATCTAATGAACAAAACAATGCAAAGGCGTTTGGTTTTCAGTAACGGATAGGTTTTGAATAGAGAATTTAGAAATTGAAAACCGGAACCATTTGGAGGGCTTAATGGCGAAAATATCTCTATCCAAAGGCATTTTAATGCTAATAAATCAAAAAACGCAAAAACTAAAATACCACTTTGGAAGCGTATATTTTGAGAACCAGATATCATAGAAGGTTCTGGTTTCCAGTTTTGGAAAGCTCTGAAAATGTCTATCCAAAAAAAAATTTTTTTGGACATTTGGTTTAGGATTTATCGCCATCCAAAATCATGAAGGTAGGTAGTTTTTGGGCAGAAAATCAGTAAAATCACTTTGGATGTGAATATTTCCTTAACCAGATCATGAAAAAAAATTTGGCTTGCATGTATCTATTGGGTTTGAATAGACCTTTCCAAAAAGGTACGTCATGATTTATTTCATTGACTTTTTAAAAAAAGTGATTTTTTTTGAAAAAAACGGCAAGGGGGTAGTCCATGCTTTTTTTCGGATTTCATGAAAAAATTTTGTGATGAAATTTTTACATTTTTGGAAAGGTGTGTTCATTTCCTATTCGGGACTGCAAACCGCAACAATTTTGAAAGCTCGGTTCGTTAGTTATTCGCATATAACGGATTGCGTTGAAACTGCCTAAAAATGACTTTCAGCGCAAATATCTAATGAACAAAACAATGCAAAGGCGTTTGGTTTTCAGTAACGGATAGGTTTTGAATAGAGAATTTAGAAATTGAAAACCGGAACCATTTGGAGGGCTTAATGGCGAAAATATCTCTATCCAAAGGCATTTTAATGCTAATAAATAAAAAAACGCAAAAACTAAAATACCACTTTGGAAGCGTATATTTTGAGAACCAGATATCATAGAAGGTTCTGGTTTCCAGTTTTGGAAAGCTCTGGAAAATGTCTATCCAAAAAAATTTTTTTTTTTTTTTGGACATTTGGTTTAGGATTTATCGCCATCCAAAGACATGAAGGTAGGTAGTTTTTGGGCAGAAAATCAGTAAAATCACTTTGGATGTGAATATTTCCTTAACCAGATCATGAAAAAAAATTTGGCTTGCATCCCAAGAAACAATTTTAGCTGTTCAAATGCTCTAACAGCGTTTTTAGAGCAAATCTTAAAGCTCGTTGATATCAAAAGAAGCTCTAATTGCACTTCTAAAGCAAGTGTAAAGCATGCTTACAGCGAATTCATTGAGTTTGAGAGCTAATTTTTGCTCGAAGCCAGCTTGTTATCAGTGGCTAGTATGGCTTTGAAGCTCTTAGGTTCATGATTCAGATATCTATAAAGCAACATTTTTTGACAGCACTTTGTTTGTGTTAGTTAAGATAATACAAATGATAAATTAAAATAATATTAGGGAGATGTATTGCATGTGTGTGATAGTAACATTCGAAAACATCATGTGTGGTGATGTCGCGCAAATTAATTAAATATTATAACAGAAAATGTCTAAGTGAGAAATAAAATTAATTTTTGTGTGTTCCATGTTAGTGAATTTTTAGTGCGCGTTTAGATTTATCATAATTGTATTGAAGGTACTTCGCAAAATAACAACGCGCCTTTAAAATTATTTATATTAAGCTGTGAAAATTTTTAAAAAGTAAGCCTGAGCAATGTAAAAATATGTTAAATAAATTTACTTATTATGAAATAAAATATTTTTGTTTTCATTGCAATATTTGCAATATTTGATTTGTGTTTTTATTGAATTTAAAGGTTTTGTATTCATTTTAAATAAATAAAGAAAAATTATTCAATGATTTTTTTTTTCCGTCGCCATATTTTATAGTATGAACATAGTTTGTCTTCAATCGAGCTATTCTAGTGCTAGTTCTCACAAAATAAGAGTTTTCGTTCAGTACTTAAAAAGTAGGGTGTTTCCGGAAATTGAAGGTTAATTTATGAAGGTTGAATTATTCTTATTTCTGGAAAAGTTTCTTGTTTATTTAAATTATATTCTACATTGAAGTGCATTGTGGTTTCTTAGCATGAAAGCAAATACTTTTACGACTCAGCCATAGAGTTAATATTATTTCAAACCTTTTTTTAAGTAAACTGTTTAATTGATTTTAGTACAAAAAAATGTGAATTTACCACTTTTGAGGTGCGCACTCGGTATTACCCAGAAGGTGAAAGTAATAAATATATTTTCTAGTTATGGCTTAATTTTTCCCGTTGAAATCATGGCTCTAATATTTTATTGGGGAACACCCTCATATTGAGTAGAAGTATTTTATTTGAGAGAGTTTTAGTATCAAGCTCTATAGTCGATTTGTCGAAGCTCTATCGAGTCTTCACATTTCCTAATGCTCAGAGATAAATCTGACAATGCTCAGAGAGATTTCATGCGCATGCGCTAGAGTTAACTTCACGAAGAGTTTGTTTGAAAGTATTAGTAAATTAACTCTACAACCGTTTTTTGTGTAGCTTTTAAAATGCTAATTTTTGACATTTCTATAAAGTCATGCGTTAGTATTTTGAACATGAAATTAAGCAGCTCTACAATGCTTCTTTATGTGCTGATATAAATAGTTAGCTCGTTTAAAAAACGTTGAACGTTATTAAAGAGCTATTTTTAAATCGTGAGTCGTTATAAAATTAATAGAGCTAAAAGTGTTCTGAAACTTCGATTGTAGAACATCATTTTTAAATGAAATGTAGGGAGCTGTGCAATAATCTATTTAAGAGCTTAAGCTTTGGATTTCACTGCTTACAAGCTCCTAAAGAACAGTTTTGCTTCTAATAGCTCCAACGATGTTACTTGGGATGTATCTATTGGGTTTGAATAGACCTTTCCAAAAAGGTACGTCATGATTTATTTCATTGACTTTTTAAAAAAAGTGATTTTTTTTTTAAAAAAAAAGGGCAAGGGGGTAGTCCATGCTTTTTTTCGGATTTCATGAAAAAATTTTGTGATGAAATTTTTACATTTTTGGAAAGGTGTGTTCATTTCCTATTCGGGACTGCAAACCGCAACAATTTTGAAAGCTCGGTTCGTTAGTTATTCGCATATAACGGATTGCGTTGAAACTGCCTAAAAATGACTTTCAGCGCAAATATCTAATGAACAAAACAATGCAAAGGCGTTTGGTTTTCAGTAACGGATAGGTTTTGAATAGAGAATTCAGAAATTGAAAACCGGAACCATTTGGAGGGCTTAATGGCGAAAATATCTCTATCCAAAGGCATTTTAATGCTAATAAATCAAAAAACGCAAAAACTAAAATACCACTTTGGAAGCGTATATTTTGAGAACCAGATATCATAGAAGGTTCTGGTTTCCAGTTTTGGAAAGCTCTGGAAAATGTCTATCCAAAAAAAATTTTTTTTTTTTTTTTGGACATTTGGTTTAGGATTTATCGCCATCCAAAGACATGAAGGTAGGTAGTTTTTGGGCAGAAAATCAGTAAAATCACTTTGGATGTGAATATTTCCTTAACCAGATCATGAAAAAAAATTTGGCTTGCATGTATCTATTGGGTTTGAATAGACCTTTCCAAAAAGGTACGTCATGATTTATTTCATTGACTTTTTAAAAAAAGTGATTTTTTTTTTTTTAAAACGGCAAGGGGGTAGTCCATGCTTTTTTTCGGATTTCATGAAAAAATTTTGTGATGAAATTTTTACATTTTTGGAAAGGTGTGTTCATTTCCTATTCGGGACTGCAAACCGCAACAATTTTGAAAGCTCGGTTCGTTGGTTATTCGCATATAACGGATTGCGTTGAAACTGCCTAAAAATGACTTTCAGCGCAAATATCTAATGAACAAAACAATGCAAAGGCGTTTGGTTTTCAGTAACGGATAGGTTTTGAATAGAGAATTTAGAAATTGAAAACCGGAACCATTTGGAGGGCTTAATGGCGAAAATATCTCTATCCAAAGGCATTTTAATGCTAATAAATCAAAAAACGCAAAAACTAAAATACCACTTTGGAAGCGTATATTTTGAGAACCAGATATCATAGAAGGTTCTGGTTTCCAGTTTTGGAAAGCTCTGAAAATGTCTATCGAAAACAAAATTTTTTTGGACATTTGGTTTAGGATTTATCGCCATCCAAAAACATGAAGGTAGGTAGTTTTTGGGCAGAAAATCAGTAAAATCACTTTGGATGTGAATATTTCCTTAACCAGATCATGAAAAAAAATTTGGCTTGCATGTATCTATTGGGTTTGAATAGACCTTTCCAAAAAGCACGTCATGATTTATTTCATTGACTTTTTAAAAAAAGTGATTTTTTTTTTTAAAAAACGGCAAGGGGGTAGTCCATGCTTTTTTTCGGATTTCATGAAAAAATTTTGTGATGAAATTTTTACATTTTTGGAAAGGTGTGTTCATTTCCTATTCGGGACTGCAAACCGCAACAATTTTGAAAGCTCGGTTCGTTGGTTATTCGCATATAACGGATTGCGTTGAAACTGCCTAAAAATGACTTTCAGCGCAAATATCTAATGAACAAAACAATGCAAAGGCGTTTGGTTTTCAGTAACGGATAGGTTTTGAATAGAGAATTTAGAAATTGAAAACCGGAACCATTTGGAGGGCTTAATGGCGAAAATATCTCTATCCAAAGGCATTTTAATGCTAATAAATCAAAAAACGCAAAAACTAAAATACCACTTTGGAAGCGTATATTTTGAGAACCAGATATCATAGAAGGTTCTGGTTTCCAGTTTTGGAAAGCTCTGGAAAATGTCTATCCAAAAAAAATTTTTTTTTTTTTTTTGGACATTTGGTTTAGGATTTATCGCCATCCAAAGACATGAAGGTAGGTAGTTTTTGGGCAGAAAATCAGTAAAATCACTTTGGATGTGAATATTTCCTTAACCAGATCATGAAAAAAAATTTGGCTTGCATGTATCTATTGGGTTTGAATAGACCTTTCCAAAAAGGTACGTCATGTTTTATTTCATTGACTTTTTAAAAAAAGTGATTTTTTTTTGAAAAAAACGGCAAGGGGGTAGTCTATGCTTTTTTTCGGATTTCATGAAAAAATTTTGTGATGAAATTTTTACATTTTTGGAAAGGTGTGTTCATTTCCTATTCGGGACTGCAAACCGCAACAATTTTGAAAGCTCGGTTCGTTGGTTATTCGCATATAACGGATTGCGTTGAAACTGCCTAAAAATGACTTTCAGCGCAAATATCTAATGAACAAAACAATGCAAAGGCGTTTGGTTTTCAGTAACGGATAGGTTTTGAATAGAGAATTTAGAAATTGAAAACCGGAACCATTTGGAGGGCTTAATGGCGAAAATATCTCTATCCAAAGGCATTTTAATGCTAATAAATCAAAAAACGCAAAAACTAAAATACCACTTTGGAAGCGTATATTTTGAGAACCAGATATCATAGAAGGTTCTGGTTTCCAGTTTTGGAAAGCTCTGGAAAATGTCTATCCAAAAAAAATTTTTTTTTTTTTTTTGGACATTTGGTTTAGGATTTATCGCCATCCAAAGACATGAAGGTAGGTAGTTTTTGGGCAGAAAATCAGTAAAATCACTTTGGATGTGAATATTTCCTTAACCAGATCATGAAAAAAAATTTGGCTTGCATGTATCTATTGGGTTTGAATAGACCTTTCCAAAAAGGTACGTCATGTTTTATTTCATTGACTTTTTAAAAAAAGTGATTTTTTTTTGAAAAAAACGGCAAGGGGGTAGTCTATGCTTTTTTTCGGATTTCATGAAAAAATTTTGTGATGAAATTTTTACATTTTTGGAAAGGTGTGTTCATTTCCTATTCGGGACTGCAAACCGCAACAATTTTGAAAGCTCGGTTCGTTGGTTATTCGCATATAACGGATTGCGTTGAAACTGCCTAAAAATGACTTTCAGCGCAAATATCTAATGAACAAAACAATGCAAAGGCGTTTGGTTTTCAGTAACGGATAGGTTTTGAATAGAGAATTTAGAAATTGAAAACCGGAACCATTTGGAGGGCTTAATGGCGAAAATATCTCTATCCAAAGGCATTTTAATGCTAATAAATCAAAAAACGCAAAAACTAAAATACCACTTTGGAAGCGTATATTTTGAGAACCAGATATCATAGAAGGTTCTGGTTTCCAGTTTTGGAAAGCTCTGGAAAATGTCTATCCAAAAAAAATTTTTTTTTTTTTTTTGGACATTTGGTTTAGGATTTATCGCCATCCAAAGACATGAAGGTAGGTAGTTTTTGGGCAGAAAATCAGTAAAATCACTTTGGATGTGAATATTTCCTTAACCAGATCATGAAAAAAAATTTGGCTTGCATGTATCTATTGGGTTTGAATAGACCTTTCCAAAAAGGTACGTCATGATTTATTTCATTGACTTTTTAAAAAAAGTGATTTTTTTTTTTTTAAAACGGCAAGGGGGTAGTCCATGCTTTTTTTCGGATTTCATGAAAAAATTTTGTGATGAAATTTTTACATTTTTGGAAAGGTGTGTTCATTTCCTATTCGGGACTGCAAACCGCAACAATTTTGAAAGCTCGGTTCGTTGGTTATTCGCATATAACGGATTGCGTTGAAACTGCCTAAAAATGACTTTCAGCGCAAATATCTAATGAACAAAACAATGCAAAGGCGTTTGGTTTTCAGTAACGGATAGGTTTTGAATAGAGAATTTAGAAATTGAAAACCGGAACCATTTGGAGGGCTTAATGGCGAAAATATCTCTATCCAAAGGCATTTTAATGCTAATAAATCAAAAAACGCAAAAACTAAAATACCACTTTGGAAGCGTATATTTTGAGAACCAGATATCATAGAAGGTTCTGGTTTCCAGTTTTGGAAAG
Organism: Dasysyrphus tricinctus; assembly: GCA_963921185.1. Lineage (NCBI taxonomy): Eukaryota > Metazoa > Arthropoda > Insecta > Diptera > Syrphidae > Dasysyrphus > Dasysyrphus tricinctus. Next base: position 232,780,663 of record OY992530.1, on the reverse strand, counting down.
CTCTGAAAATGTCTATCGAAAAAAAAATTTTTTTGGACATTTGGTTTAGGATTTATCGCCATCCAAAAACATGAAGGTAGGTAGTTTTTGGGCAGAAAATCAGTAAAATCACTTTGGATGTGAATATTTCCTTAACCAGATCATGAAAAAAAATTTGGCTTGCATGTATCTATTGGGTTTGAATAGACCTTTCCAAAAAGCACGTCATGATTTATTTCATTGACTTTTTAAAAAAAGTGATTTTTTTTTTTAAAAAACGGCAAGGGGGTAGTCCATGCTTTTTTTCGGATTTCATGAAAAAATTTTGTGATGAAATTTTTACATTTTTGGAAAGGTGTGTTCATTTCCTATTCGGGACTGCAAACCGCAACAATTTTGAAAGCTCGGTTCGTTGGTTATTCGCATATAACGGATTGCGTTGAAACTGCCTAAAAATGACTTTCAGCGCAAATATCTAATGAACAAAACAATGCAAAGGCGTTTGGTTTTCAGTAACGGATAGGTTTTGAATAGAGAATTTAGAAATTGAAAACCGGAACCATTTGGAGGGCTTAATGGCGAAAATATCTCTATCCAAAGGCATTTTAATGCTAATAAATCAAAAAACGCAAAAACTAAAATACCACTTTGGAAGCGTATATTTTGAGAACCAGATATCATAGAAGGTTCTGGTTTCCAGTTTTGGAAAGCTCTGGAAAATGTCTATCCAAAAAAAATTTTTTTTTTTTTTTTGGACATTTGGTTTAGGATTTATCGCCATCCAAAGACATGAAGGTAGGTAGTTTTTGGGCAGAAAATCAGTAAAATCACTTTGGATGTGAATATTTCCTTAACCAGATCATGAAAAAAAATTTGGCTTGCATGTATCTATTGGGTTTGAATAGACCTTTCCAAAAAGGTACGTCATGTTTTATTTCATTGACTTTTTAAAAAAAGTGATTTTTTTTTGAAAAAAACGGCAAGGGGGTAGTCTATGCTTTTTTTCGGATTTCATGAAAAAATTTTGTGATGAAATTTTTACATTTTTGGAAAGGTGTGTTCATTTCCTATTCGGGACTGCAAACCGCAACAATTTTGAAAGCTCGGTTCGTTGGTTATTCGCATATAACGGATTGCGTTGAAACTGCCTAAAAATGACTTTCAGCGCAAATATCTAATGAACAAAACAATGCAAAGGCGTTTGGTTTTCAGTAACGGATAGGTTTTGAATAGAGAATTTAGAAATTGAAAACCGGAACCATTTGGAGGGCTTAATGGCGAAAATATCTCTATCCAAAGGCATTTTAATGCTAATAAATCAAGAAACGCAAAAACTAAAATACCACTTTGGAAGCGTATATTTTGAGAACCAGATATCATAGAAGGTTCTGGTTTCCAGTTTTGGAAAGCTCTGGAAAATGTCTATCCAAAAAATTTTTTTTTTTTTTTTTTGACATTTTGTTTAGGATTTATCGCCATCCAAAAACATGAAGGTAGGTAGTTTTTGGGCAGAAAATCAGTAAAATCACTTTGGATGTGAATATTTCCTTAACCAGATCATGAAAAAAAATTTGGCTTGCATGTATCTATTGGGTTTGAATAGACCTTTCCAAAAAGGTACGTCATGATTTATTTCATTGACTTTTTAAAAAAAGTGATTTTTTTTTTTAAAAAACGGCAAGGGGGTAGTCCATGCTTTTTTTCGGATTTCATGAAAAAATTTTGTGATGAAATTTTTACATTTTTGGAAAGGTGTGTTCATTTCCTATTCGGGACTGCAAACCGCAACAATTTTGAAAGCTCGGTTCGTTAGTTATTCGCATATAACGGATTGCGTTGAAACTGCCTAAAAATGACTTTCAGCGCAAATATCTAATGAACAAAACAATGCAAAGGCGTTTGGTTTTCAGTAACGGATAGGTTTTGAATAGAGAATTCAGAAATTGAAAACCGGAACCATTTGGAGGGCTTAATGGCGAAAATATCTCTATCCAAAGGCATTTTAATGCTAATAAATCAAAAAACGCAAAAAATAAAATACCACTTTGGAAGCGTAATGTCTATCCAAAAAAAATTTTTTTTTTTTTTTTGGACATTTGGTTTAGGATTTATCGCCATCCAAAGACATGAAGGTAGGTAGTTTTTGGGCAGAAAATCAGTAAAATCACTTTGGATGTGAATATTTCCTTAACCAGATCATGAAAAAAAATTTGGCTTGCATGTATCTATTGGGTTTGAATAGACCTTTCCAAAAAGGTACGTCATGATTTATTTCATTGACTTTTTAAAAAAAGTGATTTTTTTTTTTAAAAAACAGCAAGGGGGTAGTCCATGCTTTTTTTCGGATTTCATGAAAAAATTTTGTGATGAAATTTTTACATTTTTGGAAAGGTGTGTTCATTTCCTATTCGGGACTGCAAACCGCAACAATTTTGAAAGCTCGGTTCGTTGGTTATTCGCATATAACGGATTGCGTTGAAACTGCCTAAAAATGACTTTCAGCGCAAATATCTAATGAACAAAACAATGCAAAGGCGTTTGGTTTTCAGTAACGGATAGGTTTTGAATAGAGAATTTAGAAATTGAAAACCGGAACCATTTGGAGGGCTTAATGGCGAAAATATCTCTATCCAAAGGCATTTTAATGCTAATAAATCAAAAAACGCAAAAACTAAAATACCACTTTGGAAGCGTATATTTTGAGAACCAGATATCATAGAAGGTTCTGGTTTCCAGTTTTGGAAAGCTCTGGAAAATGTCTATCCAAAAAAATTTTTTTTTTTTTTGGACATTTGGTTTAGGATTTATCGCCATCCAAAGACATGAAGGTAGGTAGTTTTTGGGCAGAAAATCAGTAAAATCACTTTGGATGTGAATATTTCCTTAACCAGATCATGAAAAAAAATTTGGCTTGCATGTATCTATTGGGTTTGAATAGACCTTTCCAAAAAGGTACGTCATGATTTATTTCATTGACTTTTTAAAAAAAGTGATTTTTTTTGAAAAAAACGGCAAGGGGGTAGTCCATGCTTTTTTTCGGATTTCATGAAAAAATTTTGTGATGAAATTTTTACATTTTTGGAAAGGTGTGTTCATTTCCTATTCGGGACTGCAAACCGCAACAATTTTGAAAGCTCGGTTCGTTGGTTATTCGCATATAACGGATTGCGTTGAAACTGCCTAAAAATGACTTTCAGCGCAAATATCTAATGAACAAAACAATGCAAAGGCGTTTGGTTTTCAGTAACGGATAGGTTTTGAATAGAGAATTTAGAAATTGAAAACCGGAACCATTTGGAGGGCTTAATGGCGAAAATATCTCTATCCAAAGGCATTTTAATGCTAATAAATCAAAAAACGCAAAAACTAAAATACCACTTTGGAAGCGTATATTTTGAGAACCAGATATCATAGAAGGTTCTGGTTTCCAGTTTTGGAAAGCTCTGAAAATGTCTATCCAAAAAAAAATTTTTTTGGACATTTGGTTTAGGATTTATCGCCATCCAAAATCATGAAGGTAGGTAGTTTTTGGGCAGAAAATCAGTAAAATCACTTTGGATGTGAATATTTCCTTAACCAGATCATGAAAAAAAATTTGGCTTGCATGTATCTATTGGGTTTGAATAGACCTTTCCAAAAAGGTACGTCATGATTTATTTCATTGACTTTTTAAAAAAAGTGATTTTTTTTGAAAAAAACGGCAAGGGGGTAGTCCATGCTTTTTTTCGGATTTCATGAAAAAATTTTGTGATGAAATTTTTACATTTTTGGAAAGGTGTGTTCATTTCCTATTCGGGACTGCAAACCGCAACAATTTTGAAAGCTCGGTTCGTTAGTTATTCGCATATAACGGATTGCGTTGAAACTGCCTAAAAATGACTTTCAGCGCAAATATCTAATGAACAAAACAATGCAAAGGCGTTTGGTTTTCAGTAACGGATAGGTTTTGAATAGAGAATTTAGAAATTGAAAACCGGAACCATTTGGAGGGCTTAATGGCGAAAATATCTCTATCCAAAGGCATTTTAATGCTAATAAATCAAAAAACGCAAAAACTAAAATACCACTTTGGAAGCGTATATTTTGAGAACCAGATATCATAGAAGGTTCTGGTTTCCAGTTTTGGAAAGCTCTGGAAAATGTCTATCCAAAAAAATTTTTTTTTTTTTTTGGACATTTGGTTTAGGATTTATCGCCATCCAAAGACATGAAGGTAGGTAGTTTTTGGGCAGAAAATCAGTAAAATCACTTTGGATGTGAATATTTCCTTAACCAGATCATGAAAAAAAATTTGGCTTGCATGTATCTATTGGGTTTGAATAGACCTTTCCAAAAAGGTACGTCATGATTTATTTCATTGACTTTTTAAAAAAAGTGATTTTTTTTTTAAAAAAAAAGGGCAAGGGGGTAGTCCATGCTTTTTTTCGGATTTCATGAAAAAATTTTGTGATGAAATTTTTACATTTTTGGAAAGGTGTGTTCATTTCCTATTCGGGACTGCAAACCGCAACAATTTTGAAAGCTCGGTTCGTTAGTTATTCGCATATAACGGATTGCGTTGAAACTGCCTAAAAATGACTTTCAGCGCAAATATCTAATGAACAAAACAATGCAAAGGCGTTTGGTTTTCAGTAACGGATAGGTTTTGAATAGAGAATTCAGAAATTGAAAACCGGAACCATTTGGAGGGCTTAATGGCGAAAATATCTCTATCCAAAGGCATTTTAATGCTAATAAATCAAAAAACGCAAAAACTAAAATACCACTTTGGAAGCGTATATTTTGAGAACCAGATATCATAGAAGGTTCTGGTTTCCAGTTTTGGAAAGCTCTGGAAAATGTCTATCCAAAAAAAATTTTTTTTTTTTTTTTGGACATTTGGTTTAGGATTTATCGCCATCCAAAGACATGAAGGTAGGTAGTTTTTGGGCAGAAAATCAGTAAAATCACTTTGGATGTGAATATTTCCTTAACCAGATCATGAAAAAAAATTTGGCTTGCATGTATCTATTGGGTTTGAATAGACCTTTCCAAAAAGGTACGTCATGTTTTATTTCATTGACTTTTTAAAAAAAGTGATTTTTTTTTGAAAAAAACGGCAAGGGGGTAGTCTATGCTTTTTTTCGGATTTCATGAAAAAATTTTGTGATGAAATTTTTACATTTTTGGAAAGGTGTGTTCATTTCCTATTCGGGACTGCAAACCGCAACAATTTTGAAAGCTCGGTTCGTTGGTTATTCGCATATAACGGATTGCGTTGAAACTGCCTAAAAATGACTTTCAGCGCAAATATCTAATGAACAAAACAATGCAAAGGCGTTTGGTTTTCAGTAACGGATAGGTTTTGAATAGAGAATTTAGAAATTGAAAACCGGAACCATTTGGAGGGCTTAATGGCGAAAATATCTCTATCCAAAGGCATTTTAATGCTAATAAATCAAGAAACGCAAAAACTAAAATACCACTTTGGAAGCGTATATTTTGAGAACCAGATATCATAGAAGGTTCTGGTTTCCAGTTTTGGAAAGCTCTGGAAAATGTCTATCCAAAAAATTTTTTTTTTTTTTTTTTGACATTTTGTTTAGGATTTATCGCCATCCAAAAACATGAAGGTAGGTAGTTTTTGGGCAGAAAATCAGTAAAATCACTTTGGATGTGAATATTTCCTTAACCAGATCATGAAAAAAAATTTGGCTTGCATGTATCTATTGGGTTTGAATAGACCTTTCCAAAAAGGTACGTCATGATTTATTTCATTGACTTTTTAAAAAAAGTGATTTTTTTTTTTAAAAAACGGCAAGGGGGTAGTCCATGCTTTTTTTCGGATTTCATGAAAAAATTTTGTGATGAAATTTTTACATTTTTGGAAAGGTGTGTTCATTTCCTATTCGGGACTGCAAACCGCAACAATTTTGAAAGCTCGGTTCGTTAGTTATTCGCATATAACGGATTGCGTTGAAACTGCCTAAAAATGACTTTCAGCGCAAATATCTAATGAACAAAACAATGCAAAGGCGTTTGGTTTTCAGTAACGGATAGGTTTTGAATAGAGAATTCAGAAATTGAAAACCGGAACCATTTGGAGGGCTTAATGGCGAAAATATCTCTATCCAAAGGCATTTTAATGCTAATAAATCAAAAAACGCAAAAAATAAAATACCACTTTGGAAGCGTAATGTCTATCCAAAAAAAATTTTTTTTTTTTTTTTGGACATTTGGTTTAGGATTTATCGCCATCCAAAGACATGAAGGTAGGTAGTTTTTGGGCAGAAAATCAGTAAAATCACTTTGGATGTGAATATTTCCTTAACCAGATCATGAAAAAAAATTTGGCTTGCATGTATCTATTGGGTTTGAATAGACCTTTCCAAAAAGGTACGTCATGATTTATTTCATTGACTTTTTAAAAAAAGTGATTTTTTTTTTTAAAAAACAGCAAGGGGGTAGTCCATGCTTTTTTTCGGATTTCATGAAAAAATTTTGTGATGAAATTTTTACATTTTTGGAAAGGTGTGTTCATTTCCTATTCGGGACTGCAAACCGCAACAATTTTGAAAGCTCGGTTCGTTGGTTATTCGCATATAACGGATTGCGTTGAAACTGCCTAAAAATGACTTTCAGCGCAAATATCTAATGAACAAAACAATGCAAAGGCGTTTGGTTTTCAGTAACGGATAGGTTTTGAATAGAGAATTTAGAAATTGAAAACCGGAACCATTTGGAGGGCTTAATGGCGAAAATATCTCTATCCAAAGGCATTTTAATGCTAATAAATCAAAAAACGCAAAAACTAAAATACCACTTTGGAAGCGTATATTTTGAGAACCAGATATCATAGAAGGTTCTGGTTTCCAGTTTTGGAAAGCTCTGGAAAATGTCTATCCAAAAAAATTTTTTTTTTTTTTGGACATTTGGTTTAGGATTTATCGCCATCCAAAGACATGAAGGTAGGTAGTTTTTGGGCAGAAAATCAGTAAAATCACTTTGGATGTGAATATTTCCTTAACCAGATCATGAAAAAAAATTTGGCTTGCATGTATCTATTGGGTTTGAATAGACCTTTCCAAAAAGGTACGTCATGATTTATTTCATTGACTTTTTAAAAAAAGTGATTTTTTTTGAAAAAAACGGCAAGGGGGTAGTCCATGCTTTTTTTCGGATTTCATGAAAAAATTTTGTGATGAAATTTTTACATTTTTGGAAAGGTGTGTTCATTTCCTATTCGGGACTGCAAACCGCAACAATTTTGAAAGCTCGGTTCGTTGGTTATTCGCATATAACGGATTGCGTTGAAACTGCCTAAAAATGACTTTCAGCGCAAATATCTAATGAACAAAACAATGCAAAGGCGTTTGGTTTTCAGTAACGGATAGGTTTTGAATAGAGAATTTAGAAATTGAAAACCGGAACCATTTGGAGGGCTTAATGGCGAAAATATCTCTATCCAAAGGCATTTTAATGCTAATAAATCAAGAAACGCAAAAACTAAAATACCACTTTGGAAGCGTATATTTTGAGAACCAGATATCATAGAAGGTTCTGGTTTCCAGTTTTGGAAAGCTCTGGAAAATGTCTATCCAAAAAATTTTTTTTTTTTTTTTTTGACATTTTGTTTAGGATTTATCGCCATCCAAAAACATGAAGGTAGGTAGTTTTTGGGCAGAAAATCAGTAAAATCACTTTGGATGTGAATATTTCCTTAACCAGATCATGAAAAAAAATTTGGCTTGCATGTATCTATTGGGTTTGAATAGACCTTTCCAAAAAGGTACGTCATGATTTATTTCATTGACTTTTTAAAAAAAGTGATTTTTTTTTTTAAAAAACGGCAAGGGGGTAGTCCATGCTTTTTTTCGGATTTCATGAAAAAATTTTGTGATGAAATTTTTACATTTTTGGAAAGGTGTGTTCATTTCCTATTCGGGACTGCAAACCGCAACAATTTTGAAAGCTCGGTTCGTTAGTTATTCGCATATAACGGATTGCGTTGAAACTGCCTAAAAATGACTTTCAGCGCAAATATCTAATGAACAAAACAATGCAAAGGCGTTTGGTTTTCAGTAACGGATAGGTTTTGAATAGAGAATTCAGAAATTGAAAACCGGAACCATTTGGAGGGCTTAATGGCGAAAATATCTCTATCCAAAGGCATTTTAATGCTAATAAATCAAAAAACGCAAAAAATAAAATACCACTTTGGAAGCGTAATGTCTATCCAAAAAAAATTTTTTTTTTTTTTTTGGACATTTGGTTTAGGATTTATCGCCATCCAAAGACATGAAGGTAGGTAGTTTTTGGGCAGAAAATCAGTAAAATCACTTTGGATGTGAATATTTCCTTAACCAGATCATGAAAAAAAATTTGGCTTGCATGTATCTATTGGGTTTGAATAGACCTTTCCAAAAAGGTACGTCATGATTTATTTCATTGACTTTTTAAAAAAAGTGATTTTTTTTTTTAAAAAACAGCAAGGGGGTAGTCCATGCTTTTTTTCGGATTTCATGAAAAAATTTTGTGATGAAATTTTTACATTTTTGGAAAGGTGTGTTCATTTCCTATTCGGGACTGCAAACCGCAACAATTTTGAAAGCTCGGTTCGTTGGTTATTCGCATATAACGGATTGCGTTGAAACTGCCTAAAAATGACTTTCAGCGCAAATATCTAATGAACAAAACAATGCAAAGGCGTTTGGTTTTCAGTAACGGATAGGTTTTGAATAGAGAATTTAGAAATTGAAAACCGGAACCATTTGGAGGGCTTAATGGCGAAAATATCTCTATCCAAAGGCATTTTAATGCTAATAAATCAAAAAACGCAAAAACTAAAATACCACTTTGGAAGCGTATATTTTGAGAACCAGATATCATAGAAGGTTCTGGTTTCCAGTTTTGGAAAGCTCTGGAAAATGTCTATCCAAAAAAATTTTTTTTTTTTTTGGACATTTGGTTTAGGATTTATCGCCATCCAAAGACATGAAGGTAGGTAGTTTTTGGGCAGAAAATCAGTAAAATCACTTTGGATGTGAATATTTCCTTAACCAGATCATGAAAAAAAATTTGGCTTGCATGTATCTATTGGGTTTGAATAGACCTTTCCAAAAAGGTACGTCATGATTTATTTCATTGACTTTTTAAAAAAAGTGATTTTTTTTGAAAAAAACGGCAAGGGGGTAGTCCATGCTTTTTTTCGGATTTCATGAAAAAATTTTGTGATGAAATTTTTACATTTTTGGAAAGGTGTGTTCATTTCCTATTCGGGACTGCAAACCGCAACAATTTTGAAAGCTCGGTTCGTTGGTTATTCGCATATAACGGATTGCGTTGAAACTGCCTAAAAATGACTTTCAGCGCAAATATCTAATGAACAAAACAATGCAAAGGCGTTTGGTTTTCAGTAACGGATAGGTTTTGAATAGAGAATTTAGAAATTGAAAACCGGAACCATTTGGAGGGCTTAATGGCGAAAATATCTCTATCCAAAGGCATTTTAATGCTAATAAATCAAAAAACGCAAAAACTAAAATACCACTTTGGAAGCGTATATTTTGAGAACCAGATATCATAGAAGGTTCTGGTTTCCAGTTTTGGAAAGCTCTGAAAATGTCTATCCAAAAAAAAATTTTTTTGGACATTTGGTTTAGGATTTATCGCCATCCAAAATCATGAAGGTAGGTAGTTTTTGGGCAGAAAATCAGTAAAATCACTTTGGATGTGAATATTTCCTTAACCAGATCATGAAAAAAAATTTGGCTTGCATGTATCTATTGGGTTTGAATAGACCTTTCCAAAAAGGTACGTCATGATTTATTTCATTGACTTTTTAAAAAAAGTGATTTTTTTTGAAAAAAACGGCAAGGGGGTAGTCCATGCTTTTTTTCGGATTTCATGAAAAAATTTTGTGATGAAATTTTTACATTTTTGGAAAGGTGTGTTCATTTCCTATTCGGGACTGCAAACCGCAACAATTTTGAAAGCTCGGTTCGTTAGTTATTCGCATATAACGGATTGCGTTGAAACTGCCTAAAAATGACTTTCAGCGCAAATATCTAATGAACAAAACAATGCAAAGGCGTTTGGTTTTCAGTAACGGATAGGTTTTGAATAGAGAATTTAGAAATTGAAAACCGGAACCATTTGGAGGGCTTAATGGCGAAAATATCTCTATCCAAAGGCATTTTAATGCTAATAAATCAAAAAACGCAAAAACTAAAATACCACTTTGGAAGCGTATATTTTGAGAACCAGATATCATAGAAGGTTCTGGTTTCCAGTTTTGGAAAGCTCTGGAAAATGTCTATCCAAAAAAATTTTTTTTTTTTTTTGGACATTTGGTTTAGGATTTATCGCCATCCAAAGACATGAAGGTAGGTAGTTTTTGGGCAGAAAATCAGTAAAATCACTTTGGATGTGAATATTTCCTTAACCAGATCATGAAAAAAAATTTGGCTTGCATGTATCTATTGGGTTTGAATAGACCTTTCCAAAAAGGTACGTCATGATTTATTTCATTGACTTTTTAAAAAAAGTGATTTTTTTTTTAAAAAAAAAGGGCAAGGGGGTAGTCCATGCTTTTTTTCGGATTTCATGAAAAAATTTTGTGATGAAATTTTTACATTTTTGGAAAGGTGTGTTCATTTCCTATTCGGGACTGCAAACCGCAACAATTTTGAAAGCTCGGTTCGTTAGTTATTCGCATATAACGGATTGCGTTGAAACTGCCTAAAAATGACTTTCAGCGCAAATATCTAATGAACAAAACAATGCAAAGGCGTTTGGTTTTCAGTAACGGATAGGTTTTGAATAGAGAATTCAGAAATTGAAAACCGGAACCATTTGGAGGGCTTAATGGCGAAAATATCTCTATCCAAAGGCATTTTAATGCTAATAAATCAAAAAACGCAAAAACTAAAATACCACTTTGGAAGCGTATATTTTGAGAACCAGATATCATAGAAGGTTCTGGTTTCCAGTTTTGGAAAGCTCTGGAAAATGTCTATCCAAAAAAAATTTTTTTTTTTTTTTTGGACATTTGGTTTAGGATTTATCGCCATCCAAAGACATGAAGGTAGGTAGTTTTTGGGCAGAAAATCAGTAAAATCACTTTGGATGTGAATATTTCCTTAACCAGATCATGAAAAAAAATTTGGCTTGCATGTATCTATTGGGTTTGAATAGACCTTTCCAAAAAGGTACGTCATGATTTATTTCATTGACTTTTTAAAAAAAGTGATTTTTTTTGAAAAAAACGGCAAGGGGGTAGTCCATGCTTTTTTTCGGATTTCATGAAAAAATTTTGTGATGAAATTTTTACATTTTTGGAAAGGTGTGTTCATTTCCTATTCGGGACTGCAAACCGCAACAATTTTGAAAGCTCGGTTCGTTGGTTATTCGCATATAACGGATTGCGTTGAAACTGCCTAAAAATGACTTTCAGCGCAAATATCTAATGAACAAAACAATGCAAAGGCGTTTGGTTTTCAGTAACGGATAGGTTTTGAATAGAGAATTTAGAAATTGAAAACCGGAACCATTTGGAGGGCTTAATGGCGAAAATATCTCTATCCAAAGGCATTTTAATGCTAATAAATCAAAAAACGCAAAAACTAAAATACCACTTTGGAAGCGTATATTTTGAGAACCAGATATCATAGAAGGTTCTGGTTTCCAGTTTTGGAAAGCTCTGAAAATGTCTATCGAAAAAAAAATTTTTTTGGACATTTGGTTTAGGATTTATCGCCATCCAAAAACATGAAGGTAGGTAGTTTTTGGGCAGAAAATCAGTAAAATCACTTTGGATGTGAATATTTCCTTAACCAGATCATGAAAAAAAATTTGGCTTGCATGTATCTATTGGGTTTGAATAGACCTTTCCAAAAAGGTACGTCATGATTTATTTCATTGACTTTTTAAAAAAAGTGATTTTTTTTTTAAAAAAAAAGGGCAAGGGGGTAGTCCATGCTTTTTTTCGGATTTCATGAAAAAATTTTGTGATGAAATTTTTACATTTTTGGAAAGGTGTGTTCATTTCCTATTCGGGACTGCAAACCGCAACAATTTTGAAAGCTCGGTTCGTTAGTTATTCGCATATAACGGATTGCGTTGAAACTGCCTAAAAATGACTTTCAGCGCAAATATCTAATGAACAAAACAATGCAAAGGCGTTTGGTTTTCAGTAACGGATAGGTTTTGAATAGAGAATTTAGAAATTGAAAACCGGAACCATTTGGAGGGCTTAATGGCGAAAATATCTCTATCCAAAGGCATTTTAATGCTAATAAATCAAAAAACGCAAAAACTAAAATACCACTTTGGAAGCGTATATTTTGAGAACCAGATATCATAGAAGGTTCTGGTTTCCAGTTTTGGAAAGCTCTGGAAAATGTCTATCCAAAAAATTTTTTTTTTTTTTTTGGACATTTGGTTTAGGATTTATCGCCATCCAAAGACATGAAGGTAGGTAGTTTTTGGGCAGAAAATCAGTAAAATCACTTTGGATGTGAATATTTCCTTAACCAGATCATGAAAAAAAATTTGGCTTGCATGTATCTATTGGGTTTGAATAGACCTTTCCAAAAAGGTACGTCATGATTTATTTCATTGACTTTTTAAAAAAAGTGATTTTTTTTTTTTAAAAACGGCAAGGGGGTAGTCCATGCTTTTTTTCGGATTTCATGAAAAAATTTTGTGATGAAATTTTTACATTTTTGGAAAGGTGTGTTCATTTCCTATTCGGGACTGCAAACCGCAACAATTTTGAAAGCTCGGTTCGTTGGTTATTCGCATATAACGGATTGCGTTGAAACTGCCTAAAAATGACTTTCAGCGCAAATATCTAATGAACAAAACAATGCAAAGGCGTTTGGTTTTCAGTAACGGATAGGTTTTGAATAGAGAATTTAGAAATTGAAAACCGGAACCATTTGGAGGGCTTAATGGCGAAAATATCTCTATCCAAAGGCATTTTAATGCTAATAAATCAAGAAACGCAAAAACTAAAATACCACTTTGGAAGCGTATATTTTGAGAACCAGATATCATAGAAGGTTCTGGTTTCCAGTTTTGGAAAGCTCTGAAAATGTCTATCGAAAAAAAAATTTTTTTGGACATTTGGTTTAGGATTTATCGCCATCCAAAAACATGAAGGTAGGTAGTTTTTGGGCAGAAAATCAGTAAAATCACTTTGGATGTGAATATTTCCTTAACCAGATCATGAAAAAAAATTTGGCTTGCATGTATCTATTGGGTTTGAATAGACCTTTCCAAAAAGCACGTCATGATTTATTTCATTGACTTTTTAAAAAAAGTGATTTTTTTTTTTTAAAAACGGCAAGGGGGTAGTCCATGCTTTTTTTCGGATTTCATGAAAAAATTTTGTGATGAAATTTTTACATTTTTGGAAAGGTGTGTTCATTTCCTATTCGGGACTGCAAACCGCAACAATTTTGAAAGCTCGGTTCGTTAGTTATTCGCATATAACGGATTGCGTTGAAACTGCCTAAAAATGACTTTCAGCGCAAATATCTAATGAACAAAACAATGCAAAGGCGTTTGGTTTTCAGTAACGGATAGGTTTTGAATAGAGAATTTAGAAATTGAAAACCGGAACCATTTGGAGGGCTTAATGGCGAAAATATCTCTATCCAAAGGCATTTTAATGCTAATAAATCAAAAAACGCAAAAACTAAAATACCACTTTGGAAGCGTATATTTTGAGAACCAGATATCATAGAAGGTTCTGGTTTCCAGTTTTGGAAAGCTCTGGAAAATGTCTATCCAAAAAATTTTTTTTTTTTTTTTGGACATTTGGTTTAGGATTTATCGCCATCCAAAGACATGAAGGTAGGTAGTTTTTGGGCAGAAAATCAGTAAAATCACTTTGGATGTGAATATTTCCTTAACCAGATCATGAAAAAAAATTTGGCTTGCATGTATCTACTGGGTTTGAATAGACCTTTCCAAAAAGGTACGTCATGATTTATTTCATTGACTTTTTAAAAAAAGTGATTTTTTTTTGAAAAAAACGGCAAGGGGGTAGTCCATGCTTTTTTTCGGATTTCATGAAAAAATTTTGTGATGAAATTTTTACATTTTTGGAAAGGTGTGTTCATTTCCTATTCGGGACTGCAAACCGCAACAATTTTGAAAGCTCGGTTCGTTAGTTATTCGCATATAACGGATTGCGTTGAAACTGCCTAAAAATGACTTTCAGCGCAAATATCTAATGAACAAAACAATGCAAAGGCGTTTGGTTTTCAGTAACGGATAGGTTTTGAATAGAGAATTTAGAAATTGAAAACCGGAACCATTTGGAGGGCTTAATGGCGAAAATATCTCTATCCAAAGGCATTTTAATGCTAATAAATCAAGAAACGCAAAAACTAAAATACCACTTTGGAAGCGTATATTTTGAGAACCAGATATCATAGAAGGTTCTGGTTTCCAGTTTTGGAAAGCTCTGGAAAATGTCTATCCAAAAAATTTTTTTTTTTTTTTTTGACATTTTGTTTAGGATTTATCGCCATCCAAAAACATGAAGGTAGGTAGTTTTTGGGCAGAAAATCAGTAAAATCACTTTGGATGTGAATATTTCCTTAACCAGATCATGAAAAAAAATTTGGCTTGCATGTATCTATTGGGTTTGAATAGACCTTTCCAAAAAGGTACGTCATGATTTATTTCATTGACTTTTTAAAAAAAGTGATTTTTTTTTGAAAAAAACGGCAAGGGGGTAGTCCATGCTTTTTTTCGGATTTCATGAAAAAATTTTGTGATGAAATTTTTACATTTTTGGAAAGGTGTGTTCATTTCCTATTCGGGACTGCAAACCGCAACAATTTTGAAAGCTCGGTTCGTTAGTTATTCGCATATAACGGATTGCATTGAAACTGCCTAAAAATGACTTTCAGCGCAAATATCTAATGAACAAAACAATGCAAAGGCGTTTGGTTTTCAGTAACGGATAGGTTTTGAATAGAGAATTTAGAAATTGAAAACCGGAACCATTTGGAGGGCTTAATGGCGAAAATATCTCTATCCAAAGGCATTTTAATGCTAATAAATCAAAAAACGCAAAAACTAAAATACCACTTTGGAAGCGTATATTTTGAGAACCAGATATCATAGAAGGTTCTGGTTTCCAGTTTTGGAAAGCTCTGGAAAATGTCTATCCAAAAAAAATTTTTTTTTTTTTTTGGACATTTGGTTTAGGATTTATCGCCATCCAAAGACATGAAGGTAGGTAGTTTTTGGGCAGAAAATCAGTAAAATCACTTTGGATGTGAATATTTCCTTAACCAGATCATGAAAAAAAATTTGGCTTGCATGTATCTATTGGGTTTGAATAGACCTTTCCAAAAAGGTACGTCATGATTTATTTCATTGACTTTTTAAAAAAAGTGATTTTTTTTTGAAAAAAACGGCAAGGAGTCCATGCTTTTTTTCGGATTTCATGAAAAAATTTTGTGATGAAATTTTTACATTTTTGGAAAGGTGTGTTCATTTCCTATTCGGGACTGCAAACCGCAACAATTTTGAAAGCTCGGTTCGTTAGTTATTCGCATATAACGGATTGCGTTGAAACTGCCTAAAAATGACTTTCAGCGCAAATATCTAATGAACAAAACAATGCAAAGGCGTTTGGTTTTCAGTAACGGATAGGTTTTGAATAGAGAATTTAGAAATTGAAAACCGGAACCATTTGGAGGGCTTAATGGCGAAAATATCTCTATCCAAAGGCATTTTAATGCTAATAAATCAAGAAACGCAAAAACTAAAATACCACTTTGGAAGCGTATATTTTGAGAACCAGATATCATAGAAGGTTCTGGTTTCCAGTTTTGGAAAGCTCTGGAAAATGTCTATCCAAAAAATTTTTTTTTTTTTTTTTGACATTTTGTTTAGGATTTATCGCCATCCAAAAACATGAAGGTAGGTAGTTTTTGGGCAGAAAATCAGTAAAATCACTTTGGATGTGAATATTTCCTTAACCAGATCATGAAAAAAAATTTGGCTTGCATGTATCTATTGGGTTTGAATAGACCTTTCCAAAAAGGTACGTCATGATTTATTTCATTGACTTTTTAAAAAAAGTGATTTTTTTTTGAAAAAAACGGCAAGGGGGTAGTCCATGCTTTTTTTCGGATTTCATGAAAAAATTTTGTGATGAAATTTTTACATTTTTGGAAAGGTGTGTTCATTTCCTATTCGGGACTGCAAACCGCAACAATTTTGAAAGCTCGGTTCGTTAGTTATTCGCATATAACGGATTGCATTGAAACTGCCTAAAAATGACTTTCAGCGCAAATATCTAATGAACAAAACAATGCAAAGGCGTTTGGTTTTCAGTAACGGATAGGTTTTGAATAGAGAATTTAGAAATTGAAAACCGGAACCATTTGGAGGGCTTAATGGCGAAAATATCTCTATCCAAAGGCATTTTAATGCTAATAAATCAAAAAACGCAAAAACTAAAATACCACTTTGGAAGCGTATATTTTGAGAACCAGATATCATAGAAGGTTCTGGTTTCCAGTTTTGGAAAGCTCTGGAAAATGTCTATCCAAAAAAAATTTTTTTTTTTTTTTGGACATTTGGTTTAGGATTTATCGCCATCCAAAGACATGAAGGTAGGTAGTTTTTGGGCAGAAAATCAGTAAAATCACTTTGGATGTGAATATTTCCTTAACCAGATCATGAAAAAAAATTTGGCTTGCATGTATCTATTGGGTTTGAATAGACCTTTCCAAAAAGGTACGTCATGATTTATTTCATTGACTTTTTAAAAAAAGTGATTTTTTTTTGAAAAAAACGGCAAGGGGGTAGTCCATGCTTTTTTTCGGATTTCATGAAAAAATTTTGTGATGAAATTTTTACATTTTTGGAAAGGTGTGTTCATTTCCTATTCGGGACTGCAAACCGCAACAATTTTGAAAGCTCGGTTCGTTGGTTATTCGCATATAACGGATTGCGTTGAAACTGCCTAAAAATGACTTTCAGCGCAAATATCTAATGAACAAAACAATGCAAAGGCGTTTGGTTTTCAGTAACGGATAGGTTTTGAATAGAGAATTTAGAAATTGAAAACCGGAACCATTTGGAGGGCTTAATGGCGAAAATATCTCTATCCAAAGGCATTTTAATGCTAATAAATCAAGAAACGCAAAAACTAAAATACCACTTTGGAAGCGTATATTTTGAGAACCAGATATCATAAAAGGTTCTGGTTTCCAGTTTTGGAAAGCTCTGGAAAATGTCTATCCAAAAAATTTTTTTTTTTTTTTTTGTCATTTTGTTTAGGATTTATCGCCATCCAAAAACATGAAGGTAGGGAGTTTTTGGGCAGAAAATCAGTAAAATCACTTTGGATGTGAATATTTCCTTAACCAGATCATGAAAAAAAATTTGGCTTGCATGTATCTATTGGGTTTGAATAGACCTTTCCAAAAAGGTACGTCATGATTTATTTCATTGACTTTTTAAAAAAAGTGATTTTTTTTTTTTTAAAACGGCAAGGGGGTAGTCCATGCTTTTTTTCGGATTTCATGAAAAAATTTTGTGATGAAATTTTTACATTTTTGGAAAGGTGTGTTCATTTCCTATTCGGGACTGCAAACCGCAACAATTTTGAAAGCTCGGTTCGTTGGTTATTCGCATATAACGGATTGCGTTGAAACTGCCTAAAAATGACTTTCAGCGCAAATATCTAATGAACAAAACAATGCAAAGGCGTTTGGTTTTCAGTAACGGATAGGTTTTGAATAGAGAATTTAGAAATTGAAAACCGGAACCATTTGGAGGGCTTAATGGCGAAAATATCTCTATCCAAAGGCATTTTAATGCTAATAAATCAAAAAACGCAAAAACTAAAATACCACTTTGGAAGCGTATATTTTGAGAACCAGATATCATAGAAGGTTCTGGTTTCCAGTTTTGGAAAGCTCTGGAAAATGTCTATCCAAAAAAAATTTTTTTTTTTTTTTTGGACATTTGGTTTAGGATTTATCGCCATCCAAAGACATGAAGGTAGGTAGTTTTTGGGCAGAAAATCAGTAAAATCACTTTGGATGTGAATATTTCCTTAACCAGATCATGAAAAAAAATTTGGCTTGCATGTATCTATTGGGTTTGAATAGACCTTTCCAAAAAGGTACGTCATGATTTATTTCATTGACTTTTTAAAAAAAGTGATTTTTTTTTTTAAAAAACGGCAAGGGGGTAGTCCATGCTTTTTTTCGGATTTCATGAAAAAATTTTGTGATGAAATTTTTACATTTTTGGAAAGGTGTGTTCATTTCCTATTCGGGACTGCAAACCGCAACAATTTTGAAAGCTCGGTTCGTTGGTTATTCGCATATAACGGATTGCGTTGAAACTGCCTAAAAATGACTTTCAGCGCAAATATCTAATGAACAAAACAATGCAAAGGCGTTTGGTTTTCAGTAACGGATAGGTTTTGAATAGAGAATTTAGAAATTGAAAACCGGAACCATTTGGAGGGCTTAATGGCGAAAATATCTCTATCCAAAGGCATTTTAATGCTAATAAATCAAAAAACGCAAAAACTAAAATACCACTTTGGAAGCGTATATTTTGAGAACCAGATATCATAGAAGGTTCTGGTTTCCAGTTTTGGAAAGCTCTGGAAAATGTCTATCCAAAAAAAATTTTTTTTTTTTTTTTTGTCATTTTGTTTAGGATCTATCGCCATCCAAAAACATGAAGGTAGGGAGTTTTTGGGCAGAAAATCAGTAAAATCACTTTGGATGTGAATATTTCCTTAACCAGATCATGAAAAAAAATTTGGCTTGCATGTATCTATTGGGTTTGAATAGACCTTTCCAAAAAGGTACGTCATGATTTATTTCATTGACTTTTTAAAAAAAGTGATTTTTTTTTTTAAAAAACGGCAAGGGGGTAGTCCATGCTTTTTTTCGGATTTCATGAAAAAATTTTGTGATGAAATTTTTACATTTTTGGAAAGGTGTGTTCATTTCCTATTCGGGACTGCAAACCGCAACAATTTTGAAAGCTCGGTTCGTTGGTTATTCGCATATAACGGATTGCGTTGAAACTGCCTAAAAATGACTTTCAGCGCAAATATCTAATGAACAAAACAATGCAAAGGCGTTTGGTTTTCAGTAACGGATAGGTTTTGAATAGAGAATTTAGAAATTGAAAACCGGAACCATTTGGAAGGCTTAATGGCGAAAATATCTCTATCCAAAGGCATTTTAATGCTAATAAATCAAAAAACGCAAAAACTAAAATACCACTTTGGAAGCGTATATTTTGAGAACCAGATATCATAGAAGGTTCTGGTTTCCAGTTTTGGAAAGCTCTGAAAATGTCTATCCAAAAAAAAATTTTTTTGGACATTTGGTTTAGGATTTATCGCCATCCAAAAACATGAAGGTAGGTAGTTTTTGGGCAGAAAATCAGTAAAATCACTTTGGATGTGAATATTTCCTTAACCAGATCATGAAAAAAAATTTGGCTTGCATGTATCTATTGGGTTTGAATAGACCTTTCCAAAAAGGTACGTCATGATTTATTTCATTGACTTTTTAAAAAAAGTGATTTTTTTTTTAAAAAAACGGCAAGGGGGTAGTCCATGCTTTTTTTCGGATTTCATGAAAAAATTTTGTGATGAAATTTTTACATTTTTGGAAAGGTGTGTTCATTTCCTATTCGGGACTGCAAACCGCAACAATTTTGAAAGCTCGGTTCGTTAGTTATTCGCATATAACGGATTGCGTTGAAACTGCCTAAAAATGACTTTCAGCGCAAATATCTAATGAACAAAACAATGCAAAGGCGTTTGGTTTTCAGTAACGGATAGGTTTTGAATAGAGAATTTAGAAATTGAAAACCGGAACCATTTGGAGGGCTTAATGGCGAAAATATCTCTATCCAAAGGCATTTTAATGCTAATAAATCAAAAAACGCAAAAACTAAAATACCACTTTGGAAGCGTATATTTTGAGAACCAGATATCATAGAAGGTTCTGGTTTCCAGTTTTGGAAAGCTCTGGAAAATGTCTATCCAAAAAAAATTTTTTTTTTTTTTTGGACATTTGGTTTAGGATTTATCGCCATCCAAAGACATGAAGGTAGGTAGTTTTTGGGCAGAAAATCAGTAAAATCACTTTGGATGTGAATATTTCCTTAACCAGATCATGAAAAAAAATTTGGCTTGCATGTATCTATTGGGTTTGAATAGACCTTTCCAAAAAGGTACGTCATGATTTATTTCATTGACTTTTTAAAAAAAGTGATTTTTTTTTTAAAAAAACGGCAAGGGGGTAGTCCATGCTTTTTTTCGGATTTCATGAAAAAATTTTGTGATGAAATTTTTACATTTTTGGAAAGGTGTGTTCATTTCCTATTCGGGACTGCAAACCGCAACAATTTTGAAAGCTCGGTTCGTTGGTTATTCGCATATAACGGATTGCGTTGAAACTGCCTAAAAATGACTTTCAGCGCAAATATCTAATGAACAAAACAATGCAAAGGCGTTTGGTTTTCAGTAACGGATAGGTTTTGAATAGAGAATTTAGAAATTGAAAACCGGAACCATTTGGAGGGCTTAATGGCGAAAATATCTCTATCCAAAGGCATTTTAATGCTAATAAATCAAGAAACGCAAAAACTAAAATACCACTTTGGAAGCGTATATTTTGAGAACCAGATATCATAGAAGGTTCTGGTTTCCAGTTTTGGAAAGCTCTGGAAAATGTCTATCCAAAAAAATTTTTTTTTTTTTTTTTGTCATTTTGTTTAGGATTTATCGCCATCCAAAAACATGAAGGTAGGGAGTT
The DNA here is from genome assembly GCA_963921185.1 of Dasysyrphus tricinctus. Lineage (NCBI taxonomy): Eukaryota > Metazoa > Arthropoda > Insecta > Diptera > Syrphidae > Dasysyrphus > Dasysyrphus tricinctus. Next base: position 232,759,868 of record OY992530.1, on the reverse strand, counting down.
TTTGGGCAGAAAATCAGTAAAATCACTTTGGATGTGAATATTTCCTTAACCAGATCATGAAAAAAAATTTGGCTTGCATGTATCTATTGGGTTTGAATAGACCTTTCCAAAAAGGTACGTCATGATTTATTTCATTGACTTTTTAAAAAAAGTGATTTTTTTTTTTAAAAAACGGCAAGGGGGTAGTCCATGCTTTTTTTCGGATTTCATGAAAAAATTTTGTGATGAAATTTTTACATTTTTGGAAAGGTGTGTTCATTTCCTATTCGGGACTGCAAACCGCAACAATTTTGAAAGCTCGGTTCGTTGGTTATTCGCATATAACGGATTGCGTTGAAACTGCCTAAAAATGACTTTCAGCGCAAATATCTAATGAACAAAACAATGCAAAGGCGTTTGGTTTTCAGTAACGGATAGGTTTTGAATAGAGAATTCAGAAATTGAAAACCGGAACCATTTGGAGGGCTTAATGGCGAAAATATCTCTATCCAAAGGCATTTTAATGCTAATAAATCAAAAAACGCAAAAACTAAAATACCACTTTGGAAGCGTATATTTTGAGAACCAGATATCATAGAAGGTTCTGGTTTCCAGTTTTGGAAAGCTCTGGAAAATGTCTATCCAAAAAAAATTTTTTTTTTTTTTTTGGACATTTGGTTTAGGATTTATCGCCATCCAAAGACATGAAGGTAGGTAGTTTTTGGGCAGAAAATCAGTAAAATCACTTTGGATGTGAATATTTCCTTAACCAGATCATGAAAAAAAATTTGGCTTGCATGTATCTATTGGGTTTGAATAGACCTTTCCAAAAAGGTACGTCATGATTTATTTCATTGACTTTTTAAAAAAAGTGATTTTTTTTTTTAAAAAACGGCAAGGGGGTAGTCCATGCTTTTTTTCGGATTTCATGAAAAAATTTTGTGATGAAATTTTTACATTTTTGGAAAGGTGTGTTCATTTCCTATTCGGGACTGCAAACCGCAACAATTTTGAAAGCTCGGTTCGTTGGTTATTCGCATATAACGGATTGCGTTGAAACTGCCTAAAAATGACTTTCAGCGCAAATATCTAATGAACAAAACAATGCAAAGGCGTTTGGTTTTCAGTAACGGATAGGTTTTGAATAGAGAATTTAGAAATTGAAAACCGGAACCATTTGGAGGGCTTAATGGCGAAAATATCTCTATCCAAAGGCATTTTAATGCTAATAAATCAAAAAACGCAAAAACTAAAATACCACTTTGGAAGCGTATATTTTGAGAACCAGATATCATAGAAGGTTCTGGTTTCCAGTTTTGGAAAGCTCTGGAAAATGTCTATCCAAAAAAAATTTTTTTTTTTTTTTGGACATTTGGTTTAGGATTTATCGCCATCCAAAGACATGAAGGTAGGTAGTTTTTGGGCAGAAAATCAGTAAAATCACTTTGGATGTGAATATTTCCTTAACCAGATCATGAAAAAAAATTTGGCTTGCATGTATCTATTGGGTTTGAATAGACCTTTCCAAAAAGGTACGTCATGATTTATTTCATTGACTTTTTAAAAAAAGTGATTTTTTTTTTAAAAAAACGGCAAGGGGGTAGTCCATGCTTTTTTTCGGATTTCATGAAAAAATTTTGTGATGAAATTTTTACATTTTTGGAAAGGTGTGTTCATTTCCTATTCGGGACTGCAAACCGCAACAATTTTGAAAGCTCGGTTCGTTGGTTATTCGCATATAACGGATTGCGTTGAAACTGCCTAAAAATGACTTTCAGCGCAAATATCTAATGAACAAAACAATGCAAAGGCGTTTGGTTTTCAGTAACGGATAGGTTTTGAATAGAGAATTTAGAAATTGAAAACCGGAACCATTTGGAGGGCTTAATGGCGAAAATATCTCTATCCAAAGGCATTTTAATGCTAATAAATCAAAAAACGCAAAAACTAAAATACCACTTTGGAAGCGTATATTTTGAGAACCAGATATCATAGAAGGTTCTGGTTTCCAGTTTTGGAAAGCTCTGAAAATGTCTATCCAAAAAAAATTTTTTTTGGACATTTGGTTTAGGATTTATCGCCATCCAAAAACATGAAGGTAGGTAGTTTTTGGGCAGAAAATCAGTAAAATCACTTTGGATGTGAATATTTCCTTAACCAGATCATGAAAAAAAATTTGGCTTGCATGTATCTATTGGGTTTGAATAGACCTTTCCAAAAAGGTACGTCATGATTTATTTCATTGACTTTTTAAAAAAAGTGATTTTTTTTTTAAAAAAACGGCAAGGGGGTAGTCCATGCTTTTTTTCGGATTTCATGAAAAAATTTTGTGATGAAATTTTTACATTTTTGGAAAGGTGTGTTCATTTCCTATTCGGGACTGCAAACCGCAACAATTTTGAAAGCTCGGTTCGTTAGTTATTCGCATATAACGGATTGCGTTGAAACTGCCTAAAAATGACTTTCAGCGCAAATATCTAATGAACAAAACAATGCAAAGGCGTTTGGTTTTCAGTAACGGATAGGTTTTGAATAGAGAATTTAGAAATTGAAAACCGGAACCATTTGGAGGGCTTAATGGCGAAAATATCTCTATCCAAAGGCATTTTAATGCTAATAAATCAAAAAACGCAAAAACTAAAATACCACTTTGGAAGCGTATATTTTGAGAACCAGATATCATAGAAGGTTCTGGTTTCCAGTTTTGGAAAGCTCTGGAAAATGTCTATCCAAAAAAAATTTTTTTTTTTTGGACATTTGGTTTAGGATTTATCGCCATCCAAAGACATGAAGGTAGGTAGTTTTTGGGCAGAAAATCAGTAAAATCACTTTGGATGTGAATATTTCCTTAACCAGATCATGAAAAAAAATTTGGCTTGCATGTATCTATTGGGTTTGAATAGACCTTTCCAAAAAGGTACGTCATGATTTATTTCATTGACTTTTTAAAAAAAGTGATTTTTTTTTTAAAAAAACGGCAAGGGGGTAGTCCATGCTTTTTTTCGGATTTCATGAAAAAATTTTGTGATGAAATTTTTTTTTTTTTGGACATTTGGTTTAGGATTTATCGCCATCCAAAGACATGAAGGTAGGTAGTTTTTGGGCAGAAAATCAGTAAAATCACTTTGGATGTGAATATTTCCTTAACCAGATCATGAAAAAAAATTTGGCTTGCATGTATCTATTGGGTTTGAATAGACCTTTCCAAAAAGGTACGTCATGATTTATTTCATTGACTTTTTAAAAAAAGTGATTTTTTTTTTAAAAAAACGGCAAGGGGGTAGTCCATGCTTTTTTTCGGATTTCATGAAAAAATTTTGTGATGAAATTTTTACATTTTTGGAAAGGTGTGTTCATTTCCTATTCGGGACTGCAAACCGCAACAATTTTGAAAGCTCGGTTCGTTGGTTATTCGCATATAACGGATTGCGTTGAAACTGCCTAAAAATGACTTTCAGCGCAAATATCTAATGAACAAAACAATGCAAAGGCGTTTGGTTTTCAGTAACGGATAGGTTTTGAATAGAGAATTTAGAAATTGAAAACCGGAACCATTTGGAGGGCTTAATGGCGAAAATATCTCTATCCAAAGGCATTTTAATGCTAATAAATCAAAAAACGCAAAAACTAAAATACCACTTTGGAAGCGTATATTTTGAGAACCAGATATCATAGAAGGTTCTGGTTTCCAGTTTTGGAAAGCTCTGGAAAATGTCTATCCAAAAAAAATTTTTTTGGACATTTGGTTTAGGATTTATCGCCATCCAAAGACATGAAGGTAGGTAGTTTTTGGGCAGAAAATCAGTAAAATCACTTTGGATGTGAATATTTCCTTAACCAGATCATGAAAAAAAATTTGGCTTGCATGTATCTATTGGGTTTGAATAGACCTTTCCAAAAAGGTACGTCATGATTTATTTCATTGACTTTTTAAAAAAAGTGATTTTTTTTGAAAAAAACGGCAAGGGGGTAGTCCATGCTTTTTTTCGGATTTCATGAAAAAATTTTGTGATGAAATTTTTACATTTTTGGAAAGGTGTGTTCATTTCCTATTCGGGACTGCAAACCGCAACAATTTTGAAAGCTCGGTTCGTTAGTTATTCGCATATAACGGATTGCGTTGAAACTGCCTAAAAATGACTTTCAGCGCAAATATCTAATGAACAAAACAATGCAAAGGCGTTTGGTTTTCAGTAACGGATAGGTTTTGAATAGAGAATTTAGAAATTGAAAACCGGAACCATTTGGAGGGCTTAATGGCGAAAATATCTCTATCCAAAGGCATTTTAATGCTAATAAATCAAAAAACGCAAAAACTAAAATACCACTTTGGAAGCGTATATTTTGAGAACCAGATATCATAGAAGGTTCTGGTTTCCAGTTTTGGAAAGCTCTGGAAAATGTCTATCCAAAAAAAATTTTTTTGGACATTTGGTTTAGGATTTATCGCCATCCAAAGACATGAAGGTAGGTAGTTTTTGGGCAGAAAATCAGTAAAATCACTTTGGATGTGAATATTTCCTTAACCAGATCATGAAAAAAAATTTGGCTTGCATGTATCTATTGGGTTTGAATAGACCTTTCCAAAAAGGTACGTCATGATTTATTTCATTGACTTTTTAAAAAAAGTGATTTTTTTTTTAAAAAAACGGCAAGGGGGTAGTCCATGCTTTTTTTCGGATTTCATGAAAAAATTTTGTGATGAAATTTTTACATTTTTGGAAAGGTGTGTTCATTTCCTATTCGGGACTGCAAACCGCAACAATTTTGAAAGCTCGGTTCGTTAGTTATTCGCATATAACGGATTGCGTTGAAACTGCCTAAAAATGACTTTCAGCGCAAATATCTAATGAACAAAACAATGCAAAGGCGTTTGGTTTTCAGTAACGGATAGGTTTTGAATAGAGAATTTAGAAATTGAAAACCGGAACCATTTGGAGGGCTTAATGGCGAAAATATCTCTATCCAAAGGCATTTTAATGCTAATAAATCAAAAAACGCAAAAACTAAAATACCACTTTGGAAGCGTATATTTTGAGAACCAGATATCATAGAAGGTTCTGGTTTCCAGTTTTGGAAAGCTCTGGAAAATGTCTATCCAAAAAAATTTTTTTTTTTTTTTTTTGACATTTGGTTTAGGATTTATCGCCATCCAAAGACATGAAGGTAGGTAGTTTTTGGGCAGAAAATCAGTAAAATCACTTTGGATGTGAATATTTCCTTAACCAGATCATGAAAAAAAATTTGGCTTGCATGTATCTATTGGGTTTGAATAGACCTTTCCAAAAAGGTACGTCATGATTTATTTCATTGACTTTTTAAAAAAAGTGATTTTTTTTTTTAAAAAACGGCAAGGGGGTAGTCCATGCTTTTTTTCGGATTTCATGAAAAAATTTTGTGATGAAATTTTTACATTTTTGGAAAGGTGTGTTCATTTCCTATTCGGGACTGCAAACCGCAACAATTTTGAAAGCTCGGTTCGTTGGTTATTCGCATATAACGGATTGCGTTGAAACTGCCTAAAAATGACTTTCAGCGCAAATATCTAATGAACAAAACAATGCAAAGGCGTTTGGTTTTCAGTAACGGATAGGTTTTGAATAGAGAATTTAGAAATTGAAAACCGGAACCATTTGGAGGGCTTAATGGCGAAAATATCTCTATCCAAAGGCATTTTAATGCTAATAAATCAAAAAACGCAAAAACTAAAATACCACTTTGGAAGCGTATATTTTGAGAACCAGATATCATAGAAGGTTCTGGTTTCCAGTTTTGGAAAGCTCTGGAAAATGTCTATCCAAAAAAAATTTTTTTTTTTTTTTGGACATTTGGTTTAGGATTTATCGCCATCCAAAGACATGAAGGTAGGTAGTTTTTGGGCAGAAAATCAGTAAAATCACTTTGGATGTGAATATTTCCTTAACCAGATCATGAAAAAAAATTTGGCTTGCATGTATCTATTGGGTTTGAATAGACCTTTCCAAAAAGGTACGTCATGATTTATTTCATTGACTTTTTAAAAAAAGTGATTTTTTTTTTAAAAAAACGGCAAGGGGGTAGTCCATGCTTTTTTTCGGATTTCATGAAAAAATTTTGTGATGAAATTTTTACATTTTTGGAAAGGTGTGTTCATTTCCTATTCGGGACTGCAAACCGCAACAATTTTGAAAGCTCGGTTCGTTGGTTATTCGCATATAACGGATTGCGTTGAAACTGCCTAAAAATGACTTTCAGCGCAAATATCTAATGAACAAAACAATGCAAAGGCGTTTGGTTTTCAGTAACGGATAGGTTTTGAATAGAGAATTTAGAAATTGAAAACCGGAACCATTTGGAGGGCTTAATGGCGAAAATATCTCTATCCAAAGGCATTTTAATGCTAATAAATCAAAAAACGCAAAAACTAAAATACCACTTTGGAAGCGTATATTTTGAGAACCAGATATCATAGAAGGTTCTGGTTTCCAGTTTTGGAAAGCTCTGAAAATGTCTATCCAAAAAAAATTTTTTTTGGACATTTGGTTTAGGATTTATCGCCATCCAAAAACATGAAGGTAGGTAGTTTTTGGGCAGAAAATCAGTAAAATCACTTTGGATGTGAATATTTCCTTAACCAGATCATGAAAAAAAATTTGGCTTGCATGTATCTATTGGGTTTGAATAGACCTTTCCAAAAAGGTACGTCATGATTTATTTCATTGACTTTTTAAAAAAAGTGATTTTTTTTTTAAAAAAACGGCAAGGGGGTAGTCCATGCTTTTTTTCGGATTTCATGAAAAAATTTTGTGATGAAATTTTTACATTTTTGGAAAGGTGTGTTCATTTCCTATTCGGGACTGCAAACCGCAACAATTTTGAAAGCTCGGTTCGTTAGTTATTCGCATATAACGGATTGCGTTGAAACTGCCTAAAAATGACTTTCAGCGCAAATATCTAATGAACAAAACAATGCAAAGGCGTTTGGTTTTCAGTAACGGATAGGTTTTGAATAGAGAATTTAGAAATTGAAAACCGGAACCATTTGGAGGGCTTAATGGCGAAAATATCTCTATCCAAAGGCATTTTAATGCTAATAAATCAAAAAACGCAAAAACTAAAATACCACTTTGGAAGCGTATATTTTGAGAACCAGATATCATAGAAGGTTCTGGTTTCCAGTTTTGGAAAGCTCTGGAAAATGTCTATCCAAAAAAAATTTTTTTTTTTTGGACATTTGGTTTAGGATTTATCGCCATCCAAAGACATGAAGGTAGGTAGTTTTTGGGCAGAAAATCAGTAAAATCACTTTGGATGTGAATATTTCCTTAACCAGATCATGAAAAAAAATTTGGCTTGCATGTATCTATTGGGTTTGAATAGACCTTTCCAAAAAGGTACGTCATGATTTATTTCATTGACTTTTTAAAAAAAGTGATTTTTTTTTTAAAAAAACGGCAAGGGGGTAGTCCATGCTTTTTTTCGGATTTCATGAAAAAATTTTGTGATGAAATTTTTTTTTTTTTGGACATTTGGTTTAGGATTTATCGCCATCCAAAGACATGAAGGTAGGTAGTTTTTGGGCAGAAAATCAGTAAAATCACTTTGGATGTGAATATTTCCTTAACCAGATCATGAAAAAAAATTTGGCTTGCATGTATCTATTGGGTTTGAATAGACCTTTCCAAAAAGGTACGTCATGATTTATTTCATTGACTTTTTAAAAAAAGTGATTTTTTTTTTAAAAAAACGGCAAGGGGGTAGTCCATGCTTTTTTTCGGATTTCATGAAAAAATTTTGTGATGAAATTTTTACATTTTTGGAAAGGTGTGTTCATTTCCTATTCGGGACTGCAAACCGCAACAATTTTGAAAGCTCGGTTCGTTGGTTATTCGCATATAACGGATTGCGTTGAAACTGCCTAAAAATGACTTTCAGCGCAAATATCTAATGAACAAAACAATGCAAAGGCGTTTGGTTTTCAGTAACGGATAGGTTTTGAATAGAGAATTTAGAAATTGAAAACCGGAACCATTTGGAGGGCTTAATGGCGAAAATATCTCTATCCAAAGGCATTTTAATGCTAATAAATCAAAAAACGCAAAAACTAAAATACCACTTTGGAAGCGTATATTTTGAGAACCAGATATCATAGAAGGTTCTGGTTTCCAGTTTTGGAAAGCTCTGGAAAATGTCTATCCAAAAAAAATTTTTTTGGACATTTGGTTTAGGATTTATCGCCATCCAAAGACATGAAGGTAGGTAGTTTTTGGGCAGAAAATCAGTAAAATCACTTTGGATGTGAATATTTCCTTAACCAGATCATGAAAAAAAATTTGGCTTGCATGTATCTATTGGGTTTGAATAGACCTTTCCAAAAAGGTACGTCATGATTTATTTCATTGACTTTTTAAAAAAAGTGATTTTTTTTGAAAAAAACGGCAAGGGGGTAGTCCATGCTTTTTTTCGGATTTCATGAAAAAATTTTGTGATGAAATTTTTACATTTTTGGAAAGGTGTGTTCATTTCCTATTCGGGACTGCAAACCGCAACAATTTTGAAAGCTCGGTTCGTTAGTTATTCGCATATAACGGATTGCGTTGAAACTGCCTAAAAATGACTTTCAGCGCAAATATCTAATGAACAAAACAATGCAAAGGCGTTTGGTTTTCAGTAACGGATAGGTTTTGAATAGAGAATTTAGAAATTGAAAACCGGAACCATTTGGAGGGCTTAATGGCGAAAATATCTCTATCCAAAGGCATTTTAATGCTAATAAATCAAAAAACGCAAAAACTAAAATACCACTTTGGAAGCGTATATTTTGAGAACCAGATATCATAGAAGGTTCTGGTTTCCAGTTTTGGAAAGCTCTGGAAAATGTCTATCCAAAAAAAATTTTTTTGGACATTTGGTTTAGGATTTATCGCCATCCAAAGACATGAAGGTAGGTAGTTTTTGGGCAGAAAATCAGTAAAATCACTTTGGATGTGAATATTTCCTTAACCAGATCATGAAAAAAAATTTGGCTTGCATGTATCTATTGGGTTTGAATAGACCTTTCCAAAAAGGTACGTCATGATTTATTTCATTGACTTTTTAAAAAAAGTGATTTTTTTTTTAAAAAAACGGCAAGGGGGTAGTCCATGCTTTTTTTCGGATTTCATGAAAAAATTTTGTGATGAAATTTTTACATTTTTGGAAAGGTGTGTTCATTTCCTATTCGGGACTGCAAACCGCAACAATTTTGAAAGCTCGGTTCGTTAGTTATTCGCATATAACGGATTGCGTTGAAACTGCCTAAAAATGACTTTCAGCGCAAATATCTAATGAACAAAACAATGCAAAGGCGTTTGGTTTTCAGTAACGGATAGGTTTTGAATAGAGAATTTAGAAATTGAAAACCGGAACCATTTGGAGGGCTTAATGGCGAAAATATCTCTATCCAAAGGCATTTTAATGCTAATAAATCAAAAAACGCAAAAACTAAAATACCACTTTGGAAGCGTATATTTTGAGAACCAGATATCATAGAAGGTTCTGGTTTCCAGTTTTGGAAAGCTCTGGAAAATGTCTATCCAAAAAAAATTTTTTTTTTTTTTTTTGACATTTTGTTTAGGATTTATCGCCATCCAAAGACATGAAGGTAGGTAGTTTTTGGGCAGAAAATCAGTAAAATCACTTTGGATGTGAATATTTCCTTAACCAGATCATGAAAAAAAATTTGGCTTGCATGTATCTATTGGGTTTGAATAGACCTTTCCAAAAAGGTACGTCATGATTTATTTCATTGACTTTTTAAAAAAAGTGATTTTTTTTTTTAAAAAACGGCAAGGGGGTAGTCCATGCTTTTTTTCGGATTTCATGAAAAAATTTTGTGATGAAATTTTTACATTTTTGGAAAGGTGTGTTCATTTCCTATTCGGGACTGCAAACCGCAACAATTTTGAAAGCTCGGTTCGTTGGTTATTCGCATATAACGGATTGCGTTGAAACTGCCTAAAAATGACTTTCAGCGCAAATATCTAATGAACAAAACAATGCAAAGGCGTTTGGTTTTCAGTAACGGATAGGTTTTGAATAGAGAATTTAGAAATTGAAAACCGGAACCATTTGGAGGGCTTAATGGCGAAAATATCTCTATCCAAAGGCATTTTAATGCTAATAAATCAAAAAACGCAAAAACTAAAATACCACTTTGGAAGCGTATATTTTGAGAACCAGATATCATAGAAGGTTCTGGTTTCCAGTTTTGGAAAGCTCTGAAAATGTCTATCCAAAAAAAAATTTTTTTGGACATTTGGTTTAGGATTTATCGCCATCCAAAAACATGAAGGTAGGTAGTTTTTGGGCAGAAAATCAGTAAAATCACTTTGGATGTGAATATTTCCTTAACCAGATCATGAAAAAAAATTTGGCTTGCATGTATCTATTGGGTTTGAATAGACCTTTCCAAAAAGGTACGTCATGATTTATTTCATTGACTTTTTAAAAAAAGTGATTTTTTTTTTAAAAAAACGGCAAGGGGGTAGTCCATGCTTTTTTTCGGATTTCATGAAAAAATTTTGTGATGAAATTTTTACATTTTTGGAAAGGTGTGTTCATTTCCTATTCGGGACTGCAAACCGCAACAATTTTGAAAGCTCGGTTCGTTAGTTATTCGCATATAACGGATTGCGTTGAAACTGCCTAAAAATGACTTTCAGCGCAAATATCTAATGAACAAAACAATGCAAAGGCGTTTGGTTTTCAGTAACGGATAGGTTTTGAATAGAGAATTTAGAAATTGAAAACCGGAACCATTTGGAGGGCTTAATGGCGAAAATATCTCTATCCAAAGGCATTTTAATGCTAATAAATCAAAAAACGCAAAAACTAAAATACCACTTTGGAAGCGTATATTTTGAGAACCAGATATCATAGAAGGTTCTGGTTTCCAGTTTTGGAAAGCTCTGGAAAATGTCTATCCAAAAAAAATTTTTTTTTTTTTTTTGGACATTTGGTTTAGGATTTATCGCCATCCAAAGACATGAAGGTAGGTAGTTTTTGGGCAGAAAATCAGTAAAATCACTTTGGATGTGAATATTTCCTTAACCAGATCATGAAAAAAAATTTGGCTTGCATGTATCTATTGGGTTTGAATAGACCTTTCCAAAAAGGTACGTCATGATTTATTTCATTGACTTTTTAAAAAAAGTGATTTTTTTTTTTTAAAAACGGCAAGGGGGTAGTCCATGCTTTTTTTCGGATTTCATGAAAAAATTTTGTGATGAAATTTTTACATTTTTGGAAAGGTGTGTTCATTTCCTATTCGGGACTGCAAACCGCAACAATTTTGAAAGCTCGGTTCGTTGGTTATTCGCATATAACGGATTGCGTTGAAACTGCCTAAAAATGACTTTCAGCGCAAATATCTAATGAACAAAACAATGCAAAGGCGTTTGGTTTTCAGTAACGGATAGGTTTTGAATAGAGAATTTAGAAATTGAAAACCGGAACCATTTGGAGGGCTTAATGGCGAAAATATCTCTATCCAAAGGCATTTTAATGCTAATAAATCAAAAAACGCAAAAACTAAAATACCACTTTGGAAGCGTATATTTTGAGAACCAGATATCATAGAAGGTTCTGGTTTCCAGTTTTGGAAAGCTCTGAAAATGTCTATCCAAAAAAAAATTTTTTTGGACATTTGGTTTAGGATTTATCGCCATCCAAAAACATGAAGGTAGGTAGTTTTTGGGCAGAAAATCAGTAAAATCACTTTGGATGTGAATATTTCCTTAACCAGATCATGAAAAAAAATTTGGCTTGCATGTATCTATTGGGTTTGAATAGACCTTTCCAAAAAGGTACGTCATGATTTATTTCATTGACTTTTTAAAAAAAGTGATTTTTTTTTAAAAAAACGGCAAGGGGGTAGTCCATGCTTTTTTTCGGATTTCATGAAAAAATTTTGTGATGAAATTTTTACATTTTTGGAAAGGTGTGTTCATTTCCTATTCGGGACTGCAAACCGCAACAATTTTGAAAGCTCGGTTCGTTAGTTATTCGCATATAACGGATTGCGTTGAAACTGCCTAAAAATGACTTTCAGCGCAAATATCTAATGAACAAAACAATGCAAAGGCGTTTGGTTTTCAGTAACGGATAGGTTTTGAATAGAGAATTTAGAAATTGAAAACCGGAACCATTTGGAGGGCTTAATGGCGAAAATATCTCTATCCAAAGGCATTTTAATGCTAATAAATCAAAAAACGCAAAAACTAAAATACCACTTTGGAAGCGTATATTTTGAGAACCAGATATCATAGAAGGTTCTGGTTTCCAGTTTTGGAAAGCTCTGGAAAATGTCTATCCAAAAGAAATTTTTTTTTTTTTTTTGGACATTTGGTTTAGGATTTATCGCCATCCAAAGACATGAAGGTAGGTAGTTTTTGGGCAGAAAATCAGTAAAATCACTTTGGATGTGAATATTTCCTTAACCAGATCATGAAAAAAAATTTGGCTTGCATGTATCTATTGGGTTTGAATAGACCTTTCCAAAAAGGTACGTCATGATTTATTTCATTGACTTTTTAAAAAAAGTGATTTTTTTTTTTAAAAAACGGCAAGGGAGTCCATGCTTTTTTTCGGATTTCATGAAAAATTTTGTGATGAAATTTTTACATTTTTGGAAAGGTGTGTTCATTTCCTATTCGGGACTGCAAACCGCAACAATTTTGAAAGCTCGGTTCGTTGGTTATTCGCATATAACGGATTGCGTTGAAACTGCCTAAAAATGACTTTCAGCGCAAATATCTAATGAACAAAACAATGCAAAGGCGTTTGGTTTTCAGTAACGGATAGGTTTTGAATAGAGAATTTAGAAATTGAAAACCGGAACCATTTGGAGGGCTTAATGGCGAAAATATCTCTATCCAAAGGCATTTTAATGCTAATAAATCAAAAAACGCAAAAACTAAAATACCACTTTGGAAGCGTATATTTTGAGAACCAGATATCATAGAAGGTTCTGGTTTCCAGTTTTGGAAAGCTCTGAAAATGTCTATCCAAAAAAAAATTTTTTTGGACATTTGGTTTAGGATTTATCGCCATCCAAAAACATGAAGGTAGGTAGTTTTTGGGCAGAAAATCAGTAAAATCACTTTGGATGTGAATATTTCCTTAACCAGATCATGAAAAAAAATTTGGCTTGCATGTATCTATTGGGTTTGAATAGACCTTTCCAAAAAGGTACGTCATGATTTATTTCATTGACTTTTTAAAAAAAGTGATTTTTTTTTTAAAAAAACGGCAAGGGGGTAGTCCATGCTTTTTTTCGGATTTCATGAAAAAATTTTGTGATGAAATTTTTACATTTTTGGAAAGGTGTGTTCATTTCCTATTCGGGACTGCAAACCGCAACAATTTTGAAAGCTCGGTTCGTTAGTTATTCGCATATAACGGATTGCGTTGAAACTGCCTAAAAATGACTTTCAGCGCAAATATCTAATGAACAAAACAATGCAAAGGCGTTTGGTTTTCAGTAACGGATAGGTTTTGAATAGAGAATTTAGAAATTGAAAACCGGAACCATTTGGAGGGCTTAATGGCGAAAATATCTCTATCCAAAGGCATTTTAATGCTAATAAATCAAAAAACGCAAAAACTAAAATACCACTTTGGAAGCGTATATTTTGAGAACCAGATATCATAGAAGGTTCTGGTTTCCAGTTTTGGAAAGCTCTGGAAAATGTCTATCCAAAAAAAATTTTTTTTTTTTTTTGGACATTTGGTTTAGGATTTATCGCCATCCAAAGACATGAAGGTAGGTAGTTTTTGGGCAGAAAATCAGTAAAATCACTTTGGATGTGAATATTTCCTTAACCAGATCATGAAAAAAAATTTGGCTTGCATGTATCTATTGGGTTTGAATAGACCTTTCCAAAAAGGTACGTCATGATTTATTTCATTGACTTTTTAAAAAAAGTGATTTTTTTTTTTTAAAAACGGCAAGGGGGTAGTCCATGCTTTTTTTCGGATTTCATGAAAAAATTTTGTGATGAAATTTTTACATTTTTGGAAAGGTGTGTTCATTTCCTATTCGGGACTGCAAACCGCAACAATTTTGAAAGCTCGGTTCGTTGGTTATTCGCATATAACGGATTGCGTTGAAACTGCCTAAAAATGACTTTCAGCGCAAATATCTAATGAACAAAACAATGCAAAGGCGTTTGGTTTTCAGTAACGGATAGGTTTTGAATAGAGAATTTAGAAATTGAAAACCGGAACCATTTGGAGGGCTTAATGGCGAAAATATCTCTATCCAAAGGCATTTTAATGCTAATAAATCAAAAAACGCAAAAACTAAAATACCACTTTGGAAGCGTATATTTTGAGAACCAGATATCATAGAAGGTTCTGGTTTCCAGTTTTGGAAAGCTCTGAAAATGTCTATCCAAAAAAAAATTTTTTTGGACATTTGGTTTAGGATTTATCGCCATCCAAAAACATGAAGGTAGGTAGTTTTTGGGCAGAAAATCAGTAAAATCACTTTGGATGTGAATATTTCCTTAACCAGATCATGAAAAAAAATTTGGCTTGCATGTATCTATTGGGTTTGAATAGACCTTTCCAAAAAGGTACGTCATGATTTATTTCATTGACTTTTTAAAAAAAGTGATTTTTTTTTTTTAAAAACGGCAAGGGGGTAGTCCATGCTTTTTTTCGGATTTCATGAAAAAATTTTGTGATGAAATTTTTACATTTTTGGAAAGGTGTGTTCATTTCCTATTCGGGACTGCAAACCGCAACAATTTTGAAAGCTCGGTTCGTTGGTTATTCGCATATAACGGATTGCGTTGAAACTGCCTAAAAATGACTTTCAGCGCAAATATCTAATGAACAAAACAATGCAAAGGCGTTTGGTTTTCAGTAACGGATAGGTTTTGAATAGAGAATTTAGAAATTGAAAACCGGAACCATTTGGAGGGCTTAATGGCGAAAATATCTCTATCCAAAGGCATTTTAATGCTAATAAATCAAAAAACGCAAAAACTAAAATACCACTTTGGAAGCGTATATTTTGAGAACCAGATATCATAGAAGGTTCTGGTTTCCAGTTTTGGAAAGCTCTGAAAATGTCTATCCAAAAAAAAATTTTTTTGGACATTTGGTTTAGGATTTATCGCCATCCAAAAACATGAAGGTAGGTAGTTTTTGGGCAGAAAATCAGTAAAATCACTTTGGATGTGAATATTTCCTTAACCAGATCATGAAAAAAAATTTGGCTTGCATGTATCTATTGGGTTTGAATAGACCTTTCCAAAAAGGTACGTCATGATTTATTTCATTGACTTTTTAAAAAAAGTGATTTTTTTTTAAAAAAACGGCAAGGGGGTAGTCCATGCTTTTTTTCGGATTTCATGAAAAAATTTTGTGATGAAATTTTTACATTTTTGGAAAGGTGTGTTCATTTCCTATTCGGGACTGCAAACCGCAACAATTTTGAAAGCTCGGTTCGTTAGTTATTCGCATATAACGGATTGCGTTGAAACTGCCTAAAAATGACTTTCAGCGCAAATATCTAATGAACAAAACAATGCAAAGGCGTTTGGTTTTCAGTAACGGATAGGTTTTGAATAGAGAATTTAGAAATTGAAAACCGGAACCATTTGGAGGGCTTAATGGCGAAAATATCTCTATCCAAAGGCATTTTAATGCTAATAAATCAAAAAACGCAAAAACTAAAATACCACTTTGGAAGCGTATATTTTGAGAACCAGATATCATAGAAGGTTCTGGTTTCCAGTTTTGGAAAGCTCTGAAAATGTCTATCCAAAAAAAAATTTTTTTGGACATTTGGTTTAGGATTTATCGCCATCCAAAAACATGAAGGTAGGTAGTTTTTGGGCAGAAAATCAGTAAAATCACTTTGGATGTGAATATTTCCTTAACCAGATCATGAAAAAAAATTTGGCTTGCATGTATCTATTGGGTTTGAATAGACCTTTCCAAAAAGGTACGTCATGATTTATTTCATTGACTTTTTAAAAAAAGTGATTTTTTTTTAAAAAAACGGCAAGGGGGTAGTCCATGCTTTTTTTCGGATTTCATGAAAAAATTTTGTGATGAAATTTTTACATTTTTGGAAAGGTGTGTTCATTTCCTATTCGGGACTGCAAACCGCAACAATTTTGAAAGCTCGGTTCGTTAGTTATTCGCATATAACGGATTGCGTTGAAACTGCCTAAAAATGACTTTCAGCGCAAATATCTAATGAACAAAACAATGCAAAGGCGTTTGGTTTTCAGTAACGGATAGGTTTTGAATAGAGAATTTAGAAATTGAAAACCGGAACCATTTGGAGGGCTTAATGGCGAAAATATCTCTATCCAAAGGCATTTTAATGCTAATAAATCAAAAAACGCAAAAACTAAAATACCACTTTGGAAGCGTATATTTTGAGAACCAGATATCATAGAAGGTTCTGGTTTCCAGTTTTGGAAAGCTCTGGAAAATGTCTATCCAAAAAAAATTTTTTTTTTTTTTTTTGACATTTGGTTTAGGATTTATCGCCATCCAAAGACATGAAGGTAGGTAGTTTTTGGGCAGAAAATCAGTAAAATCACTTTGGATGTGAATATTTCCTTAACCAGATCATGAAAAAAAATTTGGCTTGCATGTATCTATTGGGTTTGAATAGACCTTTCCAAAAAGGTACGTCATGATTTATTTCATTGACTTTTTAAAAAAAGTGATTTTTTTTTTTAAAAAACGGCAAGGGGGTAGTCCATGCTTTTTTTCGGATTTCATGAAAAAATTTTGTGATGAAATTTTTACATTTTTGGAAAGGTGTGTTCATTTCCTATTCGGGACTGCAAACCGCAACAATTTTGAAAGCTCGGTTCGTTGGTTATTCGCATATAACGGATTGCGTTGAAACTGCCTAAAAATGACTTTCAGCGCAAATATCTAATGAACAAAACAATGCAAAGGCGTTTGGTTTTCAGTAACGGATAGGTTTTGAATAGAGAATTTAGAAATTGAAAACCGGAACCATTTGGAGGGCTTAATGGCGAAAATATCTCTATCCAAAGGCATTTTAATGCTAATAAATCAAAAAACGCAAAAACTAAAATACCACTTTGGAAGCGTATATTTTGAGAACCAGATATCATAGAAGGTTCTGGTTTCCAGTTTTGGAAAGCTCTGAAAATGTCTATCCAAAAAAAAATTTTTTTGGACATTTGGTTTAGGATTTATCGCCATCCAAAAACATGAAGGTAGGTAGTTTTTGGGCAGAAAATCAGTAAAATCACTTTGGATGTGAATATTTCCTTAACCAGATCATGAAAAAAAATTTGGCTTGCATGTATCTATTGGGTTTGAATAGACCTTTCCAAAAAGGTACGTCATGATTTATTTCATTGACTTTTTAAAAAAAGTGATTTTTTTTGAAAAAAACGGCAAGGGGGTAGTCCATGCTTTTTTTCGGATTTCATGAAAAAATTTTGTGATGAAATTTTTACATTTTTGGAAAGGTGTGTTCATTTCCTATTCGGGACTGCAAACCGCAACAATTTTGAAAGCTCGGTTCGTTAGTTATTCGCATATAACGGATTGCGTTGAAACTGCCTAAAAATGACTTTCAGCGCAAATATCTAATGAACAAAACAATGCAAAGGCGTTTGGTTTTCAGTAACGGATAGGTTTTGAATAGAGAATTTAGAAATTGAAAACCGGAACCATTTGGAGGGCTTAATGGCGAAAATATCTCTATCCAAAGGCATTTTAATGCTAATAAATCAAAAAACGCAAAAACTAAAATACCACTTTGGAAGCGTATATTTTGAGAACCAGATATCATAGAAGGTTCTGGTTTCCAGTTTTGGAAAGCTCTGGAAAATGTCTATCCAAAAAAAATTTTTTTTTTTTTTTGGACATTTGGTTTAGGATTTATCGCCATCCAAAGACATGAAGGTAGGTAGTTTTTGGGCAGAAAATCAGTAAAATCACTTTGGATGTGAATATTTCCTTAACCAGATCATGAAAAAAAATTTGGCTTGCATGTATCTATTGGGTTTGAATAGACCTTTCCAAAAAGGTACGTCATGATTTATTTCATTGACTTTTTAAAAAAAGTGATTTTTTTTTTTTAAAAACGGCAAGGGGGTAGTCCATGCTTTTTTTCGGATTTCATGAAAAAATTTTGTGATGAAATTTTTACATTTTTGGAAAGGTGTGTTCATTTCCTATTCGGGACTGCAAACCGCAACAATTTTGAAAGCTCGGTTCGTTGGTTATTCGCATATAACGGATTGCGTTGAAACTGCCTAAAAATGACTTTCAGCGCAAATATCTAATGAACAAAACAATGCAAAGGCGTTTGGTTTTCAGTAACGGATAGGTTTTGAATAGAGAATTTAGAAATTGAAAACCGGAACCATTTGGAGGGCTTAATGGCGAAAATATCTCTATCCAAAGGCATTTTAATGCTAATAAATCAAAAAACGCAAAAACTAAAATACCACTTTGGAAGCGTATATTTTGAGAACCAGATATCATAGAAGGTTCTGGTTTCCAGTTTTGGAAAGCTCTGGAAAATGTCTATCCAAAAAAATTTTTTTTTTTTTTTTTTGACATTTGGTTTAGGATTTATCGCCATCCAAAGACATGAAGGTAGGTAGTTTTTGGGCAGAAAATCAGTAAAATCACTTTGGATGTGAATATTTCCTTAACCAGATCATGAAAAAAAATTTGGCTTGCATGTATCTATTGGGTTTGAATAGACCTTTCCAAAAAGGTACGTCATGATTTATTTCATTGACTTTTTAAAAAAAGTGATTTTTTTTTTTAAAAAACGGCAAGGGGGTAGTCCATGCTTTTTTTCGGATTTCATGAAAAAATTTTGTGATGAAATTTTTACATTTTTGGAAAGGTGTGTTCATTTCCTATTCGGGACTGCAAACCGCAACAATTTTGAAAGCTCGGTTCGTTGGTTATTCGCATATAACGGATTGCGTTGAAACTGCCTAAAAATGACTTTCAGCGCAAATATCTAATGAACAAAACAATGCAAAGGCGTTTGGTTTTCAGTAACGGATAGGTTTTGAATAGAGAATTTAGAAATTGAAAACCGGAACCATTTGGAGGGCTTAATGGCGAAAATATCTCTATCCAAAGGCATTTTAATGCTAATAAATCAAAAAACGCAAAAACTAAAATACCACTTTGGAAGCGTATATTTTGAGAACCAGATATCATAGAAGGTTCTGGTTTCCAGTTTTGGAAAGCTCTGAAAATGTCTATCCAAAAAAAAATTTTTTTGGACATTTGGTTTAGGATTTATCGCCATCCAAAAACATGAAGGTAGGTAGTTTTTGGGCAGAAAATCAGTAAAATCACTTTGGATGTGAATATTTCCTTAACCAGATCATGAAAAAAAATTTGGCTTGCATGTATCTATTGGGTTTGAATAGACCTTTCCAAAAAGGTACGTCATGATTTATTTCATTGACTTTTTAAAAAAAGTGATTTTTTTTTAAAAAAACGGCAAGGGGGTAGTCCATGCTTTTTTTCGGATTTCATGAAAAAATTTTGTGATGAAATTTTTACATTTTTGGAAAGGTGTGTTCATTTCCTATTCGGGACTGCAAACCGCAACAATTTTGAAAGCTCGGTTCGTTAGTTATTCGCATATAACGGATTGCGTTGAAACTGCCTAAAAATGACTTTCAGCGCAAATATCTAATGAACAAAACAATGCAAAGGCGTTTGGTTTTCAGTAACGGATAGGTTTTGAATAGAGAATTTAGAAATTGAAAACCGGAACCATTTGGAGGGCTTAATGGCGAAAATATCTCTATCCAAAGGCATTTTAATGCTAATAAATCAAAAAACGCAAAAACTAAAATACCACTTTGGAAGCGTATATTTTGAGAACCAGATATCATAGAAGGTTCTGGTTTCCAGTTTTGGAAAGCTCTGGAAAATGTCTATCCAAAAGAAATTTTTTTTTTTTTTTTGGACATTTGGTTTAGGATTTATCGCCATCCAAAGACATGAAGGTAGGTAGTTTTTGGGCAGAAAATCAGTAAAATCACTTTGGATGTGAATATTTCCTTAACCAGATCATGAAAAAAAATTTGGCTTGCATGTATCTATTGGGTTTGAATAGACCTTTCCAAAAAGGTACGTCATGATTTATTTCATTGACTTTTTAAAAAAAGTGATTTTTTTTTTTAAAAAACGGCAAGGGAGTCCATGCTTTTTTTCGGATTTCATGAAAAATTTTGTGATGAAATTTTTACATTTTTGGAAAGGTGTGTTCATTTCCTATTCGGGACTGCAAACCGCAACAATTTTGAAAGCTCGGTTCGTTGGTTATTCGCATATAACGGATTGCGTTGAAACTGCCTAAAAATGACTTTCAGCGCAAATATCTAATGAACAAAACAATGCAAAGGCGTTTGGTTTTCAGTAACGGATAGGTTTTGAATAGAGAATTTAGAAATTGAAAACCGGAACCATTTGGAGGGCTTAATGGCGAAAATATCTCTATCCAAAGGCATTTTAATGCTAATAAATCAAAAAACGCAAAAACTAAAATACCACTTTGGAAGCGTATATTTTGAGAACCAGATATCATAGAAGGTTCTGGTTTCCAGTTTTGGAAAGCTCTGAAAATGTCTATCCAAAAAAAAATTTTTTTGGACATTTGGTTTAGGATTTATCGCCATCCAAAAACATGAAGGTAGGTAGTTTTTGGGCAGAAAATCAGTAAAATCACTTTGGATGTGAATATTTCCTTAACCAGATCATGAAAAAAAATTTGGCTTGCATGTATCTATTGGGTTTGAATAGACCTTTCCAAAAAGGTACGTCATGATTTATTTCATTGACTTTTTAAAAAAAGTGATTTTTTTTTTAAAAAAACGGCAAGGGGGTAGTCCATGCTTTTTTTCGGATTTCATGAAAAAATTTTGTGATGAAATTTTTACATTTTTGGAAAGGTGTGTTCATTTCCTATTCGGGACTGCAAACCGCAACAATTTTGAAAGCTCGGTTCGTTAGTTATTCGCATATAACGGATTGCGTTGAAACTGCCTAAAAATGACTTTCAGCGCAAATATCTAATGAACAAAACAATGCAAAGGCGTTTGGTTTTCAGTAACGGATAGGTTTTGAATAGAGAATTTAGAAATTGAAAACCGGAACCATTTGGAGGGCTTAATGGCGAAAATATCTCTATCCAAAGGCATTTTAATGCTAATAAATCAAAAAACGCAAAAACTAAAATACCACTTTGGAAGCGTATATTTTGAGAACCAGATATCATAGAAGGTTCTGGTTTCCAGTTTTGGAAAGCTCTGGAAAATGTCTATCCAAAAAAAATTTTTTTTTTTTTTTGGACATTTGGTTTAGGATTTATCGCCATCCAAAGACATGAAGGTAGGTAGTTTTTGGGCAGAAAATCAGTAAAATCACTTTGGATGTGAATATTTCCTTAACCAGATCATGAAAAAAAATTTGGCTTGCATGTATCTATTGGGTTTGAATAGACCTTTCCAAAAAGGTACGTCATGATTTATTTCATTGACTTTTTAAAAAAAGTGATTTTTTTTTAAAAAAAACGGCAAGGGGGTAGTCCATGCTTTTTTTCGGATTTCATGAAAAAATTTTGTGATGAAATTTTTACATTTTTGGAAAGGTGTGTTCATTTCCTATTCGGGACTGCAAACCGCAACAATTTTGAAAGCTCGGTTCGTTGGTTATTCGCATATAACGGATTGCGTTGAAACTGCCTAAAAATGACTTTCAGCGCAAATATCTAATGAACAAAACAATGCAAAGGCGTTTGGTTTTCAGTAACGGATAGGTTTTGAATAGAGAATTTAGAAATTGAAAACCGGAACCATTTGGAGGGCTTAATGGCGAAAATATCTCTATCCAAAGGCATTTTAATGCTAATAAATCAAAAAACGCAAAAACTAAAATACCACTTTGGAAGCGTATATTTTGAGAACCAGATATCATAGAAGGTTCTGGTTTCCAGTTTTGGAAAGCTCTGAAAATGTCTATCCAAAAAAAAATTTTTTTGGACATTTGGTTTAGGATTTATCGCCATCCAAAAACATGAAGGTAGGTAGTTTTTGGGCAGAAAATCAGTAAAATCACTTTGGATGTGAATATTTCCTTAACCAGATCATGAAAAAAAATTTGGCTTGCATGTATCTATTGGGTTTGAATAGACCTTTCCAAAAAGGTACGTCATGATTTATTTCATTGACTTTTTAAAAAAAGTGATTTTTTTTTAAAAAAACGGCAAGGGGGTAGTCCATGCTTTTTTTCGGATTTCATGAAAAAATTTTGTGATGAAATTTTTACATTTTTGGAAAGGTGTGTTCATTTCCTATTCGGGACTGCAAACCGCAACAATTTTGAAAGCTCGGTTCGTTAGTTATTCGCATATAACGGATTGATTGATTTGGTTTTCAGTAACGGATAGGTTTTGAATAGAGAATTTAGAAATTGAAAACCGGAACCATTTGGAGGGCTTAATGGCGAAAATATCTCTATCCAAAGGCATTTTAATGCTAATAAATCAAAAAACGCAAAAACTAAAATACCACTTTGGAAGCGTATATTTTGAGAACCAGATATCATAGAAGGTTCTGGTTTCCAGTTTTGGAAAGCTCTGGAAAATGTCTATCCAAAAGAAATTTTTTTTTTTTTTTTGGACATTTGGTTTAGGATTTATCGCCATCCAAAGACATGAAGGTAGGTAGTTTTTGGGCAGAAAATCAGTAAAATCACTTTGGATGTGAATATTTCCTTAACCAGATCATGAAAAAAAATTTGGCTTGCATGTATCTATTGGGTTTGAATAGACCTTTCCAAAAAGGTACGTCATGATTTATTTCATTGACTTTTTAAAAAAAGTGATTTTTTTTTTTAAAAAACGGCAAGGGAGTCCATGCTTTTTTTCGGATTTCATGAAAAATTTTGTGATGAAATTTTTACATTTTTGGAAAGGTGTGTTCATTTCCTATTCGGGACTGCAAACCGCAACAATTTTGAAAGCTCGGTTCGTTGGTTATTCGCATATAACGGATTGCGTTGAAACTGCCTAAAAATGACTTTCAGCGCAAATATCTAATGAAAAAAACAATGCAAAGGCGTTTGGTTTTCAGTAACGGATAGGTTTTGAATAGAGAATTTAGAAATTGAAAACCGGAACCATTTGGAGGGCTTAATGGCGAAAATATCTCTATCCAAAGGCATTTTAATGCTAATAAATCAAGAAACGCAAAAACTAAAAAATACCACTTTGGAAGCGTATATTTTGAGAACCAGATATCATAGAAGGTTCTGGTTTCCAGTTTTGGAAAGCTCTGGAAAATGTCTATCCAAAAAATTTTTTTTTTTTTTTTTTTGACATTTTGTTTAGGATTTATCGCCATCCAAAAACATGAAGGTAGGTAGTTTTTGGGCAGAAAATCAGTAAAATCACTTTGGATGTGAATATTTCCTTAACCAGATCATGAAAAAAAATTTGGCTTGCATGTATCTATTGGGTTTGAATAGACCTTTCCAAAAAGGTACGTCATGATTTATTTCATTGACTTTTTAAAAAAAGTGATTTTTTTTTTAAAAAAACGGCAAGGGGGTAGTCCATGCTTTTTTTCGGATTTCATGAAAAAATTTTGTGATGAAATTTTTACATTTTTGGAAAGGTGTGTTCATTTCCTATTCGGGACTGCAAACCGCAACAATTTTGAAAGCTCGGTTCGTTAGTTATTCGCATATAACGGATTGCGTTGAAACTGCCTAAAAATGACTTTCAGCGCAAATATCTAATGAACAAAACAATGCAAAGGCGTTTGGTTTTCAGTAACGGATAGGTTTTGAATAGAGAATTTAGAAATTGAAAACCGGAACCATTTGGAGGGCTTAATGGCGAAAATATCTCTATCCAAAGGCATTTTAATGCTAATAAATCAAAAAACGCAAAAACTAAAATACCACTTTGGAAGCGTATATTTTGAGAACCAGATATCATAGAAGGTTCTGGTTTCCAGTTTTGGAAAGCTCTGGAAAATGTCTATCCAAAAAAAATTTTTTTTTTTTTTTGGACATTTGGTTTAGGATTTATCGCCATCCAAAGACATGAAGGTAGGTAGTTTTTGGGCAGAAAATCAGTAAAATCACTTTGGATGTGAATATTTCCTTAACCAGATCATGAAAAAAAATTTGGCTTGCATGTATCTATTGGGTTTGAATAGACCTTTCCAAAAAGGTACGTCATGATTTATTTCATTGACTTTTTAAAAAAAGTGATTTTTTTTTAAAAAAAACGGCAAGGGGGTAGTCCATGCTTTTTTTCGGATTTCATGAAAAAATTTTGTGATGAAATTTTTACATTTTTGGAAAGGTGTGTTCATTTCCTATTCGGGACTGCAAACCGCAACAATTTTGAAAGCTCGGTTCGTTGGTTATTCGCATATAACGGATTGCGTTGAAACTGCCTAAAAATGACTTTCAGCGCAAATATCTAATGAACAAAACAATGCAAAGGCGTTTGGTTTTCAGTAACGGATAGGTTTTGAATAGAGAATTTAGAAATTGAAAACCGGAACCATTTGGAGGGCTTAATGGCGAAAATATCTCTATCCAAAGGCATTTTAATGCTAATAAATCAAAAAACGCAAAAACTAAAATACCACTTTGGAAGCGTATATTTTGAGAACCAGATATCATAGAAGGTTCTGGTTTCCAGTTTTGGAAAGCTCTGAAAATGTCTATCCAAAAAAAAATTTTTTTGGACATTTGGTTTAGGATTTATCGCCATCCAAAAACATGAAGGTAGGTAGTTTTTGGGCAGAAAATCAGTAAAATCACTTTGGATGTGAATATTTCCTTAACCAGATCATGAAAAAAAATTTGGCTTGCATGTATCTATTGGGTTTGAATAGACCTTTCCAAAAAGGTACGTCATGATTTATTTCATTGACTTTTTAAAAAAAGTGATTTTTTTTTAAAAAAACGGCAAGGGGGTAGTCCATGCTTTTTTTCGGATTTCATGAAAAAATTTTGTGATGAAATTTTTACATTTTTGGAAAGGTGTGTTCATTTCCTATTCGGGACTGCAAACCGCAACAATTTTGAAAGCTCGGTTCGTTAGTTATTCGCATATAACGGATTGATTGATTTGGTTTTCAGTAACGGATAGGTTTTGAATAGAGAATTTAGAAATTGAAAACCGGAACCATTTGGAGGGCTTAATGGCGAAAATATCTCTATCCAAAGGCATTTTAATGCTAATAAATCAAAAAACGCAAAAACTAAAATACCACTTTGGAAGCGTATATTTTGAGAACCAGATATCATAGAAGGTTCTGGTTTCCAGTTTTGGAAAGCTCTGGAAAATGTCTATCCAAAAGAAATTTTTTTTTTTTTTTTGGACATTTGGTTTAGGATTTATCGCCATCCAAAGACATGAAGGTAGGTAGTTTTTGGGCAGAAAATCAGTAAAATCACTTTGGATGTGAATATTTCCTTAACCAGATCATGAAAAAAAATTTGGCTTGCATGTATCTATTGGGTTTGAATAGACCTTTCCAAAAAGGTACGTCATGATTTATTTCATTGACTTTTTAAAAAAAGTGATTTTTTTTTTTAAAAAACGGCAAGGGAGTCCATGCTTTTTTTCGGATTTCATGAAAAATTTTGTGATGAAATTTTTACATTTTTGGAAAGGTGTGTTCATTTCCTATTCGGGACTGCAAACCGCAACAATTTTGAAAGCTCGGTTCGTTGGTTATTCGCATATAACGGATTGCGTTGAAACTGCCTAAAAATGACTTTCAGCGCAAATATCTAATGAAAAAAACAATGCAAAGGCGTTTGGTTTTCAGTAACGGATAGGTTTTGAATAGAGAATTTAGAAATTGAAAACCGGAACCATTTGGAGGGCTTAATGGCGAAAATATCTCTATCCAAAGGCATTTTAATGCTAATAAATCAAGAAACGCAAAAACTAAAAAATACCACTTTGGAAGCGTATATTTTGAGAACCAGATATCATAGAAGGTTCTGGTTTCCAGTTTTGGAAAGCTCTGGAAAATGTCTATCCAAAAAATTTTTTTTTTTTTTTTTTTGACATTTTGTTTAGGATTTATCGCCATCCAAAAACATGAAGGTAGGTAGTTTTTGGGCAGAAAATCAGTAAAATCACTTTGGATGTGAATATTTCCTTAACCAGATCATGAAAAAAAATTTGGCTTGCATGTATCTATTGGGTTTGAATAGACCTTTCCAAAAAGGTACGTCATGATTTATTTCATTGACTTTTTAAAAAAAGTGATTTTTTTTTTAAAAAAACGGCAAGGGGGTAGTCCATGCTTTTTTTCGGATTTCATGAAAAAATTTTGTGATGAAATTTTTACATTTTTGGAAAGGTGTGTTCATTTCCTATTCGGGACTGCAAACCGCAACAATTTTGAAAGCTCGGTTCGTTAGTTATTCGCATATAACGGATTGCGTTGAAACTGCCTAAAAATGACTTTCAGCGCAAATATCTAATGAACAAAACAATGCAAAGGCGTTTGGTTTTCAGTAACGGATAGGTTTTGAATAGAGAATTTAGAAATTGAAAACCGGAACCATTTGGAGGGCTTAATGGCGAAAATATCTCTATCCAAAGGCATTTTAATGCTAATAAATCAAAAAACGCAAAAACTAAAATACCACTTTGGAAGCGTATATTTTGAGAACCAGATATCATAGAAGGTTCTGGTTTCCAGTTTTGGAAAGCTCTGGAAAATGTCTATCCAAAAAAAATTTTTTTTTTTTTTTGGACATTTGGTTTAGGATTTATCGCCATCCAAAGACATGAAGGTAGGTAGTTTTTGGGCAGAAAATCAGTAAAATCACTTTGGATGTGAATATTTCCTTAACCAGATCATGAAAAAAAATTTGGCTTGCATGTATCTATTGGGTTTGAATAGACCTTTCCAAAAAGGTACGTCATGATTTATTTCATTGACTTTTTAAAAAAAGTGATTTTTTTTTTTTAAAAACGGCAAGGGGGTAGTCCATGCTTTTTTTCGGATTTCATGAAAAAATTTTGTGATGAAATTTTTACATTTTTGGAAAGGTGTGTTCATTTCCTATTCGGGACTGCAAACCGCAACAATTTTGAAAGCTCGGTTCGTTGGTTATTCGCATATAACGGATTGCGTTGAAACTGCCTAAAAATGACTTTCAGCGCAAATATCTAATGAACAAAACAATGCAAAGGCGTTTGGTTTTCAGTAACGGATAGGTTTTGAATAGGGAATTTAGAAATTGAAAACCGGAACCATTTGGAGGGCTTAATGGCGAAAATATCTCTATCCAAAGGCATTTTAATGCTAATAAATCAAGAAACGCAAAAACTAAAAAATACCACTTTGGAAGCGTATTTTTTGAGAACCAGATATCATAGAAGGTTCTGGTTTCCAGTTTTGGAAAGCTCTGGAAAATGTCTATCCAAAAAAATTTTTTTTTTTTTTTTTTGACATTTTGTTTAGGATTTATCGCCATCCAAAAACATGAAGGTAGGTAGTTTTTGGGCAGAAAATCAGTAAAATCACTTTGGATGTGAATATTTCCTTAACCAGATCATGAAAAAAAATTTGGCTTGCATGTATCTATTGGGTTTGAATAGACCTTTCCAAAAAGGTACGTCATGATTTATTTCATTGACTTTTTAAAAAAAGTGATTTTTTTTTGAAAAAAACGGCAAGGGGGTAGTCCATGCTTTTTTTCGGATTTCATGAAAAAATTTTGTGATGAAATTTTTACATTTTTGGAAAGGTGTGTTCATTTCCTATTCGGGACTGCAAACCGCAACAATTTTGAAAGCTCGGTTCGTTAGTTATTCGCATATAACGGATTGCGTTGAAACTGCCTAAAAATGACTTTCAGCGCAAATATCTAATGAACAAAACAATGCAAAGGCGTTTGGTTTTCAGTAACGGATAGGTTTTGAATAGAGAATTTAGAAATTGAAAACCGGAACCATTTGGAGGGCTTAATGGCGAAAATATCTCTATCCAAAGGCATTTTAATGCTAATAAATCAAAAAACGCAAAAACTAAAATACCACTTTGGAAGCGTATATTTTGAGAACCAGATATCATAGAAGGTTCTGGTTTCCAGTTTTGGAAAGCTCTGGAAAATGTCTATTCAAAAAAAATTTTTTTTTTTTTTTGGACATTTGGTTTAGGATTTATCGCCATCCAAAGACATGAAGGTAGGTAGTTTTTGGGCAGAAAATCAGTAAAATCACTTTGGATGTGAATATTTCCTTAACCAGATCATGAAAAAAAATTTGGCTTGCATGTATCTATTGGGTTTGAATAGACCTTTCCAAAAAGGTACGTCATGATTTATTTCATTGACTTTTTAAAAAAAGTGATTTTTTTTTTTAAAAAACGGCAAGGGGGTAGTCCATGCTTTTTTTCGGATTTCATGAAAAAATTTTGTGATGAAATTTTTACATTTTTGGAAAGGTGTGTTCATTTCCTATTCGGGACTGCAAACCGCAACAATTTTGAAAGCTCGGTTCGTTGGTTATTCGCATATAACGGATTGCGTTGAAACTGCCTAAAAATGACTTTCAGCGCAAATATCTAATGAACAAAACAATGCAAAGGCGTTTGGTTTTCAGTAACGGATAGGTTTTGAATAGAGAATTTAGAAATTGAAAACCGGAACCATTTGGAGGGCTTAATGGCGAAAATATCTCTATCCAAAGGCATTTTAATGCTAATAAATCAAGAAACGCAAAAACTAAAATACCACTTTGGAAGCGTATATTTTGAGAACCAGATATCATAGAAGGTTCTGGTTTCCAGTTTTGGAAAGCTCTGGAAAATGTCTATCCAAAAATTTTTTTTTTTTTTTTTTTGACATTTTGTTTAGGATTTATCGCCATCCAAAAACATGAAGGTAGGTAGTTTTTGGGCAGAAAATCAGTAAAATCACTTTGGATGTGAATATTTCCTTAACCAGATCATGAAAAAAAATTTGGCTTGCATGTATCTATTGGGTTTGAATAGACCTTTCCAAAAAGGTACGTCATGATTTATTTCATTGACTTTTTAAAAAAAGTGATTTTTTTTTGAAAAAAACGGCAAGGGGGTAGTCCATGCTTTTTTTCGGATTTCATGAAAAAATTTTGTGATGAAATTTTTACATTTTTGGAAAGGTGTGTTCATTTCCTATTCGGGACTGCAAACCGCAACAATTTTGAAAGCTCGGTTCGTTAGTTATTCGCATATAACGGATTGCGTTGAAACTGCCTAAAAATGACTTTCAGCGCAAATATCTAATGAACAAAACAATGCAAAGGCGTTTGGTTTTCAGTAACGGATAGGTTTTGAATAGAGAATTTAGAAATTGAAAACCGGAACCATTTGGAGGGCTTAATGGCGAAAATATCTCTATCCAAAGGCATTTTAATGCTAATAAATCAAAAAACGCAAAAACTAAAATACCACTTTGGAAGCGTATATTTTGAGAACCAGATATCATAGAAGGTTCTGGTTTCCAGTTTTGGAAAGCTCTGGAAAATGTCTATCCAAAAAAAATTTTTTTTTTTTTTTGGACATTTGGTTTAGGATTTATCGCCATCCAAAGACATGAAGGTAGGTAGTTTTTGGGCAGAAAATCAGTAAAATCACTTTGGATGTGAATATTTCCTTAACCAGATCATGAAAAAAAATTTGGCTTGCATGTATCTATTGGGTTTGAATAGACCTTTCCAAAAAGGTACGTCATGATTTATTTCATTGACTTTTTAAAAAAAGTGATTTTTTTTTTTTAAAAACGGCAAGGGGGTAGTCCATGCTTTTTTTCGGATTTCATGAAAAAATTTTGTGATGAAATTTTTACATTTTTGGAAAGGTGTGTTCATTTCCTATTCGGGACTGCAAACCGCAACAATTTTGAAAGCTCGGTTCGTTGGTTATTCGCATATAACGGATTGCGTTGAAACTGCCTAAAAATGACTTTCAGCGCAAATATCTAATGAACAAAACAATGCAAAGGCGTTTGGTTTTCAGTAACGGATAGGTTTTGAATAGGGAATTTAGAAATTGAAAACCGGAACCATTTGGAGGGCTTAATGGCGAAAATATCTCTATCCAAAGGCATTTTAATGCTAATAAATCAAGAAACGCAAAAACTAAAAAATACCACTTTGGAAGCGTATTTTTTGAGAACCAGATATCATAGAAGGTTCTGGTTTCCAGTTTTGGAAAGCTCTGGAAAATGTCTATCCAAAAAAATTTTTTTTTTTTTTTTTTGACATTTTGTTTAGGATTTATCGCCATCCAAAAACATGAAGGTAGGTAGTTTTTGGGCAGAAAATCAGTAAAATCACTTTGGATGTGAATATTTCCTTAACCAGATCATGAAAAAAAATTTGGCTTGCATGTATCTATTGGGTTTGAATAGACCTTTCCAAAAAGGTACGTCATGATTTATTTCATTGACTTTTTAAAAAAAGTGATTTTTTTTTGAAAAAAACGGCAAGGGGGTAGTCCATGCTTTTTTTCGGATTTCATGAAAAAATTTTGTGATGAAATTTTTACATTTTTGGAAAGGTGTGTTCATTTCCTATTCGGGACTGCAAACCGCAACAATTTTGAAAGCTCGGTTCGTTAGTTATTCGCATATAACGGATTGCGTTGAAACTGCCTAAAAATGACTTTCAGCGCAAATATCTAATGAACAAAACAATGCAAAGGCGTTTGGTTTTCAGTAACGGATAGGTTTTGAATAGAGAATTTAGAAATTGAAAACCGGAACCATTTGGAGGGCTTAATGGCGAAAATATCTCTATCCAAAGGCATTTTAATGCTAATAAATCAAAAAACGCAAAAACTAAAAAAACCACTTTGGAAGCGTATATTTTGAGAACCAGATATCATAGAAGGTTCTGGTTTCCAGTTTTGGAAAGCTCTGGAAAATGTCTATCCAAAAAAAATTTTTTTTTTTTTTTGGACATTTGGTTTAGGATTTATCGCCATCCAAAGACATGAAGGTAGGTAGTTTTTGGGCAGAAAATCAGTAAAATCACTTTGGATGTGAATATTTCCTTAACCAGATCATGAAAAAAAATTTGGCTTGCATGTATCTATTGGGTTTGAATAGACCTTTCCAAAAAGGTACGTCATGATTTATTTCATTGACTTTTTAAAAAAAGTGATTTTTTTTTTTAAAAAACGGCAAGGGGGTAGTCCATGCTTTTTTTCGGATTTCATGAAAAAATTTTGTGATGAAATTTTTACATTTTTGGAAAGGTGTGTTCATTTCCTATTCGGGACTGCAAACCGCAACAATTTTGAAAGCTCGGTTCGTTGGTTATTCGCATATAACGGATTGCGTTGAAACTGCCTAAAAATGACTTTCAGCGCAAATATCTAATGAACAAAACAATGCAAAGGCGTTTGGTTTTCAGTAACGGATAGGTTTTGAATAGAGAATTTAGAAATTGAAAACCGGAACCATTTGGAGGGCTTAATGGCGAAAATATCTCTATCCAAAGGCATTTTAATGCTAATAAATCAAGAAACGCAAAAACTAAAATACCACTTTGGAAGCGTATATTTTGAGAACCAGATATCATAGAAGGTTCTGGTTTCCAGTTTTGGAAAGCTCTGGAAAATGTCTATCCAAAAATTTTTTTTTTTTTTTTTTTTGACATTTTGTTTAGGATTTATCGCCATCCAAAAACATGAAGGTAGGTAGTTTTTGGGCAGAAAATCAGTAAAATCACTTTGGATGTGAATATTTCCTTAACCAGATCATGAAAAAAAATTTGGCTTGCATGTATCTATTGGGTTTGAATAGACCTTTCCAAAAAGGTACGTCATGATTTATTTCATTGACTTTTTAAAAAAAGTGATTTTTTTTTGAAAAAAACGGCAAGGGGGTAGTCCATGCTTTTTTTCGGATTTCATGAAAAAATTTTGTGATGAAATTTTTACATTTTTGGAAAGGTGTGTTCATTTCCTATTCGGGACTGCAAACCGCAACAATTTTGAAAGCTCGGTTCGTTAGTTATTCGCATATAACGGATTGCGTTGAAACTGCCTAAAAATGACTTTCAGCGCAAATATCTAATGAACAAAACAATGCAAAGGCGTTTGGTTTTCAGTAACGGATAGGTTTTGAATAGAGAATTTAGAAATTGAAAACCGGAACCATTTGGAGGGCTTAATGGCGAAAATATCTCTATCCAAAGGCATTTTAATGCTAATAAATCAAAAAACGCAAAAACTAAAATACCACTTTGGAAGCGTATATTTTGAGAACCAGATATCATAGAAGGTTCTGGTTTCCAGTTTTGGAAAGCTCTGGAAAATGTCTATCCAAAAAAAATTTTTTTTTTTTTTTGGACATTTGGTTTAGGATTTATCGCCATCCAAAGACATGAAGGTAGGTAGTTTTTGGGCAGAAAATCAGTAAAATCACTTTGGATGTGAATATTTCCTTAACCAGATCATGAAAAAAAATTTGGCTTGCATGTATCTATTGGGTTTGAATAGACCTTTCCAAAAAGGTACGTCATGATTTATTTCATTGACTTTTTAAAAAAAGTGATTTTTTTTTTTTAAAAACGGCAAGGGGGTAGTCCATGCTTTTTTTCGGATTTCATGAAAAAATTTTGTGATGAAATTTTTACATTTTTGGAAAGGTGTGTTCATTTCCTATTCGGGACTGCAAACCGCAACAATTTTGAAAGCTCGGTTCGTTGGTTATTCGCATATAACGGATTGCGTTGAAACTGCCTAAAAATGACTTTCAGCGCAAATATCTAATGAACAAAACAATGCAAAGGCGTTTGGTTTTCAGTAACGGATAGGTTTTGAATAGGGAATTTAGAAATTGAAAACCGGAACCATTTGGAGGGCTTAATGGCGAAAATATCTCTATCCAAAGGCATTTTAATGCTAATAAATCAAGAAACGCAAAAACTAAAAAATACCACTTTGGAAGCGTATTTTTTGAGAACCAGATATCATAGAAGGTTCTGGTTTCCAGTTTTGGAAAGCTCTGGAAAATGTCTATCCAAAAAAATTTTTTTTTTTTTTTTTTGACATTTTGTTTAGGATTTATCGCCATCCAAAAACATGAAGGTAGGTAGTTTTTGGGCAGAAAATCAGTAAAATCACTTTGGATGTGAATATTTCCTTAACCAGATCATGAAAAAAAATTTGGCTTGCATGTATCTATTGGGTTTGAATAGACCTTTCCAAAAAGGTACGTCATGATTTATTTCATTGACTTTTTAAAAAAAGTGATTTTTTTTTGAAAAAAACGGCAAGGGGGTAGTCCATGCTTTTTTTCGGATTTCATGAAAAAATTTTGTGATGAAATTTTTACATTTTTGGAAAGGTGTGTTCATTTCCTATTCGGGACTGCAAACCGCAACAATTTTGAAAGCTCGGTTCGTTAGTTATTCGCATATAACGGATTGCGTTGAAACTGCCTAAAAATGACTTTCAGCGCAAATATCTAATGAACAAAACAATGCAAAGGCGTTTGGTTTTCAGTAACGGATAGGTTTTGAATAGAGAATTTAGAAATTGAAAACCGGAACCATTTGGAGGGCTTAATGGCGAAAATATCTCTATCCAAAGGCATTTTAATGCTAATAAATCAAAAAACGCAAAAACTAAAATACCACTTTGGAAGCGTATATTTTGAGAACCAGATATCATAGAAGGTTCTGGTTTCCAGTTTTGGAAAGCTCTGGAAAATGTCTATCCAAAAAAAATTTTTTTTTTTTTTTGGACATTTGGTTTAGGATTTATCGCCATCCAAAGACATGAAGGTAGGTAGTTTTTGGGCAGAAAATCAGTAAAATCACTTTGGATGTGAATATTTCCTTAACCAGATCATGAAAAAAAATTTGGCTTGCATGTATCTATTGGGTTTGAATAGACCTTTCCAAAAAGGTACGTCATGATTTATTTCATTGACTTTTTAAAAAAAGTGATTTTTTTTTTTTAAAAACGGCAAGGGGGTAGTCCATGCTTTTTTTCGGATTTCATGAAAAAATTTTGTGATGAAATTTTTACATTTTTGGAAAGGTGTGTTCATTTCCTATTCGGGACTGCAAACCGCAACAATTTTGAAAGCTCGGTTCGTTGGTTATTCGCATATAACGGATTGCGTTGAAACTGCCTAAAAATGACTTTCAGCGCAAATATCTAATGAACAAAACAATGCAAAGGCGTTTGGTTTTCAGTAACGGATAGGTTTTGAATAGAGAATTTAGAAATTGAAAACCGGAACCATTTGGAGGGCTTAATGGCGAAAATATCTCTATCCAAAGGCATTTTAATGCTAATAAATCAAGAAACGCAAAAACTAAAATACCACTTTGGAAGCGTATATTTTGAGAACCAGATATCATAGAAGGTTCTGGTTTCCAGTTTTGGAAAGCTCTGGAAAATGTCTATCCAAAAATTTTTTTTTTTTTTTTTTTTGACATTTTGTTTAGGATTTATCGCCATCCAAAAACATGAAGGTAGGTAGTTTTTGGGCAGAAAATCAGTAAAATCACTTTGGATGTGAATATTTCCTTAACCAGATCATGAAAAAAAATTTGGCTTGCATGTATCTATTGGGTTTGAATAGACCTTTCCAAAAAGGTACGTCATGATTTATTTCATTGACTTTTTAAAAAAAGTGATTTTTTTTTGAAAAAAACGGCAAGGGGGTAGTCCATGCTTTTTTTCGGATTTCATGAAAAAATTTTGTGATGAAATTTTTACATTTTTGGAAAGGTGTGTTCATTTCCTATTCGGGACTGCAAACCGCAACAATTTTGAAAGCTCGGTTCGTTAGTTATTCGCATATAACGGATTGCGTTGAAACTGCCTAAAAATGACTTTCAGCGCAAATATCTAATGAACAAAACAATGCAAAGGCGTTTGGTTTTCAGTAACGGATAGGTTTTGAATAGAGAATTTAGAAATTGAAAACCGGAACCATTTGGAGGGCTTAATGGCGAAAATATCTCTATCCAAAGGCATTTTAATGCTAATAAATCAAAAAACGCAAAAACTAAAATACCACTTTGGAAGCGTATATTTTGAGAACCAGATATCATAGAAGGTTCTGGTTTCCAGTTTTGGAAAGCTCTGGAAAATGTCTATCCAAAAAAAATTTTTTTTTTTTTTTGGACATTTGGTTTAGGATTTATCGCCATCCAAAGACATGAAGGTAGGTAGTTTTTGGGCAGAAAATCAGTAAAATCACTTTGGATGTGAATATTTCCTTAACCAGATCATGAAAAAAAATTTGGCTTGCATGTATCTATTGGGTTTGAATAGACCTTTCCAAAAAGGTACGTCATGATTTATTTCATTGACTTTTTAAAAAAAGTGATTTTTTTTTGAAAAAAACGGCAAGGGGGTAGTCCATGCTTTTTTTCGGATTTCATGAAAAAATTTTGTGATGAAATTTTTACATTTTTGGAAAGGTGTGTTCATTTCCTATTCGGGACTGCAAACCGCAACAATTTTGAAAGCTCGGTTCGTTAGTTATTCGCATATAACGGATTGCGTTGAAACTGCCTAAAAATGACTTTCAGCGCAAATATCTAATGAACAAAACAATGCAAAGGCGTTTGGTTTTCAGTAACGGATAGGTTTTGAATAGAGAATTTAGAAATTGAAAACCGGAACCATTTGGAGGGCTTAATGGCGAAAATATCTCTATCCAAAGGCATTTTAATGCTAATAAATCAAGAAACGCAAAAACTAAAAAATACCACTTTGGAAGCGTATATTTTGAGAACCAGATATCATAGAAGGTTCTGGTTTCCAGTTTTGGAAAGCTCTGGAAAATGTCTATCCAAAAAATTTTTTTTTTTTTTTTTTTTGACATTTTGTTTAGGATTTATCGCCATCCAAAAACATGAAGGTAGGTAGTTTTTGGGCAGAAAATCAGTAAAATCACTTTGGATGTGAATATTTCCTTAACCAGATCATGAAAAAAAATTTGGCTTGCATGTATCTATTGGGTTTGAATAGACCTTTCCAAAAAGGTACGTCATGATTTATTTCATTGACTTTTTAAAAAAAGTGATTTTTTTTTGAAAAAAACGGCAAGGGGGTAGTCCATGCTTTTTTTCGGATTTCATGAAAAAATTTTGTGATGAAATTTTTACATTTTTGGAAAGGTGTGTTCATTTCCTATTCGGGACTGCAAACCGCAACAATTTTGAAAGCTCGGTTCGTTAGTTATTCGCATATAACGGATTGCGTTGAAACTGCCTAAAAATGACTTTCAGCGCAAATATCTAATGAACAAAACAATGCAAAGGCGTTTGGTTTTCAGTAACGGATAGGTTTTGAATAGAGAATTTAGAAATTGAAAACCGGAACCATTTGGAGGGCTTAATGGCGAAAATATCTCTATCCAAAGGCATTTTAATGCTAATAAATCAAGAAACGCAAAAACTAAAAAATACCACTTTGGAAGCGTATATTTTGAGAACCAGATATCATAGAAGGTTCTGGTTTCCAGTTTTGGAAAGCTCTGGAAAATGTCTATCCAAAAAATTTTTTTTTTTTTTTTTTTGACATTTTGTTTAGGATTTATCGCCATCCAAAAACATGAAGGTAGGTAGTTTTTGGGCAGAAAATCAGTAAAATCACTTTGGATGTGAATATTTCCTTAACCAGATCATGAAAAAAAATTTGGCTTGCATGTATCTATTGGGTTTGAATAGACCTTTCCAAAAAGGTACGTCATGATTTATTTCATTGACTTTTTAAAAAAAGTGATTTTTTTTTGAAAAAAACGGCAAGGGGGTAGTCCATGCTTTTTTTCGGATTTCATGAAAAAATTTTGTGATGAAATTTTTACATTTTTGGAAAGGTGTGTTCATTTCCTATTCGGGACTGCAAACCGCAACAATTTTGAAAGCTCGGTTCGTTAGTTATTCGCATATAACGGATTGCGTTGAAACTGCCTAAAAATGACTTTCAGCGCAAATATCTAATGAACAAAACAATGCAAAGGCGTTTGGTTTTCAGTAACGGATAGGTTTTGAATAGAGAATTTAGAAATTGAAAACCGGAACCATTTGGAGGGCTTAATGGCGAAAATATCTCTATCCAAAGGCATTTTAATGCTAATAAATCAAAAAACGCAAAAACTAAAATACCACTTTGGAAGCGTATATTTTGAGAACCAGATATCATAGAAGGTTCTGGTTTCCAGTTTTGGAAAGCTCTGGAAAATGTCTATCCAAAAAAAATTTTTTTTTTTTTTTGGACATTTGGTTTAGGATTTATCGCCATCCAAAGACATGAAGGTAGGTAGTTTTTGGGCAGAAAATCAGTAAAATCACTTTGGATGTGAATATTTCCTTAACCAGATCATGAAAAAAAATTTGGCTTGCATGTATCTATTGGGTTTGAATAGACCTTTCCAAAAAGGTACGTCATGATTTATTTCATTGACTTTTTAAAAAAAGTGATTTTTTTTTTTAAAAAACGGCAAGGGGGTAGTCCATGCTTTTTTTCGGATTTCATGAAAAAATTTTGTGATGAAATTTTTACATTTTTGGAAAGGTGTGTTCATTTCCTATTCGGGACTGCAAACCGCAACAATTTTGAAAGCTCGGTTCGTTGGTTATTCGCATATAACGGATTGCGTTGAAACTGCCTAAAAATGACTTTCAGCGCAAATATCTAATGAACAAAACAATGCAAAGGCGTTTGGTTTTCAGTAACGGATAGGTTTTGAATAGAGAATTTAGAAATTGAAAACCGGAACCATTTGGAGGGCTTAATGGCGAAAATATCTCTATCCAAAGGCATTTTAATGCTAATAAATCAAGAAACGCAAAAACTAAAATACCACTTTGGAAGCGTATATTTTGAGAACCAGATATCATAGAAGGTTCTGGTTTCCAGTTTTGGAAAGCTCTGGAAAATGTCTATCCAAAAAATTTTTTTTTTTTTTTTTTTGACATTTTGTTTAGGATTTATCGCCATCCAAAAACATGAAGGTAGGTAGTTTTTGGGCAGAAAATCAGTAAAATCACTTTGGATGTGAATATTTCCTTAACCAGATCATGAAAAAAAATTTGGCTTGCATGTATCTATTGGGTTTGAATAGACCTTTCCAAAAAGGTACGTCATGATTTATTTCATTGACTTTTTAAAAAAAGTGATTTTTTTTTGAAAAAAACGGCAAGGGGGTAGTCCATGCTTTTTTTCGGATTTCATGAAAAAATTTTGTGATGAAATTTTTACATTTTTGGAAAGGTGTGTTCATTTCCTATTCGGGACTGCAAACCGCAACAATTTTGAAAGCTCGGTTCGTTAGTTATTCGCATATAACGGATTGCGTTGAAACTGCCTAAAAATGACTTTCAGCGCAAATATCTAATGAACAAAACAATGCAAAGGCGTTTGGTTTTCAGTAACGGATAGGTTTTGAATAGAGAATTTAGAAATTGAAAACCGGAACCATTTGGAGGGCTTAATGGCGAAAATATCTCTATCCAAAGGCATTTTAATGCTAATAAATCAAAAAACGCAAAAACTAAAATACCACTTTGGAAGCGTATATTTTGAGAACCAGATATCATAGAAGGTTCTGGTTTCCAGTTTTGGAAAGCTCTGGAAAATGTCTATCCAAAAAAAATTTTTTTTTTTTTTTTGGACATTTGGTTTAGGATTTATCGCCATCCAAAGACATGAAGGTAGGTAGTTTTTGGGCAGAAAATCAGTAAAATCACTTTGGATGTGAATATTTCCTTAACCAGATCATGAAAAAAAATTTGGCTTGCATGTATCTATTGGGTTTGAATAGACCTTTCCAAAAAGGTACGTCATGATTTATTTCATTGACTTTTTAAAAAAAGTGATTTTTTTTTTTAAAAAACGGCAAGGGGGTAGTCCATGCTTTTTTTCGGATTTCATGAAAAAATTTTGTGATGAAATTTTTACATTTTTGGAAAGGTGTGTTCATTTCCTATTCGGGACTGCAAACCGCAACAATTTTGAAAGCTCGGTTCGTTGGTTATTCGCATATAACGGATTGCGTTGAAACTGCCTAAAAATGACTTTCAGCGCAAATATCTAATGAACAAAACAATGCAAAGGCGTTTGGTTTTCAGTAACGGATAGGTTTTGAATAGAGAATTTAGAAATTGAAAACCGGAACCATTTGGAGGGCTTAATGGCGAAAATATCTCTATCCAAAGGCATTTTAATGCTAATAAATCAAGAAACGCAAAAACTAAAATACCACTTTGGAAGCGTATATTTTGAGAACCAGATATCATAGAAGGTTCTGGTTTCCAGTTTTGGAAAGCTCTGGAAAATGTCTATCCAAAAATTTTTTTTTTTTTTTTTTTTGACATTTTGTTTAGGATTTATCGCCATCCAAAAACATGAAGGTAGGTAGTTTTTGGGCAGAAAATCAGTAAAATCACTTTGGATGTGAATATTTCCTTAACCAGATCATGAAAAAAAATTTGGCTTGCATGTATCTATTGGGTTTGAATAGACCTTTCCAAAAAGGTACGTCATGATTTATTTCATTGACTTTTTAAAAAAAGTGATTTTTTTTTGAAAAAAACGGCAAGGGGGTAGTCCATGCTTTTTTTCGGATTTCATGAAAAAATTTTGTGATGAAATTTTTACATTTTTGGAAAGGTGTGTTCATTTCCTATTCGGGACTGCAAACCGCAACAATTTTGAAAGCTCGGTTCGTTAGTTATTCGCATATAACGGATTGCGTTGAAACTGCCTAAAAATGACTTTCAGCGCAAATATCTAATGAACAAAACAATGCAAAGGCGTTTGGTTTTCAGTAACGGATAGGTTTTGAATAGAGAATTTAGAAAT
This sequence comes from Dasysyrphus tricinctus, assembly GCA_963921185.1. Taxonomy (NCBI): domain Eukaryota; kingdom Metazoa; phylum Arthropoda; class Insecta; order Diptera; family Syrphidae; genus Dasysyrphus; species Dasysyrphus tricinctus. The sequence continues at coordinate 232,719,996 of OY992530.1, read as the reverse complement.
TGAAAACCGGAACCATTTGGAGGGCTTAATGGCGAAAATATCTCTATCCAAAGGCATTTTAATGCTAATAAATCAAAAAACGCAAAAACTAAAATACCACTTTGGAAGCGTATATTTTGAGAACCAGATATCATAGAAGGTTCTGGTTTCCAGTTTTGGAAAGCTCTGGAAAATGTCTATCCAAAAAAAATTTTTTTTTTTTTTTTTGGACATTTGGTTTAGGATTTATCGCCATCCAAAGACATGAAGGTAGGTAGTTTTTGGGCAGAAAATCAGTAAAATCACTTTGGATGTGAATATTTCCTTAACCAGATCATGAAAAAAAATTTGGCTTGCATGTATCTATTGGGTTTGAATAGACCTTTCCAAAAAGGTACGTCATGATTTATTTCATTGACTTTTTAAAAAAAGTGATTTTTTTTTTTAAAAAACGGCAAGGGGGTAGTCCATGCTTTTTTTCGGATTTCATGAAAAAATTTTGTGATGAAATTTTTACATTTTTGGAAAGGTGTGTTCATTTCCTATTCGGGACTGCAAACCGCAACAATTTTGAAAGCTCGGTTCGTTGGTTATTCGCATATAACGGATTGCGTTGAAACTGCCTAAAAATGACTTTCAGCGCAAATATCTAATGAACAAAACAATGCAAAGGCGTTTGGTTTTCAGTAACGGATAGGTTTTGAATAGAGAATTTAGAAATTGAAAACCGGAACCATTTGGAGGGCTTAATGGCGAAAATATCTCTATCCAAAGGCATTTTAATGCTAATAAATCAAGAAACGCAAAAACTAAAATACCACTTTGGAAGCGTATATTTTGAGAACCAGATATCATAGAAGGTTCTGGTTTCCAGTTTTGGAAAGCTCTGGAAAATGTCTATCCAAAAAATTTTTTTTTTTTTTTTTTTGACATTTTGTTTAGGATTTATCGCCATCCAAAAACATGAAGGTAGGTAGTTTTTGGGCAGAAAATCAGTAAAATCACTTTGGATGTGAATATTTCCTTAACCAGATCATGAAAAAAAATTTGGCTTGCATGTATCTATTGGGTTTGAATAGACCTTTCCAAAAAGGTACGTCATGATTTATTTCATTGACTTTTTAAAAAAAGTGATTTTTTTTTTTAAAAAACGGCAAGGGGGTAGTCCATGCTTTTTTTCGGATTTCATGAAAAAATTTTGTGATGAAATTTTTACATTTTTGGAAAGGTGTGTTCATTTCCTATTCGGGACTGCAAACCGCAACAATTTTGAAAGCTCGGTTCGTTGGTTATTCGCATATAACGGATTGCGTTGAAACTGCCTAAAAATGACTTTCAGCGCAAATATCTAATGAACAAAACAATGCAAAGGCGTTTGGTTTTCAGTAACGGATAGGTTTTGAATAGAGAATTTAGAAATTGAAAACCGGAACCATTTGGAGGGCTTAATGGCGAAAATATCTCTATCCAAAGGCATTTTAATGCTAATAAATCAAGAAACGCAAAAACTAAAATACCACTTTGGAAGCGTATATTTTGAGAACCAGATATCATAGAAGGTTCTGGTTTCCAGTTTTGGAAAGCTCTGGAAAATGTCTATCCAAAAAAATTTTTTTTTTTTTTTTGACATTTTGTTTAGGATTTATCGCCATCCAAAAACATGAAGGTAGGTAGTTTTTGGGCAGAAAATCAGTAAAATCACTTTGGATGTGAATATTTCCTTAACCAGATCATGAAAAAAAGTTTGGCTTGCATGTATCTATTGGGTTTGAATAGACCTTTCCAAAAAGGTACGTCATGATTTATTTCATTGACTTTTTAAAAAAAGTGATTTTTTTTTTTTAAAAACGGCAAGGGGGTAGTCCATGCTTTTTTTCGGATTTCATGAAAAAATTTTGTGATGAAATTTTTACATTTTTGGAAAGGTGTGTTCATTTCCTATTCGGGACTGCAAACCGCAACAATTTTGAAAGCTCGGTTCGTTGGTTATTCGCATATAACGGATTGCGTTGAAACTGCCTAAAAATGACTTTCAGCGCAAATATCTAATGAACAAAACAATGCAAAGGCGTTTGGTTTTCAGTAACGGATAGGTTTTGAATAGAGAATTTAGAAATTGAAAACCGGAACCATTTGGAGGGCTTAATGGCGAAAATATCTCTATCCAAAGGCATTTTAATGCTAATAAATCAAAAAACGCAAAAACTAAAATACCACTTTGGAAGCGTATATTTTGAGAACCAGATATCATAGAAGGTTCTGGTTTCCAGTTTTGGAAAGCTCTGGAAAATCTCTATCCAAAAAATTTTTTTTTTTTTTTTTTGACATTTTGTTTAGGATTTATCGCCATCCAAAAACATGAAGGTAGGTAGTTTTTGGGCAGAAAATCAGTAAAATCACTTTGGATGTGAATATTTCCTTAACCAGATCATGAAAAAAAATTTGGCTTGCATGTATCTATTGGGTTTGAATAGACCTTTCCAAAAAGGTACGTCATGATTTATTTCATTGACTTTTTAAAAAAAGTGATTTTTTTTTTGAAAAAAACGGCAAGGGGGTAGTCCATGCTTTTTTTCGGATTTCATGAAAAAATTTTGTGATGAAATTTTTACATTTTTGGAAAGGTGTGTTCATTTCCTATTCGGGACTGCAAACCGCAACAATTTTGAAAGCTCGGTTCGTTAGTTATTCGCATATAACGGATTGCGTTGAAACTGCCTAAAAATGACTTTCAGCGCAAATATCTAATGAACAAAACAATGCAAAGGCGTTTGGTTTTCAGTAACGGATAGGTTTTGAATAGAGAATTTAGAAATTGAAAACCGGAACCATTTGGAGGGCTTAATGGCGAAAATATCTCTATCCAAAGGCATTTTAATGCTAATAAATCAAAAAACGCAAAAACTAAAATACCACTTTGGAAGCGTATATTTTGAGAACCAGATATCATAGAAGGTTCTGGTTTCCAGTTTTGGAAAGCTCTGGAAAATGTCTATCCAAAAAAAATTTTTTTTTTTTTTTTTGGACATTTGGTTTAGGATTTATCGCCATCCAAAGACATGAAGGTAGGTAGTTTTTGGGCAGAAAATCAGTAAAATCACTTTGGATGTGAATATTTCCTTAACCAGATCATGAAAAAAAATTTGGCTTGCATGTATCTATTGGGTTTGAATAGACCTTTCCAAAAAGGTACGTCATGATTTATTTCATTGACTTTTTAAAAAAAGTGATTTTTTTTTTTAAAAAACGGCAAGGGGGTAGTCCATGCTTTTTTTCGGATTTCATGAAAAAATTTTGTGATGAAATTTTTACATTTTTGGAAAGGTGTGTTCATTTCCTATTCGGGACTGCAAACCGCAACAATTTTGAAAGCTCGGTTCGTTGGTTATTCGCATATAACGGATTGCGTTGAAACTGCCTAAAAATGACTTTCAGCGCAAATATCTAATGAACAAAACAATGCAAAGGCGTTTGGTTTTCAGTAACGGATAGGTTTTGAATAGAGAATTTAGAAATTGAAAACCGGAACCATTTGGAGGGCTTAATGGCGAAAATATCTCTATCCAAAGGCATTTTAATGCTAATAAATCAAGAAACGCAAAAACTAAAATACCACTTTGGAAGCGTATATTTTGAGAACCAGATATCATAGAAGGTTCTGGTTTCCAGTTTTGGAAAGCTCTGGAAAATGTCTATCCAAAAAATTTTTTTTTTTTTTTTTTTGACATTTTGTTTAGGATTTATCGCCATCCAAAAACATGAAGGTAGGTAGTTTTTGGGCAGAAAATCAGTAAAATCACTTTGGATGTGAATATTTCCTTAACCAGATCATGAAAAAAAATTTGGCTTGCATGTATCTATTGGGTTTGAATAGACCTTTCCAAAAAGGTACGTCATGATTTATTTCATTGACTTTTTAAAAAAAGTGATTTTTTTTTTTAAAAAACGGCAAGGGGGTAGTCCATGCTTTTTTTCGGATTTCATGAAAAAATTTTGTGATGAAATTTTTACATTTTTGGAAAGGTGTGTTCATTTCCTATTCGGGACTGCAAACCGCAACAATTTTGAAAGCTCGGTTCGTTGGTTATTCGCATATAACGGATTGCGTTGAAACTGCCTAAAAATGACTTTCAGCGCAAATATCTAATGAACAAAACAATGCAAAGGCGTTTGGTTTTCAGTAACGGATAGGTTTTGAATAGAGAATTTAGAAATTGAAAACCGGAACCATTTGGAGGGCTTAATGGCGAAAATATCTCTATCCAAAGGCATTTTAATGCTAATAAATCAAGAAACGCAAAAACTAAAATACCACTTTGGAAGCGTATATTTTGAGAACCAGATATCATAGAAGGTTCTGGTTTCCAGTTTTGGAAAGCTCTGGAAAATGTCTATCCAAAAAAATTTTTTTTTTTTTTTTTTGACATTTTGTTTAGGATTTATCGCCATCCAAAAACATGAAGGTAGGTAGTTTTTGGGCAGAAAATCAGTAAAATCACTTTGGATGTGAATATTTCCTTAACCAGATCATGAAAAAAAGTTTGGCTTGCATGTATCTATTGGGTTTGAATAGACCTTTCCAAAAAGGTACGTCATGATTTATTTCATTGACTTTTTAAAAAAAGTGATTTTTTTTTTTAAAAAACGGCAAGGGGGTAGTCCATGCTTTTTTTCGGATTTCATGAAAAAATTTTGTGATGAAATTTTTACATTTTTGGAAAGGTGTGTTCATTTCCTATTCGGGACTGCAAACCGCAACAATTTTGAAAGCTCGGTTCGTTGGTTATTCGCATATAACGGATTGCGTTGAAACTGCCTAAAAATGACTTTCAGCGCAAATATCTAATGAACAAAACAATGCAAAGGCGTTTGGTTTTCAGTAACGGATAGGTTTTGAATAGAGAATTTAGAAATTGAAAACCGGAACCATTTGGAGGGCTTAATGGCGAAAATATCTCTATCCAAAGGCATTTTAATGCTAATAAATCAAAAAACGCAAAAACTAAAATACCACTTTGGAAGCGTATATTTTGAGAACCAGATATCATAGAAGGTTCTGGTTTCCAGTTTTGGAAAGCTCTGGAAAATGTCTATCCAAAAATTTTTTTTTTTTTTTTTTTTGACATTTTGTTTAGGATTTATCGCCATCCAAAAACATGAAGGTAGGTAGTTTTTGGGCAGAAAATCAGTAAAATCACTTTGGATGTGAATATTTCCTTAACCAGATCATGAAAAAAAATTTGGCTTGCATGTATCTATTGGGTTTGAATAGACCTTTCCAAAAAGGTACGTCATGATTTATTTCATTGACTTTTTAAAAAAAGTGATTTTTTTTTTTTAAAAACGGCAAGGGGGTAGTCCATGCTTTTTTTCGGATTTCATGAAAAAATTTTGTGATGAAATTTTTACATTTTTGGAAAGGTGTGTTCATTTCCTATTCGGGACTGCAAACCGCAACAATTTTGAAAGCTCGGTTCGTTGGTTATTCGCATATAACGGATTGCGTTGAAACTGCCTAAAAATGACTTTCAGCGCAAATATCTAATGAACAAAACAATGCAAAGGCGTTTGGTTTTCAGTAACGGATAGGTTTTGAATAGAGAATTTAGAAATTGAAAACCGGAACCATTTGGAGGGCTTAATGGCGAAAATATCTCTATCCAAAGGCATTTTAATGCTAATAAATCAAGAAACGCAAAAACTAAAATACCACTTTGGAAGCGTATATTTTGAGAACCAGATATCATAGAAGGTTCTGGTTTCCAGTTTTGGAAAGCTCTGGAAAATGTCTATCCAAAAAAATTTTTTTTTTTTTTTTTTGACATTTTGTTTAGGATTTATCGCCATCCAAAAACATGAAGGTAGGTAGTTTTTGGGCAGAAAATCAGTAAAATCACTTTGGATGTGAATATTTCCTTAACCAGATCATGAAAAAAAGTTTGGCTTGCATGTATCTATTGGGTTTGAATAGACCTTTCCAAAAAGGTACGTCATGATTTATTTCATTGACTTTTTAAAAAAAGTGATTTTTTTTTTTAAAAAACGGCAAGGGGGTAGTCCATGCTTTTTTTCGGATTTCATGAAAAAATTTTGTGATGAAATTTTTACATTTTTGGAAAGGTGTGTTCATTTCCTATTCGGGACTGCAAACCGCAACAATTTTGAAAGCTCGGTTCGTTGGTTATTCGCATATAACGGATTGCGTTGAAACTGCCTAAAAATGACTTTCAGCGCAAATATCTAATGAACAAAACAATGCAAAGGCGTTTGGTTTTCAGTAACGGATAGGTTTTGAATAGAGAATTTAGAAATTGAAAACCGGAACCATTTGGAGGGCTTAATGGCGAAAATATCTCTATCCAAAGGCATTTTAATGCTAATAAATCAAAAAACGCAAAAACTAAAATACCACTTTGGAAGCGTATATTTTGAGAACCAGATATCATAGAAGGTTCTGGTTTCCAGTTTTGGAAAGCTCTGGAAAATCTCTATCCAAAAAATTTTTTTTTTTTTTTTTTTGACATTTTGTTTAGGATTTATCGCCATCCAAAAACATGAAGGTAGGTAGTTTTTGGGCAGAAAATCAGTAAAATCACTTTGGATGTGAATATTTCCTTAACCAGATCATGAAAAAAAATTTGGCTTGCATGTATCTATTGGGTTTGAATAGACCTTTCCAAAAAGGTACGTCATGATTTATTTCATTGACTTTTTAAAAAAAGTGATTTTTTTTTTTTAAAAACGGCAAGGGGGTAGTCCATGCTTTTTTTCGGATTTCATGAAAAAATTTTGTGATGAAATTTTTACATTTTTGGAAAGGTGTGTTCATTTCCTATTCGGGACTGCAAACCGCAACAATTTTGAAAGCTCGGTTCGTTGGTTATTCGCATATAACGGATTGCGTTGAAACTGCCTAAAAATGACTTTCAGCGCAAATATCTAATGAACAAAACAATGCAAAGGCGTTTGGTTTTCAGTAACGGATAGGTTTTGAATAGAGAATTTAGAAATTGAAAACCGGAACCATTTGGAGGGCTTAATGGCGAAAATATCTCTATCCAAAGGCATTTTAATGCTAATAAATCAAGAAACGCAAAAACTAAAATACCACTTTGGAAGCGTATATTTTGAGAACCAGATATCATAGAAGGTTCTGGTTTCCAGTTTTGGAAAGCTCTGGAAAATGTCTATCCAAAAAAATTTTTTTTTTTTTTTTTTGACATTTTGTTTAGGATTTATCGCCATCCAAAAACATGAAGGTAGGTAGTTTTTGGGCAGAAAATCAGTAAAATCACTTTGGATGTGAATATTTCCTTAACCAGATCATGAAAAAAAGTTTGGCTTGCATGTATCTATTGGGTTTGAATAGACCTTTCCAAAAAGGTACGTCATGATTTATTTCATTGACTTTTTAAAAAAAGTGATTTTTTTTTTTAAAAAACGGCAAGGGGGTAGTCCATGCTTTTTTTCGGATTTCATGAAAAAATTTTGTGATGAAATTTTTACATTTTTGGAAAGGTGTGTTCATTTCCTATTCGGGACTGCAAACCGCAACAATTTTGAAAGCTCGGTTCGTTGGTTATTCGCATATAACGGATTGCGTTGAAACTGCCTAAAAATGACTTTCAGCGCAAATATCTAATGAACAAAACAATGCAAAGGCGTTTGGTTTTCAGTAACGGATAGGTTTTGAATAGAGAATTTAGAAATTGAAAACCGGAACCATTTGGAGGGCTTAATGGCGAAAATATCTCTATCCAAAGGCATTTTAATGCTAATAAATCAAAAAACGCAAAAACTAAAATACCACTTTGGAAGCGTATATTTTGAGAACCAGATATCATAGAAGGTTCTGGTTTCCAGTTTTGGAAAGCTCTGGAAAATCTCTATCCAAAAAATTTTTTTTTTTTTTTTTTTGACATTTTGTTTAGGATTTATCGCCATCCAAAAACATGAAGGTAGGTAGTTTTTGGGCAGAAAATCAGTAAAATCACTTTGGATGTGAATATTTCCTTAACCAGATCATGAAAAAAAATTTGGCTTGCATGTATCTATTGGGTTTGAATAGACCTTTCCAAAAAGGTACGTCATGATTTATTTCATTGACTTTTTAAAAAAAGTGATTTTTTTTTTTTAAAAACGGCAAGGGGGTAGTCCATGCTTTTTTTCGGATTTCATGAAAAAATTTTGTGATGAAATTTTTACATTTTTGGAAAGGTGTGTTCATTTCCTATTCGGGACTGCAAACCGCAACAATTTTGAAAGCTCGGTTCGTTGGTTATTCGCATATAACGGATTGCGTTGAAACTGCCTAAAAATGACTTTCAGCGCAAATATCTAATGAACAAAACAATGCAAAGGCGTTTGGTTTTCAGTAACGGATAGGTTTTGAATAGAGAATTTAGAAATTGAAAACCGGAACCATTTGGAGGGCTTAATGGCGAAAATATCTCTATCCAAAGGCATTTTAATGCTAATAAATCAAGAAACGCAAAAACTAAAATACCACTTTGGAAGCGTATATTTTGAGAACCAGATATCATAGAAGGTTCTGGTTTCCAGTTTTGGAAAGCTCTGGAAAATGTCTATCCAAAAAAATTTTTTTTTTTTTTTTTTGACATTTTGTTTAGGATTTATCGCCATCCAAAAACATGAAGGTAGGTAGTTTTTGGGCAGAAAATCAGTAAAATCACTTTGGATGTGAATATTTCCTTAACCAGATCATGAAAAAAAGTTTGGCTTGCATGTATCTATTGGGTTTGAATAGACCTTTCCAAAAAGGTACGTCATGATTTATTTCATTGACTTTTTAAAAAAAGTGATTTTTTTTTTTAAAAAACGGCAAGGGGGTAGTCCATGCTTTTTTTCGGATTTCATGAAAAAATTTTGTGATGAAATTTTAACATTTTTGGAAAGGTGTGTTCATTTCCTATTCGGGACTGCAAACCGCAACAATTTTGAAAGCTCGGTTCGTTGGTTATTCGCATATAACGGATTGCGTTGAAACTGCCTAAAAATGACTTTCAGCGCAAATATCTAATGAACAAAACAATGCAAAGGCGTTTGGTTTTCAGTAACGGATAGGTTTTGAATAGAGAATTTAGAAATTGAAAACCGGAACCATTTGGAGGGCTTAATGGCGAAAATATCTCTATCCAAAGGCATTTTAATGCTAATAAATCAAAAAACGCAAAAACTAAAATACCACTTTGGAAGCGTATATTTTGAGAACCAGATATCATAGAAGGTTCTGGTTTCCAGTTTTGGAAAGCTCTGGAAAATGTCTATCCAAAAAAAATTTTTTTTTTTTTTTTGGACATTTGGTTTAGGATTTATCGCCATCCAAAGACATGAAGGTAGGTAGTTTTTGGGCAGAAAATCAGTAAAATCACTTTGGATGTGAATATTTCCTTAACCAGATCATGAAAAAAAATTTGGCTTGCATGTATCTATTGGGTTTGAATAGACCTTTCCAAAAAGGTACGTCATGATTTATTTCATTGACTTTTTAAAAAAAGTGATTTTTTTTTTTAAAAAACGGCAAGGGGGTAGTCCATGCTTTTTTTCGGATTTCATGAAAAAATTTTGTGATGAAATTTTTACATTTTTGGAAAGGTGTGTTCATTTCCTATTCGGGACTGCAAACCGCAACAATTTTGAAAGCTCGGTTCGTTGGTTATTCGCATATAACGGATTGCGTTGAAACTGCCTAAAAATGACTTTCAGCGCAAATATCTAATGAACAAAACAATGCAAAGGCGTTTGGTTTTCAGTAACGGATAGGTTTTGAATAGAGAATTTAGAAATTGAAAACCGGAACCATTTGGAGGGCTTAATGGCGAAAATATCTCTATCCAAAGGCATTTTAATGCTAATAAATCAAAAAACGCAAAAACTAAAATACCACTTTGGAAGCGTATATTTTGAGAACCAGATATCATAGAAGGTTCTGGTTTCCAGTTTTGGAAAGCTCTGGAAAATCTCTATCCAAAAAAATTTTTTTTTTTTTTTTTTGACATTTTGTTTAGGATTTATCGCCATCCAAAAACATGAAGGTAGGTAGTTTTTGGGCAGAAAATCAGTAAAATCACTTTGGATGTGAATATTTCCTTAACCAGATCATGAAAAAAAATTTGGCTTGCATGTATCTATTGGGTTTGAATAGACCTTTCCAAAAAGGTACGTCATGATTTATTTCATTGACTTTTTAAAAAAAGTGATTTTTTTTTTTAAAAAACGGCAAGGGGGTAGTCCATGCTTTTTTTCGGATTTCATGAAAAAATTTTGTGATGAAATTTTTACATTTTTGGAAAGGTGTGTTCATTTCCTATTCGGGACTGCAAACCGCAACAATTTTGAAAGCTCGGTTCGTTGGTTATTCGCATATAACGGATTGCGTTGAAACTGCCTAAAAATGACTTTCAGCGCAAATATCTAATGAACAAAACAATGCAAAGGCGTTTGGTTTTCAGTAACGGATAGGTTTTGAATAGAGAATTTAGAAATTGAAAACCGGAACCATTTGGAGGGCTTAATGGCGAAAATATCTCTATCCAAAGGCATTTTAATGCTAATAAATCAAGAAACGCAAAAACTAAAATACCACTTTGGAAGCGTATATTTTGAGAACCAGATATCATAGAAGGTTCTGGTTTCCAGTTTTGGAAAGCTCTGGAAAATGTCTATCCAAAAATTTTTTTTTTTTTTTTTTTTGACATTTTGTTTAGGATTTATCGCCATCCAAAAACATGAAGGTAGGTAGTTTTTGGGCAGAAAATCAGTAAAATCACTTTGGATGTGAATATTTCCTTAACCAGATCATGAAAAAAAATTTGGCTTGCATGTATCTATTGGGTTTGAATAGACCTTTCCAAAAAGGTACGTCATGATTTATTTCATTGACTTTTTAAAAAAAGTGATTTTTTTTTTTAAAAAACGGCAAGGGGGTAGTCCATGCTTTTTTTCGGATTTCATGAAAAAATTTTGTGATGAAATTTTTACATTTTTGGAAAGGTGTGTTCATTTCCTATTCGGGACTGCAAACCGCAACAATTTTGAAAGCTCGGTTCGTTGGTTATTCGCATATAACGGATTGCGTTGAAACTGCCTAAAAATGACTTTCAGCGCAAATATCTAATGAACAAAACAATGCAAAGGCGTTTGGTTTTCAGTAACGGATAGGTTTTGAATAGAGAATTTAGAAATTGAAAACCGGAACCATTTGGAGGGCTTAATGGCGAAAATATCTCTATCCAAAGGCATTTTAATGCTAATAAATCAAGAAACGCAAAAACTAAAATACCACTTTGGAAGCGTATATTTTGAGAACCAGATATCATAGAAGGTTCTGGTTTCCAGTTTTGGAAAGCTCTGGAAAATGTCTATCCAAAAAATTTTTTTTTTTTTTTTTTTGACATTTTGTTTAGGATTTATCGCCATCCAAAAACATGAAGGTAGGTAGTTTTTGGGCAGAAAATCAGTAAAATCACTTTGGATGTGAATATTTCCTTAACCAGATCATGAAAAAAAATTTGGCTTGCATGTATCTATTGGGTTTGAATAGACCTTTCCAAAAAGGTACGTCATGATTTATTTCATTGACTTTTTAAAAAAAGTGATTTTTTTTTGAAAAAAACGGCAAGGGGGTAGTCCATGCTTTTTTTCGGATTTCATGAAAAAATTTTGTGATGAAATTTTTACATTTTTGGAAAGGTGTGTTCATTTCCTATTCGGGACTGCAAACCGCAACAATTTTGAAAGCTCGGTTCGTTAGTTATTCGCATATAACGGATTGCGTTGAAACTGCCTAAAAATGACTTTCAGCGCAAATATCTAATGAACAAAACAATGCAAAGGCGTTTGGTTTTCAGTAACGGATAGGTTTTGAATAGAGAATTTAGAAATTGAAAACCGGAACCATTTGGAGGGCTTAATGGCGAAAATATCTCTATCCAAAGGCATTTTAATGCTAATAAATCAAGAAACGCAAAAACTAAAATACCACTTTGGAAGCGTATATTTTGAGAACCAGATATCATAGAAGGTTCTGGTTTCCAGTTTTGGAAAGCTCTGGAAAATGTCTATCCAAAAAAATTTTTTTTTTTTTTTTGACATTTTGTTTAGGATTTATCGCCATCCAAAAACATGAAGGTAGGTAGTTTTTGGGCAGAAAATCAGTAAAATCACTTTGGATGTGAATATTTCCTTAACCAGATCATGAAAAAAAATTTGGCTTGCATGTATCTATTGGGTTTGAATAGACCTTTCCAAAAAGGTACGTCATGATTTATTTCATTGACTTTTTAAAAAAAGTGATTTTTTTTTGAAAAAAACGGCAAGGGGGTAGTCCATGCTTTTTTTCGGATTTCATGAAAAAATTTTGTGATGAAATTTTTACATTTTTGGAAAGGTGTGTTCATTTCCTATTCGGGACTGCAAACCGCAACAATTTTGAAAGCTCGGTTCGTTAGTTATTCGCATATAACGGATTGCGTTGAAACTGCCTAAAAATGACTTTCAGCGCAAATATCTAATGAACAAAACAATGCAAAGGCGTTTGGTTTTCAGTAACGGATAGGTTTTGAATAGAGAATTTAGAAATTGAAAACCGGAACCATTTGGAGGGCTTAATGGCGAAAATATCTCTATCCAAAGGCATTTTAATGCTAATAAATCAAAAAACGCAAAAACTAAAATACCACTTTGGAAGCGTATATTTTGAGAACCAGATATCATAGAAGGTTCTGGTTTCCAGTTTTGGAAAGCTCTGGAAAATGTCTATCCAAAAAATTTTTTTTTTTTTTTTTTTGACATTTTGTTTAGGATTTATCGCCATCCAAAAACATGAAGGTAGGTAGTTTTTGGGCAGAAAATCAGTAAAATCACTTTGGATGTGAATATTTCCTTAACCAGATCATGAAAAAAAATTTGGCTTGCATGTATCTATTGGGTTTGAATAGACCTTTCCAAAAAGGTACGTCATGATTTATTTCATTGACTTTTTAAAAAAAGTGATTTTTTTTTTTAAAAAAACGGCAAGGGGGTAGTCCATGCTTTTTTTCGGATTTCATGAAAAAATTTTGTGATGAAATTTTTACATTTTTGGAAAGGTGTGTTCATTTCCTATTCGGGACTGCAAACCGCAACAATTTTGAAAGCTCGGTTCGTTAGTTATTCGCATATAACGGATTGCGTTGAAACTGCCTAAAAATGACTTTCAGCGCAAATATCTAATGAACAAAACAATGCAAAGGCGTTTGGTTTTCAGTAACGGATAGGTTTTGAATAGAGAATTTAGAAATTGAAAACCGGAACCATTTGGAGGGCTTAATGGCGAAAATATCTCTATCCAAAGGCATTTTAATGCTAATAAATCAAAAAACGCAAAAACTAAAATACCACTTTGGAAGCGTATATTTTGAGAACCAGATATCATAGAAGGTTCTGGTTTCCAGTTTTGGAAAGCTCTGGAAAATGTCTATCCAAAAAAAATTTTTTTTTTTTTGGACATTTGGTTTAGGATTTATCGCCATCCAAAGACATGAAGGTAGGTAGTTTTTGGGCAGAAAATCAGTAAAATCACTTTGGATGTGAATATTTCCTTAACCAGATCATGAAAAAAAATTTGGCTTGCATGTATCTATTGGGTTTGAATAGACCTTTCCAAAAAGGTACGTCATGATTTATTTCATTGACTTTTTAAAAAAAGTGATTTTTTTTTTAAAAAAACGGCAAGGGGGTAGTCCATGCTTTTTTTCGGATTTCATGAAAAAATTTTGTGATGAAATTTTTACATTTTTGGAAAGGTGTGTTCATTTCCTATTCGGGACTGCAAACCGCAACAATTTTGAAAGCTCGGTTCGTTAGTTATTCGCATATAACGGATTGCGTTGAAACTGCCTAAAAATGACTTTCAGCGCAAATATCTAATGAACAAAACAATGCAAAGGCGTTTGGTTTTCAGTAACGGATAGGTTTTGAATAGAGAATTTAGAAATTGAAAACCGGAACCATTTGGAGGGCTTAATGGCGAAAATATCTCTATCCAAAGGCATTTTAATGCTAATAAATCAAAAAACGCAAAAACTAAAATACCACTTTGGAAGCGTATATTTTGAGAACCAGATATCATAGAAGGTTCTGGTTTCCAGTTTTGGAAAGCTCTGGAAAATGTCTATCCAAAAAAAATTTTTTTTTTTTTGGACATTTGGTTTAGGATTTATCGCCATCCAAAGACATGAAGGTAGGTAGTTTTTGGGCAGAAAATCAGTAAAATCACTTTGGATGTGAATATTTCCTTAACCAGATCATGAAAAAAAATTTGGCTTGCATGTATCTATTGGGTTTGAATAGACCTTTCCAAAAAGGTACGTCATGATTTATTTCATTGACTTTTTAAAAAAAGTGATTTTTTTTTTAAAAAAACGGCAAGGGGGTAGTCCATGCTTTTTTTCGGATTTCATGAAAAAATTTTGTGATGAAATTTTTACATTTTTGGAAAGGTGTGTTCATTTCCTATTCGGGACTGCAAACCGCAACAATTTTGAAAGCTCGGTTCGTTAGTTATTCGCATATAACGGATTGCGTTGAAACTGCCTAAAAATGACTTTCAGCGCAAATATCTAATGAACAAAACAATGCAAAGGCGTTTGGTTTTCAGTAACGGATAGGTTTTGAATAGAGAATTTAGAAATTGAAAACCGGAACCATTTGGAGGGCTTAATGGCGAAAATATCTCTATCCAAAGGCATTTTAATGCTAATAAATCAAAAAACGCAAAAACTAAAATACCACTTTGGAAGCGTATATTTTGAGAACCAGATATCATAGAAGGTTCTGGTTTCCAGTTTTGGAAAGCTCTGGAAAATGTCTATCCAAAAAAAAACTTTTTTGGACATTTGGTTTAGGATTTATCGCCATCCAAAAACATGAAGGTAGGTAGTTTTTGGGCAGAAAATCAGTAAAATCACTTTCGATGTGAATATTTCCTTAATCAGATCATGAAAAAAAATTTGGCTTGCATGTATCTATTGGGTTTGAATAGACCTTTCCAAAAAGGTACGTCATGATTTATTTCATTGACTTTTTAAAAAAAGTGATTTTTTTTTGAAAAAAACGGCAAGGGGGTAGTCCATGCTTTTTTTCGGATTTCATGAAAAAATTTTGTGATGAAATTTTTACATTTTTGGAAAGGTGTGTTCATTTCCTATTCGGGACTGCAAACCGCAACAATTTTGAAAGCTCGGTTCGTTATAGTTATTCGCATATAACGGATTGCGTTGAAACTGCCTAAAAATGACTTTCAGCGCAAATATCTAATGAACAAAACAATGCAAAGGCGTTTGGTTTTCAGTAACGGATAGGTTTTGAATAGAGAATTTAGAAATTGAAAACCGGAACCATTTGGAGGGCTTAATGGCGAAAATATCTCTATCCAAAGGCATTTTAATGCTAATAAATCAAAAAACGCAAAAACTAAAATACCACTTTGGAAGCGTATATTTTGAGAACCAGATATCATAGAAGGTTCTGGTTTCCAGTTTTGGAAAGCTCTGGAAAATGTCTATCCAAAAAAAAATTTTTTTGGACATTTGGTTTAGGATTTATCGCCATCCAAAAACATGAAGGTAGGTAGTTTTTGGGCAGAAAATCAGTAAAATCACTTTGGATGTGAATATTTCCTTAACCAGATCATGAAAAAAAATTTGGCTTGCATGTATCTATTGGGTTTGAATAGACCTTTCCAAAAAGGTACGTCATGATTTATTTCATTGACTTTTTAAAAAAAGTGATTTTTTTTTTTAAAAAACGGCAAGGGGGTAGTCCATGCTTTTT
This sequence comes from Dasysyrphus tricinctus, assembly GCA_963921185.1. Taxonomy (NCBI): domain Eukaryota; kingdom Metazoa; phylum Arthropoda; class Insecta; order Diptera; family Syrphidae; genus Dasysyrphus; species Dasysyrphus tricinctus. Next base: position 232,704,183 of record OY992530.1, on the reverse strand, counting down.
TTCGGATTTCATGAAAAAATTTTGTGATGAAATTTTTACATTTTTGGAAAGGTGTGTTCATTTCCTATTCGGGACTGCAAACCGCAACAATTTTGAAAGCTCGGTTCGTTGGTTATTCGCATATAACGGATTGCGTTGAAACTGCCTAAAAATGACTTTCAGCGCAAATATCTAATGAACAAAACAATGCAAAGGCGTTTGGTTTTCAGTAACGGATAGGTTTTGAATAGAGAATTTAGAAATTGAAAACCGGAACCATTTGGAGGGCTTAATGGCGAAAATATCTCTATCCAAAGGCATTTTAATGCTAATAAATCAAGAAACGCAAAAACTAAAATACCACTTTGGAAGCGTATATTTTGAGAACCAGATATCATAGAAGGTTCTGGTTTCCAGTTTTGGAAAGCTCTGGAAAATGTCTATCCAAAAATTTTTTTTTTTTTTTTTTTTGACATTTTGTTTAGGATTTATCGCCATCCAAAAACATGAAGGTAGGTAGTTTTTGGGCAGAAAATCAGTAAAATCACTTTGGATGTGAATATTTCCTTAACCAGATCATGAAAAAAAATTTGGCTTGCATGTATCTATTGGGTTTGAATAGACCTTTCCAAAAAGGTACGTCATGATTTATTTCATTGACTTTTTAAAAAAAGTGATTTTTTTTTAAAAAAAACGGCAAGGGGGTAGTCCATGCTTTTTTTCGGATTTCATGAAAAAATTTTGTGATGAAATTTTTACATTTTTGGAAAGGTGTGTTCATTTCCTATTCGGGACTGCAAACCGCAACAATTTTGAAAGCTCGGTTCGTTGGTTATTCGCATATAACGGATTGCGTTGAAACTGCCTAAAAATGACTTTCAGCGCAAATATCTAATGAACAAAACAATGCAAAGGCGTTTGGTTTTCAGTAACGGATAGGTTTTGAATAGAGAATTTATAAATTGAAAACCGGAACCATTTGGAGGGCTTAATGGCGAAAATATCTCTATCCAAAGGCATTTTAATGCTAATAAATCAAAAAACGCAAAAACTAAAATACCACTTTGGAAGCGTATATTTTGAGAACCAGATATCATAGAAGGTTCTGGTTTCCAGTTTTGGAAAGCTCTGGAAAATTTCTATCCAAAAAAAATTTTTTTTTTTTTTTGGACATTTGGTTTAGGATTTATCGCCATCCAAAAACATGAAGGTAGGTAGTTTTTGGGCAGAAAATCAGTAAAATCACTTTGGATGTGAATATTTCCTTAACCAGATCATGAAAAAAAATTTGGCTTGCATGTATCTATTGGGTTTGAATAGACCTTTCCAAAAAGGTACGTCATGATTTATTTCATTGACTTTTTAAAAAAAGTGATTTTTTTTTAAAAAAACGGCAAGGGGGTAGTCCATGCTTTTTTTCGGATTTCATGAAAAAATTTTATGATGAAATTTTTACATTTTTGGAAAGGTGTGTTCATTTCCTATTCAGCACTGAAGACCGCAACAATTTTGAAAGCTCGGTTCGTTAGTTATTCGCATAAAACGGATTGCGTTGAAACTGCATAAAAATTACTTTCAGTGCAAATATCTAATGAACTAAACGTTGCAAAAGCGTTTGGTTTTTAGTAACGGGTAGGTTTTGAATAGAGACTTTAGAAATTGAAAACCGAAACAATTTGGAAGGCTTAATGGCGAAAATATCTCTATCCAAAGGCGTTTTAATGCTAGTAAATCAAAAAACGCAAAAAATAAAATATCACTTTGGAAGCGTATATTTTGAAAACCAGATATCATAGAAGGTTCTGGTTTCCAGTTTTGGAAAGCTCTGGAAAATGTCTATCCAAAAATTTTTTTTTTTTTTTTTTTTGACATTTTGTTTAGGATTTATCGCCATCCAAAAACATGAAGGTAGGTAGTTTTTGGGCAGAAAATCAGTAAAATCACTTTGGATGTGAATATTTCCTTAACCAGATCATGAAAAAAAATTTGGCTTGCATGTATCTATTGGGTTTGAATAGACCTTTCCAAAAAGGTACGTCATGATTTATTTCATTGACTTTTTAAAAAAAGTGATTTTTTTTTAAAAAAAACGGCAAGGGGGTAGTCCATGCTTTTTTTCGGATTTCATGAAAAAATTTTGTGATGAAATTTTTACATTTTTGGAAAGGTGTGTTCATTTCCTATTCGGGACTGCAAACCGCAACAATTTTGAAAGCTCGGTTCGTTGGTTATTCGCATATAACGGATTGCGTTGAAACTGCCTAAAAATTTGGAGGGCTTAATGGCGAAAATATCTCTATCCAAAGGCATTTTAATGCTAATAAATCAAAAAACGCAAAAACTAAAATACCACTTTGGAAGCGTATATTTTGAGAACCAGATATCATAGAAGGTTCTGGTTTCCAGTTTTGGAAAGCTCTGGAAAATTTCTATCCAAAAAAAATTTTTTTTTTTTTTGGACATTTGGTTTAGGATTTATCGCCATCCAAAAACATGAAGGTAGGTAGTTTTTGGGCAGAAAATCAGTAAAATCACTTTGGATGTGAATATTTCCTTAACCAGATCATGAAAAAAAATTTGGCTTGCATGTATCTATTGGGTTTGAATAGACCTTTCCAAAAAGGTACGTCATGATTTATTTCATTGACTTTTTAAAAAAAGTGATTTTTTTTTAAAAAAACGGCAAGGGGGTAGTCCATGCTTTTTTTCGGATTTCATGAAAAAAATTTATGATGAAATTTTTACATTTTTGGAAAGGTGTGTTCATTTCCTATTCAGCACTGAAGACCGCAACAATTTTGAAAGCTCGGTTCGTTAGTTATTCGCATAAAACGGATTGCGTTGAAACTGCATAAAAATTACTTTCAGTGCAAATATCTAATGAACTAAACGTTGCAAAAGCGTTTGGTTTTTAGTAACGGGTAGGTTTTGAATAGAGACTTTAGAAATTGAAAACCGAAACAATTTGGAAGGCTTAATGGCGAAAATATCTCTATCCAAAGGCGTTTTAATGCTAGTAAATCAAAAAACGCAAAAAATAAAATATCACTTTGGAAGCGTATATTTTGAAAACCAGATATCATAGAAGGTTCTGGTTTTCAGTTTTGGGAAGCTCTAGAAAATGTCTGTCCAAAAAAAATTTTTTTTTTTTTGACATTTGGTTTAGGAGTTATCGCCATCCAAAGACATCAAGGTAGGTAGCTTTGGGGCAGAAAATCAGTAAAATCACTTTGGATGCGAATATTTCCTTAACCAGATCATGAAAAAAAATTTGGCTTGAATATATGCATTGGGTTTGAATAGGCCTTTCCAAAAAGGTATGTCATGATTTATTTCATTGACTTTTTAAAAAAAGTGATTTTTTAAAAAAAAAAAACGGCTTTTTTTCGGATTTCATGAAAAAATTTTATGATGAAATTTTTACATTTTTGGAAAGGTGTGTTCATTTCCTATTCAGCACTGAAGACCGCAACAATTTTGAAAGCTCGGTTCGTTAGTTATTCGCATAAAACGGATTGCGTTGAAACTGCATAAAAATTACTTTCAGTGCAAATATCTAATGAACTAAACGTTGCAAAAGCGTTTGGTTTTTAGTAACGGGTAGGTTTTGAATAGAGAATTTAGAAATTGAAAACCGAAACAATTTGGAAGGCTTAATGGCGAAAATATCTCTATCCAAAGGCGTTTTAATGCTAGTAAATCAAAAAACGCAAAAAATAAAATATCACTTTGGAAGCGTATATTTTGAAAACCAGATATCATAGAAGGTTCTGGTTTTCAGTTTTGGGAAGCTCTAGAAAATGTCTATCCAAAAAAAAATTTTTTTGGACATTTGGTTTAGGATTTATCGCCATCCAAAAACATGAAGGTAGGTAGTTTTTGGGCAGAAAATCAGTAAAATCACTTTGGATGTGAATATTTCCTTAACCAGATCATGAAAAAAAATTTGGCTTGCATGTATCTATTGGGTTTGAATAGACCTTTCCAAAAAGGTACGTCATGATTTATTTCATTGACTTTTTAAAAAAAGTGATTTTTTTTTGAAAAAAACGGCAAGGGGGTAGTCCATGCTTTTTTTCGGATTTCATGAAAAAATTTTGTGATGAAATTTTTACATTTTTGGAAAGGTGTGTTCATTTCCTATTCGGGACTGCAAACCGCAACAATTTTGAAAGCTCGGTTCGTTATAGTTATTCGCATATAACGGATTGCGTTGAAACTGCCTAAAAATGACTTTCAGCGCAAATATCTAATGAACAAAACAATGCAAAGGCGTTTGGTTTTCAGTAACGGATAGGTTTTGAATAGAGAATTTAGAAATTGAAAACCGGAACCATTTGGAGGGCTTAATGGCGAAAATATCTCTATCCAAAGGCATTTTAATGCTAATAAATCAAAAAACGCAAAAACTAAAATACCACTTTGGAAGCGTATATTTTGAGAACCAGATATCATAGAAGGTTCTGGTTTCCAGTTTTGGAAAGCTCTGGAAAATGTCTATCCAAAAAAAATTTTTTTTGGACATTTGGTTTAGGATTTATCGCCATCCAAAAACATGAAGGTAGGTAGTTTTTGGGCAGAAAATCAGTAAAATCACTTTGGATGTGAATATTTCCTTAACCAGATCATGAAAAAAAATTTGGCTTGCATGTATCTATTGGGTTTGAATAGACCTTTCCAAAAAGGTACGTCATGATTTATTTCATTGACTTTTTAAAAAAAGTGATTTTTTTTTAAAAAAACGGCAAGGGGGTAGTCCATGCTTTTTTTCGGATTTCATGAAAAAATTTTATGATGAAATTTTTACATTTTTGGAAAGGTGTGTTCATTTCCTATTCAGCACTGAAGACCGCAACAATTTTGAAAGCTCGGTTCGTTAGTTATTCGCATAAAACGGATTGCGTTGAAACTGCATAAAAATTACTTTCAGTGCAAATATCTAATGAACTAAACGTTGCAAAAGCGTTTGGTTTTTAGTAACGGGTAGGTTTTGAATAGAGACTTTAGAAATTGAAAACCGAAACAATTTGGAAGGCTTAATGGCGAAAATATCTCTATCCAAAGGCGTTTTAATGCTAGTAAATCAAAAAACGCAAAAAATAAAATATCACTTTGGAAGCGTATATTTTGAAAACCAGATATCATAGAAGGTTCTGGTTTCCAGTTTTGGAAAGCTCTGGAAAATGTCTATCCAAAAATTTTTTTTTTTTTTTTTTTTGACATTTTGTTTAGGATTTATCGCCATCCAAAAACATGAAGGTAGGTAGTTTTTGGGCAGAAAATCAGTAAAATCACTTTGGATGTGAATATTTCCTTAACCAGATCATGAAAAAAAATTTGGCTTGCATGTATCTATTGGGTTTGAATAGACCTTTCCAAAAAGGTACGTCATGATTTATTTCATTGACTTTTTAAAAAAAGTGATTTTTTTTTAAAAAAAACGGCAAGGGGGTAGTCCATGCTTTTTTTCGGATTTCATGAAAAAATTTTGTGATGAAATTTTTACATTTTTGGAAAGGTGTGTTCATTTCCTATTCGGGACTGCAAACCGCAACAATTTTGAAAGCTCGGTTCGTTGGTTATTCGCATATAACGGATTGCGTTGAAACTGCCTAAAAATTTGGAGGGCTTAATGGCGAAAATATCTCTATCCAAAGGCATTTTAATGCTAATAAATCAAAAAACGCAAAAACTAAAATACCACTTTGGAAGCGTATATTTTGAGAACCAGATATCATAGAAGGTTCTGGTTTCCAGTTTTGGAAAGCTCTGGAAAATTTCTATCCAAAAAAAATTTTTTTTTTTTTTGGACATTTGGTTTAGGATTTATCGCCATCCAAAAACATGAAGGTAGGTAGTTTTTGGGCAGAAAATCAGTAAAATCACTTTGGATGTGAATATTTCCTTAACCAGATCATGAAAAAAAATTTGGCTTGCATGTATCTATTGGGTTTGAATAGACCTTTCCAAAAAGGTACGTCATGATTTATTTCATTGACTTTTTAAAAAAAGTGATTTTTTTTTAAAAAAACGGCAAGGGGGTAGTCCATGCTTTTTTTCGGATTTCATGAAAAAAATTTATGATGAAATTTTTACATTTTTGGAAAGGTGTGTTCATTTCCTATTCAGCACTGAAGACCGCAACAATTTTGAAAGCTCGGTTCGTTAGTTATTCGCATAAAACGGATTGCGTTGAAACTGCATAAAAATTACTTTCAGTGCAAATATCTAATGAACTAAACGTTGCAAAAGCGTTTGGTTTTTAGTAACGGGTAGGTTTTGAATAGAGACTTTAGAAATTGAAAACCGAAACAATTTGGAAGGCTTAATGGCGAAAATATCTCTATCCAAAGGCGTTTTAATGCTAGTAAATCAAAAAACGCAAAAAATAAAATATCACTTTGGAAGCGTATATTTTGAAAACCAGATATCATAGAAGGTTCTGGTTTTCAGTTTTGGGAAGCTCTAGAAAATGTCTGTCCAAAAAAAATTTTTTTTTTTTTTGACATTTGGTTTAGGAGTTATCGCCATCCAAAGACATCAAGGTAGGTAGCTTTGGGGCAGAAAATCAGTAAAATCACTTTGGATGCGAATATTTCCTTAACCAGATCATGAAAAAAAATTTGGCTTGAATATATGCATTGGGTTTGAATAGGCCTTTCCAAAAAGGTATGTCATGATTTATTTCATTGACTTTTTAAAAAAAGTGATTTTTTAAAAAAAAAAAACGGCTTTTTTTCGGATTTCATGAAAAAATTTTATGATGAAATTTTTACATTTTTGGAAAGGTGTGTTCATTTCCTATTCAGCACTGAAGACCGCAACAATTTTGAAAGCTCGGTTCGTTAGTTATTCGCATAAAACGGATTGCGTTGAAACTGCATACAAATTACTTTCAGTGCAAATATCTAATGAACTAAACGTTGCAAAAGCGTTTGGTTTTTAGTAACGGGTAGGTTTTGAATAGAGAATTTAGAAATTGAAAACCGAAACAATTTGGAAGGCTTAATGGCGAAAATATCTCTATCCAAAGGCGTTTTAATGCTAGTAAATCAAAAAACGCAAAAAATAAAATATCACTTTGGAAGCGTATATTTTGAAAACCAGATATCATAGAAGGTTCTGGTTTTCAGTTTTGGGAAGCTCTAGAAAATGTCTATCCAAAAAAAAATTTTTTTGGACATTTGGTTTAGGATTTATCGCCATCCAAAAACATGAAGGTAGGTAGTTTTTGGGCAGAAAATCAGTAAAATCACTTTGGATGTGAATATTTCCTTAACCAGATCATGAAAAAAAATTTGGCTTGCATGTATCTATTGGGTTTGAATAGACCTTTCCAAAAAGGTACGTCATGATTTATTTCATTGACTTTTTAAAAAAAGTGATTTTTTTTTTAAAAAAACGGCAAGGGGGTAGTCCATGCTTTTTTTCGGATTTCATGAAAAAATTTTGTGATGAAATTTTTACATTTTTGGAAAGGTGTGTTCATTTCCTATTCGGGACTGCAAACCGCAACAATTTTGAAAGCTCGGTTCGTTATAGTTATTCGCATATAACGGATTGCGTTGAAACTGCCTAAAAATGACTTTCAGCGCAAATATCTAATGAACAAAACAATGCAAAGGCGTTTGGTTTTCAGTAACGGATAGGTTTTGAATAGAGAATTTAGAAATTGAAAACCGGAACCATTTGGAGGGCTTAATGGCGAAAATATCTCTATCCAAAGGCATTTTAATGCTAATAAATCAAAAAACGCAAAAACTAAAATACCACTTTGGAAGCGTATATTTTGAGAACCAGATATCATAGAAGGTTCTGGTTTCCAGTTTTGGAAAGCTCTGGAAAATGTCTATCCAAAAAAAATTTTTTTTGGACATTTGGTTTAGGATTTATCGCCATCCAAAAACATGAAGGTAGGTAGTTTTTGGGCAGAAAATCAGTAAAATCACTTTGGATGTGAATATTTCCTTAACCAGATCATGAAAAAAAATTTGGCTTGCATGTATCGATTGGGTTTGAATAGACCTTTCCAAAAAGGTACGTCATGATTTATTTCATTGACTTTTTAAAAAAAGTGATTTTTTTTTTAAAAAAACGGCAAGGGGGTAGTCCATGCTTTTTTTCGGATTTCATGAAAAAATTTTGTGATGAAATTTTTACATTTTTGGAAAGGTGTGTTCTTTTCCTATTCGGCACTGCAGACCGCAACAATTTTGAAAGCTCGGTTCGTTAGTTATTCGCATATAACGGATTGCGTTGAAACTGCCTAAAAATGACTTTCAGCGCAAATATCTAATGAACAAAACAATGCAAAGGCGTTTGGTTTTCAGTAACGGATAGGTTTTGAATAGAGAATTTAGAAATTGAAAACCGGAACCATTTGGAGGGCTTAATGGCGAAAATATCTCTATCCAAAGGCATTTTAATGCTAATAAATCAAAAAACGCAAAAACTAAAATACCACTTTGGAAGCGTATATTTTGAGAACCAGATATCATAGAAGGTTCTGGTTTCCAGTTTTGGAAAGCTCTGGAAAATGTCTATCCAAAAAAAAATTTTTTTGGACATTTGGTTTAGGATTTATCGCCATCCAAAAACATGAAGGTAGGTAGTTTTTGGGCAGAAAATCAGTAAAATCACTTTGGATGTGAATATTTCCTTAACCAGATCATGAAAAAAAATTTGGCTTGCATGTATCTATTGGGTTTGAATAGACCTTTCCAAAAAGGTACGTCATGATTTATTTCATTGACTTTTTAAAAAAAGTGATTTTTTTTTGAAAAAAACGGCAAGGGGGTAGTCCATGCTTTTTTTCGGATTTCATGAAAAAATTTTGTGATGAAATTTTTACATTTTTGGAAAGGTGTGTTCATTTCCTATTCGGGACTGCAAACCGCAACAATTTTGAAAGCTCGGTTCGTTATAGTTATTCGCATATAACGGATTGCGTTGAAACTGCCTAAAAATGACTTTCAGCGCAAATATCTAATGAACAAAACAATGCAAAGGCGTTTGGTTTTCAGTAACGGATAGGTTTTGAATAGAGAATTTAGAAATTGAAAACCGGAACCATTTGGAGGGCTTAATGGCGAAAATATCTCTATCCAAAGGCATTTTAACATTTGGATGCGAATATTTCCTTAACCAGATCATGAAAAAAAATTTGGCTTGCATGTATCGATTGGGTTTGAATAGACCTTTCCAAAAAGGTACGTCATGATTTATTTCATTGACTTTTTAAAAAAAGTGATTTTTTTTTGAAAAAAACGGCAAGGGGGTAGTCAATGCTTTTTTTCGGATTTCATGAAAAAATTTTGTGATGAAATTTTTACATTTTTGGAAAGGTGTGTTCATTTCCTATTCGGCACTGCAGACCGCAACAATTTTGAAAGCTCGGTTCGTTAGTTATTCGCATATAACGGATTGCGTTGAAACTGCCTAAAAATGACTTTCAGCGCAAATATCTAATGAACAAAACGTTGCAAAGGCGTTTGGTTTTCAGTAACGGATAGGTTTTGAATAGAGAATTTAGAAATTGAAAACCGGAACCATTTGGAGGGCTTAATGGCGAAAATATCTCTATCCAAATGCATTTTAATGCTAATAAATCAAAAAACGCAAAAAATAAAATACCACTTTGGAAGCGTATATTTTGAGAACCAGATATCATAGAAGGTTCTGGTTTCCAGTTATGGAAAGCTCTGGAAAATTTCTATCCAAAAAAAATTTTTTTTTTTTTTTTTGGACATTTGGTTTAGGATTTATCGCCATCCAAAGATATGAAGGTAGGGAGTTTTTGGGCAGAAAATCAGTAAAATCACTTTGGATGCGAATATTTCCTTAACCAGATCATGAAAAAAATTTGGCTTGCATGTATCGATTGGGTTTGAATAGACCTTTCCAAAAAGGTACGTCATGATTTATTTCATTGACTTTTTAAAAAAAGTGATTTTTTTTTTTAAAAAACGGCAAGGGGGTAGTCCATGCTTTTTTTCGGATTTCATGAAAAAATTTTGTGATGAAATTTTTACATTTTTGGAAAGGTGTGTTCATTTCCTATTCGGCACTGCAGACCGCAACACTTTTGAAAGCTCGGTTCGTTAGTTATTCGCATATAACGGATTGCGTTGAAACTGCCTAAAAATGACTTTCAGCGCAAATATCTAATGAGCAAAACGTTGCAAAGGCGTTTGGATTTCAGTAACGTATAGGTTTTGAATAGAGAATTTAGAAATTGAAAACCGGAACCATTTGGAGGGCTTAATGGCGAAAATATCTCTATCCAAAGGCATTTTAATGCTAATAAATCAAAAAACGCAAAAAATAAAATACCACTTTGGAAGCGTATATTTTGAGAACCAGATATCATAGAAGGTTCTGGTTTCCAGTTATGGAAAGCTCTGGAAAATGTCTATCCAAAAAAAATTTTTTTTTTTTTTTTGGACATTTGGTTTAGGATTTATCGCCATCCAAAGATATGAAGGTAGGGAGTTTTTGGGCAGAAAATCAGTAAAATCACTTTGGATGCGAATATTTCCTTAACCAGATCATGAAAAAAAATTTGGCTTGCATGTATCGATTGGGTTTGAATAGACCTTTCCAAAAAGGTACGTCATGATTTATTTCATTGACTTTTTAAAAAAAGTGATTTTTTTTTGAAAAAAACGGCAAGGGGGTAGTCCATGCTTTTTTTCGGATTTCATGAAAAAATTTTGTGATGAAATTTTTACATTTTTGGAAAGGTGTGTTCATTTCCTATTCGGCACTGCAGACCGCAACAATTTTGAAAGCTCGGTTCGTTAGTTATTCGCATATAACGGATTGCGTTGAAACTGCCTAAAAATGACTTTCAGCGCAAATATCTAATGAACAAAACGTTGCAAAGGCGTTTGGTTTTCAGTAACGGATAGGTTTTGAATAGAGAATTTAGAAATTGAAAACCGGAACCATTTGGAGGGCTTAATGGCGAAAATATCTCTATCCAAATGCATTTTAATGCTAATAAATCAAAAAACGCAAAAAATAAAATACCACTTTGGAAGCGTATATTTTGAGAACCAGATATCATAGAAGGTTCTGGTTTCCAGTTATGGAAAGCTCTGGAAAATTTCTATCCAAAAAAATTTTTTTTTTTTTTTTTGGACATTTGGTTTAGGAGTTATCGCCATCCAAAGACATCAAGGTAGGTAGCTTTGGGGCAGAAAATCAGTAAAATCACTTTGGATGCGAATATTTCCTTAACCAGATCATGAAAAAAAATTTGGCTTGAATATATGCATTGGGTTTGAATAGGCCTTTCCAAAAAGGTATGTCATGATTTATTTCATTGACTTTTTAAAAAAAGTGATTTTTTTTTGAAAAAAACGGCAAGGGGGTAGTCCATGCTTTTTTTCGGATTTCATGAAAAAATTTTGTGATGAAATTTTTACATTTTTGGAAAGGTGTGTTCATTTCCTATTCGGGACTGCAAACCGCAACAATTTTGAAAGCTCGGTTCGTTGGTTATTCGCATATAACGGATTGCGTTGAAACTGCCTAAAAATGACTTTCAGCGCAAATATCTAATGAACAAAACAATGCAAAGGCGTTTGGTTTTCAGTAACGGCAAGGGGGTAGTCCATGCTTTTTTTCGGATTTCATGAAAAAATTTTGTGATGAAATTTTTACATTTTTGGAAAGGTGTGTTCATTTCCTATTCGGGACTGTAAACCGCAACAATTTTGAAAGCTCGGTTCGTTAGTTATTCGCATATAACGGATTGCGTTGAAACTGCATAAAAATTACTTTCAGTGCAAATATCTAATGAACTAAACGTTGCAAAAGCGTTTGGTTTTTAGTAACGGGTAGGTTTTGAATAGAGAATTTAGAAATTGAAAACCGAAACAATTTGGAAGGCTTAATGGAGAAAATATCTCTATCCAAAGGCGTTTTAATGCTAGTAAATCAAAAAACGCAAAAAATAAAATATCACTTTGGAAGCGTATATTTTGAGAACCAGATATCATAGAAGGTTCTGGTTTCCAGTTTTGGAAAGCTCTGAAAATGTCTATCCAAAAAAAAATTTTTTTGGACATTTGGTTTAGGATTTATCGCCATCCAAAAACATGAAGGTAGGTAGTTTTTGGGCAGAAAATCAGTAAAATCACTTTGGATGTGAATATTTCCTTAACCAGATCATGAAAAAAAATTTGGCTTGCATGTATCTATTGGGTTTGAATAGACCTTTCCAAAAAGGTACGTCATGATTTATTTCATTGACTTTTTAAAAAAAGTGATTTTTTTTTGAAAAAAACGGCAAGGGGGTAGTCCATGCTTTTTTTCGGATTTCATGAAAAAATTTTGTGATGAAATTTTTACATTTTTGGAAAGGTGTGTTCATTTCCTATTCGGGACTGCAAACCGCAACAATTTTGAAAGCTCGGTTCGTTATAGTTATTCGCATATAACGGATTGCGTTGAAACTGCCTAAAAATGACTTTCAGCGCAAATATCTAATGAACAAAACAATGCAAAGGCGTTTGGTTTTCAGTAACGGATAGGTTTTGAATAGAGAATTTAGAAATTGAAAACCGGAACCATTTGGAGGGCTTAATGGCGAAAATATCTCTATCCAAAGGCATTTTAATGCTAATAAATCAAAAAACGCAAAAACTAAAATACCACTTTGGAAGCGTATATTTTGAGAACCAGATATCATAGAAGGTTCTGGTTTCCAGTTTTGGAAAGCTCTGGAAAATGTCTATCCAAAAAAAAATTTTTTTGGACATTTGGTTTAGGATTTATCGCCATCCAAAAACATGAAGGTAGGTAGTTTTTGGGCAGAAAATCAGTAAAATCACTTTGGATGTGAATATTTCCTTAACCAGATCATGAAAAAAAATTTGGCTTGCATGTATCTATTGGGTTTGAATAGACCTTTCCAAAAAGGTACGTCATGATTTATTTCATTGACTTTTTAAAAAAAGTGATTTTTTTTTGAAAAAAACGGCATAGTCCATGCTTTTTTTCGGATTTCATGAAAAAATTTTGTGATGAAATTTTTACATTTTTGGAAAGGTGTGTTCATTTCCTATTCGGGACTGCAAACCGCAACAATTTTGAAAGCTCGGTTCGTTAGTTATTCGCATATAACGGATTGCGTTGAAACTGCCTAAAAATGACTTTCAGCGCAAATATCTAATGAACAAAACAATGCAAAGGCGTTTGGTTTTCAGTAACGGATAGGTTTTGAATAGAGAATTTAGAAATTGAAAACCGGAACCATTTGGAGGGCTTAATGGCGAAAATATCTCTATCCAAAGGCATTTTAATGCTAATAAATCAAAAAACGCAAAAACTAAAATACCACTTTGGAAGCGTATATTTTGAGAACCAGATATCATAGAAGGTTCTGGTTTCCAGTTTTGGAAAGCTCTGGAAAATGTCTATCCAAAAAAAAATTTTTTTGGACATTTGGTTTAGGATTTATCGCCATCCAAAAACATGAAGGTAGGTAGTTTTTGGGCAGAAAATCAGTAAAATCACTTTGGATGTGAATATTTCCTTAACCAGATCATGAAAAAAAATTTGGCTTGCATGTATCTATTGGGTTTGAAAAGACCTTTCCAAAAAGGTACGTCATGATTTATTTCATTGACTTTTTAAAAAAAGTGATTTTTTTTTTAAAAAAACGGCAAGGGGGTAGTCCATGCTTTTTTTCGGATTTCATGAAAAAATTTTGTGATGAAATTTTTACATTTTTGGAAAGGTGTGTTCTTTTCCTATTCGGCACTGCAGACCGCAACAATTTTGAAAGCTCGGTTCGTTAGTTATTCGCATATAACGGATTGCGTTGAAACTGCCTAAAAATGACTTTCAGCGCAAATATCTAATGAACAAAACAATGCAAAGGCGTTTGGTTTTCAGTAACGGATAGGTTTTGAATAGAGAATTTAGAAATTGAAAACCGGAACCATTTGGAGGGCTTAATGGCGAAAATATCTCTATCCAAAGGCATTTTAATGCTAATAAATCAAAAAACGCAAAAACTAAAATACCACTTTGGAAGCGTATATTTTGAGAACCAGATATCATAGAAGGTTCTGGTTTCCAGTTTTGGAAAGCTCTGGAAAATGTCTATCCAAAAAAAAATTTTTTTGGACATTTGGTTTAGGATTTATCGCCATCCAAAAACATGAAGGTAGGTAGTTTTTGGGCAGAAAATCAGTAAAATCACTTTGGATGTGAATATTTCCTTAACCAGATCATGAAAAAAAATTTGGCTTGCATGTATCTATTGGGTTTGAATAGACCTTTCCAAAAAGGTACGTCATGATTTATTTCATTGACTTTTTAAAAAAAGTGATTTTTTTTTGAAAAAAACGGCAAGGGGGTAGTCCATGCTTTTTTTCGGATTTCATGAAAAAATTTTGTGATGAAATTTTTACATTTTTGGAAAGGTGTGTTCATTTCCTATTCGGGACTGCAAACCGCAACAATTTTGAAAGCTCGGTTCGTTATAGTTATTCGCATATAACGGATTGCGTTGAAACTGCCTAAAAATGACTTTCAGCGCAAATATCTAATGAACAAAACAATGCAAAGGCGTTTGGTTTTCAGTAACGGATAGGTTTTGAATAGAGAATTTAGAAATTGAAAACCGGAACCATTTGGAGGGCTTAATGGCGAAAATATCTCTATCCAAAGGCATTTTAACATTTGGATGCGAATATTTCCTTAACCAGATCATGAAAAAAAATTTGGCTTGCATGTATCGATTGGGTTTGAATAGACCTTTCCAAAAAGGTACGTCATGATTTATTTCATTGACTTTTTAAAAAAAGTGATTTTTTTTTGAAAAAAACGGCAAGGGGGTAGTCAATGCTTTTTTTCGGATTTCATGAAAAAATTTTGTGATGAAATTTTTACATTTTTGGAAAGGTGTGTTCATTTCCTATTCGGCACTGCAGACCGCAACAATTTTGAAAGCTCGGTTCGTTAGTTATTCGCATATAACGGATTGCGTTGAAACTGCCTAAAAATGACTTTCAGCGCAAATATCTAATGAACAAAACGTTGCAAAGGCGTTTGGTTTTCAGTAACGGATAGGTTTTGAATAGAGAATTTAGAAATTGAAAACCGGAACCATTTGGAGGGCTTAATGGCGAAAATATCTCTATCCAAATGCATTTTAATGCTAATAAATCAAAAAACGCAAAAAATAAAATACCACTTTGGAAGCGTATATTTTGAGAACCAGATATCATAGAAGGTTCTGGTTTCCAGTTATGGAAAGCTCTGGAAAATTTCTATCCAAAAAAATTTTTTTTTTTTTTTTTTGGACATTTGGTTTAGGATTTATCGCCATCCAAAGATATGAAGGTAGGGAGTTTTTGGGCAGAAAATCAGTAAAATCACTTTGGATGCGAATATTTCCTTAACCAGATCATGAAAAAAATTTGGCTTGCATGTATCGATTGGGTTTGAATAGACCTTTCCAAAAAGGTACGTCATGATTTATTTCATTGACTTTTTAAAAAAAGTGATTTTTTTTTTTTAAAAACGGCAAGGGGGTAGTCCATGCTTTTTTTGGGATTTCATGAAAAAATTTTGTGATGAAATTTTTACATTTTTGGAAAGGTGTGTTCATTTCCTATTCGGCACTGCAGACCGCAACACTTTTGAAAGCTCGGTTCGTTAGTTATTCGCATATAACGGATTGCGTTGAAACTGCCTAAAAATGACTTTCAGCGCAAATATCTAATGAGCAAAACGTTGCAAAGGCGTTTGGATTTCAGTAACGTATAGGTTTTGAATAGAGAATTTAGAAATTGAAAACCGGAACCATTTGGAGGGCTTAATGGCGAAAATATCTCTATCCAAAGGCATTTTAATGCTAATAAATCAAAAAACGCAAAAAATAAAATACCACTTTGGAAGCGTATATTTTGAGAACCAGATATCATAGAAGGTTCTGGTTTCCAGTTATGGAAAGCTCTGGAAAATGTCTATCCAAAAAAAATTTTTTTTTTTTTTTGGACATTTGGTTTAGGATTTATCGCCATCCAAAGATATGAAGGTAGGGAGTTTTTGGGCAGAAAATCAGTAAAATCACTTTGGATGCGAATATTTCCTTAACCAGATCATGAAAAAAAATTTGGCTTGCATGTATCGATTGGGTTTGAATAGACCTTTCCAAAAAGGTACGTCATGATTTATTTCATTGACTTTTTAAAAAAAGTGATTTTTTTTTGAAAAAAACGGCAAGGGGGTAGTCCATGCTTTTTTTCGGATTTCATGAAAAAATTTTGTGATGAAATTTTTACATTTTTGGAAAGGTGTGTTCATTTCCTATTCGGCACTGCAGACCGCAACAATTTTGAAAGCTCGGTTCGTTAGTTATTCGCATATAACGGATTGCGTTGAAACTGCCTAAAAATGACTTTCAGCGCAAATATCTAATGAACAAAACGTTGCAAAGGCGTTTGGTTTTCAGTAACGGATAGGTTTTGAATAGAGAATTTAGAAATTGAAAACCGGAACCATTTGGAGGGCTTAATGGCGAAAATATCTCTATCCAAATGCATTTTAATGCTAATAAATCAAAAAACGCAAAAAATAAAATACCACTTTGGAAGCGTATATTTTGAGAACCAGATATCATAGAAGGTTCTGGTTTCCAGTTATGGAAAGCTCTGGAAAATGTCTATCCAAAACAATTTTTTTTTTTTTTTTGGACATTTGGTTTAGGATTTATTGCCATCCAAAGATATGAAGGTAGGGAGTTTTTGGGCAGAAAATCAGTAAAATCACTTTGGATGCGAATATTTCCTTAAACAGGTCATGAAAAAAAATTTGGCTTGCATGTATCGATTGGGTTTGAATAGACCTTTCCAAAAAGGTACGTCATGATTTATTTCATTGACTTTTTAAAAAAAGTGATTTTTTTTTTTTAAAAACGGCAAGGGGGTAGTCCATGCTTTTTTTCGGATTTCATGAAAAAATTTTGTGATGAAATTTTTACATTTTTGGAAAGGTGTGTTCATTTCCTATTCGGCACTGCAGACCGCAACACTTTTGAAAGCTCGGTTCGTTAGTTATTCGCATATAACGGATTGCGTTGAAACTGCCTAAAAATGACTTTCAGCGCAAATATCTAATGAACAAAACGTTGCAAAGGCGTTTGGTTTTCAGTAACGGATAGGTTTTGAATAGAGAATTTAGAAATTGAAAACCGGAACCATTTGGAGGGCTTAATGGCGAAAATATCTCTATCCAAATGCATTTTAATGCTAATAAATCAAAAAACGCAAAAAATAAAATACCACTTTGGAAGCGTATATTTTGAGAACCAAATATCATAGAAGGTTCTGGTTTCCAGTTATGGAAAGCTCTGGAAAATTTCTATCCAAAAAAAATTTTTTTTTTTTTTTGGACATTTGGTTTAGGATTTATTGCCATCCAAAGATATGAAGGTAGGGAGTTTTTGGGCAGAAAATCAGTAAAATCACTTTGGATGCGAATATTTCCTTAACCAGATCATGAAAAAAAATTTGGCTTGCATGTATCGATTGGGTTTGAATAGACCTTTCCAAAAAAGTACGTCATGATTTATTTCATTGACTTTTTAAAAAAAGTGATTTTTTTTTGAAAAAAACGGCAAGGGGGTAGTCCATGCTTTTTTTCGGATTTCATGAAAAAATTTTGTGATGAAATTTTTACATTTTTGGAAAGGTGTGTTCATTTCCTATTCGGCACTGCAGACCGCAACAATTTTGAAAGCTCGGTTCGTTAGTTATTCGCATATAACGGATTGCGTTGAAACTGCCTAAAAATGACTTTCAGCGCAAATATCTAATGAACAAAACGTTGCAAAGGCGTTTGGTTTTCAGTAACGGATAGGTTTTGAATAGAGAATTTAGAAATTGAAAACCGGAACCATTTGGAGGGCTTAATGGCGAAAATATCTCTATCCAAATGCATTTTAATGCTAATAAATCAAAAAACGCAAAAAATAAAATACCACTTTGGAAGCGTATATTTTGAGAACCAGATATCATAGAAGGTTCTGGTTTCCAGTTATGGAAAGCTCTGGAAAATTTCTATCCAAAAAAAATTTTTTTTTTTTTTTGGACATTTGGTTTAGGATTTATTGCCATCCAAAGATATGAAGGTAGGGAGTTTTTGGGCAGAAAATCAGTAAAATCACTTTGGATGCGAATATTTCCTTAAACAGGTCATGAAAAAAAATTTGGCTTGCATGTATCGATTGGGTTTGAATAGACCTTTCCAAAAAAGTACGTCATGATTTATTTCATTGACTTTTTAAAAAAAGTGATTTTTTTTTGAAAAAAACGGCAAGGGGGTAGTCCATGCTTTTTTTCGGATTTCATGAAAAAATTTTGTGATGAAATTTTTACATTTTTGGAAAGGTGTGTTCATTTCCTATTCGGCACTGCAGACCGCAACACTTTTGAAAGCTCGGTTCGTTAGTTATTCGCATATAACGGATTGCGTTGAAACTGCCTAAAAATGACTTTCAGCGCAAATATCTAATGAACAAAACGTTGCAAAGGCGTTTGGTTTTCAGTAACGGATAGGTTTTGAATAGAGAATTTAGAAATTGAAAACCGGAACCATTTGGAGGGCTTAATGGCGAAAATATCTCTATCCAAATGCATTTTAATGCTAATAAATCAAAAAACGCAAAAAATAAAATACCACTTTGGAAGCGTATATTTTGAGAACCAGATATCATAGAAGGTTCTGGTTTCCAGTTATGGAAAGCTCTGGAAAATTTCTATCCAAAAAAATTTTTTTTTTTTTTTGGACATTTGGTTTAGGATTTATTGCCATCCAAAGATATGAAGGTAGGGAGTTTTTGGGCAGAAAATCAGTAAAATCACTTTGGATGCGAATATTTCCTTAAACAGGTCATGAAAAAAAATTTGGCTTGCATGTATCGATTGGGTTTGAATAGACCTTTCCAAAAAGGTACGTCATGATTTATTTCATTGACTTTTTAAAAAAAGTGATTTTTTTTTTGAAAAAAACGGCAAGGGGGTAGTCCATGCTTTTTTTCGGATTTCATGAAAAAATTTTGTGATGAAATTTTTACATTTTTGGAAAGGTGTGTTCATTTCCTATTCGGCACTGCAGACCGCAACACTTTTGAAAGCTCGGTTCGTTAGTTATTCGCATATAACGGATTGCGTTGAAACTGCCTAAAAATGACTTTCAGCGCAAATATCTAATGAACAAAACGTTGCAAAGGCGTTTGGTTTTCAGTAACGGATAGGTTTTGAATAGAGAATTTAGAAATTGAAAACCGGAACCATTTGGAGGGCTTAATGGCGAAAATATCTCTATCCAAATGCATTTTAATGCTAATAAATCAAAAAACGCAAAAAATAAAATACCACTTTGGAAGCGTATATTTTGAGAACCAGATATTATAGAAGGTTCTGGTTTCCAGTTATGGAAAGCTCTGGAAAATTTCTATCCAAAAAAAATTTTTTTTTTTTTTGGACATTTGGTTTAGGATTTATTGCCATCCAAAGATATGAAGGTAGGGAGTTTTTGGGCAGAAAATCAGTAAAATCACTTTGGATGCGAATATTTCCTTAAACAGGTCATGAAAAAAAATTTGGCTTGCATGTATCGATTGGGTTTGAATAGACCTTTCCAAAAAGGTACGTCATGATTTATTTCATTGACTTTTTAAAAAAAGTGATTTTTTTTTTGAAAAAAACGGCAAGGGGGTAGTCCAAGTTACATACAAAGCCCACAAAGAAGCCCACAAAGATAATACAAAACCAGAAGATCATATTAAGATCACCGCAGCAAATATTGCAGAACCATCATTTGGAATATTTCTGCAACAGTAATAAGAGACGAAAGAATAACATTGGCATTTCATTTAAAAACCCACAGTCCATCACAAAATGCTGACAAAGGACGCCACAGCGCACAACAATAGATACTTTTCATAAAGTGAAGATAGAGTCATCATAGAGTCATCATAGAGTCATCACAAGAACGTAGCAGCCAGCGGCCAACCTCAACTTATCTCCTGTTATATTATTTTCGTACTTAGATCAATAAAGTTTAATTCTTTTTAAAAAACCTTTTAATAGAACGCATTTTGTAATTGGCGCAGTCGGTAGGATAGGGTTTAAAAATTATTAAACGGAAATTAATAAAAACTCCTATCTAGTGATCGTTAACGTGAGTCGAAACCCAAACGCATATTGGGAACCAAACGTATATTGGAAAAAGCGACATCATACCTACGAAAAAAAAAAAATAAAAATCAGTGAAAAACATTACAATTCAAGATCCGTAAGGACAAATATTGTGAAATCTCGTAGAGAGAGTGTTTAATTGATTTTATCTATTAAGAAAAGGAAAAGATTAAGAATATTGTGAAAGTGAAAGTGAATATTGAACTTGAGACAAATTAACATAAAAAATAAAAAATATGTCAATTAATGAGGAACTACCCGTAAATGTGGCAGAGGAGAAAGAGCAGGAATTTCTTCTTAGAGAACTCCAGCATATACCATCATTTAAAGGTGCTTCGGAAGACAATTTGGCTCTTTTCATCTCATCGGTGGAATATTTGATGACAAAAATTCAAGGACAACATAATATTGTCAAGGCGACGTTCGCTGTACACCACAAGATACAGGGTGATGCAGTAAGAGTGATAAATGCTCTACCACATCTTGCGCCATGGAGGGATGTAAAAACCAGCTTGGTAAGGAATTATAGTGTAAAAGAAAGTTATTTAAAGATAGCACAAGAAATAGGGACGGTATTAGAAAAAAATACTTTTAAGTTATATCAAAAATTAGATAGTTTATTGCAAAAAATTCAAATAAAGGCACAACTCGAGCCCAATCTAATTTACACGCAAAGAAATAATGAAACTTTAATCTTAGAAGCTTTCAAAAATAATTTGACTTCTAGTCAAAAAGCAATAGTAATTGCAAGTAAATGTTCCACTATGATGGAAGCATACGATTTACTAGAATCGAATTCAATGTTGTACAATAATGAACATGTAAAGAAACCCATCGATATGAATAAAAATCTCAATGCTTACCCTCCTAAACAAAATAACTTCATTCCTAATAGATATAATAATAATTATAAAAATCCGAATAACGTTCAGAGAAATAATAATTTGGGAATGAGTTCAGCCCAAATAAGGTTTAATAACAATCAGGTTCTAGGTAACCACAGGCAGAATCCTTTTAGAGATTATAAATTTGGATTTCAACACAATAATTATAATGGCTATCAGGGTCAAAATAATAATTATCAGAGTCAAAATTGCTTTAGAAATCCTAATAATAGTAGACAAGTTAGACAAGAACCAATGGAAGTTAATCGTCTAACTGACGAACAAATTAAAAATGGTGATGAGGTAAATTTTATAATAGGGGGCCTTCGAAACTTCCCATCGTAGAACTTCACGTTCAAAATGAGAAAATAAAAGTCTTAGTAGACACAGGATCTACTATGACCCTTCTAGATAATAGAAAATTACAATACTATAAAAGAATCAAATTAGAAAAAGAAATTAGAGTAAACACAGTAAATTCTTATATTTATATATCGGAACAAATTATAACGAAAATTCCTAGAGAATTTATAGAAAATGCCACAATGGAGTGGAAGTTAATGAATTTTGAGAACAAGAATTTTGATGCGATCATAGGATCGAACTTTTTAAATGCCATAGGTGGTATTATTAATATGAAAGAAAAATATTTAGAGATTAACGGGAATAGAATTCCTTTTGTTTCTTTTCAAGTCAATGGAAATGAACACATCAACGTAAATGATCAATGTCCATTTAAATTTGACGAAATTCATATTCTAGAAGATAATTCAACTGATATGAATCAACTTCTACATAAGGATTTAAATGAAGAAGAGAAAGGAATGTTAAAAGTATTCTTAAATAAGAATAAAGATATATTTTATAAAGATGGAGAAATATTAAGCTCCACAACGCAAACCGTTCATTCTATAAGAACAAAAACAGATACGCCGATTTTCACTAAAATCTATCGATATCCTAAAATTCATGAATTAGAAATAGATAAGCAAATAAAAGAAATGCTTAGTAATGGAATTATAAGAAAAAGTATTAGTCCGTATAATTCACCCGTTTGGATAGTTCCAAGAAAAGTAGATAACTCGGGAATTTCCAAGTGGCGTATGGTAATTGATTACCGCAAGCTAAATGAGGAAACTATTGAATATAAGTATCCTTTACCAAACATCGACGATGTTTTAGATAAGCTTGGGAGATCCCAATATTTTACGACTTTAGATTTAGCTAAAGGGTTTCACCAGATTAGAGTGAAAGAAACTGACATAGAAAAAACGGCTTTCAGTGTTCCACAAGGACATTTTGAGTTCCTTAGAATGCCGTTCGGGTTGAAAAATGCACCTTCTAGTTTTCAGTGCATGATGAATGAAATCCTCGAGGGATTAATTAATAAAATTTGTGTAGTTTATATGGATGACATCCTTGTATTTAGTACTTCTTTAATAGAACATACAATCAACTTAAATAAAATATTCGATCGTTTAAGACAATATAATTTGAAAGTCCAAATAGATAAATGTGAATTTTTGAAAAGAGAAACTAAGTTCCTTGGACATTTAATAACTAAAGACGGGTTAAAACCTAACCAAGATAAGATAGAGGCAATTCAAAAAATATTAATTCCTAAAACTGTTACAGAGATAAAATCATTCCTTGGTCTTACAGGATACTATAGGAAGTTTATTAAAGATTATGCTTCTACAGCACAACCTATGACAAAATATTTAAAAAAGGGAACAAAAATAGATGTTAAAGACTCCAAGTATATACAATCATTTGAAACTTTAAAGAAAAATATAATGAGTCCCCCAGTACTAGTATACCCCGATTTTACTAAAGAATTTGAACTCACAACTGATGCATCGAACTATGCAATTGGAGCTGTCTTAACGCAAGACAAACACCCCATCACATACATAAGTAGAACCCTCAATGATCACGAGAAAAAATATTCAACTACAGAAAAAGAATTATTGGCAATAGTTTGGTCAATTAAATATTTAAGGCCATATCTCTATGGAAAGAAATTTCAATTAAAGTCAGACCACCAACCTCTGAAATGGTTAAAGACAAAAAGTCTAGGTAAAGATATTTCAGGAAGATTACAAAGGTGGATACTTTCCCTTGGAGAGTATAATTTTGATATTAGTTATTTAAAAGGTTCACAAAACACAGTTGCTGATTACCTAAGCAGAGAAATAAAAGACAATGAAAATGAAATTAATCATTTAGATGAGGATCAAGAATTAGAAACTCGACATTCAAAAGAAGAAGAATTGTTAGATCATTTTGTAATTATCGAAAAAGCTGTAAATTCTTACAAGCAACAAATAATAATAAACCTCGATTATCAAGGTAGAAAAATAGGAATAAGACGCATAAATGGAAATAGAAAATTAGTTGAACTTTCTCCTAGTTTATTAGAATCTCCAAGTTTCGAGAGGAAAATAAAAAAAGTATTAGAACCAAAGCAAACAGGAATATATTGCGAAAATGATAATATATATAATATATTACAACAAAAACTAATAAAACTTTTTGATAAAAGCATTATGACATTTCATAGATGTAGCTATCTAGCTAAAGAAATGAAAACAGAAGAAGAAACTGTTGAACAAATTAAACTGTATCATGAATTAGAGACCAGTCATTCTGGCATAGAAGAAAATTACACAGGATTAAAAAGATATATCTTTTTTCCAAAATTAAAAAATATAGTTACTACAGTAGTTAATAATTGCGCCATATGTCGTTTAAATAAATATGATAGGCATCCAGTTAAGCCAAAGTTTAAATTAACAGAAACCCCAAGCGACGTGAATCAAATTGTACACGCAGACTTATTTTTCTTAAATAAACTACCTTTTTTATCCACAATTGATAAATTTAGTAAACGTGTGACATTTACTTCAATCCCTAATAAAAATATAGAAAGTATTCATACAGCATTAGTGCAGTATATTTCACAACATGGGACACCAATTAAATTTGTAATGGACAATGAATTTGACCAAATTCTTATTAATACTTTATTTAATGATTTAAATATAGAAAGACATTTCACAACCCCTCACTCACACACAGGGAATAGCCCTATTGAAAGAGCACATAGCTCAATATTAGATAAAATAAGATGTCTAAAAAACGGAAAACAATTATCAGATCTAGAGAAAATTAATATCACTTATAAAGCTGTATTTTATTATAATAATGCTATTCAAAATATAAGTAAGAAAAAACCATTTGAAATTCAAGAAGGAAGAGTTGACAAAAAACAATTATACAAAACTTTTGCTGAACATAAAGAAAAAAAGATATCTCAGTTAAATAAAAATAGAGAAGATACGGAAAAACCTGAAGATAATGATTACGTAGTTAATCCAGGGAGAAGGGATAAAATATTACCGAAATTCAAATATAAAACGACTAAAAGAGTCCACCCTATTAATATTCAGAGGAAGAGAAAACGAACCAAACAAATATCCCACAATGACATGATCGATCAAGATCAAGCAAATAAATCAGGAAAGAGTGTTACATCTGCAACAGATTCAGTGACTCAAAATACTTCGTCAAGTATAGATTCTGAAAATATTCCTCTCGCGCAGTTAAAGTGAAAATATTAACCATGTATATTTTATATTTTCTCACCCTAGTAGTTTTATTGGTTACTAAAATTAGAAGTGAAATAGCCACAGAAAACATTAATATCCAAGAGGGATATGCAAAAATAAAACTTAATAAAGTTAAAATAGTGAAACATTACATACATATTTTACATAGAATAAATATTACTCAAATTAAAAATGTTTTAAAAGACATAGAAAATAACATGAACAATTTAACAAAAGTAGATTTTCCCGATGAGATATTCGAAGAAATAAAATTGATTAAATCTGAAATAGAAAGTGTTACACAGCATCGAAATAAGAGGAGTTTGTTTAATTTGGGCGGAAGTGTTTTGAGATTTTTGTTCGGAACAATGGACGAAGAAGATAGAATAAAAATTGAAAAAAGATTGGAAAATAGTGAAACAAATAATCACAATATAATAAATAATTTAAATAAGCAAATCAAAATTAATGACATATTCCAAACACGAATCAAATCAATTCAAAAAGAATTTGATGATTTATATACAAAGTTTTTAAATTTTAATCTAACAGGAATGTTATTCGTTCATAGAGTAATTATTTTAGAAATAAGAGAAAAACTTTATAAAGTAAAAGAAATAATTGAAAAAACTCAAAATAATATCCTGGCAAGCAAAATAAATGTTATGGTTAATTCGGTATTAACAAATTATGAAATAAATGAATATAATACAACTTTTGAAAAATTAAATAAAATTAGATTATCTGTAGCATCATACAAAGATGAAATAATATTCATTATAAGCATTGCAGAAAACATTGTTACGTTTACTAAATATTATATTACAAGTATGCCTAATTTTAATAAAGAAGAATTAATTATAAAAGACGATTATATTATTCAATTAGAAGATAATGAATTTCTATACGAAGAAATAGAAAATAAAAAATTGAAAGTTTATAAAAACTGTTTAAACTTTAAAAATTGTAAGAAACAAATAAACAGAAACAATAATATCATATCAGAACTAAGTAGAGGTATATTGTTAGTAAAAAATGGAAAATTTCAACTAAATAATACTTGTAACGAAAAAGATAAAATTGATATCACAAATAATGTGCTGATTAATTTTGAAAATTGTGTTTTAAAAATTGACGAAATATTATACGAAAATAAAAATGAAATAGTTGAACAAGCTATCTATATGAACAATCCAATATTGTATAAAAACATGTCAGAAATATTTGAATATAAAGAAATAAAATTTGAAGATATTAATAATTTAGATGAAATCCATGATAAAATATCAAATATTAAAAACCATACCAACATAGCTTATATGTTACATGTACCAATAGTATTGTCAATAATAGTTATCATATTATATATTAATAAGAAAAAACTCGCCAAAATTTGCTCCAGGAGAAGCAACAATTTTAAGGAGGGGGGAGTTACATACAAAGCCCACAAAGAAGCCCACAAAGATAATACAAAACCAGAAGATCATATTAAGATCACCGCAGCAAATATTGCAGAACCATCATTTGGAATATTTCTGCAACAGTAATAAGAGACGAAAGAATAACATTGGCATTTCATTTAAAAACCCACAGTCCATCACAAAATGCTGACAAAGGACGCCACAGCGCACAACAATAGATACTTTTCATAAAGTGAAGATAGAGTCATCATAGAGTCATCATAGAGTCATCACAAGAACGTAGCAGCCAGCGGCCAACCTCAACTTATCTCCTGTTATATTATTTTCGTACTTAGATCAATAAAGTTTAATTCTTTTTAAAAAACCTTTTAATAGAACGCATTTTGTAATTTCCATGCTTTTTTTCGGATTTCATGAAAAAATTTTGTGATGAAATTTTTACATTTTTGGAAAGGTGTGTTCATTTCCTATTCGGGACTGCAGACCGCAACAATTTTGAAAGCTCGGTTCGTTAGTTATTCGCATATAACGGATTGCGTTGAAACTGCCTAAAAATGACTTTCAGCGCAAATATCTAATGAGCAAAACGTTGCAAAGGCGTTTGGTGTTCAGTTACGTATAGGTTTTGAATAGAGAATTTAGAAATTGAAAACCGGAACCATTTGGAGGGCTTAATGGCGAAAATATCTCTATCCAAAGGCATTTTAATGCTAATAAATCAAAAAACGCAAAAAATAAAATACCACTTTGGAAGCGTATATTTTGAGAACCAGATATTATAGAAGGTTCCGGTTTCCAGTTATGGAAAGCTCTGGAAAATTTCTATCCAAAAAAAATTTTTTTTTTTTTTGGACATTTGGCTTAGGATTTATTGCCATCCAAAGATATGAAGGTAGGGAGTTTTTGGGCAGAAAATCAGTAAAATCACTTTGGATGCGAATATTTCCTTAACCAGATCATGAAAAAAAATTTGGCTTGCATGTATCGATTGGGTTTGAATAGACCTTTCCAAAAAGGTACGTCATGATTTATTTCATTGACTTTTTAAAAAAAGTGATTTTTTTTGAAAAAAACGGCAAGGGGGTAGTCCATGCTTTTTTTCGGATTTCATGAAAAAAATTTGTGATGAAATTTTTACATTTTTGGAAAGGTGTGTTCATTTCCTATTCGGCACTGCAGACCGCAACAATTTTGAAAGCTCGGTTCGTTAGTTATTCGCATATAACGGATTGCGTTGAAACTGCCTAAAAATGACTTTCAGCGCAAATATCTAATGAACAAAACGTTGCAAAGGCGTTTGGTTTTCAGTAACGGATAGGTTTTGAATAGAGAATTTAGAAATTGAAAACCGGAACCATTTGGAGGGCTTAATGGCGAAAATATCTCTATCCAAATGCATTTTAATGCTAATAAATCAAAAAACGCAAAAAATAAAATACCACTTTGGAAGCGTATATTTTGAGAACCAGATATCATAGAAGGTTCTGGTTTCCAGTTATGGAAAGCTCTGGAAAATTTCTATCCAAAAAAAATTTTTTTTTTTTTTTGGACATTTGGTTTAGGATTTATTGCCATCCAAAGATATGAAGGTAGGGAGTTTTTGGGCAGAAAATCAGTAAAATCACTTTGGATGCGAATATTTCCTTAAACAGGTCATGAAAAAAAATTTGGCTTGCATGTATCGATTGGGTTTGAATAGACCTTTCCAAAAAGGTACGTCATGATTTATTTCATTGACTTTTTAAAAAAAGTGATTTTTTTTTGAAAAAAACGGCAAGGGGGTAGTCCATGCTTTTTTTCGGATTTCATGAAAAAATTTTGTGATGAAATTTTTACATTTTTGGAAAGGTGTGTTCTTTTCCTATTCGGCACTGCAGACCGCAACAATTTTGAAAGCTCGGTTCGTTAGTTATTCGCATATAACGGATTGCGTTGAAACTGCCTAAAAATGACTTTCAGCGCAAATATCTAATGAACAAAACGTTGCAAAGGCGTTTGGTTTTCAGTAACGGATAGGTTTTGAATAGAGAATTTAGAAATTGAAAACCGGAACCATTTGGAGGGCTTAATGGCGAAAATATCTCTATCCAAATGCATTTTAATGCTAATAAATCAAAAAACGCAAAAAATAAAATACCACTTTGGAAGCGTATATTTTGAGAACCAGATATCATAGAAGGTTCTGGTTTCCAGTTATGGAAAGCTCTGGAAAATTTCTAACCAAAAAAAATTTTTTTTTTTTTTTGGACATTTGGTTTAGGATTTATTGCCATCCAAAGATATGAAGGTAGGGAGTTTTTGGGCAGAAAATCAGTAAAATCACTTTGGATGCGAATATTTCCTTAAACAGGTCATGAAAAAAAATTTGGCTTGCATGTATCGATTGGGTTTGAATAGACCTTTCCAAAAAGGTACGTCATGATTTATTTCATTGACTTTTTAAAAAAAGTGATTTTTTTTTAAAAAAAACGGCAAGGGGGTAGTCCATGCTTTTTTTCGGATTTCATGAAAAAATTTTGTGATGAAATTTTTACATTTTTGGAAAGGTGTGTTCATTTCCTATTCGGCACTGCAGACCGCAACAATTTTGAAAGCTCGGTTCGTTAGTTATTCGCATATAACGGATTGCGTTGAAACTGCCTAAAAATGACTTTCAGCGCAAATATCTAATGAGCAAAACGTTGCAAAGGCGTTTGGTTTTCAGTAACGGATAGGTTTTGAATAGAGAATTTAGAAATTGAAAACCGGAACCATTTGGAGGGCTTAATGGCGAAAATATCTCTATCCAAATGCATTTTAATGCTAATAAATCAAAAAACGCAAAAAATAAAATACCACTTTGGAAGCGTATATTTTGAGAACCAGATATCATAGGAGGTTCTGGTTTCCAGTTTTGGAAAGCTCTGGAAAATTTCTATCCAAAAAAAATTATTTTTTTTTTTTTTGGACATTTGGTTTAGGATTTATTGCCATCCAAAGATATGAAGGTAGGGAGTTTTTGGGCAGAAAATCAGTAAAATCACTTTGGATGCGAATATTTCCTTAACCAGATCATGAAAAAAAATTTGGCTTGCATGTATCGATTGGGTTTGAATAGACCTTTCCAAAAAGGTACGTCATGATTTATTTCATTGACTTTTTAAAAAAAGTGATTTTTTTTTTAAAAAAACGGCAAGGGGGCAGTCCATGCTTTTTTTCGGATTTCATGAAAAAATTTTGTGATGAAATTTTTACATTTTTGGAAAGGTGTGTTCTTTTCCTATTCGGCACTGCAGACCGCAACAATTTTGAAAGCTCGGTTCGTTAGTTATTCGCATATAACGGATTGCGTTGAAACTGCCTAAAAATGACTTTCAGCGCAAATATCTAATGAACAAAACGTTGCAAAGGCGTTTGGTTTTCAGTAACGGATAGGTTTTGAATAGAGAATTTAGAAATTGAAAACCGGAACCATTTGGAGGGCTTAATGGCGAAAATATCTCTATCCAAATGCATTTTAATGCTAATAAATCAAAAAACGCAAAAAATAAAATACCACTTTGGAAGCGTATATTTTGAGAACCAGATATCATAGAAGGTTCTGGTTTCCAGTTATGGAAAGCTCTGGAAAATTTCTATCCAAAAAAAATTTTTTTTTTTTTTTTGGACATTTGGTTTAGGATTTATTGCCATCCAAAGATATGAAGGTAGGGAGTTTTTGGGCAGAAAATCAGTAAAATCACTTTGGATGCGAATATTTCCTTAACCAGATCATGAAAAAAAATTTGGCTTGCATGTATCGATTGGGTTTGAATAGACCTTTCCAAAAAGGTACGTCATGATTTATTTCATTGACTTTTTAAAAAAAGTGATTTTTTTTTTTTAAAAACGGCAAGGGGGTAGTCCATGCTTTTTTCGGATTTCATGAAAAAATTTTGTGATGAAATTTTTACATTTTTGGAAAGGTGTGTTCATTTCCTATTCGGCACTGCAGACCGCAACAATTTTGAAAGCTCGGTTCGTTAGTTATTCGCATATAACGGATTGCGTTGAAACTGCCTAAAAATGACTTTCAGCGCAAATATCTAATGAACAAAACGTTGCAAAGGCGTTTGGTTTTCAGTAACGGATAGGTTTTGAATAGAGAATTTAGAAATTGAAAACCGGAACCATTTGGAGGGCTTAATGGCGAAAATATCTCTATCCAAATGCATTTTAATGCTAATAAATCAAAAAACGCAAAAAATAAAATACCACTTTGGAAGCGTATATTTTGAGAACCAGATATCATAGAAGGTTCTGGTTTCCAGTTATGGAAAGCTCTGGAAAATTTCTATCCAAAAAAAATTTTTTTTTTTTTTTTGGACATTTGGTTTAGGATTTATTGCCATCCAAAGATATGAAGGTAGGGAGTTTTTGGGCAGAAAATCAGTAAAATCACTTTGGATGCGAATATTTCCTTAACCAGATCATGAAAAAAAATTTGGCTTGCATGTATCGATTGGGTTTGAATAGACCTTTCCAAAAAGGTACGTCATGATTTATTTCATTGACTTTTTAAAAAAAGTGATTTTTTTTGAAAAAAACGGCAAGGGGGTAGTCCATGCTTTTTTTCGGATTTCATGAAAAAAATTTGTGATGAAATTTTTACATTTTTGGAAAGGTGTGTTCATTTCCTATTCGGCACTGCAGACCGCAACAATTTTGAAAGCTCGGTTCGTTAGTTATTCGCATATAACGGATTGCGTTGAAACTGCCTAAAAATGACTTTCAGCGCAAATATCTAATGAACAAAACGTTGCAAAGGCGTTTGGTTT
Source organism: Dasysyrphus tricinctus (assembly GCA_963921185.1). Classification (NCBI taxonomy): domain Eukaryota; kingdom Metazoa; phylum Arthropoda; class Insecta; order Diptera; family Syrphidae; genus Dasysyrphus; species Dasysyrphus tricinctus. Next base: position 232,673,270 of record OY992530.1, on the reverse strand, counting down.
TCAGTAACGGATAGGTTTTGAATAGAGAATTTAGAAATTGAAAACCGGAACCATTTGGAGGGCTTAATGGCGAAAATATCTCTATCCAAATGCATTTTAATGCTAATAAATCAAAAAACGCAAAAAATAAAATACCACTTTGGAAGCGTATATTTTGAGAACCAGATATCATAGAAGGTTCTGGTTTCCAGTTATGGAAAGCTCTGGAAAATGTCTATCCAAAAAAAATTTTTTTTTTTTTTTGGACATTTGGTTTAGGATTTATCGCCATCCAAAGATATGAAGGCAGGGAGTTTTTGGGCAGAAAATCAGTAAAATCACTTTGGATGCGAATATTTCCTTAACCAGATCATGAAAAAAAATTTGGCTTGCATGTATCGATTGGGTTTGAATAGACCTTTCCAAAAAGGTACGTCATGATTTATTTCATTGACTTTTTAAAAAAAGTGATTTTTTTTTTTTAAAAACGGCAAGGGGGTAGTCCATGCTTTTTTCGGATTTCATGAAAAAATTTTGTGATGAAATTTTTACATTTTTGGAAAGGTGTGTTCATTTCCTATTCGGCACTGCAGACCGCAACAATTTTGAAAGCTCGGTTCGTTAGTTATTCGCATATAACGGATTGCGTTGAAACTGCCTAAAAATGACTTTCAGCGCAAATATCTAATGAACAAAACGTTGCAAAGGCGTTTGGTTTTCAGTAACGGATAGGTTTTGAATAGAGAATTTAGAAATTGAAAACCGGAACCATTTGGAGGGCTTAATGGCGAAAATATCTCTATCCAAATGCATTTTAATGCTAATAAATCAAAAAACGCAAAAAATAAAATACCACTTTGGAAGCGTATATTTTGAGAACCAGATATCATAGAAGGTTCTGGTTTCCAGTTATGGAAAGCTCTGGAAAATTTCTATCCAAAAAAAATTTTTTTTTTTTTTTTGGACATTTGGTTTAGGATTTATTGCCATCCAAAGATATGAAGGTAGGGAGTTTTTGGGCAGAAAATCAGTAAAATCACTTTGGATGCGAATATTTCCTTAACCAGATCATGAAAAAAAATTTGGCTTGCATGTATCGATTGGGTTTGAATAGACCTTTCCAAAAAGGTACGTCATGATTTATTTCATTGACTTTTTAAAAAAAGTGATTTTTTTTGAAAAAAACGGCAAGGGGGTAGTCCATGCTTTTTTTCGGATTTCATGAAAAAAATTTGTGATGAAATTTTTACATTTTTGGAAAGGTGTGTTCATTTCCTATTCGGCACTGCAGACCGCAACAATTTTGAAAGCTCGGTTCGTTAGTTATTCGCATATAACGGATTGCGTTGAAACTGCCTAAAAATGACTTTCAGCGCAAATATCTAATGAACAAAACGTTGCAAAGGCGTTTGGTTTTCAGTAACGGATAGGTTTTGAATAGAGAATTTAGAAATTGAAAACCGGAACCATTTGGAGGGCTTAATGGCGAAAATATCTCTATCCAAATGCATTTTAATGCTAATAAATCAAAAAACGCAAAAAATAAAATACCACTTTGGAAGCGTATATTTTGAGAACCAGATATCATAGAAGGTTCTGGTTTCCAGTTATGGAAAGCTCTGGAAAATGTCTATCCAAAAAAAATTTTTTTTTTTTTTTGGACATTTGGTTTAGGATTTATCGCCATCCAAAGATATGAAGGCAGGGAGTTTTTGGGCAGAAAATCAGTAAAATCACTTTGGATGCGAATATTTCCTTAACCAGATCATGAAAAAAAATTTGGCTTGCATGTATCGATTGGGTTTGAATAGACCTTTCCAAAAAGGTACGTCATGATTTATTTCATTGACTTTTTAAAAAAAGTGATTTTTTTTTGAAAAAAACGGCAAGGGGGTAGTCCATGCTTTTTTTCGGATTTCATGAAAAAATTTTGTGATGAAATTTTTACATTTTTGGAAAGGTGTGTTCATTTCCTATTCGGCACTGCAGACCGCAACAATTTTGAAAGCTCGGTTCGTTAGTTATTCGCATATAACGGATTGCGTTGAAACTGCCTAAAAATGACTTTCAGCGCAAATATCTAATGAACAAAACGTTGCAAAGGCGTTTGGTTTTCAGTAACGGATAGGTTTTGAATAGAGAATTTAGAAATTGAAAACCGGAACCATTTGGAGGGCTTATTGGCGAAAATATCTCTATCCAAATGCATTTTAATGCTAATAAATCAAAAAACGCAAAAAATAAAATACCACTTTGGAAGCGTATATTTTGAGAACCAGATATCATAGAAGGTTCTGGTTTCCAGTTATGGAAAGCTCTGGAAAATGTCTATCCAAAAAAAATTTTTTTTTTTTTTTGGACATTTGGTTTAGGATTTATCGCCATCCAAAGATATGAAGGCAGGGAGTTTTTGGGCAGAAAATCAGTAAAATCACTTTGGATGCGAATATTTCCTTAACCAGATCATGAAAAAAAATTTGGCTTGCATGTATCGATTGGGTTTGAATAGACCTTTCCAAAAAGGTACGTCATGATTTATTTCATTGACTTTTTAAAAAAAGTGATTTTTTTTTGAAAAAAACGGCAAGGGGGTAGTCCATGCTTTTTTTCGGATTTCATGAAAAAATTTTGTGATGAAATTTTTACATTTTTGGAAAGGTGTGTTCATTTCCTATTCGGCACTGCAGACCGCAACAATTTTGAAAGCTCGGTTCGTTAGTTATTCGCATATAACGGATTGCGTTGAAACTGCCTAAAAATGACTTTCAGCGCAAATATCTAATGAACAAAACGTTGCAAAGGCGTTTGGTTTTCAGTAACGGATAGGTTTTGAATAGAGAATTTAGAAATTGAAAACCGGAACCATTTGGAGGGCTTATTGGCGAAAATATCTCTATCCAAATGCATTTTAATGCTAATAAATCAAAAAACGCAAAAAATAAAATACCACTTTGGAAGCGTATATTTTGAGAACCAGATATCATAGAAGGTTCTGGTTTCCAGTTATGGAAAGCTCTGGAAAATGTCTATCCAAAAAAAATTTTTTTTTTTTTTTGGACATTTGGTTTAGGATTTATCGCCATCCAAAGATATGAAGGCAGGGAGTTTTTGGGCAGAAAATCAGTAAAATCACTTTGGATGCGAATATTTCCTTAACCAGATCATGAAAAAAAATTTGGCTTGCATGTATCGATTGGGTTTGAATAGACCTTTCCAAAAAGGTACGTCATGATTTATTTCATTGACTTTTTAAAAAAAGTGATTTTTTTTTGAAAAAAACGGCAAGGGGGTAGTCCATGCTTTTTTTCGGATTTCATGAAAAAATTTTGTGATGAAATTTTTACATTTTTGGAAAGGTGTGTTCATTTCCTATTCGGCACTGCAGACCGCAACAATTTTGAAAGCTCGGTTCGTTAGTTATTCGCATATAACGGATTGCGTTGAAACTGCCTAAAAATGACTTTCAGCGCAAATATCTAATGAACAAAACGTTGCAAAGGCGTTTGGTTTTCAGTAACGGATAGGTTTTGAATAGAGAATTTAGAAATTGAAAACCGGAACCATTTGGAGGGCTTATTGGCGAAAATATCTCTATCCAAATGCATTTTAATGCTAATAAATCAAAAAACGCAAAAAATAAAATACCACTTTGGAAGCGTATATTTTGAGAACCAGATATCATAGAAGGTTCTGGTTTCCAGTTATGGAAAGCTCTGGAAAATGTCTATCCAAAAAAAATTTTTTTTTTTTTTGGACATTTGGTTTAGGATTTATCGCCATCCAAAGATATGAAGGCAGGGAGTTTTTGGGCAGAAAATCAGTAAAATCACTTTGGATGCGAATATTTCCTTAACCAGATCATGAAAAAAAATTTGGCTTGCATGTATCGATTGGGTTTGAATAGACCTTTCCAAAAAGGTACGTCATGATTTATTTCATTGACTTTTTAAAAAAAGTGATTTTTTTTTTTAAAAAACGGCAAGGGGGTAGTCCATGCTTTTTTTCGGATTTCATGAAAAAAATTTGTGATGAAATTTTTACATTTTTGGAAAGGTGTGTTCATTTCCTATTCGGCACTGCAGACCGCAACAATTTTGAAAGCTCGGTTCGTTAGTTATTCGCATATAACGGATTGCGTTGAAACTGCCTAAAAATGACTTTCAGCGCAAATATCTAATGAACAAAACGTTGCAAAGGCGTTTGGTTTTCAGTAACGGATAGGTTTTGAATAGAGAATTTAGAAATTGAAAACCGGAACCATTTGGAGGGCTTAATGGCGAAAATATCTCTATCCAAATGCATTTTAATGCTAATAAATCAAAAAACGCAAAAAATAAAATACCACTTTGGAAGCGTATATTTTGAGAACCAGATATCATAGAAGGTTCTGGTTTCCAGTTATGGAAAGCTCTGGAAAATTTCTATCCAAAAAAAATTTTTTTTTTTTTTTTGGACATTTGGTTTAGGATTTATTGCCATCCAAAGATATGAAGGTAGGGAGTTTTTGGGCAGAAAATCAGTAAAATCACTTTGGACGCGAATATTTCCTTAACCAGATCATGAAAAAAAATTTGGCTTGCATGTATCGATTGGGTTTGAATAGACCTTTCCAAAAAGGTACGTCATGATTTATTTTATTGACTTTTTAAAAAAAGTGATTTTTTTTGAAAAAAACGGCAAGGGGGTAGTCCATGCTTTTTTTCGGATTTCATGAAAAAAATTTGTGATGAAATTTTTACATTTTTGGAAAGGTGTGTTCATTTCCTATTCGGCACTGCAGACCGCAACAATTTTGAAAGCTCGGTTCGTTAGTTATTCGCATATAACGGATTGCGTTGAAACTGCCTAAAAATGACTTTCAGCGCAAATATCTAATGAACAAAACGTTGCAAAGGCGTTTGGTTTTCAGTAACGGATAGGTTTTGAATAGAGAATTTAGAAATTGAAAACCGGAACCATTTGGAGGGCTTAATGGCGAAAATATCTCTATCCAAATGCATTTTAATGCTAATAAATCAAAAAACGCAAAAAATAAAATACCACTTTGGAAGCGTATATTTTGAGAACCAGATATCATAGAAGGTTCTGGTTTCCAGTTATGGAAAGCTCTGGAAAATGTCTATCCAAAAAAAATTTTTTTTTTTTTTTGGACATTTGGTTTAGGATTTATCGCCATCCAAAGATATGAAGGCAGGGAGTTTTTGGGCAGAAAATCAGTAAAATCACTTTGGATGCGAATATTTCCTTAACCAGATCATGAAAAAAAATTTGGCTTGCATGTATCGATTGGGTTTGAATAGACCTTTCCAAAAAGGTACGTCATGATTTATTTCATTGACTTTTTAAAAAAAGTGATTTTTTTTTGAAAAAAACGGCAAGGGGGTAGTCCATGCTTTTTTTCGGATTTCATGAAAAAATTTTGTGATGAAATTTTTACATTTTTGGAAAGGTGTGTTCATTTCCTATTCGGCACTGCAGACCGCAACAATTTTGAAAGCTCGGTTCGTTAGTTATTCGCATATAACGGATTGCGTTGAAACTGCCTAAAAATGACTTTCAGCGCAAATATCTAATGAACAAAACGTTGCAAAGGCGTTTGGTTTTCAGTAACGGATAGGTTTTGAATAGAGAATTTAGAAATTGAAAACCGGAACCATTTGGAGGGCTTAATGGCGAAAATATCTCTATCCAAATGCATTTTAATGCTAATAAATCAAAAAACGCAAAAAATAAAATACCACTTTGGAAGCGTATATTTTGAGAACCAGATATCATAGAAGGTTCTGGTTTCCAGTTATGGAAAGCTCTGGAAAATGTCTATCCAAAAAAAATTTTTTTTTTTTTTGGACATTTGGTTTAGGATTTATCGCCATCCAAAGATATGAAGGCAGGGAGTTTTTGGGCAGAAAATCAGTAAAATCACTTTGGATGCGAATATTTCCTTAACCAGATCATGAAAAAAAATTTGGCTTGCATGTATCGATTGGGTTTGAATAGACCTTTCCAAAAAGGTACGTCATGATTTATTTCATTGACTTTTTAAAAAAAGTGATTTTTTTTTTAAAAAAACGGCAAGGGGGTAGTCCATGCTTTTTTTCGGATTTCATGAAAAAAATTTGTGATGAAATTTTTACATTTTTGGAAAGGTGTGTTCATTTCCTATTCGGCACTGCAGACCGCAACAATTTTGAAAGCTCGGTTCGTTAGTTATTCGCATATAACGGATTGCGTTGAAACTGCCTAAAAATGACTTTCAGCGCAAATATCTAATGAACAAAACGTTGCAAAGGCGTTTGGTTTTCAGTAACGGATAGGTTTTGAATAGAGAATTTAGAAATTGAAAACCGGAACCATTTGGAGGGCTTAATGGCGAAAATATCTCTATCCAAATGCATTTTAATGCTAATAAATCAAAAAACGCAAAAAATAAAATACCACTTTGGAAGCGTATATTTTGAGAACCAGATATCATAGAAGGTTCTGGTTTCCAGTTATGGAAAGCTCTGGAAAATGTCTATCCAAAAAAAATTTTTTTTTTTGTTTGGACATTTGGTTTAGGATTTATTGCCATCCAAAGATATGAAGGTAGGGAGTTTTTGGGCAGAAAATCAGTAAAATCACTTTGGACGCGAATATTTCCTTAACCAGATCATGAAAAAAAATTTGGCTTGCATGTATCGATTGGGTTTGAATAGACCTTTCCAAAAAGGTACGTCATGATTTATTTTATTGACTTTTTAAAAAAAGTGATTTTTTTTGAAAAAAACGGCAAGGGGGTAGTCCATGCTTTTTTTCGGATTTCATGAAAAAAATTTGTGATGAAATTTTTACATTTTTGGAAAGGTGTGTTCATTTCCTATTCGGCACTGCAGACCGCAACAATTTTGAAAGCTCGGTTCGTTAGTTATTCGCATATAACGGATTGCGTTGAAACTGCCTAAAAATGACTTTCAGCGCAAATATCTAATGAACAAAACGTTGCAAAGGCGTTTGGTTTTCAGTAACGGATAGGTTTTGAATAGAGAATTTAGAAATTGAAAACCGGAACCATTTGGAGGGCTTAATGGCGAAAATATCTCTATCCAAATGCATTTTAATGCTAATAAATCAAAAAACGCAAAAAATAAAATACCACTTTGGAAGCGTATATTTTGAGAACCAGATATCATAGAAGGTTCTGGTTTCCAGTTATGGAAAGCTCTGGAAAATGTCTATCCAAAAAAAATTTTTTTTTTTTTTGGACATTTGGTTTAGGATTTATCGCCATCCAAAGATATGAAGGCAGGGAGTTTTTGGGCAGAAAATCAGTAAAATCACTTTGGATGCGAATATTTCCTTAACCAGATCATGAAAAAAAATTTGGCTTGCATGTATCGATTGGGTTTGAATAGACCTTTCCAAAAAGGTACGTCATGATTTATTTCATTGACTTTTTAAAAAAGTGATTTTTTTTTTAAAAAACGGCAAGGGGGTAGTCCATGCTTTTTTTCGGATTTCATGAAAAAAATTTGTGATGAAATTTTTACATTTTTGGAAAGGTGTGTTCATTTCCTATTCGGCACTGCAGACCGCAACAATTTTGAAAGCTCGGTTCGTTAGTTATTCGCATATAACGGATTGCGTTGAAACTGCCTAAAAATGACTTTCAGCGCAAATATCTAATGAACAAAACGTTGCAAAGGCGTTTGGTTTTCAGTAACGGATAGGTTTTGAATAGAGAATTTAGAAATTGAAAACCGGAACCATTTGGAGGGCTTAATGGCGAAAATATCTCTATCCAAATGCATTTTAATGCTAATAAATCAAAAAACGCAAAAAATAAAATACCACTTTGGAAGCGTATATTTTGAGAACCAGATATCATAGAAGGTTCTGGTTTCCAGTTATGGAAAGCTCTGGAAAATTTCTTTCCAAAAAAATTTTTTTTTTTTTTTTTGACATTTGGTTTAGGATTTATTGCCATCCAAAGATATGAAGGTAGGGAGTTTTTGGGCAGAAAATCAGTAAAATCACTTTGGATGCGAATATTTCCTTAAACAGGTCATGAAAAAAAATTTGGCTTGCATGTATCGATTGGGTTTGAATAGACCTTTCCAAAAAGGTACGTCATGATTTATTTCATTGACTTTTTAAAAAAAGTGATTTTTTTTTTAAAAAAACGGCAAGGGGGCAGTCCATGCTTTTTTTCGGATTTCATGAAAAAATTTTGTGATGAAATTTTTACATTTTTGGAAAGGTGTGTTCTTTTCCTATTCGGCACTGCAGACCGCAACAATTTTGAAAGCTCGGTTCGTTAGTTATTCGCATATAACGGATTGCGTTGAAACTGCCTAAAAATGACTTTCAGCGCAAATATCTAATGAACAAAACGTTGCAAAGGCGTTTGGTTTTCAGTAACGGATAGGTTTTGAATAGAGAATTTAGAAATTGAAAACCGGAACCATTTGGAGGGCTTAATGGCGAAAATATCTCTATCCAAATGCATTTTAATGCTAATAAATCAAAAAACGCAAAAAATAAAATACCACTTTGGAAGCGTATATTTTGAGAACCAGATATCATAGAAGGTTCTGGTTTCCAGTTATGGAAAGCTCTGGAAAATGTCTATCCAAAAAAAATTTTTTTTTTTTTTTGGACATTTGGTTTAGGATTTATCGCCATCCAAAGATATGAAGGCAGGGAGTTTTTGGGCAGAAAATCAGTAAAATCACTTTGGATGCGAATATTTCCTTAACCAGATCATGAAAAAAAATTTGGCTTGCATGTATCGATTGGGTTTGAATAGACCTTTCCAAAAAGGTACGTCATGATTTATTTCATTGACTTTTTAAAAAAAGTGATTTTTTTTGAAAAAAACGGCAAGGGGGTAGTCCATGCTTTTTTTCGGATTTCATGAAAAAAATTTGTGATGAAATTTTTACATTTTTGGAAAGGTGTGTTCATTTCCTATTCGGCACTGCAGACCGCAACAATTTTGAAAGCTCGGTTCGTTAGTTATTCGCATATAACGGATTGCGTTGAAACTGCCTAAAAATGACTTTCAGCGCAAATATCTAATGAACAAAACGTTGCAAAGGCGTTTGGTTTTCAGTAACGGATAGGTTTTGAATAGAGAATTTAGAAATTGAAAACCGGAACCATTTGGAGGGCTTAATGGCGAAAATATCTCTATCCAAATGCATTTTAATGCTAATAAATCAAAAAACGCAAAAAATAAAATACCACTTTGGAAGCGTATATTTTGAGAACCAGATATCATAGAAGGTTCTGGTTTCCAGTTATGGAAAGCTCTGGAAAATGTCAATCCAAAAAAAATTTTTTTTTTTTTTGGACATTTGGTTTAGGATTTATCGCCATCCAAAGATATGAAGGCAGGGAGTTTTTGGGCAGAAAATCAGTAAAATCACTTTGGATGCGAATATTTCCTTAACCAGATCATGAAAAAAAATTTGGCTTGCATGTATCGATTGGGTTTGAATAGACCTTTCCAAAAAGGTACGTCATGATTTATTTCATTGACTTTTTAAAAAAAGTGATTTTTTTTTGAAAAAAACGGCAAGGGGGTAGTCCATGCTTTTTTTCGGATTTCATGAAAAAATTTTGTGATGAAATTTTTACATTTTTGGAAAGGTGTGTTCATTTCCTATTCGGCACTGCAGACCGCAACAATTTTGAAAGCTCGGTTCGTTAGTTATTCGCATATAACGGATTGCGTTGAAACTGCCTAAAAATGACTTTCAGCGCAAATATCTAATGAACAAAACGTTGCAAAGGCGTTTGGTTTTCAGTAACGGATAGGTTTTGAATAGAGAATTTAGAAATTGAAAACCGGAACCATTTGGAGGGCTTAATGGCGAAAATATCTCTATCCAAATGCATTTTAATGCTAATAAATCAAAAAACGCAAAAAATAAAATACCACTTTGGAAGCGTATATTTTGAGAACCAGATATCATAGAAGGTTCTGGTTTCCAGTTATGGAAAGCTCTGGAAAATGTCTATCCAAAAAAAATTTTTTTTTTTTTTTGGACATTTGGTTTAGGATTTATCGCCATCCAAAGATATGAAGGCAGGGAGTTTTTGGGCAGAAAATCAGTAAAATCACTTTGGATGCGAATATTTCCTTAACCAGATCATGAAAAAAAATTTGGCTTGCATGTATCGATTGGGTTTGAATAGACCTTTCCAAAAAGGTACGTCATGATTTATTTCATTGACTTTTTAAAAAAAGTTATTTTTTTTTTTAAAAAACGGCAAGGGGGTAGTCCATGCTTTTTTTCGGATTTCATGAAAAAAATTTGTGATGAAATTTTTACATTTTTGGAAAGGTGTGTTCATTTCCTATTCGGCACTGCAGACCGCAACAATTTTGAAAGCTCGGTTCGTTAGTTATTCGCATATAACGGATTGCGTTGAAACTGCCTAAAAATGACTTTCAGCGCAAATATCTAATGAACAAAACGTTGCAAAGGCGTTTGGTTTTCAGTAACGGATAGGTTTTGAATAGAGAATTTAGAAATTGAAAACCGGAACCATTTGGAGGGCTTAATGGCGAAAATATCTCTATCCAAATGCATTTTAATGCTAATAAATCAAAAAACGCAAAAAATAAAATAAAACTTTGGAAGCGTATATTTTGAGAACCAGATATCATAGAAGGTTCTGGTTTCCAGTTATGGAAAGCTCTGGAAAATTTCTTTCCAAAAAAATTTTTTTTTTTTTTTTGGACATTTGGTTTAGGATTTATTGCCATCCAAAGATATGAAGGTAGGGAGTTTTTGGGCAGAAAATCAGTAAAATCACTTTGGATGCGAATATTTCCTTAAACAGGTCATGAAAAAAAATTTGGCTTGCATGTATCGATTGGGTTTGAATAGACCTTTCCAAAAAGGTACGTCATGATTTATTTCATTGACTTTTTAAAAAAAGTGATTTTTTTTTGAAAAAAACGGCAAGGGGGTAGTCCATGCTTTTTTTCGGATTTCATGAAAAAATTTTGTGATGAAATTTTTACATTTTTGGAAAGGTGTGTTCATTTCCTATTCGGCACTGCAGACCGCAACAATTTTGAAAGCTCGGTTCGTTAGTTATTCGCATATAACGGATTGCGTTGAAACTGCCTAAAAATGACTTTCAGCGCAAATATCTAATGAACAAAACGTTGCAAAGGCGTTTGGTTTTCAGTAACGGATAGGTTTTGAATAGAGAATTTAGAAATTGAAAACTGGAACCATTTGGAGGGCTTAATGGCGAAAATATCTCTATCCAAATGCATTTTAATGCTAATAAATCAAAAAACGCAAAAAATAAAATACCACTTTGGAAGCGTATATTTTGAGAACCAGATATCATAGAAGGTTCTGGTTTCCAGTTATGGAAAGCTCTGGAAAATTTCTATCCAAAAAAATTTTTTTTTTTTTTTTTGGACATTTGGTTTAGGATTTATCGCCATCCAAAGATATGAAGGTAGGGAGTTTTTGGGCAGAAAATCAGTAAAATCACTTTGGATGCGAATATTTCCTTAACCAGATCATGAAAAAAAATTTGGCTTGCATGTATCGATTGGGTTTGAATAGACCTTTCCAAAAAGGTACGTCATGATTTATTTCATTGACTTTTTAAAAAAAGTGATTTTTTTTTGAAAAAAACGGCAAGGGGGTAGTCCATGCTTTTTTTCGGATTTCATGAAAAAATTTTGTGATGAAATTTTTACATTTTTGGAAAGGTGTGTTCATTTCCTATTCGGCACTGCAGACCGCAACACTTTTGAAAGCTCGGTTCGTTAGTTATTCGCATATAACGGATTGCGTTGAAACTGCCTAAAAATGACTTTCAGCGCAAATATCTAATGAACAAAACGTTGCAAAGGCGTTTGGTTTTCAGTAACGGATAGGTTTTGAATAGAGAATTTAGAAATTGAAAACCGGAACCATTTGGAGGGCTTAATGGCGAAAATATCTCTATCCAAATGCATTTTAATGCTAATAAATCAAAAAACGCAAAAAATAAAATACCACTTTGGAAGCGTATATTTTGAGAACCAGATATCATAGAAGGTTCTGGTTTCCAGTTATGGAAAGCTCTGGAAAATTTCTATCCAAAAAAAATTTTTTTTTTTTTTTGGACATTTGGTTTAGGATTTATTGCCATCCAAAGATATGAAGGTAGGGAGTTTTTGGGCAGAAAATCAGTAAAATCACTTTGGATGCGAATATTTCCTTAAACAGGTCATGAAAAAAAATTTGGCTTGCATGTATCGATTGGGTTTGAATAGACCTTTCCAAAAAGGTACGTCATGATTTATTTCATTGACTTTTTAAAAAAAGTGATTTTTTTTTGAAAAAAACGGCAAGGGGGTAGTCCATGCTTTTTTTCGGATTTCATGAAAAAATTTTGTGATGAAATTTTTACATTTTTGGAAAGGTGTGTTCATTTCCTATTCGGCACTGCAGACCGCAACACTTTTGAAAGCTCGGTTCGTTAGTTATTCGCATATAACGGATTGCGTTGAAACTGCCTAAAAATGACTTTCAGCGCAAATATCTAATGAACAAAACGTTGCAAAGGCGTTTGGTTTTCAGTAACGGATAGGTTTTGAATAGAGAATTTAGAAATTGAAAACCGGAACCATTTGGAGGGCTTAATGGCGAAAATATCTCTATCCAAATGCATTTTAATGCTAATAAATCAAAAAACGCAAAAAATAAAATACCACTTTGGAAGCGTATATTTTGAGAACCAGATATTATAGAAGATTCTGGTTTCCAGTTATGGAAAGCTCTGGAAAATTTATATCCAAAAAAAATTTTTTTTTTTTTTGGACATTTGGTTTAGGATTTATTGCCATCCAAAGATATGAAGGTAGGGAGTTTTTGGGCAGAAAATCAGTAAAATCACTTTGGATGCGAATATTTCCTTAAACAGGTCATGAAAAAAAATTTGGCTTGCATGTATCGATTGGGTTTGAATAGACCTTTCCAAAAAGGTACGTCATGATTTATTTCATTGACTTTTTAAAAAAAGTGATTTTTTTTTAAAAAAAACGGCAAGGGGGTAGTCCATGCTTTTTTTCGGATTTCATGAAAAAAATTTGTGATGAAATTTTTACATTTTTGGAAAGGTGTGTTCATTTCCTATTCGGCACTGCAGACCGCAACAATTTTGAAAGCTCGGTTCGTTAGTTATTCGCATATAACGGATTGCGTTGAAACTGCCTAAAAATGACTTTCAGCGCAAATATCTAATGAGCAAAACGTTGCAAAGGCGTTTGGTGTTCAGTTACGTATAGGTTTTGAATAGAGAATTTAGAAATTGAAAACCGGAACCATTTGGAGGGCTTAATGGCGAAAATATCTCTATCCAAATGCATTTTAATGCTAATAAATCAAAAAACGCAAAAAATAAAATACCACTTTGGAAGCGTATATTTTGAGAACCAGATATCATAGAAGGTTCTGGTTTCCAGTTATGGAAAGCTATGGAAAATTTCTATCCAAAAAAAATTTTTTTTTTTTTTTGGACATTTGGTTTAGGATTTATTGCCATCCAAAGATATGAAGGTAGGGAGTTTTTGGGCAGAAAATCAGTAAAATCACTTTGGATGCGAATATTTCCTTAACCAGATCATGAAAAAAAATTTGGCTTGCATGTATCGATTGGGTTTGAATAGACCTTTCCAAAAAGGTACGTCATGATTTATTTCATTGACTTTTTAAAAAAAGTGATTTTTTTTGAAAAAAACGGCAAGGGGGTAGTCCATGCTTTTTTTCGGATTTCATGAAAAAAATTTGTGATGAAATTTTTACATTTTTGGAAAGGTGTGTTCATTTCCTATTCGGCACTGCAGACCGCAACAATTTTGAAAGCTCGGTTCGTTAGTTATTCGCATATAACGGATTGCGTTGAAACTGCCTAAAAATGACTTTCAGCGCAAATATCTAATGAACAAAACGTTGCAAAGGCGTTTGGTTTTCAGTAACGGATAGGTTTTGAATAGAGAATTTAGAAATTGAAAACCGGAACCATTTGGAGGGCTTAATGGCGAAAATATCTCTATCCAAATGCATTTTAATGCTAATAAATCAAAAAACGCAAAAACTAAAATACCACTTTGGAAGCGTATATTTTGAGAACCAGATATCATAGAAGGTTCTGGTTTCCAGTTATGGAAAGCTCTGGAAAATTTCTATCCAAAAAAAAATTTTTTTTTTTTTTGGACATTTGGTTTAGGATTTATTGCCATCCAAAGATATGAAGGTAGGGAGTTTTTGGGCAGAAAATCAGTAAAATCACTTTGGATGCGAATATTTCCTTAAACAGGTCATGAAAAAAAATTTGGCTTGCATGTATCGATTGGGTTTGAATAGACCTTTCCAAAAAGGTACGTCATGATTTATTTCATTGACTTTTAAAAAAAGTGATTTTTTTTTGAAAAAAACGGCAAGGGGGTAGTCCATGCTTTTTTTCGGATTTCATGAAAAAATTTTGTGATGAAATTTTTACATTTTTGGAAAGGTGTGTTCTTTTCCTATTCGGCACTGCAGACCGCAACAATTTTGAAAGCTCGGTTCGTTAGTTATTCGCATATAACGGATTGCGTTGAAACTGCCTAAAAATGACTTTCAGCGCAAATATCTAATGAACAAAACGTTGCAAAGGCGTTTGGTTTTCAGTAACGGATAGGTTTTGAATAGAGAATTTAGAAATTGAAAACCGGAACCATTTGGAGGGCTTAATGGCGAAAATATCTCTATCCAAATGCATTTTAATGCTAATAAATCAAAAAACGCAAAAAATAAAATACCACTTTGGAAGCGTATATTTTGAGAACCAGATATTATAGAAGATTCTGGTTTCCAGTTATGGAAAGCTCTGGAAAATTTATATCCAAAAAAAATTTTTTTTTTTTTTGGACATTTGGTTTAGGATTTATTGCCATCCAAAGATATGAAGGTAGGGAGTTTTTGGGCAGAAAATCAGTAAAATCACTTTGGATGCGAATATTTCCTTAAACAGGTCATGAAAAAAAATTTGGCTTGCATGTATCGATTGGGTTTGAATAGACCTTTCCAAAAAGGTACGTCATGATTTATTTCATTGACTTTTTAAAAAAAGTGATTTTTTTTTAAAAAAAACGGCAAGGGGGTAGTCCATGCTTTTTTTCGGATTTCATGAAAAAAATTTGTGATGAAATTTTTACATTTTTGGAAAGGTGTGTTCATTTCCTATTCGGCACTGCAGACCGCAACAATTTTGAAAGCTCGGTTCGTTAGTTATTCGCATATAACGGATTGCGTTGAAACTGCCTAAAAATGACTTTCAGCGCAAATATCTAATGAGCAAAACGTTGCAAAGGCGTTTGGTGTTCAGTTACGTATAGGTTTTGAATAGAGAATTTAGAAATTGAAAACCGGAACCATTTGGAGGGCTTAATGGCGAAAATATCTCTATCCAAATGCATTTTAATGCTAATAAATCAAAAAACGCAAAAAATAAAATACCACTTTGGAAGCGTATATTTTGAGA
Organism: Dasysyrphus tricinctus; assembly: GCA_963921185.1. Taxonomy (NCBI): domain Eukaryota; kingdom Metazoa; phylum Arthropoda; class Insecta; order Diptera; family Syrphidae; genus Dasysyrphus; species Dasysyrphus tricinctus. Next base: position 232,657,766 of record OY992530.1, on the reverse strand, counting down.
ACCAGATATCATAGAAGGTTCTGGTTTCCAGTTATGGAAAGCTCTGGAAAATTTCTATCCAAAAAAAATTTTTTTTTTTTTTTGGACATTTGGTTTAGGATTTATTGCCATCCAAAGATATGAAGGTAGGGAGTTTTTGGGCAGAAAATCAGTAAAATCACTTTGGATGCGAATATTTCCTTAACCAGATCATGAAAAAAAATTTGGCTTGCATGTATCGATTGGGTTTGAATAGACCTTTCCAAAAAGGTACGTCATGATTTATTTCATTGACTTTTTAAAAAAAGTGATTTTTTTTGAAAAAAACGGCAAGGGGGTAGTCCATGCTTTTTTTCGGATTTCATGAAAAAAATTTGTGATGAAATTTTTACATTTTTGGAAAGGTGTGTTCATTTCCTATTCGGCACTGCAGACCGCAACAATTTTGAAAGCTCGGTTCGTTAGTTATTCGCATATAACGGATTGCGTTGAAACTGCCTAAAAATGACTTTCAGCGCAAATATCTAATGAACAAAACGTTGCAAAGGCGTTTGGTTTTCAGTAACGGATAGGTTTTGAATAGAGAATTTAGAAATTGAAAACCGGAACCATTTGGAGGGCTTAATGGCGAAAATATCTCTATCCAAATGCATTTTAATGCTAATAAATCAAAAAACGCAAAAACTAAAATACCACTTTGGAAGCGTATATTTTGAGAACCAGATATCATAGAAGGTTCTGGTTTCCAGTTATGGAAAGCTCTGGAAAATTTCTATCCAAAAAAAAATTTTTTTTTTTTTTGGACATTTGGTTTAGGATTTATTGCCATCCAAAGATATGAAGGTAGGGAGTTTTTGGGCAGAAAATCAGTAAAATCACTTTGGATGCGAATATTTCCTTAAACAGGTCATGAAAAAAAATTTGGCTTGCATGTATCGATTGGGTTTGAATAGACCTTTCCAAAAAGGTACGTCATGATTTATTTCATTGACTTTTTAAAAAAAGTGATTTTTTTTTGAAAAAAACGGCAAGGGGGTAGTCCATGCTTTTTTTCGGATTTCATGAAAAAATTTTGTGATGAAATTTTTACATTTTTGGAAAGGTGTGTTCTTTTCCTATTCGGCACTGCAGACCGCAACAATTTTGAAAGCTCGGTTCGTTAGTTATTCGCATATAACGGATTGCGTTGAAACTGCCTAAAAATGACTTTCAGCGCAAATATCTAATGAACAAAACGTTGCAAAGGCGTTTGGTTTTCAGTAACGGATAGGTTTTGAATAGAGAATTTAGAAATTGAAAACCGGAACCATTTGGAGGGCTTAATGGCGAAAATATCTCTATCCAAATGCATTTTAATGCTAATAAATCAAAAAACGCAAAAAATAAAATACCACTTTGGAAGCGTATATTTAAAGAACCAGATATCATAGAAGGTTCTGGTTTCCAGTTATGGAAAGCTCTGGAAAATTTCTACCCAAAAAAAATTTTTTTTTTTTTTTGGACATTTGGTTTAGGATTTATTGCCATCCAAAGATATGAAGGTAGGGAGTTTTTGGGCAGAAAATCAGTAAAATCACTTTGGATGCGAATATTTCCTTAACCAGATCATGAAAAAAAATTTGGCTTGCATGTATCGATTGGGTTTGAATAGACCTTTCCAAAAAGGTACGTCATGATTTATTTCATTGACTTTTTAAAAAAAGTGATTTTTTTTTAAAAAAACGGCAAGGGGGTAGTCCATGCTTTTTTTCGGATTTCATGAAAAAAATTTGTGATGAAATTTTTACATTTTTGGAAAGGTGTGTTCATTTCCTATTCGGCACTGCAGACCGCAACAATTTTGAAAGCTCGGTTCGTTAGTTATTCGCATATAACGGATTGCGTTGAAACTGCCTAAAAATGACTTTCAGCGCAAATATCTAATGAACAAAACGTTGCAAAGGCGTTTGGTTTTCAGTAACGGATAGGTTTTGAATAGAGAATTTAGAAATTGAAAACCGGAACCATTTGGAGGGCTTAATGGCGAAAATATCTCTATCCAAATGCATTTTAATGCTAATAAATCAAAAAACGCAAAAACTAAAATACCACTTTGGAAGCGTATATTTTGAGAACCAGATATCATAGAAGGTTCTGGTTTCCAGTTATGGAAAGCTCTGGAAAATTTCTATCCAAAAAAAAATTTTTTTTTTTTTTGGACATTTGGTTTAGGATTTATTGCCATCCAAAGATATGAAGGTAGGGAGTTTTTGGGCAGAAAATCAGTAAAATCACTTTGGATGCGAATATTTCCTTAAACAGGTCATGAAAAAAAATTTGGCTTGCATGTATCGATTGGGTTTGAATAGACCTTTCCAAAAAGGTACGTCATGATTTATTTCATTGACTTTTTAAAAAAAGTGATTTTTTTTTGAAAAAAACGGCAAGGGGGTAGTCCATGCTTTTTTTCGGATTTCATGAAAAAATTTTGTGATGAAATTTTTACATTTTTGGAAAGGTGTGTTCTTTTCCTATTCGGCACTGCAGACCGCAACAATTTTGAAAGCTCGGTTCGTTAGTTATTCGCATATAACGGATTGCGTTGAAACTGCCTAAAAATGACTTTCAGCGCAAATATCTAATGAACAAAACGTTGCAAAGGCGTTTGGTTTTCAGTAACGGATAGGTTTTGAATAGAGAATTTAGAAATTGAAAACCGGAACCATTTGGAGGGCTTAATGGCGAAAATATCTCTATCCAAATGCATTTTAATGCTAATAAATCAAAAAACGCAAAAAATAAAATACCACTTTGGAAGCGTATATTTTGAGAACCAGATATCATAGAAGGTTCTGGTTTCCAGTTATGGAAAGCTCTGGAAAATTTCTACCCAAAAAAAATTTTTTTTTTTTTTTGGACATTTGGTTTAGGATTTATTGCCATCCAAAGATATGAAGGTAGGGAGTTTTTGGGCAGAAAATCAGTAAAATCACTTTGGATGCGAATATTTCCTTAACCAGATCATGAAAAAAAATTTGGCTTGCATGTATCGATTGGGTTTGAATAGACCTTTCCAAAAAGGTACGTCATGATTTATTTCATTGACTTTTTAAAAAAAGTGATTTTTTTTGAAAAAAACGGCAAGGGGGTAGTCCATGCTTTTTTTCGGATTTCATGAAAAAAATTTGTGATGAAATTTTTACATTTTTGGAAAGGTGTGTTCATTTCCTATTCGGCACTGCAGACCGCAACAATTTTGAAAGCTCGGTTCGTTAGTTATTCGCATATAACGGATTGCGTTGAAACTGCCTAAAAATGACTTTCAGCGCAAATATCTAATGAACAAAACGTTGCAAAGGCGTTTGGTTTTCAGTAACGGATAGGTTTTGAATAGAGAATTTAGAAATTGAAAACCGGAACCATTTGGAGGGCTTAATGGCGAAAATATCTCTATCCAAATGCATTTTAATGCTAATAAATCAAAAAACGCAAAAAATAAAATACCACTTTGGAAGCGTATATTTTGAGAACCAGATATCATAGAAGGTTCTGGTTTCCAGTTATGGAAAGCTCTGGAAAATTTCTATCCAAAAAAAAATTTTTTTTTTTTTTTTGGACATTTGGTTTAGGATTTATTGCCATCCAAAGATATGAAGGTAGGGAGTTTTTGGGCAGAAAATCAGTAAAATCACTTTGGATGCGAATATTTCCTTAACCAGATCATGAAAAAAAATTTGGCTTGCATGTATCGATTGGGTTTGAATAGACCTTTCCAAAAAGGTACGTCATGATTTATTTCATTGACTTTTTAAAAAAAGTGATTTTTTTTGAAAAAAACGGCAAGGGGGTAGTCCATGCTTTTTTTCGGATTTCATGAAAAAAATTTGTGATGAAATTTTTACATTTTTGGAAAGGTGTGTTCATTTCCTATTCGGCACTGCAGACCGCAACAATTTTGAAAGCTCGGTTCGTTAGTTATTCGCATATAACGGATTGCGTTGAAACGCCTAAAAATGACTTTCAGCGCAAATATCTAATGAGCAAAACGTTGCAAAGGCGTTTGGTGTTCAGTTACGTATAGGTTTTGAATAGAGAATTTAGAAATTGAAAACCGGAACCATTTGGAGGGCTTAATGGCGAAAATATCTCTATCCAAAGGCATTTTAATGCTAATAAATCAAAAAACGCAAAAAATAAAATACCACTTTGGAAGCGTATATTTTGAGAACCAGATATCATAGGAGTTTCTGGTTTCCAGTTTTGGAAAGCTCTAGAAAATAGCTATCCAAAAAAAATTTTTTTTTTTTTTTTTTGGACATTTGGTTTAGGATTTATTGCCATCCAAAGATATGAAGGTAGGGAGTTTTTGGGCAGAAAATCAGTAAAATCACTTTGGATGCGAATATTTCCTTAACCAGATCATGAAAAAAAATTTGGCTTGCATGTATCGATTGGGTTTGAATAGACCTTTCCAAAAAGGTACGTCATGATTTATTTCATTGACTTTTTAAAAAAAGTGATTTTTTTTGAAAAAAACGGCAAGGGGGTAGTCCATGCTTTTTTTCGGATTTCATGAAAAAAATTTGTGATGAAATTTTTACATTTTTGGAAAGGTGTGTTCATTTCCTATTCGGCACTGCAGACCGCAACAATTTTGAAAGCTCGGTTCGTTAGTTATTCGCATATAACGGATTGCGTTGAAACTGCCTAAAAATGACTTTCAGCGCAAATATCTAATGAACAAAACGTTGCAAAGGCGTTTGGTTTTCAGTAACGGATAGGTTTTGAATAGAGAATTTAGAAATTGAAAACCGGAACCATTTGGAGGGCTTAATGGCGAAAATATCTCTATCCAAATGCATTTTAATGCTAATAAATCAAAAAACGCAAAAAATAAAATACCACTTTGGAAGCGTATATTTTGAGAACCAGATATCATAGAAGGTTCTGGTTTCCAGTTATGGAAAGCTCTGGAAAATTTCTATCCAAAAAAAATTTTTTTTTTTTTTTTGGACATTTGGTTTAGGATTTATTGCCATCCAAAGATATGAAGGTAGGGAGTTTTTTGGGCAGAAAATCAGTAAAATCACTTTGGATGCGAATATTTCCTTAACCAGATCATGAAAAAAAATTTGGCTTGCATGTATCGATTGGGTTTGAATAGACCTTTCCAAAAAGGTACGTCATGATTTATTTCATTGACTTTTTAAAAAAAGTGATTTGTTTTGAAAAAAAACGGCAAGGGGGTAGTCCATGCTTTTTTTCGGATTTCATGAAAAAAATTTGTGATGAAATTTTTACATTTTTGGAAAGGTGTGTTCATTTCCTATTCGGCACTGCAGACCGCAACAATTTTGAAAGCTCGGTTCGTTAGTTATTCGCATATAACGGATTGCGTTGAAACTGCCTAAAAATGACTTTCAGCGCAAATATCTAATGAACAAAACGTTGCAAAGGCGTTTGGTTTTCAGTAACGGATAGGTTTTGAATAGAGAATTTAGAAATTGAAAACCGGAACCATTTGGAGGGCTTAATGGCGAAAATATCTCTATCCAAATGCATTTTAATGCTAATAAATCAAAAAACGCAAAAAATAAAATACCACTTTGGAAGCGTATATTTTGAGAACCAGATATCATAGAAGGTTCTGGTTTCCAGTTATGGAAAGCTCTGGAAAATTTCTATCCAAAAAAACTTTTTTTTTTTTTTTTGGACATTTGGTTTAGGATTTATTGCCATCCAAAGATATGAAGGTAGGGAGTTTTTGGGCAGAAAATCAGTAAAATCACTTTGGATGCGAATATTTCCTTAAACAGGTCATGAAAAAAAATTTGGCTTGCATGTATCGATTGGGTTTGAATAGACCTTTCCAAAAAGGTACGTCATGATTTATTTCATTGACTTTTTAAAAAAAGTGATTTTTTTTTGAAAAAAACGGCAAGGGGGTAGTCCATGCTTTTTTTCGGATTTCATGAAAAAATTTTGTGATGAAATTTTTACATTTTTGGAAAGGTGTGTTCATTTCCTATTCGGCACTGCAGACCGCAACAATTTTGAAAGCTCGGTTCGTTAGTTATTCGCATATAACGGATTGCGTTGAAACTGCCTAAAAATGACTCAGCGCAAATATCTAATGAACAAAACGTTGCAAAGGCGTTTGGTTTTCAGTAACGGATAGGTTTTGAATAGAGAATTTAGAAATTGAAAACCGGAACCATTTGGAGGGCTTAATGGCGAAAATATCTCTATCCAAATGCATTTTAATGCTAATAAATCAAAAAACGCAAAAAATAAAATACCACTTTGGAAGCGTATATTTTGAGAACCAGATATCATAGAAGGTTCTGGTTTCCAGTTATGGAAAGCTCTGGAAAATTTCTATCCAAAAAAAATTTTTTTTTTTTTTTGGACATTTGGTTTAGGATTTATTGCCATCCAAAGATATGAAGGTAGGGAGTTTTTGGGCAGAAAATCAGTAAAATCACTTTGGATGCGAATATTTCCTTAAACAGGTCATGAAAAAAAATTTGGCTTGCATGTATCGATTGGGTTTGAATAGACCTTTCCAAAAAGGTACGTCATGATTTATTTCATTGACTTTTTAAAAAAAGTGATTTTTTTTTGAAAAAAACGGCAAGGGGGTAGTCCATGCTTTTTTTCGGATTTCATGAAAAAATTTTGTGATGAAATTTTTACATTTTTGGAAAGGTGTGTTCTTTTCCTATTCGGCACTGCAGACCGCAACAATTTTGAAAGCTCGGTTCGTTAGTTATTCGCATATAACGGATTGCGTTGAAACTGCCTAAAAATGACTTTCAGCGCAAATATCTAATGAACAAAACGTTGCAAAGGCGTTTGGTTTTCAGTAACGGATAGGTTTTGAATAGAGAATTTAGAAATTGAAAACCGGAACCATTTGGAGGGCTTAATGGCGAAAATATCTCTATCCAAATGCATTTTAATGCTAATAAATCAAAAAACGCAAAAAATAAAATACCACTTTGGAAGCGTATATTTAAAGAACCAGATATCATAGAAGGTTCTGGTTTCCAGTTATGGAAAGCTCTGGAAAATTTCTATCCAAACAAAATTTTTTTTTTTTTTTTGGACATTTGGTTTAGGATTTATTGCCATCCAAAGATATGAAGGTAGGGAGTTTTTGGGCAGAAAATCAGTAAAATCATTTTGGATGCGAATATTTCCTTAACCAGATCATGAAAAAAAATTTGGCTTGCATGTATCGATTGGGTTTGAATAGACCTTTCCAAAAAGGTACGTCATGATTTATTTCATTGACTTTTTAAAAAAAGTGATTTTTTTTGAAAAAAACGGCAAGGGGGTAGTCCATGCTTTTTTTCGGATTTCATGAAAAAAATTTGTGATGAAATTTTTACATTTTTGGAAAGGTGTGTTCATTTCCTATTCGGCACTGCAGACCGCAACAATTTTGAAAGCTCGGTTCGTTAGTTATTCGCATATAACGGATTGCGTTGAAACTGCCTAAAAATGACTTTCAGCGCAAATATCTAATGAACAAAACGTTGCAAAGGCGTTTGGTTTTCAGTAACGGATAGGTTTTGAATAGAGAATTTAGAAATTGAAAACCGGAACCATTTGGAGGGCTTAATGGCGAAAATATCTCTATCCAAATGCATTTTAATGCTAATAAATCAAAAAACGCAAAAAATAAAATACCACTTTGGAAGCGTATATTTTGAGAACCAGATATCATAGAAGGTTTTGGTTTCCAGTTATGGAAAGCTCTGGAAAATTTCTATCCAAAAAAATTTTTTTTTTTTTTTTTGGACATTTGGTTTAGGATTTATCGCCATCCAAAGATATGAAGGTAGGGAGTTTTTGGGCAGAAAATCAGTAAAATCACTTTGGATGCGAATATTTCCTTAACCAGATCATGAAAAAAAATTTGGCTTGCATGTATCGATTGGGTTTGAATAGACCTTTCCAAAAAGGTACGTCATGATTTATTTCATTGACTTTTTAAAAAAAGTGATTTTTTTTTGAAAAAAACGGCAAGGGGGTAGTCCATGCTTTTTTTCGGATTTCATGAAAAAATTTTGTGATGAAATTTTTACATTTTTGGAAAGGTGTGTTCTTTTCCTATTCGGCACTGCAGACCGCAACAATTTTGAAAGCTCGGTTCGTTAGTTATTCGCATATAACGGATTGCGTTGAAACTGCCTAAAAATGACTTTCAGCGCAAATATCTAATGAACAAAACGTTGCAAAGGCGTTTGGTTTTCAGTAACGGATAGGTTTTGAATAGAGAATTTAGAAATTGAAAACCGGAACCATTTGGAGGGCTTAATGGCGAAAATATCTCTATCCAAATGCATTTTAATGCTAATAAATCAAAAAACGCAAAAAATAAAATACCACTTTGGAAGCGTATATTTAAAGAACCAGATATCATAGAAGGTTCTGGTTTCCAGTTATGGAAAGCTCTGGAAAATTTCTATCCAAACAAAATTTTTTTTTTTTTTTTGGACATTTGGTTTAGGATTTATTGCCATCCAAAGATATGAAGGTAGGGAGTTTTTGGGCAGAAAATCAGTAAAATCATTTTGGATGCGAATATTTCCTTAACCAGATCATGAAAAAAAATTTGGCTTGCATGTATCGATTGGGTTTGAATAGACCTTTCCAAAAAGGTACGTCATGATTTATTTCATTGACTTTTTAAAAAAAGTGATTTTTTTTGAAAAAAACGGCAAGGGGGTAGTCCATGCTTTTTTTCGGATTTCATGAAAAAAATTTGTGATGAAATTTTTACATTTTTGGAAAGGTGTGTTCATTTCCTATTCGGCACTGCAGACCGCAACAATTTTGAAAGCTCGGTTCGTTAGTTATTCGCATATAACGGATTGCGTTGAAACTGCCTAAAAATGACTTTCAGCGCAAATATCTAATGAACAAAACGTTGCAAAGGCGTTTGGTTTTCAGTAACGGATAGGTTTTGAATAGAGAATTTAGAAATTGAAAACCGGAACCATTTGGAGGGCTTAATGGCGAAAATATCTCTATCCAAATGCATTTTAATGCTAATAAATCAAAAAACGCAAAAAATAAAATACCACTTTGGAAGCGTATATTTTGAGAACCAGATATCATAGAAGGTTCTGGTTTCCAGTTATGGAAAGCTCTGGAAAATTTCTATCCAAAAAAATTTTTTTTTTTTTTTGGACATTTGGTTTAGGATTTATCGCCATCCAAAGATATGAAGGTAGGGAGTTTTTGGGCAGAAAATCAGTAAAATCACTTTGGATGCGAATATTTCCTTAACCAGATCATGAAAAAAAATTTGGCTTGCATGTATCGATTGGGTTTGAATAGACCTTTCCAAAAAGGTACGTCATGATTTATTTCATTGACTTTTTAAAAAAAGTGATTTTTTTTTGAAAAAAACGGCAAGGGGGTAGTCCATGCTTTTTTTCGGATTTCATGAAAAAATTTTGTGATGAAATTTTTACATTTTTGGAAAGGTGTGTTCATTTCCTATTCGGCACTGCAGACCGCAACAATTTTGAAAGCTCGGTTCGTTAGTTATTCGCATATAACGGATTGCGTTGAAACTGCCTAAAAATGACTTTCAGCGCAAATATCTAATGAGCAAAACGTTGCAAAGGCGTTTGGTGTTCAGTTACGTATAGGTTTTGAATAGAGAATTTAGAAATTGAAAACCGGAACCATTTGGAGGGCTTAATGGCGAAAATATCTCTATCCAAAGGCATTTTAATGCTAATAAATCAAAAAACGCAAAAAATAAAATACCACTTAGGAAGCGTATATTTTGAGAACCAGATATCATAGGAGGTTCTGGTTTCCAGTTTTGGAAAGCTCTGGAAAATGGCTATCCAAAAAATTTTTTTTTTTTATTTTGGACATTTGGTTTAGGATTTATCGCCATCCAAAGACATGAAGGTAGGTAGTTTTTGGGCAGAAAATCAGTAAAATCACTTTGGATGTGAATATTTCCTTAACCAGATCATGAAAAAAAATTTGGCTTGCATGTATCGATTGGGTTTGAATAGACCTTTCCAAAAAGGTACGTCATGATTTATTTCATTGACTTTTTAAAAAAAGTGATTTTTTTTTTAAAAAAACGGCAAGGGGGTAGTCCATGCTTTTTTTCGGATTTCATGAAAAAATTTTGTGATGAAATTTTTACATTTTTGGAAAGGTGTGTTCATTTCCTATTCGGCACTGCAGACCGCAACAATTTTGAAAGCTCGGTTCGTTAGTTATTCGCATATAACGGATTGCGTTGAAACTGCCTAAAAATGACTTTCAGCGCAAATATCTAATGAGCAAAACGTTGCAAAGGCGTTTGGTGTTCAGTTACGTATAGGTTTTGAATAGAGAATTTAGAAATTGAAAACCGGAACCATTTGGAGGGCTTAATGGCGAAAATATCTCTATCCAAAGGCATTTTAATGCTAATAAATCAAAAAACGCAAAAAATAAAATACCACTTTGGAAGCGTATATTTTGAGAACCAGATATCATAGGAGTTTCTGGTTTCCAGTTTTGGAAAGCTCTGGAAAATAGCTATCCAAAAAAAATTTTTTTTTTTTTTTTTGGACATTTGGTTTAGGATTTATTGCCATCCAAAGATATGAAGGTAGGGAGTTTTTGGGCAGAAAATCAGTAAAATCACTTTGGATGCGAATATTTCCTTAACCAGATCATGAAAAAAAATTTGGCTTGCATGTATCGATTGGGTTTGAATAGACCTTTCCAAAAAGGTACGTCATGATTTATTTCATTGACTTTTTAAAAAAAGTGATTTTTTTTTAAAAAAACGGCAAGGGGGTAGTCCATGCTTTTTTTCGGATTTCATGAAAAAATTTTGTGATGAAATTTTTACATTTTTGGAAAGGTGTGTTCATTTCCTATTCGGCACTGCAGACCGCAACAATTTTGAAAGCTCGGTTCGTTAGTTATTCGCATATAACGGATTGCGTTGAAACTGCCTAAAAATGACTTTCAGCGCAAATATCTAATGAACAAAACGTTGCAAAGGCGTTTGGTTTTCAGTAACGGATAGGTTTTGAATAGAGAATTTAGAAATTGAAAACCGGAACCATTTGGAGGGCTTAATGGCGAAAATATCTCTATCCAAATGCATTTTAATGCTAATAAATCAAAAAACGCAAAAAATAAAATACCACTTTGGAAGCGTATATTTTGAGAACCAGATATCATAGAAGGTTCTGGTTTCCAGTTATGGAAAGCTCTGGAAAATTTCTATCCAAAAAAATTTTTTTTTTTTTTGGACATTTGGTTTAGGATTTATTGCCATCCAAAGATATGAAGGTAGGGAGTTTTTGGGCAGAAAATCAGTAAAATCACTTTGGATGCGAATATTTCCTTAAACAGGTCATGAAAAAAAATTTGGCTTGCATGTATCGATTGGGTTTGAATAGACCTTTCCAAAAAGGTACGTCATGATTTATTTCATTGACTTTTTAAAAAAAGTGATTTTTTTTTAAAAAAACGGCAAGGGGGTAGTCCATGCTTTTTTTCGGATTTCATGAAAAAATTTTGTGATGAAATTTTTACATTTTTGGAAAGGTGTGTTCATTTCCTATTCGGCACTGCAGACCGCAACAATTTTGAAAGCTCGGTTCGTTAGTTATTCGCATATAACGGATTGCGTTGAAACTGCCTAAAAATGACTTTCAGCGCAAATATCTAATGAGCAAAACGTTGCAAAGGCGTTTGGTGTTCAGTTACGTATAGGTTTTGAATAGAGAATTTAGAAATTGAAAACCGGAACCATTTGGAGGGCTTAATGGCGAAAATATCTCTATCCAAAGGCATTTTAATGCTAATAAATCAAAAAACGCAAAAAATAAAATACCACTTTGGAAGCGTATATTTTGAGAACCAGATATCATAGGAGTTTCTGGTTTCCAGTTTTGGAAAGCTCTGGAAAATAGCTATCCAAAAAAAATTTTTTTTTTTTTTTTTGGACATTTGGTTTAGGATTTATTGCCATCCAAAGATATGAAGGTAGGAGTTTTTGGGCAGAAAATCAGTAAAATCACTTTGGATGCGAATATTTCCTTAACCAGATCATGAAAAAAAATTTGGCTTGCATGTATCGATTGGGTTTGAATAGACCTTTCCAAAAAGGTACGTCATGATTTATTTCATTGACTTTTTAAAAAAAGTGATTTTTTTTGAAAAAAAACGGCAAGGGGGTAGTCCATGCTTTTTTTCGGATTTCATGAAAAAAATTTGTGATGAAATTTTTACATTTTTGGAAAGGTGTGTTCATTTCCTATTCGGCACTGCAGACCGCAACAATTTTGAAAGCTCGGTTCGTTAGTTATTCGCATATAACGGATTGCGTTGAAACTGCCTAAAAATGACTTTCAGCGCAAATATCTAATGAACAAAACGTTGCAAAGGCGTTTGGTTTTCAGTAACGGATAGGTTTTGAATAGAGAATTTAGAAATTGAAAACCGGAACCATTTGGAGGGCTTAATGGCGAAAATATCTCTATCCAAATGCATTTTAATGCTAATAAATCAAAAAACGCAAAAAATAAAATACCACTTTGGAAGCGTATATTTTGAGAACCAGATATCATAGAAGGTTCTGGTTTCCAGTTATGGAAAGCTCTGGAAAATGGCTATCCAAAAAATTTTTTTTTTTTATTTTGGACATTTGGTTTAGGATTTATCGCCATCCAAAGACATGAAGGTAGGTAGTTTTTGGGCAGAAAATCAGTAAAATCACTTTGGATGTGAATATTTCCTTAACCAGATCATGAAAAAAAATTTGGCTTGCATGTATCGATTGGGTTTGAATAGACCTTTCCAAAAAGGTACGTCATGATTTATTTCATTGACTTTTTAAAAAAAGTGATTTTTTTTTTAAAAAAACGGCAAGGGGGTAGTCCATGCTTTTTTTCGGATTTCATGAAAAAATTTTGTGATGAAATTTTTACATTTTTGGAAAGGTGTGTTCATTTCCTATTCGGCACTGCAGACCGCAACAATTTTGAAAGCTCGGTTCGTTAGTTATTCGCATATAACGGATTGCGTTGAAACTGCCTAAAAATGACTTTCAGCGCAAATATCTAATGAGCAAAACGTTGCAAAGGCGTTTGGTGTTCAGTTACGTATAGGTTTTGAATAGAGAATTTAGAAATTGAAAACCGGAACCATTTGGAGGGCTTAATGGCGAAAATATCTCTATCCAAAGGCATTTTAATGCTAATAAATAAAAAAACGCAAAAAATAAAATACCACTTAGGAAGCGTATATTTTGAGAACCAGATATCATAGGAGGTTCTGGTTTCCAGTTTTGGAAAGCTCTGGAAAATGGCTATCCAAAAAAAATTTTTTTTTTATTTTGGACATTTGGTTTAGGATTTATCGCCATCCAAAGACATGAAGGTAGGTAGTTTTTGGGCAGAAAATCAGTAAAATCACTTTGGATGTGAATATTTCCTTAACCAGATCATGAAAAAAAATTTGGCTTGCATGTATCGATTGGGTTTGAATAGACCTTTCCAAAAAGGTACGTCATGATTTATTTCATTGACTTTTTAAAAAAAGTGATTTTTTTTTTAAAAAAACGGCAAGGGGGTAGTCCATGCTTTTTTTCGGATTTCATGAAAAAATTTTGTGATGAAATTTTTACATTTTTGGAAAGGTGTGTTCATTTCCTATTCGGCACTGCAGACCGCAACAATTTTGAAAGCTCGGTTCGTTAGTTATTCGCATATAACGGATTGCGTTGAAACTGCCTAAAAATGACTTTCAGCGCAAATATCTAATGAGCAAAACGTTGCAAAGGCGTTTGGTGTTCAGTTACGTATAGGTTTTGAATAGAGAATTTAGAAATTGAAAACCGGAACCATTTGGAGGGCTTAATGGCGAAAATATCTCTATCCAAAGGCATTTTAATGCTAATAAATCAAAAAACGCAAAAAATAAAATACCACTTAGGAAGCGTATATTTTGAGAACCAGATATCATAGGAGGTTCTGGTTTCCAGTTTTGGAAAGCTCTGGAAAATGGCTATCCAAAAAATTTTTTTTTTTTATTTTGGACATTTGGTTTAGGATTTATCGCCATCCAAAGACATGAAGGTAGGTAGTTTTTGGGCAGAAAATCAGTAAAATCACTTTGGATGTGAATATTTCCTTAACCAGATCATGAAAAAAAATTTGGCTTGCATGTATCGATTGGGTTTGAATAGACCTTTCCAAAAAGGTACGTCATGATTTATTTCATTGACTTTTTAAAAAAAGTGATTTTTTTTTTTAAAAAACGGCAAGGGGGTAGTCCATGCTTTTTTTCGGATTTCATGAAAAAATTTTGTGATGAAATTTTTACATTTTTGGAAAGGTGTGTTCATTTCCTATTCGGCACTGCAGACCGCAACAATTTTGAAAGCTCGGTTCGTTAGTTATTCGCATATAACGGATTGCGTTGAAACTGCCTAAAAATGACTTTCAGCGCAAATATCTAATGAGCAAAACGTTGCAAAGGCGTTTGGTGTTCAGTTACGTATAGGTTTTGAATAGAGAATTTAGAAATTGAAAACCGGAACCATTTGGAGGGCTTAATGGCGAAAATATCTCTATCCAAAGGCATTTTAATGCTAATAAATCAAAAAACGCAAAAAATAAAATACCACTTAGGAAGCGTATATTTTGAGAACCAGATATCATAGGAGGTTCTGGTTTCCAGTTTTGGAAAGCTCTGGAAAATGGCTATCCAAAAAATTTTTTTTTTTTATTTTGGACATTTGGTTTAGGATTTATCGCCATCCAAAGACATGAAGGTAGGTAGTTTTTGGGCAGAAAATCAGTAAAATCACTTTGGATGCGAATATTTCCTTAACCAGATCATGAAAAAAAATTTGGCTTGCATGTATCGATTGGGTTTGAATAGACCTTTCCAAAAAGGTACGTCATGATTTATTTCATTGACTCTTTAAAAAAAGTGATTTTTTTTTGAAAAAAACGGCAAGGGGGTAGTCCATGCTTTTTTTCGGATTTCATGAAAAAAATTTGTGATGAAATTTTTACATTTTTGGAAAGGTGTGTTCATTTCCTATTCGGCACTGCAGACCGCAACAATTTTGAAAGCTCGGTTCGTTAGTTATTCGCATATAACGGATTGCGTTGAAACTGCCTAAAAATGACTTTCAGCGCAAATATCTAATGAACAAAACGTTGCAAAGGCGTTTGGTTTTCAGTAACGGATAGGTTTTGAATAGAGAATTTAGAAATTGAAAACCGGAACCATTTGGAGGGCTTAATGGCGAAAATATCTCTATCCAAAGGCATTTTAATGCTAATAAATCAAAAAACGCAAAAAATAAAATACCACTTTGGAAGCGTATATTTTGAGAACCAGATATCATAGGAGGTTCTGGTTTCCAGTTTTGGAAAGCTCTGGAAAATAGCTATCCAAAAAAAATTTTTTTTTTTTTTTTTTGGACATTTGGTTTAGGATTTATCGCCATCCAAAGACATGAAGGTAGGTAGTTTTTGGGCAGAAAATCAGTAAAATCACTTTGGATGTGAATATTTCCTTAACCAGATCATGAAAAAAAAATTTGGCTTGCATGTATCGATTGGGTTTGAATAGACCTTTCCAAAAAGGTACGTCATGATTTATTTCATTGACTTTTTAAAAAAAGTGATTTTTTTTTTAAAAAAACGGCAAGGGGGTAGTCCATGCTTTTTTTCGGATTTCATGAAAAAATTTTGTGATGAAATTTTTACATTTTTGGAAAGGTGTGTTCATTTCCTATTCGGCACTGCAGACCGCAACAATTTTGAAAGCTCGGTTCGTTAGTTATTCGCATATAACGGATTGCGTTGAAACTGCCTAAAAATGACTTTCAGCGCAAATATCTAATGAGCAAAACGTTGCAAAGGCGTTTGGTGTTCAGTTACGTATAGGTTTTGAATAGAGAATTTAGAAATTGAAAACCGGAACCATTTGGAGGGCTTAATGGCGAAAATATCTCTATCCAAATGCATTTTAATGCTAATAAATCAAAAAACGCAAAAAATAAAATACCACTTTGGAAGCGTATATTTTGAGAACCAGATATCATAGAAGGTTCTGGTTTCCAGTTATGGAAAGCTCTGGAAAATTTCTATCCAAAAAAATTTTTTTTTTATTTTGGACATTTGGTTTAGGATTTATCGCCATCCAAAGACATGAAGGTAGGTAGTTTTTGGGCAGAAAATCAGTAAAATCACTTTGGATGTGAATATTTCCTTAACCAGATCATGAAAAAAAATTTGGCTTGCATGTATCGATTGGGTTTGAATAGACCTTTCCAAAAAGGTACGTCATGATTTATTTCATTGACTTTTTAAAAAAAGTGATTTTTTTTTTAAAAAAACGGCAAGGGGGTAGTCCATGCTTTTTTTCGGATTTCATGAAAAAATTTTGTGATGAAATTTTTACATTTTTGGAAAGGTGTGTTCATTTCCTATTCGGCACTGCAGACCGCAACAATTTTGAAAGCTCGGTTCGTTAGTTATTCGCATATAACGGATTGCGTTGAAACTGCCTAAAAATGACTTTCAGCGCAAATATCTAATGAACAAAACGTTGCAAAGGCGTTTGGTTTTCAGTAACGGATAGGTTTTGAATAGAGAATTTAGAAATTGAAAACCGGAACCATTTGGAGGGCTTAATGGCGAAAATATCTCTATCCAAAGGCATTTTAATGCTAATAAATCAAAAAACGCAAAAAATAAAATACCACTTTGGAAGCGTATATTTTGAGAACCAGATATCATAGGAGGTTCTGGTTTCCAGTTTTGGAAAGCTCTGGAAAATAGCTATCCAAAAAAAATTTTTTTTTTTTTTTTTTGGACATTTGGTTTAGGATTTATCGCCATCCAAAGACATGAAGGTAGGTAGTTTTTGGGCAGAAAATCAGTAAAATCACTTTGGATGTGAATATTTCCTTAACCAGATCATGAAAAAAAAATTTGGCTTGCATGTATCGATTGGGTTTGAATAGACCTTTCCAAAAAGGTACGTCATGATTTATTTCATTGACTTTTTAAAAAAAGTGATTTTTTTTTTAAAAAAACGGCAAGGGGGTAGTCCATGCTTTTTTTCGGATTTCATGAAAAAATTTTGTGATGAAATTTTTACATTTTTGGAAAGGTGTGTTCATTTCCTATTCGGCACTGCAGACCGCAACAATTTTGAAAGCTCGGTTCGTTAGTTATTCGCATATAACGGATTGCGTTGAAACTGCCTAAAAATGACTTTCAGCGCAAATATCTAATGAGCAAAACGTTGCAAAGGCGTTTGGTGTTCAGTTACGTATAGGTTTTGAATAGAGAATTTAGAAATTGAAAACCGGAACCATTTGGAGGGCTTAATGGCGAAAATATCTCTATCCAAATGCATTTTAATGCTAATAAATCAAAAAACGCAAAAAATAAAATACCACTTTGGAAGCGTATATTTTGAGAACCAGATATCATAGAAGGTTCTGGTTTCCAGTTATGGAAAGCTCTGGAAAATGTCTATCCAAAAAAAATTTTTTTTTTTTTTTGGACATTTGGTTTAGGATTTATCGCCATCCAAAGATATGAAGGCAGGGAGTTTTTGGGCAGAAAATCAGTAAAATCACTTTGGATGCGAATATTTCCTTAACCAGATCATGAAAAAAAATTTGGCTTGCATGTATCGATTGGGTTTGAATAGACCTTTCCAAAAAGGTACGTCATGATTTATTTCATTGACTTTTTAAAAAAAGTGATTTTTTTTTTTAAAAAACGGCAAGGGGGTAGTCCATGCTTTTTTTCGGATTTCATGAAAAAAATTTGTGATGAAATTTTTACATTTTTGGAAAGGTGTGTTCATTTCCTATTCGGCACTGCAGACCGCAACAATTTTGAAAGCTCGGTTCGTTAGTTATTCGCATATAACGGATTGCGTTGAAACTGCCTAAAAATGACTTTCAGCGCAAATATCTAATGAGCAAAACGTTGCAAAGGCGTTTGGTGTTCAGTTACGTATAGGTTTTGAATAGAGAATTTAGAAATTGAAAACCGGAACCATTTGGAGGGCTTAATGGCGAAAATATCTCTATCCAAAGGCATTTTAATGCTAATAAATCAAAAAACGCAAAAAATAAAATACCACTTTGGAAGCGTATATTTTGAGAACCAGATATCATAGGAGGTTCTGGTTTCCAGTTTTGGAAAGCTCTGGAAAATAGCTATCCAAAAAAAATTTTTTTTTTTTTTTTTTGGACATTTGGTTTAGGATTTATCGCCATCCAAAGACATGAAGGTAGGTAGTTTTTGGGCAGAAAATCAGTAAAATCACTTTGGATGTGAATATTTCCTTAACCAGATCATGAAAAAAAAATTTGGCTTGCATGTATCGATTGGGTTTGAATAGACCTTTCCAAAAAGGTACGTCATGATTTATTTCATTGACTTTTTAAAAAAAGTGATTTTTTTTTTAAAAAAACGGCAAGGGGGTAGTCCATGCTTTTTTTCGGATTTCATGAAAAAATTTTGTGATGAAATTTTTACATTTTTGGAAAGGTGTGTTCATTTCCTATTCGGCACTGCAGACCGCAACAATTTTGAAAGCTCGGTTCGTTAGTTATTCGCATATAACGGATTGCGTTGAAACTGCCTAAAAATGACTTTCAGCGCAAATATCTAATGAGCAAAACGTTGCAAAGGCGTTTGGTGTTCAGTTACGTATAGGTTTTGAATAGAGAATTTAGAAATTGAAAACCGGAACCATTTGGAGGGCTTAATGGCGAAAATATCTCTATCCAAATGCATTTTAATGCTAATAAATCAAAAAACGCAAAAAATAAAATACCACTTTGGAAGCGTATATTTTGAGAACCAGATATCATAGAAGGTTCTGGTTTCCAGTTATGGAAAGCTCTGGAAAATTTCTATCCAAAAAAAATTTTTTTTTTTAACATTGAAAATGTTTATAGGGTCGTTTTGAGTAAATTATGGTGTTACTAAAATGAATAAAGTGAACAAGTGTGTATATGAGATGAACGATGGCGTATAAGGGGGATAAGATCGAATTTTTGGTGGTGTTACTAAAATGAATAAATTGAACAATGGTAATATGAGATGAACGCTGGCGTATATGGGGGATAAGATCGAATTTTTGGTGGTGTTACCATTCATTTTTGAATGAACAAATATGTATTGAAGATGATTGCAGGCGGATAGGGAGGGTACGGTTGAATTTTTGGTTGGTGTTTCTAAAATGAACAATATAAGTTTTGACTATACATATTACTATAATTATAAAATGCAAGAGCTAGTGCAGTCAGCACTCAGCAGTGCATTGTGCTTCTAAAACTAAATCTAAGCGTTGGAAATTTTTTGAAAATGTTTATGATAGGAAAATAATGTGGAGGTGCAATATGACGTTTTTTAAAATATGGTTTTATGTGAAATGGTCGAACAAAAAAAGAAAACAAATGAGAAGTGCCAGAGTAATATTTTTTTTTGTTTATCGATGGTTAAGTTTAATATAACAATTTTGTACATATATTTTGCAATTCCAAAAAATCTACAAAGTGAGATATTATTGGTTGTAAGTTCAAAGTTCTAAAAAAGATGGCTCACAAATGCTACACATCAGAGTTAAGGCTGATTGTACTAAATTGTATAGTTTAAGAAAGATAATAAATAACAAATTGTTTCGTTTCAGGAAATTTTGATACCTAGTATTTTTTATATTTTATATATTTTATATAATTTTTGTTGATCGATTTTTCGCAGTTATTATTTTTTATCTTTTAAATGGTTGCATTTAAAAATCTCAAATTCATACCGGAGATAGATTATATAGATTCACATATAACATGTAAAATTTGATTTTTTTAATCGTACCTAAGCCGAGATAATAACATATTTCTGTTCATTTACATATCACCTACTAACTCTTTAATCTGTGAACCTAGACAATTAGTTTTTGTTTTATTAGCAGCTTGAATAATTGACAATTATTTTGATATATCATACGTTGCTGTACGTTCTATATAAGCTTCACAAATCGAAAATACAATTAATTAAAAAGTGGTACTAAATCTTTAATCAATATTCCTAAAATTCATCGTCGTCGATTTGCAAGTTTTTGTGCGGACAAACAGCCCAAATAAACAGAGCACAAAAATATAGTCCCATAGTTCATTGAAGATTTCTTTCTATCTCTGCCAGGGCTGCAAAAGTCGATAAGATTGTACTTTTTTCGATACACTCCACTTTGCTAAAGTACTCCACTTTTGCATTCAACGAAAAAGATAAAGTAAATTAAAAAGAAAATCATCTGACCTCACAAAATGTATACTGTGAACCGAGGCTGACATCGATATAACAGAAGAAATAAAAATGATTAATACAGTTTGTTCGAGAAAATGGCATCTACAAAATACCGGTTTCAACAATCTCGCAATTAAAAATCGAAAACATTAAATTTATAAAATTTAAATCTCGCAAAATCGAAGGGTATTGCAACAAATTCCTACAGTTTTGTTATTAAAGTTTCGCATATGTAAGTATGTATGTACCTTATATGTTAATTAACATAAACAGCTAAGTTGTTTAATTAATTGGATATAGAAACATTACATACGTTCATACAACAGCAAATGTGGACAAAATATTATCAAATCAAATCAAAAAGTACAATTCGATACACTTTCCTTTTATATTTTGATACATTGCTGAAACACGATTTCATCCCTGATATCTGTCTAGTAGTTTATTATGAAAGACTGTTCATTTCAGTGTTCAGTGGTTCAGTCTTCACTTCTTCAGTTGCAAAGATGCCTTGGAGTGGGAAGGTTCGTTTGCGCTGCTTGCCGGTAAATATTTTTTTATTAATAGTATAGAATACGATGTGCGTGAAAGTGAAAGGTAAGTAGGATAGAATGCATGTGGGATTTTAGTTTGCAGGTAGGTTTAGGTTCGTTAGGATATTTGTTGGGGGTTTTTTGTTTGTTTATTATTTTACTTTTGTGTTTTGTTTAGCTATGATTAGATGGATTAACGAAGAAAATGAAAAATAAGAATACCTACAAGTGGGAATACAAATATAGGTCAATAAAATCACAAAACTAAAACATAAAAAAGTTATAATTTTTTAACTTCCCATTGGAAGTTATTGTAAATGGTCCGATTTGTCAAAAAAAAATTTTAACATATCTTCACGTTTCGCTCCCTAGAATCGGAATCCATTTTTGTAGAGAGATGTCTGTGTGTGTTCGTACGTTCCTTCGCTTTTTTTGTTCACCGTATCTCAAGGACGAATTAAGATATCGACTTTTGATGGATTTTATTGTATACACAGTAGAGTTTCATTACAAGCAGAAAGGACCTTTCAATAAATTCAAGGAGCAGTTCAAATTTCCTTAGTCTCAGATATCTCGAGAACAAATCGACTTCAGGTTAATTTTATTCCACGCAAATTGACGTAATAAGGAATTGATTAAAATATAGAAGTATATCAACTAATAGTTTTTTTTTAATAAAAAAATGTAGATGAAAATTGTTGAAAAAAGTTGTTTGGCTCGAATATCTTGACAACAAACAATGATATTGGCTTCGAGGTTATTTTATTTTATACGCTAGTTTATAGATACCAATTGATAAAATTTTAAAAAATATTGAATTAATAGTTTTTTTTAAGCGAAAAACTGCAAGCAATTCTACACACTAATTATTAAAAAATTGGTTTTTGCCTCAAAAATCTTGAGAACAGATAATGACATGACATCGGGTTAATTTAAGTCCACACACTAGCTTAGAATTGATAATTGATGGGATTTATAAAAAAATTCAACAAAAAGTTTTTTTTTAAGTGAAAATGAACTACAAGATAGGTACTTCACCAAAAATTGTGGAAAATATTTTTTCATCTCAAATATTTTGAGAACAAACAATGATATTGACTTCAGGCTAATTTTATTCTTTAAATGAGTTTATAATAAATGATTGATAAAATTTGTAAAAATATTCAACAAATGATTATTTTTATCGAAAAAACTACAAGAAACTTAACAAAATTGTAGAAAATTTTTGTTCGTCCCAAATATCTTGAGAACAAACAATGATATTAGCTTTTGGGTATTTTTTTTCTATAAATAAGGATCTGTAAAAATATCCCATAACCAGTTTTTTAAGCAAAAAAACTACTAAAAACCTTACCAAAAAATGTTGAATTGGTTTTAGTCTCGAATATGTTAGGAACAAATAATCATATTGGTTTCGGGCTTCTATATATGTATGTACTAGATTATAATTGACAATCGGTAGGTTTTGTATAATAATTCAACAAACTGTTTTTTTTTTAATGCAAAAAAAAAATACAAAAACTATACCAAAAATTGTTGATTACAAAAAAATAACATTGGACCTCTAGCTTCCGGGGCACCACAAATTGGAAGTTACTAGTGTGGGTCACAACCAGCCTCTTTTTGAAAATGCAATAAAGGACCGTATTGCAAGAGTCTCTTCAAAACAGACTGGTTGATTAGACTAAAAGTCGATTTATCGTTATTGCTAATTTGTATTAGTAAATATTTTCCTATTTGATAGAAATTTTAAGTCCATCAAGAATTTTTGGTTGACTTTTGTCTTGCCGAATTTTTTCGAAAAGACTCGTAATAAACCCCAAAATTAAAAAAAAAAACTACAAAGGGCATAAGAAAAATAGAATTTTTCTGACACGTACCAAACAGCAGCGTTGAAAATTCGTTTGTAGGCATATATTTGAGGGAAAATCAAATATAAGTTAGCGTTGCCTACCACAATTAAACAGTTACACGAGTTAGGAAAAATCTATTCAAATACAGACCGAAATAAACAAGCAATAGGTGCAGAAATTTTTAATTTTTGTTTGGTGCTACCACAAAGCTAAATCAAAAAGAAAAAAGTAAGGTACCGCACGAAGTAAATGAAAAATATAAGATTAGAAGACAAGCGGGAAAATAATTTATGTGGGTCAATAAAATAACAAAAAGAAAACACCTCTTTTGTATATTTGAAAATGAAACAAAATAAAAAAAACTACAGTGGGAATAAGAGAAGACAAATTTTGGGGAGAGGTAACAACTACCAACATTAAATATTTGTTTTTTGGAAAATATAATTTTATTTAGTGTTACAAAAAACGTGATTTTGGAAAACGAAAAACGAATACAGGACGAAATAGGAAAAAAAAGTAGATATACATATGCTTACATCATTTTGCGCTTAGGGAAGAATCAAAATTTGGTTGAAGATAAAACGGAGGGAAAATTAAATATATGTATTAAGCAATTAAGAGCTCTGATTTTTGTTGGATTAACGGCTTAAAAATTATCCTTCCTTAATTATTTTTAAAGCTGAAAAAAAAAAACAATTTGGTGTAACTAAGCGCAAGTAAAGATGGAAGTGCGAATAAAGTTTGTTTAACAAATTTTTAGCTTTCTTAGTTCAATATAATGTTTGGATTGGTCTTCATAAAAAAGATGAACTAAATTGATATGTATGTATAAATTGGTAAAGATAAAATTTAAAAGAGAAAAAAGATTGTATAAATTATAAAGATTAAGGATTTATCTAGCATTAGCAAGTCATTTTCAATGTCCCCATCGTTACTCAAGGAGTGAAATCTGTAAATTTTTTTTTGGACATTTGGTTTAGGATTTATTGCCATCCAAAGATATGAAGGTAGGGAGTTTTTGGGCAGAAAATCAGTAAAATCACTTTGGATGCGAATATTTCCTTAAACAGGTCATGAAAAAAAATTTGGCTTGCATGTATCGATTGGGTTTGAATAGACCTTTCCAAAAAGGTACGTCATGATTTATTTCATTGACTTTTTAAAAAAAGTGATTTTTTTTTTTAAAAAACGGCAAGGGGGTAGTCCATGCTTTTTTTCGGATTTCATGAAAAAATTTTGTGATGAAATTTTTACATTTTTGGAAAGGTGTGTTCATTTCCTATTCGGCACTGCAGACCGCAACAATTTTGAAAGCTCGGTTCGTTAGTTATTCGCATATAACGGATTGCGTTGAAACTGCCTAAAAATGACTTTCAGCGCAAATATCTAATGAACAAAACGTTGCAAAGGCGTTTGGTTTTCAGTAACGGATAGGTTTTGAATAGAGAATTTAGAAATTGAAAACCGGAACCATTTGGAGGGCTTAATAGCGAAAATATCTCTATCCAAATGCATTTTAATGCTAATAAATCAAAAAACGCAAAAAATAAAATACCACTTTGGAAGCGTATATTTTGAGAACCAGATATCATAGAAGGTTCTGGTTTCCAGTTTTGGAAAGCTCTGGAAAATGTCTATCCAATTTTATTTTCTATTTTTTTGAACATTTGGTTTAGGATTTATTGCCATCCAAAGACATGAAGGTAGGTAGTTTTTGGGCACAAATTGACTGGATTTTTCGAATTAGGTAGTAAAACGAAAACCAACGATTTCTCGAAGACGAATGGCGGTACATATTTGAAAAATTCAAATATAATTTTGAAGCAAAATGTTCATACTTCAGAATGACCATAAACATTTTTTCGAAAAAAATTACCTCGAGAAAAAAATATAACTTCAAATTTGCATATAAATTGAATTTTTTAATCTTTAGATTCGAATATCTCAAAAACATAATGTGCTAGAGCAGTTCCAAGGCCAGATTCGAACTCAGCGCATCAAAGGCCATCAGAAAAGTATATATTGGTTCATATTACAGACAAAAGTTCAAATTTTGTCACACAAAGTAATTTCTTAGAGCTTTCGAGTGGATTTTCGAAAACAGTAAAAACACGTCAATTTTCGACTAGCGCTTGAGTCCAAATGGGTTTTCACAGAAAAAAACCTTGAATAGAATTTTATTGGAAATTGTGTATACTTTCAATGGTTTTTTGATGTAATTTTCGAATAGTTGGTAGTTTTCGAGCCATTGCATTTTTGCATAATTTTTTGCGTTTTTTTTCCATGTTGAGTGACGAAATTTTGTTGGCAAACCTCAGATTTAGATTCGGCACCCCCGAAAACTAATAGGAAGGAAAAAATCAAAACTACCCCACAATTTGCTTGCAAAGAGCCTTTTTCAGCACAAATTAACTGTCTCTCGCAAAAAACACAGTAATAGATTTTTCCTGCAGAGCTGTAGCAGTTTCGTTGATCTTCTCGAAAATGTCTGCAAAATAAGCTAATTTCGTAATCCATTGCTCCCCATGCAATACATCAAAGAGGTTTGCAGTTTAAGACATGTTTTTTTCCAGTTTGAACACATTCAACTTATCACGAAGTTGAAATAACCTGGATACTGACTGCCCATATCTTTACACTAATTTAAATAATCTCGATTGGAGAGGACGACTCCTTACAAAATTTACTATTTTCACAGCTTCATCGAGAACTTTTTTTTAAATCAGTTGGCATTCTTTTCATAACAAGTGCATAAAGATGGAAAATACAATGACTGCTGGTACTTCTAGGAGCTAAGTTTTTAATATTTGAAACAACCCCTTTAACCTTTCCCACCATTGCTGCGGCTCCGCCGCTGCATATATCAATATATTTTCCTCAATTAATGATGTGTTTACTCATGAAACAGCTTATGACCTTGAAGTTCACACTACTTCAATTAAAAAATATAAACTTCAAAACAAAATTTTATTAATTTTTTTTTTTGTGGAAATTTTTAATTTTTTTTTTCTTTTATTTGTGGAACCCTGAACACACTTTGGGAATCGCTGAAATAGACCATAAAATATTACACGATGGGGCGCAGCTCATACAATAATGCCTTTTCCTTTGCAAAAACATAAACAAAATTCAAAATATTTTATTGAAAATTTATTATCTCAAAAACGGGTTGATATTCATTTTTTTTTTTTTAATTAATTTGTTCTGTACCTAATGATGACAAAAAACTAATTAAATCCATATTTACATATTTAAGAATTCAGATGAAATTGTTTTTTTTTTTTGGCTCAAACTTTTGAAGAAATTTGTTTAAGCAACTTATCGAACACATTCGAAATCTTTAAAAAATTTAATTTCGTTATATTCATCTTTTTATATAAACCAGCATTTTCAAAATCAAGACTTTTGAACATAAGAGTAAGTTTGTGTGTGTGACCTAGTCCTGCATTTTGTTACTTAGAAATTACAAAGAGTACCTAATGTGTAATTCGTAATGACTAAAGATGCAATATAGGCAATGACATTGTGATAGTCCTTGCGCTGTTGAAAAGTACCTACTTACCTCCTTATTTCTCAAGATGTCCTTCACAATAAAAGATTCTTAAAAAAAAACACAAAACAACCACTTTTCTATATAACATATTTTATTGGTTTTTTATTTAGTCATTTTTTGTTTTTGTAAAATATAAATACAAACATATCAATAAATTATAGTTTTTCTTATTTTCATTTTGTTATGTTCTCTTAATGTTCAGTGATTACAACAATGACAATTATTAGTTAGTTTCAGTTTTTTTTTTGTTTATATATTTAATTGTTTTTCTCTTTACTGCTTCTGTTTTTCTTTTGAATTTTTTTTAACGTTGACCTTGAATTTTATTGTTAGAGTATTTTAATTCTCCCTTTGAAATGAATTGCATAATATAATATACAATTTGATATATATTTTTTCTTCTTTTTTTTTTATTTTTGGTATTTTACGTTTGTATATGTTTTTTAATTTTTATTTCAATTGTCTATATTGTAAAATTCACTAATTTTAGTTTTTTTTATTTAATTTTAGTGATCTTTTTATTTTGGCATTGTTTGTTTTCATTAATTTACTATATTAACTCGGATAGTCAGATATAAATGTGTTTTTTTTTTTTTTTTTTGTAGTTTATTGATTTTTTTTCTGTGGGTGACAATGTTGGTGAATATTGTACATTATAATGCATAACGATTTTATTTGAATTTTTTTGTTTTCTGTATGTATGTATTTTATGTCACGTTGCTCAACTTCATTTAACTATTTTTTTATATTTGGGTTGGGGTCATAATTCTGTATGTGTCAAAATTCGGATTGCAAAATTCTGTAATCCAAAATTCGGTATTTCAAAATTCTGCAAATCCAAAATTCTGTAAGTGCCAAAATTCAGTTTTCAAAATTCTGTATTCCAAAATTCAGTAAATCTAAAATTCTGTATTTCATAATTTTGGATTTCAAAATTCTGTATTTCAAAATTCTGTAAATAATAAAAGAAAAATAGTTTTGATAATGAAAAAAAGTGCGCACTTTTTTTCATTATCAAAACTATTTTTCTTTTATCATTTACAGAATTTCGGAACAAAAGTGCGCTTTTTTTTAGTATCAAAAAAAGAATAGCTTCAAGTGAGATTGAGTATTTAAAAAGGTTAGTCAAGAATCTTCATCTTTATTAGATTACTAGCTGGCCCGCCCCGGCTTTGCTCGGTTAGGCAAAATTTTCGAATGATATCCTCTACATATAACCTTTCAAATAAAAAAGTACGTTTAAAATCAGATCCCATATCTTACATACCCCATATCACACTATAAGTATTTAAATTTTGAAATGTCTCCAGCCCTTAAGCCTTTAATAATAACCTTCTCAACTTTAATTTTTCTTAAATCATATACTCATTTTTAATTTCTACCCCATATCACCCTATGTATGAAGACAACATCCTCTTAGTAAACTCTATCAAACAGAAAAATAATTTTTGTTATCTCATACCATTTTTGTTTTTACCCCATTTATCCCTACAAATTGAATTTTTTAACCGTTAGGCCAAACAAACAAACAAATGTATGTTTCATCTTTATAATATAGTATTTATTAAATTATATACATAGTTATACATTTTGTTTTGTTTTTGTTGTTGTTTTTTTTGTTTTTATTGTTTTTTTGTGCTATCTATTGAACCTTTATCTTTGCAATACTTCGTAATTTTTGTTAATTGAATAAAAGTTGTTCAACGGAGACAATCCTGTTTAAATACAGAATATTAGATTTACAGCATTTTGAAATATAGAATTTTGGATTTACAGAATTTTGAAATACAGAATTCTGGATTTACAGAATTTTAGATTACAGAATAATGGAAAAGCAGAATAATGGAATACAGAGTTATGTTCATACAGAATTTTTTATTCAAATACAGAATTTTGTTCATACAGAATTTTGGAATACAGAATAACGACCCGTTCCCTTTATATTTATATCTATCATACTTGCGGCTCACTTTGTTTTGAAATTCAATTTTTTTTGTTGATGTTGTTTTCTATAATTTTTGCTTGTTTTTGTTGTATTTTACGAATACCTACTATAGGTTTTTAATTATACACAATCATACTTACAGTTTTAAGAGTAGACTATATTAATTTATCCATTTTGTTTCTAACCTGCATTCTAATAAGTTTCTTTTTCTATACAAATATATGTAAGTGGTGTATGTACATTAATATTTTTCTGATTCAAAATGGCAAGAGTGACAGTGATTTTTATTTATTTTTTGTTGGTTTTACTATTACATTTATTATTTTAAGAAGTTAAATAATATTTTTAAAATGAGATGCAAAATTTAAAAAAAAATATGAATTAGTAAAACTATTGGAGAAGACGTTAATTATTATAAGCGATATTTCAACTATCCATTTCTAGGGGAGTGTTTCGAAATTGTGCAAAAGACTCTTTCATAATCATTATTAATAAAAAAAATCTAAAAATGATGTCTCAAACTACAGACTGATTGCTAATCTTTCATGTATTTCTCAATTATTTGAGAGTATAGTTCATGAAATTACTCTTTTCAGATAAACAACACGGATTTCTCAAAGGTAGATCAGCAACATCTAATCTCACTGAACTTTTAATCAATACTACATATTTGTGCTATGGAATTTGGTTATGAAATTGGGTTCAGTCCTATTTAAACAATCGTCTATAATATACAGTTTCGTTAAGGGGTTGTACTTCCAACATCAGGTGTCCCACAAGAGAGTCACCTAGGCCCTCTGCTTTTCTTGTTAAGTGTAAGCGACGTTGAGCTTATTTTAGTAGGATCCGACCTGGAAATTTACGCTGTTTCTAAATAGATTTCATACACGGCAGATCCTGAGTCACTACAAAAAGATTTAAATAATTTTTTACTTGGTTTCAACATAATTTTCTTGAGCTTAACGTTGACAAGTATCAAGCCATCACTTATTCATCCATCAGCGTTATTATTCTTTGAATAATGAACAAGTTTCAGTTGTCAACTCTATTATCGTGACTAAGGGGTTATTTGTGAAAATCAGCTTAATTTCCGAGCTCTTTATGATTCCATAATTAAAAGGGGTAATTCAACTCTGAAATTCGTTAAACGCTTTTTTTAGGCCTCTGCTTGAATATGCCTCTTAGGTATTGTCCTGTTATCACCATGTACACATTCAGCGTACTGAAGCCGTTCAACGCAGACGACCCATTTTTACTCCCTCCTTACGAAAACCGAATTAAAATGATAAATTTACAAACCCTGAGTAATCGTCGTGACAATGCCGAGCTACTTTTCTAACACCAGTTATTAACTGGAGGAATTGTTGCGTAGACTAATTTCGTAAGGTAAAGTAGAACTCAAATCAACGCCATCTTAGATCTGTACCGCTTTTTTCGATACCCTTTCACCGAACAGAATACAGCCAAAATGAACCTCTCACAAGAATGCTAAGAAAAACCAACAACTCAACCGTTTTTTCGATTTAAGTTCCTCAAAAACTGCCCTCAAGATTAATAACTATCCATTCCTGACACTCCAACCTATTTATCAATTATAATTAGGTTTTTAAGAATCTTTGATGCTTAGTTTTAAGATACATTTATGCTTGAAGAAAGCTTAGTTAAAATTAAAATTAAAATTGAAATTAAAATTAAAATTAAAATTAAAATTAAAATTAAAATTAAAATTAAAATTAAAATTAAAATTAAAATTAAAATTAAAATTAAAATTAAAATTAAAATTAAAATTAAAATTAAAATTAAAATTAAAATTAAAATTAAAATAAAAATAAAAATAAAAATAAAAATTAAAATTAAAATTAAAATTAAAATTAAAATTTAAATTTAAATTTAAATTTAAATTTAAATTTAAATTAAAATTAAAATTAAAATTAAAATTAAAATTAAAATTAAAATTAAAATTAAAATTAAAATTAAAATTAAAATTAAAATTAAAATTAAAATTAAAATTAAAATTAAAATTAAAATTAAAATTAAAATTAAAATTAAAATTAAAATTAAAATTAAAATTAAAATTAAAATTAAAATTAAAATTAAAATTAAAATTAAAATTAAAATTAAAATTAAAATTAAAATTAAAATTAAAATTAAAATTAAAATTAAAATTAAAATTAAAATTAAAATTAAAATTAAAATTAAAATTAAAATTAAAATTAAAATTAAAATTAAAATTAAAATTAAAATTAAAATTAAAATTAAAATTAAAATTAAAATTAAAATTAAAATTAAAATTAAAATTAAAATTAAAATTAAAATTAAAATTAAAATTAAAATTAAAATTAAAACTAAAACTTAAATTAAAATTCAAATTAAAATTAAAATCAAAATTAAGAACTTATCAAAAAAATCACGTGATGTTCTTATAGAAAAAACCAACTCTAAGATTGTATCCCGGTTTAGTTGTTCGTAGTTTTGCACTTGTTTCTTGAACTAAATTGTCGGTACATAAGTTGGTAGCAAAGCTTTCACGAAAAATACCGCAGAAGAGTATCACCCCAAAAAAAACAAACTGATGATTGACACCCATATCGAGAAACAAGAAAGGATTTTGGAGCGAGAAAAACACGGCTTCTCAGGTCAAGGAGATAAAAGATTCTCCCAATTAAAACAACTCTCAACGGTTTTCATAGAAGAAAAAAACTCTAAGAGGGTAAACTAGCTTCTAGCAGCTGTTGGCCATCATGCAGAGAGAGAGGGAGAGAGAGAGGGAGTAGGGAAAAGAGGAAGAGAGGAAGGGAAAAGGGAGAAGGGAGAAGGGAGGAAGAGAGGGAGAAAAGGAGAGTCAAAAAGAGGTGGAGAGGGAGAAATGGAGAAAGGGAGAGAGAGAGAGGGAGAGAGAGAGAGAGAGAGAGGGAGAGAGAGAGAGAGAGAGAGAGAGAGAGGGATAGAGGAAGGAAGAGAGATAAACATGAAAATAACCTAGCCAACAGCCACAGAGTGGACCTTCAGTTTTTTGTGAAATCCAATGGAGTAGAATAAAAAGAAATTGATCATACCAAGAGTGGCACTTTTGGAAGGAATAATCACTCCGTTAAGAAAGGCAGTACTTAAAAAAAAAATTTGGAATAGCTTTTAATTCAGAATTCAGAATTCCAACGTGACAGTCGAAGGTAGTTATGCCAAGAGGTACAAAGTTGCATGCATGAAATCATCAACTAAGTAGGTATGGACGGAAAAAAGCATGTTCGGTGACTAGACTATCAGCTTTTTCACATAAAAAACGCGATCCAACATCTAAAGAGAACTATCAAGGCAAATCCTTTCTAAAACGTCATATATTATATAGGATACTTCCCGACCTACTATGTGAGTGTCTTAATTTGCTTTTCCATTTGAGAGTACTTTCACTACAAAACTTTCTAAAGTGATTCTCCGACTAATTATGTCTGCTAGCGAGTTTTGCGGAGAAACGGAGATTTGACTGGATTGTCAACATCAAGTGATTTATCGACAATCCCACTCCCAGGTAGTTTATTAAGATAAACTTTCAAAGAAATCAAAAATTGACTTGGAGGCCTGACAGCTTTCGGAGGGAGAACCAAGCTCTAGTGTCTTATTACAACTTTCAAGAAGTATTGTTTTTAGATGGCAAAGGTTATGAATCGATTGCCAAACCTTCTTTACCATGGAGTACTACAACACAGCGGGAATATGCGCATTTTATGAAAATATTCTCTTTCTTTATAAAAAGATGAAGAAGCTTGCAAAGACTTCACCTTATCTGCTTCAATAACAAATCCAGCTTGAGATACATCCAAGCATCAACCCTTACGTTTTTAATGGCATCATTGAGAGATGATGGACTCATCAACGGCGCGCCAATGAGGGTCGTCCAAAACAGTACGATACTTTTTACAAGCCTATAAGCTTAGACCAACGTATGTCTAGAAACTAACAAGCTTTCTTGGGTACTGTAGTTAGAATGGATGACAAAAATACGGAAACATGGCAGTCACCACCAGGGCACCAGATGAGTGGCTCACACTAAATAACGAAGCAGCAGTGAAAGGGACAATCCCCCTGCTTGGATGCGATACAAACGCTCGGGCGGCGTACTCTTTCAGGTAGTTCGGAGATAAATGAACGGGGTGAAGCTTTGTTTGATTTTATTATTGAGAACAACTTTATGATCTGTAACAGAGGTAATACTTCTACTATCATCTTCAATATAAATGTTTAGTCCAAAACCCCACAACCTTAATCCTAAAAGAATTGACTGGAAGAAGTTTAGTCAAGTCAAGAGTCAAGGGTGAAAAGAATTTATGAACATGAACACTGCTTTCAAGGTATCTTGCCCAGACCATATAACCGAAAACCCCTTCCCGCATGATAGAATGAAGACTTGTCTAATCTTTGTAAGAAAAATAACAGGGACAATCTGAATTATTTACCACAAACCCAAGTTTTACCAACCTTATGAGAGTTTACAGATGCGCTTTTACATCAGCTAAGCAAACTAAACAAGTTTCTATCCAAGGAAGACTCCAATCCATGATTTCTAAAAAAGCCTGACGGATCTGGTACAGATTCTCAAACTGATTCCTTGGAACTACTGATTAAGACACACTTTCCAGGCTTCATGGATAGCATCCCCGAAACGCTAAAACTCGTTTACCGTTAGCACATCTAGAGCATATAAATACCGTTATGAAATAAAATATTTAATGGGCAGTAAATATTTTCCCCCGATAAGTCTCCTGGCCCTGGACTTCATACTGCCCATAATGATCCAAAAACAGCAAGACGTGGTAGTACCCTGAATAGAGATGGTCTTCCAAGGTGGCTTCTCCCTGAACCATGTCCCGTGTCTTGGAGATTTCCACTTTAAACTCTTAAACTAACTTAAACACCTATATTAGAGATATACTAGATGGTTGTTCCTTAGAAAACTTCCCAACACGCATATCTAAAGGCATAAGTCTACGGAGAAGTCCCTACATGAAGAAGTGCGTATACAATTGAGATACGTTTACATCTAAGATATAGAAGGGGCTTTCTAAAACGTTTTTACTAAATTCATTATTTCTGCTGGCCCGCACTAAACAAACCGTATAACATCGATAACTTAAAAAGTTTCAAAGAGCAGCTATCGTTGGTTGGTACGAAAAGGGCTCTTCGATCTGGTGGATGCCTTCAGCGTTTTGCTGCACCTTTTACCAATGAACGGGCTGATGAAGTGGCCAAGCAAGTATCAGCCCTTCACAGCTCACTTGCGGAAAGAGTGAATATTCAATTAGGAAGGCCAACATACATGAAGGATTTGATCTCTTTTCTCAACGCAACGAAATGGATCTAAAACGAAAATCGGCTACTTCTGTATTATGTTCCCCTCCAGACTTCAAAGATCGGGACCAATCGGAATTCGAGTTTCTGATGGGCCTTATGGGTGGTTGGATGTTGTAGGAACTGGGGGCCTCGAGCTGTATCTTTTCCTACACATCAAGTGCTTACAATACCTCCACGTTGGTAGCCGCCGGATACTGGTCTTGGCTTTATGCCTTGACTTGCTAAACTTGTAAGAGCGAATGTTGACCAAGGAAAGAATTGCAACATTAAACCCATGGCCCTACAGATTGGAGGTTAGTGCGTTGGGCTACCGACCCGACCACAGTTAAAAAGCCAATTGTTATGAGAGAGACGCATGAAGCCTCGGATAACAACCCCCCTCAAATGGCAACCAGACCCGGAACGAAAATGGACTATGACCTACGAGTATGCACCTGAAATGTAAGGACACTCTATACACCAGGTGCTACTCAAAAACTTGAATCTGTCCTCTCGCGGTACAAGGCAGATATTACCGCGATCCAGGAGATACGATGGATAGGATCAGGTATAACGAAAAGAAAAGATTGCGACATTTATTACAGCTGCCATCAAAGACTGCACATGTTAGGATGCGGATTCGTCGTGGGAAATCGACTCAGATCGAAAGTCATCGATTTTAAGCCGATTAGTGATCGCCTGGCTGTGATCCGCATCAAAGCTACCTTCCAAAACATCAACCTAATATGTGCACACGCCCCTAACGATGAAGCTGAGGAGTCTAACAAGGAGGAGTTTTACGACCTCCTGGACGGAGCCTACGGAGCCTGTCCGGAGTACGATGTCAAAGTCGTGCTCGGAGACTGCAATGCTAAAGTCGGAAAGGAAAACATCTTTGGCGGATTAGTTGGAAAGCACAGCCTCCACGAAACGACAACAGATAACGGCTTCCGACTAATCGACTTTGCTGCAGCTCGTAATACGGTGATAAGTAGCACTAGGTTCCCCAGGCGAAGGATACACACAGCAACCTGGCGATCTCCAGATGGTCGAACCGCCAACCAAATCGACCACGTGCTAATTGGCGCAAGGTATGCATCGAACATCTTGGACGTGCGAACTTTCCGAGGCGCAAACGTAGGACTCTGACCACTTTCTTGTTGTGACAAAGTTCAGAGCCCGACTGTCCAACGAAAAGAAAACGAAGACCTCCCAAAGGAAAAAATTCAACATTGCATGCCTTAGCACATCTGAGAAAGCCAGAGACTACAGTGAGCAATTGACCGGGAAATTCTCTGCCGTACAGCCAGCCACAAGCGTCAACAACCAGTGGAACCAATATCGCGACATCATTAAGGAGACAGCCGATACCACCATAGGCTATCAACCACCCAGAAAAAAGAACCCGTGGTATGACGATGAATGCGTGGTATTGAAGCAGGAGACGGAAAATGCATGAATGCAAATGCTGCAACGGAAAACAAGAGCAGCAAGAGAGGAGTACCGTGAAAAGAGAAGGAAAGAGAAAAAAACCCTGCGTAGAAAGAAAAGAGCATCCGCAGCCTCTCAGCTCAAGTATCTCGAAGAGTCTAGCACCGCTACCAACACCCGCTGGTTCTACAAAACAGCCAAACAACTGGTATCTGGTTATAGGACTGGCACGCAAGCTCTTCGAAACAGCGAAGGTAACCTAGTCACCGAAGCACAGGGAATTGTAGACGTGTTTAAGCAACATTTCCAGCAGCTGCTTAATGGGCATTATGTAGAGGAGGCAACAGAGGAACAAAGAGGCATAAGACCAGTCAATGAAGATCCAGTCCCAGCGCCCAGTACTGAAGAGGTTAAGAAAGCCATCCACAAGCTTAAGAACAACAAATCCGCCGGCTCGGGTGGCCTACCTGCGGAACTCTTTAAGTATGGAGGAGATGTCCTGGTAGGGTGCATGCACCAGCTCATCAACCAAGTTTGGGAGGAGGAAAGTATGCCCGACGACTGGTCAAATAGCTCCATATGCCCAATCTACAAAAAAGGCGATCCTATGTCCTGCAAGAACTACAGAGGCATATCCCTGCTTAATGTTGCCTACAAGATTCTATCCAACGTTCTATGTGAGCGTCTAAAACCTTTCTGCAACACTATGATCGGCACGTAACAGTGTGGCTTCAGGCCAGGCAGATCAACGATAGACCAAATCTTCACATTGAGGCAAATCCTGGAAAAGACCAACGAATTTCAAGTCGAGACCCACAACCTATTCATCTACTTTAAAGCCGCATATGATAGCATAAGTCGCCAAGAGCTTCTATTGGCGATGTCGGAACTCGGGATCCCGAAAAAACTGATCCAGCTATGCCGCATGACGTTACAAAATACGCGGTGCAACGTGCAAATGGGTAACAGCTCATCCGAGTTATTCCAGACGTGTACAGGGTTTAGACAAGGAGATGCGCTATCATGTGATTTCTTCAACTTAGTCCTGGAGCAGATAGTGCGCAAGAGTGGTGTTAACATGGAAGGCACTATCTTCAACAGGTCTTCTCAACTGCTTGGCTATGCGGACATCATCGGCCGTTCCAAGAGGGCTGTACTTGAAGCATTCACAGCTATTGATGAACAGGCGAAACGCGTTGGTCTTGAAGTGAATGAGGACAAAACAAAGCATATGCTATCAACAAACAAAGCCTCATCTGTCCATCGCCTAGGACAAAAAGTCACTGTTGGTAGCAGTAATTTCGAGGTAGTCAAGGAGTTCACCTACCTCGGAACAAACATCAATTCCACGAACGACACCTTAGTGGAAATCCGACGAAGAATTACCCTAGCGAACCGCTGCTACTTCGGTTTGGCCAAACAAATGGGTTCAAAACTCCTTTCTCGAAAGACAAAGTGCACGCTAAACAAAACGCTAATTTTACCAGTTCTACTCTACGGCGCCGAGTGCTGGACGATAAGTAAAAAAGGGGAATTAATACTGGGCACTTTCGAGAGAAAAATTCTTCGGCGGATATTTGGTCCTAAATGCGAAGAGGGCGATTGGAGGAGAAGATTCAATCGTGAACTGTACGAGCTGTACCAAGATGTGGATGTAGTTCAAAGAGCCAAAACACGTCGACTACACTGGCTCGGCCACATCGAGCGAATGGACAACAACGCTCCAGCCAAGAAAATCTTCGAATCCCAGCCCCCAGGTTCGAGACGACCAGGAAGACCGAACCTCCGCTATAGGGACCAGGCGGTCACAGACGCAAGAGCGCTTGGTCTCGACGACTGGAGGGAGCGTGCGAGGGACCGCAACCGATGGAAAACCGTAATATCTCAGGCAGAGACCCTTCATGGATCGGGAGCTGGATAAGTAAGTAAGTAGATGGGCCTTATGATGCTGATAAAAGATCAAACGGTTGGATTGTTTGCGCTTCAGTGACATTTTGCTACCTGGAGAGCTTGGCATAATGTAGTTGGTTTCGGGATAAGATTAATTTGAGTAAGTGTCACAAATATGCTATAACATCCGTTTATAGCATATACATAGGTATATTTTTGGTTTCGTGGACGGATGTTGAACTTCACTGGAAGCCTCATTTCATGCGGAGTGCGAGCAGAGCAGACGTAGGTTCACGGAAATCTCACATTCAATCGTTACTGGTGGCCCCCTGAAGATGATCATAATGATGAAGTGGTTTACAAACCTTTATTCTAATCCACTTTCATCCAAAAGTTAAACAAGTTATAGTATCAAAACCACGTACTCCTGGGTTACCGGGATTATAGAACATGATGGTGAAGACATTTCACTTTATTTTGTTTAGTTCCTTAAAATGGGGCACAATGCTTATACAGGGTGTCCCAGACCTGAGTGGAAGTTTTCAGAGGTGGTTCTTTGGGTTATTCTAAGAAAAAAATTGTATGGGGGGAAAGTTGTATCTCCCCTCCCTGAGGCAGTTTCTGAAACATTGACTTCAAATGCAAAAAAAAAACATTAAAAATCAACGGAAACACATTTAATAATTTGCTATAATTTTTTTGAAAGTTAATACTCCATTCTTGTATTTGGTTTTTAAATCAAGTTGTTTAAGCGAATAGTTTTTGAGAAATTAAATTTCAAAGTCAATATTTAAAAAAAAAAATTGTAATTTTTTTTTCTTAAGTCGATATTTTTCAAAATTTTACGTAATTAAGGGCATTTTTTGTGTTCAATATTCAATGCCCTCATTATTTTTTAGTTAGATTTTTAATATTTCTTTTTGCATTTGAAGTCAATGTTTCAGAAACTGCCCCTCCCTGCCTCAGGGAGGGGAGATACAACTTTCCCCCCACACAATTTTTTTCTTAGAATAACCCAAAGAATCACCCCCTGAAATACTTCCACTCAGGTCCGGGACACCCTGTATACTTCTACTGTTCAAACTTTGCTGATTTACAAATTTGGAAACAAAAAAAGAAGATGTTTCACCTTTATTCCAAGGTGAAAATCGAAGACCGTGAACCTTCAATGTAAAAAATATTTTGATCAATAAGAATATCTTAATAGTCTTCTTCCAAAAGCCTTAAGTAAGTAACAATAAAAAACTTAAAAAAAATGTCTTAATGATACGAGTACAAAAAAATTATTAAAAAAAAACAAGTCAATGTATTAAAAAATGCACAACCTATATATTTCAGTGTATAGAAAAAATTTGAAAATTACCTATATACAATAAATAATATACAAAATGAAAAATTAGATACATATTAGTAAATTTTAAATACATACATAGGTTTATATTTAAAAATTATTTTATTTTACAAATTAAAAACAAAAAACAGTAATTAATCTTATTTTTGTCTATTTTTACAATTACATATTGTTTTTTTTTTTTACATTTTAACCCTGTATTATATTTTTTTATCAAAATAAAAGCTTCGAAAAGGTGAAATATGTTAAAAAAATTGATATATAAAATCAAATAAATAAATTAATTAATTAAAATATTTAAAATAAGAATTTTGAATATAAGTAAAATTCATGTGAAAATTCAAGGAATGAATAATTCAATTTGTTTACAGAAATTTTTTAAATTAAAATTAATTTATGTTTAAAAAAGATCTGAATCTGTAAAATCATTCGATTATGATGGGTTTTTAACATATTTTACCCTTCCGAAAGCTCTCAAATGATATAGTGTTTCTGCTAATATCACTACTTTATATATATGTTCGTATTTGCTGTTAAATATCATTCTTTCATCTACAACTCTCTAGTTTTTTTTACTATACAAATTAAACAATTACAAAAAATAATAATTGTGTACCTCTCTGCTTAAAAAAAAAAAAAAAAATATAAAAAGTAAAATAAAAACTTAAAATATATTTTATTTCTACACCATGCTTATCATATTAGAAAAAATATCTATATGTTTTTGTTTTTTTTTTTCTCGTATAAAAATGTACAGTAACAAAGTGTTATTTTTTTTTATAAACTTACCTTCTTTATATTTAGCATTTTGATGTGATATCATTTTATTATTAAATATTATTAATAAATATATTTTAATAAACTATTGACAAAAAGTTATATAAAAACGAATGATAGAATAAAAACGAAATAAATAAAAAAAAATATTTGCTATGTAGAATTCACTTGGTTTTAGTTTTCATTAATAAACTTGTTTTTTTTTGTTCTCAAAAAACACACTTCTACTTGATTTTTTACATGCAATTCCAAAAAAATAAATAAATTACTATATTTTAAGTCAAAAAACGGTCCAAGACTATAGAAAACATAAATCTAAACGAAAAATAATAATTTTTATTTACGGCTTAAGGTTATTTAATTTTTATTATTATTTTAATTAATATTTTTTTTTTTGACAGATTGATATTATATTCTTCGTCTTCTAATCTAGAGGATGTTTCATTGTAATCTTGGACACACACTGACACTGACTGTATTATTATCAACAACACATGCTACTTTCTGGATGTTAAAAAATGAATTAAAAAACTTTGGAAGATTTGGAATTATAGATATACTTTATAAAAATTTTAAATTTTTATAAAAAAAATAATTGCACATAAAAAAACTAGTTTTGTTTATAAAATTCAATTTGATGTTTCTATATTTTCAGTTTGTTTAAGAAGATGATGAATTTTATTTTTTATAGTGAAAGGTATTTTGTTCTGTTTT
This sequence comes from Dasysyrphus tricinctus, assembly GCA_963921185.1. Lineage (NCBI taxonomy): Eukaryota > Metazoa > Arthropoda > Insecta > Diptera > Syrphidae > Dasysyrphus > Dasysyrphus tricinctus. Next base: position 232,618,094 of record OY992530.1, on the reverse strand, counting down.
TTTTATTTTATTAGATAACTTTGCTTTATTTATATATTGTTTTCTTTAAAATGTGAATTCAAAGAATTTTTTTTAGTGCGAGTGAAACCAATTTTTGTTCATATATGCTGTTTTATTATATGTATCTTTTTTTGAGAAAATTGATTTGAATGTGTTTTTTTTAATTTATTTGAAAATGTCTGTTAATTTTTTTTTTTTTTGTTGGTGAGAGCTAGATGCATATATGTAGTAGAATAATTATAAATAAAAAACAATAAACATTATTTGTTAAGACAAAACATGATCAATGAAGAAAAAAAAAGAATAAACTTTACATTAAAATTAAATTTATTAAAAAATATTTAATTTGAAAATTTTTGTATATACTATTGTGTACTTATATAAAACAAATTAACTAGATTTTCCTTAAGTCCTCGGATTCTGCTGCCGTATAGGTATTAATGTCCTCTTGATGATACATATATACTTAGATGTTTATATATACTCCTTTTGTAGCTATTGATATTTTTCTATTTAAACTAAATTTAGACAAAAGTATGTAAAAAATTCAACTTTATTTAAATAAATAAAAAAAAAAATTGTACATACCATATCCTTCTTCTGAAAATTATGAAAAATTGTTGTTTCTTCCAATATTTATAATATAAAAATGAGCAAAATTGATAAAACAAATTAGAGTTTTTAATTGAAGAAAATAGTTTCGAAAAACAGGTAAAATTAATACTAGTTGATTTTTTGTATTAAATTTTGTTTCTTATAAAATACCAGTACCGTGGCAAATAAAAAAAAGAAATATTACTTTCAAATGTTGAGTATATCATTTTTGTTTTAATTTTTCTGTATGATCGGAAGACGCAATACACTTTGGTTCATTGAGGGAGAGATATATATGTACCCTGTACAGAGACTTTTATACAAAATGTAAAGTTTACATGGCGTTCTATAACGAGTAGAGTTGATATGATTTCGTTACATTTCAATTTATATACAGTATATGGAAAAAAATAAAATCCGGCAATATGTTTTTTTGAATACACTCAGACTCTACTTTTATGAACAACTCGGCACCTACAATCTCCAGGAACTACACCTGGTAGTCAATACAGAGGATATCTTATCTACATATACATAACATACGTTACGTACCCAATATACAACTATGTGCAGCTTCATTAAAACAAAAATTGAAAACCCTTCATCGAAATAGAAGAATGTTTTCAATACATCAAGTAATATGTAATGAATACAAACCACAAGAATTGAGTCAATCAAATATGTACTGAGTACACAAGTCACTTAAAAAACTTTTTTGCCCACAGCATGGTCTTAGAATACTGATTTTAAAGTCATTCATTTCATACAGCAGTATATTTTGCATTATTAATTGGCCTAGTGGCCTCAGTGTTTACGCATGAATCCAATTTCAAATCCAAGCAAAAAATTAAATTAAATTTGTACCAACTCCACTTTTAGCAGAAAAGTGAATATATAATGAATTGAGTACAAGAAGCTGTACCCATTACATTTAATTATTAAGAGCACTAAATTGTGATGAGTACAGTGTCAATGTACTCACTACATATTAATGTAATTCTTAATTATACAATGGTGAGTCAATAGAATATTGCAATGGATACGTTATGTAATGTATACATGTGATGAGCTCATATAATTTATAATTGGGTACCTATATAACACATGTTATACATTTTTGTAGCCAGTACATAGGTCAACATGTACTTACTTGGAGCAAGAGTTATGAGTACAAATATTGATGTGCTGTGTACACTTTACCATTACAGCCATTTATGCATTGGCTGCATTCTTTTTTCCTCAGTTTTGCTATGTAATTGTTGAAATGCATTGTGAAAAGTTTAAAGGTGACTTTCTGAAGACGAAGATACTATAGACATTTATTTTTGTTGTTCTATTAAGAAAAACAGAACGCAGAATTGCATCAGAGAGATCTTTTGTTACCTTAATGAAATGCTGTGTTGTAATTAAATGAGTAACTTTTCCAACTTTTATTTAGAACTTGTAGGGGCACGCCCACAGAGTTGTGTCTTCCCCTGCTTTGACTTGTGGTCGTCAACCAGATTTTAGTTAAATTAGGTTTCAGTGGCGTCAAAGCTGTGGCGTTCAAGTTGCGGCGTATGTTGACGAATTAGTGATAAAGAAATTAGGCAAATTTGTATTCATTCTGTGCTTTGTTTTGTATTCCTTAACCAGCTCAGTAATTGGGCTGTGGACTTAAAGTCAGAATTATTATGGATCAGAAACTAAAGTGTGAAGAGAACTTTAAAAATAGGGAAACAAAACTTTTCTACACCTGCAGTAGAATTTTTGACAAGAGATGGGTGGATCCAGCTCCAAAGCCTATCTATCGTTGAATGCACCTTATACATCCATTGTTATTCCTTTCCTGGCGTACGCATGTTTTGTTTGCTCTTTGCTGACCAGCCTTGGATAAGACAACCAATCCTAGGACTATAATAAAAATTAAGAGGCTGGTGTGTATTTTCTCAGACAACCCACCTATAAATTGGTCATTTAAGGTACAAAATCCCGGCAATGTTTTTCAAGCTACTTCGCAGCTACAAGCAGCTTGCTAGGCTTCAAAATATCTTTCCACATGTGATCTGATGAATAAGGACATTGATAACTTCATAGATAGCCCAGGCAATAATCACAGCTATTTCGTCAACTTTCTCGAAGTCTTAACTAATTGAAGGTTGCCGCAGTTAAATAAAACTGCTCGGCGAAACAAATTCAGTCACAATTCGATGGGTCATGGCCCATGGGACACTGTGACATTTATACAAATTAAATGGCTGATGGATTGGCCAAAAACGGTTCATTACAGGGTATTATTTACTCAAGGTTAACAGACCTCAATTGTCTCTCTGGGTTGGAATCCTTACCGGTCACAACTCAATCAGAGCCCACACATCTGAGCTATGTAGAGTGGGCCCAAACGAAGAAGTAGAAGAAGGCTCATCTCACTTCGTTTGTGAATGCCCCCGTCCAATCAGAACTAGTAGAAAAGCTACCCTCGGAGAATATTTTTTCGACAAACTGGGTGATGTCTCACTTTTGCCATTAAAAAATATCATAAACGTCATTCAAAAATCAAGATGGTTCAGGGAGGTAGCATACATACCTCCCCCATAACCTAGAATTCCACTAAATTCTTCGTCTTACCCTTTCTATTCCTATACATTGCCCACACGCCTTGGGGAGCACAATTTATCCGAACAGTATCAAGGATGTCCGAACGTTCCGAGGAGTGAACGTTGACTCGGACCACTACCTCGATGAAGCCAAGGTAGTGCTACGGATATCCAGACCAAAGCCAAAACAAGGAAATACTGTGAGGGAGTTCGACGTCGGACGGCTACAGTCGCAAGAAATCGCCAGGTCATTTTCCGATCGAGTCTCTAGCGCCCTCTTAAATAGTCCTTTGCCGCCAACTGCAAGTATCAAGAACCAGTGGAAAAACTGCCAGGAACAACGAATCCCCTGGTTCGACGAAGAATGCCGGCAAGTACATGCAACCAAACAACGGGCATACAAAGTGGCTCAGTATAGAAGGACCAGAGCTGCTCACGAGCTCTACGAGCAGAACAGGAGAGAAGAACACAAGCTACTAAGAAGGAAAAGAAAGAGCATGAGAAGCGCGTGCTCGAGGAAATGGAGGGATTCCATTGCAGGAATGAAGTTCGGAAGTCTTACTAAGTAGTAAAAGAAACCTCCCAGGGTTACAAAGCCTGCAAGGATGATCAGGGGAACATCGTAGTAGAATCAGAGTCGGTGCTGAGGATATGGAAAAATCATTTCTATTTCGATTGCAGATTGCACCATTCAACCTGGACGAAAAAGTCCAACAATTCCGTCCACCAGATCTCGACGAAGTGAAGATAGCTTTATCCAATAAAGCTGCTTTAACTGATGGCGTTGCGGCTGAGCTATTCAAAGTGACTGGCGATGAATTGGTTAGTAGTATGCACCAACTTATCTGCAAAATACCATTGACGTCAAATAGGGCCTTAGGCAAGACGACGCGCTGTCATGCGACTTCTTCAACACCGTTCTTGAAAGAATAGTGCAAAACTCTCACGTCAACACTAGAGGAACAATCTTTCAAAAGACGCGACGGTCCGATCACTGGTTCTTTGGGCTAAGAAGGCAATTGAGAAGCAAAGCCCTCTCTCGAGCAACTATTCTGTCCTTGAATAAGACGCTTATCATCCCAGTCCTGATGTATGTTGCAGAGGCATGGACACTGTTAACAGTGGATGAGAACACGTTAGGCAGTTTTGAGAGAATCATTCTCCAGGTGATTTTTGGTCCTGTCAGCATATATGGGGAATGGAGAAGAAGATACAACAACGAACTGTACGGGCTATACAGCGACACCGACAGCGTAGAAGGTGGCGCACGCAAGTCGAAGAGGACCTCACCAACTTGGCGTGCGAAACTGGAGACAGCTAGCTAGAAACCGAGCCGTCTGAAAGAAGCTTGTTGGTTGAGGCCCTGGTCCACTCCGGACTGTAGCACCACCTTAAGTAAGAAAGAGGCTGGAAATCAATCGGAAGACCTTTGGTGTGACAGTTCAACGCAATAACTATCAGAGTTATAAGAGAATTCAATCGTCAGTGAATGCAATCTTTGGTAATGCAATCCCTGGGAATGCAATCTTTTAATCAAATAATTGCATTCATTGGACCTACGTGTACGGGATGAATTATTTGGGAGGAAAGCAGAAATTTTAGGATAATAAAGAAAAAAACTAATAAACACACACAACGTTCTTCGTTTTTAGTTCTGCAAAAGTTACTAATACTACGAATAGAGGTAACAATATGTAGGTTTTAAGTTTTTTTCACCCGCATAATTCATCCAGTGCCCACTTAAGTAAAGTATTAAGCCGGAAGAATTCATTTCGTGCGTCCAGTCCCATTGACTTCACCTTTAGATTTTGATTTTAATTTTGCAATAATTAATTTCATTCATTTGACTATAAAAGATTGCATTCATGTTTCCCCTATTCATTTTAAAGCAATCTATTGAATGCAATCTTTTCTGAACGCTTACATTTTTTTTTAAATGCTTTTGCATTCGTTGAATTTGGTTGCATTCTTTGAATTTTGTTACATTCTTTGAACTGTGTTACTAACCATTACGCGACGGGGAATTTATTAATATTAAAGTTGAAAACAAGGAAACGAGATAGCAATTAAGGAATTGTTTTGTATATTATTGTCCAAGGTCTTATCCTGGACAATTTAGAAACGAAGTTTTCAGAGTTTCTTAGGCAATTAGATATTTTCTTCTTTAAGATTCATTAAAAGAAATCATCTACAAACCAAATAAAGCTTCAACTTGTAACCAACAGAGAACTTTTCGTGCCACAAGCTATCACAAAATAATCAAAAACTTTGTGGCTTTTAATCTACGATTTTATAAAATTAAAAAATTTTATTGAAAAACAGCAAGTTGTACAAAAAAGCTTAGAAAACAAATTCCAAAAATCTTTAAAAAAAATTAACTTGCATTAAATTTATATAGAAACCAAGTCTAATCTTATAAATAAAAGAAGAATCGTTAAGTTAAAAAAAGAAAAGAAGAAGAAGAAAGAAAAAACCAAATTTCGATTTAAAAATTGTTACGTTTTATTCCCAATTATATAAACCTAAGACATAAAATAATGATCTTAAAATTTTTGTTTGTTTATTATTTATTTTTATTTATAATAAAAATGTCATGTGTTTTTTGTTTGTTATCAGTGTGAATCGATATAATATATACAACATTTTTATAGTGTTAGCAGTGACCAGTGGTGGACTTAATGCATTTAAATCATGTACTTACTCAAAGGGCCTCTGATTAGATGTGAAGTTAATTGAAAATTAACTACAAATTTGTTTTGTACTTCTAGTTTTTCAGAGGCCATTCATTTCAGGGCCAGCCAGTTAAAAAAAAGGTAAAATAATGTGAGAGTACACCGATCATATCTTATGCTTGAAATTTGTAGATAAGATCACTTCTGAGATTAACACAAAAATGGAGTAGCTTTAAGTGACGTACATCAGTATTTATTTTGAAAATTGAGTTAAAGCAATATTTTCATTTCACTACACAGAAAATTTGTAAGAAAATTTTTGATATCTAATTTTACTATCTTTATTAATTCTTAACAACATTTTGATATAGTCTTTATTTTCAGAGTTAAAGTGCCAAAAAGTAAGCTATTTTCAGTTTTCTTTTTCATTTTCTTTAAAATTAAAAAAAAAAGTTTACTTCCATGGGATTTAGTTCAGAAAATATAAATCCTATGCAAAAATGTTGTTTACAAATAAGAAAGCTATTTTAATTTTCTTTCAAAAACGTTTAAAAACTTTTTCGTGTCATGAGTCATTCGCGAGATATTGGTATTTGAAATGGGGAGTAAGCACAACTCTCACAACTTACATATTCCATCAACCATACATTTTGACCGGTACAGTCTTGGAAAAGTAACCTCCTCTACAAATTTGCTTAACTGAGTAATTAGTTGACATTTTTGCCTATAATTTGCATTGAGCTCGACCTTTGGTTTGCTATAGCTTGACGTCAGTACCTGATGTGTTGTTGTTCTTAAAAATTAAGTACCTAAGTCAATTTATATAGTTTTCTGATTTGCGTAGTGAAAACTTGTCCTAATACATGAATATTTTTTTTTTTCTGGTAGAACTGTGATGAAGATGTGTGGGTAGGTAGGTATATAAATTTTATATATACATCATTTTTTGTGGTGGTGAGGTGCGCTATGTGTAAAATGTTTTTTTTTTTAATTAAATGAATGTTGTTTATAAAATATGTACTTATCTGTTAATTGTTTTTTTTTTTTGTGAGGGTTGTTTTCTTGCTATCCTAATTTACATATACATAATAGACTTAAACACCTAAATTATTACATAAAGCTAAAAAATAACTATCTCTATTTTATATATATGTATGTATATATATATATCTATATATAATATTCTTTTTTTATATATAACATCTTTAGCTCACATAAGATAAAAATTGTATTCACATTCTCTTCTCCGTCATTTTTATATGTATAATTTTTTTTTTAATTATTTTTTTTTTGTAAAATTATATATAATATACTATATCAACATTTTCTTTATTTTTTAAATTTAATTCATCATGCTTTTTTTTTTTGGTTGTTGTTGTTTTTTGATATTGATTTAATTTTTTTTCATATGGTTTTTTTTTGGGATTCTACATAGCCATATACAGAGAGACACAGAGAGACAGACACAGATAATGTGAGTGTGTATACGAATAAAACGTCTTCCTTAAAATGTCCTTAAAAAAGGATAATAATAAATATATTAATATAATTTTTGGATAGTTCTACGAAAAAAAGTTTATTGTTTGATTTACTCATCCTCCTCTTCCCTGAAGAGATATGTACTCCAGTAGACCAGATTGAATAGGGCAAATACCAGCGGGAACGTTATTCGTGATATAACGTCAATCCTCTTCGATCTAGAACATTGTCTTGGATAAATATTTGTGATTATTAATTAATGGAAATCTAGAGATTAGCTTTTTGATTTGTGAATATTTTTTTTTTTATGAAAAAAAAAAATATATATATTATTTTCTATTATTTGAAGTTGTTTTGCTGATTTTATCTGGAGTTTTCGTTTTTGTTTTAGAATTTTTTTTTTGTATTTTATTCTATAAATAAAATAATAATAATAAAATTATGGAAATAAATAAACAAATTAACAAATAAATAATTGTAAATTTAATAATTAATTTAAAAATAATTTAGTAATTTATTTAAAAAGAATAGGTACAAATTCAATGACTGAAATGAGATTTAATTATTGCTTAAAAATATAAAATTATTTTTGGTCATTTTAAGGAGTTTGAAAGAAAGGTGAAGTTGATTTTGTTCCTGGGATAGTTTTCGAAATCATTTATTAGCTTAAATCTATCATTAAGTTTATTAGTGCATAATTAACTACGAGCTAACTCTTAGTTTAAGATCCAGTTATACACAAACGACAAACGTAGTTTATCCTTGGATCAAGATTTTAACCCCCGGTGAATAATTCTTTTGACACGCGTTTCTCACTATAACTAACTTTAAACTTTTTCCAAGGATGGACAAGGAGAGTGGGAGTGCTGAGTGCGTTCAGACGATGTGGTATGATTTTTTGACAGGTCATATGAGAAGTCGTATGACTTCTATAATAGTGTAAAGTGGCCTTAAACATGCTGAAACTTTTTTAGTAGTTCCATTTTGAAATTGATAAATGATCTGGAACTCCTAAAAATAATGGTAGAATTTAAAATTTTCTTGAAATTCAGTGTTTTTACATTTCAAGTTTAAAGCTTAAATAATTATATTATAACACTAAACTAATAATTTTTATTTTTTCTTATTTAACGTATGAGAAACTAAAGGAGGTTACACTTAAAAAAAAATAAAGTTTTATACAAAGTTCCTATATTCATAATAATATTCTGAGTGAAGTAAACATCCCTTTGTATAAATTATTAGTCGATAAAATCTAAGGAGCGTCCACACTATGTCGATCAACATTGTTGGTTAAAATTGTCTCTATCAACATGCTAGTGTGTACGTGTCAAGTTTGATGTGTAGACTGTCTTTTGTGTAAATATATTTTTTTTTAATAATTTGTGTACGTCTTTTCATCAATAATCAAAATATACGACGAAAAGAAGCGGACAGCTGGCAAGTATTGTATTGATAAATTCGCCCAGATTTACAAGTTATTGTTCTTAAAATTTATTATTTATTATAAAACAAAGGAGAATGGGCAAATATATGTGGGGATTTGTCCAAATTTCCACCACGAACGAGACCTATGCGGTTGAATAGTCCGATTAATATGGAGGATTTTTCACCATGGCGCCAAAGAAAAAAACAATGGGACAAACGGACAAAAATAGAATACATTTATAAACCATTGGTGGATACAGGGGGTTCATGCCCCCTAGGGACTTTTCCCACGTATAAATAAATTTAAACTATGAATTCGATCATGAAGAAATGGTTTCACTACTCAAAGGACAAAATTCGTCTGCGAGCATTTGTGCGTATTTAAGGAGTAAGGACACAATGCAAAAAAATCAGAGTAAAAAACGTCACAAAAATAATTCTTCCTCTGGTCAAATAAAAACAATTTTCTTTCAAGGATATAGTAGCAAAAATTGCTTTTCGTTCAGTATTTTTTACTTACATAATATTAGATTACTAAATTTGCTTTAAGGAATGATAAAAGAATTGGGGCCGTGATTGTCATAGTGGCCTAGCTGCATTTTAGCGTAAAAATGGGTTTGAAATTTGTTTGACGATTTTCTAGAAGAGTGAACACAAAATTAGATAGGTTAGGTTAGGTTAGTTTACCTGTTTACCCTATAATGTGTGCCTTTTCAAAGTTCACTAAATGATCCCAAGAAGTCAGCTAGTTTCAGTTATTGGTCCAGGCATAGATTTCTTTTAGGAATTAAATAAACAAATTCCATACCTCAGCATTATAATAATGATTCAGTGGCCTTTCGGGTGGTAGGTATACCTACGAGTTTTTGCGAAACCCATACATGTGGTGCCAAAAACCACTTTATATTAAAAAAAGCCCCAAAGGTATATACTAAAAAAAAAAAAAAATGTCTGACCAATTACTGAAACTAGGTGACCTTTTAGTGACCTTTCATTTGTACTCGTTTTTTTAAAGACAATATAACTGAAGTACCAGTAAATTTGTTTAATGACCTAGAGTAACCTTTAATAAAAATTGAAGTCTTTAAAACATAATTCAGGACTAACCGTTTACTGAAACTGGAAAACCTTTTATCACGATCTAGTGGCCTTTCTGGTTGGGTGAGAAATCTTGAAAATTAAAGTCCGCGTTACAAAATCTTGCAAAATCCAATCACAATTCCGCAATTACAAAATCTCGCAATCTTAAATCTTACAGATTAAAATCTCGCAAAACAAAATAACATATTGCAGCAAATACACTTCTTAATCAAAATTTTGCAAATCTTGCGTGAGATTCTTAATATTGAAGATTCGACTTCGAGTTTAATTTCTTTTCTGTTCGAAGCTCGGAGCGAATATTACTGGAATTGCGATTATCAAAAATATTGGAGACTTTAGTTTGCGAGATTTCAGTTGACTGGTGAGATTTTTTGTTGCGAAATGTAAATGCGAAATTATTAAGGTTTTGAGATTATTGAAAAATGCGAGACTTCGTTTTTCAAGATTTTGGTTTGCGGTGTTTTGTAAGGATTCCAGGCCTTTCAGATGTTACAAATTTTTTAACATGGAAAAGCTTAGGTTAGGTTAGGTTAGGAGGGGCGTGCACAGCGCAAAGGCTGTTGCGTACACGGGGGCCTATTGGTCCATTGTGAGCCCCTTACGAAAAGAAAGCAGAAATGCTCCTAAGCTAATTATTCAAGTAGACTGGCTCATTTGCAAACCAGCCTGTGCCCTCTATGAATTTCCTCATATTTGCCATTGAGACCTGCGCTAGATCGTCCAGTTCTCCAACAAACCTGTTTCCGAAGTAACGGAGGCGATTTGTTTGAAGGTTTGGACAATCGCAGAGCAGGTGTTTAATGGTTTCTATTTCTTCTACATCCTGACAGCTCCTACAGAAGTCAGGTGCGAATACACCCAGTCTGGTGGCCATTGTCCCAATGGCGCAATGACCCGTTAGTACACCAATCAAGATTCTAATATTCTTTTTACTCAGCGATAGAATATACTGAGTTTACTTTTCATCAACTCTCGGCCATAAATTTCTAGAGATAATGCAGTCGTTCCTGGTCAACCAAGATCTATTGATTTGCTCTCTCGTTATTAGGTCTGTTTTCGTTTTAACCACACCGATCGGGATGTCTAGTCCCATATCTAATTGGCTACTACTGTTTCTTACTGATAACGACCCCTTCCTTGCCAGTTCATCTGCTATATCATTCCCTTCTATATTGCTATGTCCAGGTTCCAGGAACCCAGCAGAGTTTGACTCGGTTAGTGTTGCAAATTTTATTCAGTATGCCTCGGCATTTTGTCACTGTTTTGGATCTTATAGTCTCACTGGCTATTGCTTTGATAGCGGCTTGGCTGTCCACGAAAAATGTGATCTCCGACAAGCTCAGTTTTTTCTTGTGCACCATTTCTGCCGCTTTTTCAATAGCATAAATCTCAACCTGAAAGACGCTATCTACATTCATTTGGGAGTTTATATGATTCTCTAACATTAAGGGCTTCACAGAACACCCCAGCTCCTGTTCCTTCATTCATTTTTGACCCGTCAGTATAGAAGGGGATACCTTGTTCATTAATAAGTGAGTTGGGCTCCCAACCATGTCTTTCGGGTAGTGAAATAGAGAAGTGTTTGTTAAAATCTATTGTCGGTGGTATGTAATCAGTCATCACATCAAGTCCGACCACTGTGTCATACCTTTGTAAGATAGACCCATGGCCATAGGTGCTGTGCTTCCAAGAGCCCAGTTCTTAGAGTCGCAGTGCGCTTTTTTCTGCTGTGCATCTAATGTGCTCGTCTAGGGCTGGAAGATTTAAAATAATTTCCAACCCTGCTTGTGGCTTAGACCTCTGTGCCCCCGTTATTCCTATACAGGCTAGTCTCTGTACCTTGTTCAGGTTTTTGAGATAGCTAACTTTCTCAACAGCCTTCCACCACACGATAGAACCATAGGTAAGTATGGGGTGAACAATCGCCGTGTACATCCACTGGATAACCTGCGGTCGCATACCCCAACGTGTACCGAAGGTTTTTTTGCATGTGTAGAAAGCGCCGAGTGCCCTTTTCATTCTTTCCTCTGTGTTTCGTTTCCATGTTAGCTAGGAATCAAGGATTACTCCAAAATATTTAGCTTCTTTGGAGAGTTTCAGAGGAATATCATTAAGCATAGACGGAGTAAAGTCCCCTAATTTCTTTTTATTCGTGAACAGAACTAGTTCAGTTTTTGTAGGGTTAACATCGAGACAGTTTTGTGCTGCCGAAGAAGTTAGTTCTTTAAGTGCGGATTCCATAATATCTTTGATGGCGGTAAGATACTTACCCGATATCAAAATTACTATGTCGTCCGCATAGGCCACAATTTTAATGCCCTGATTACTAAATCTTGTAAGAATTTTTGTTAACAACTAGGATCCAAAGGAGAGGTGAAATTACCCCTCCTTGTGGTGTGCCTCTTGTAACAGTTTTCGCAACGAAAGCATTTCCCAGTCGGGAGTTTATGATTCTACCATTGAGCATGGTATAAATCCAGTCCACAATGGCAGGCTCAACTCCGACCTCTTCCAGAGCAGATTTAATTGACTCCGTTTTTATGTTGTTCAACGCTCCCTCAATGTCCAAAAATGCTGCCAGGGTGTGTTTGTTGTGCTCGAGACTTTTCTCAATTTGTGAAACAACTTCATGCAACGCAGTCTCCATTGACTTACCTTTAAGGTAAGCGTGTTGGTAGCTGCACAAAATGTTTGGGTTGAGAAGGTCTCTAACATGCTGATCAATAATTCTCTCCAGTGTCTTGAGGAGGACCGAAGAGAGACTTATTGGTCTGTAATCTTTTGCAGTCGAGTGTGTCGGTTTTCCAGCTTTTGGAATAAAGACAACTTTAACCTCTCTCCAGCTGATAGGGACGTATCTAAGCTTAACACAACTTTTGAAGATTACCCTAAGCCATGGGGTGATTATCTGTAGAGCATGCTGAAGAAATGCCGGAATAATCCCGTCTGGTCCAGCTGATTTAAAGGGTTTGAACGAGTTTATTGCCCACATAATCTTCTGCTCTGTGATAACCTGATCCAATTCTAGTGCTGATTGTAGAGCTTCTAAGGAGTCTGGTTGTTTATAACCTGAGTCCTCAGGGCTCTTACAGTCAGGAAAATGTGTTTCCATAAAGAGTTCAAGTGTTTCTTGGCTCGAGTTCGACCACGATCCATCGGGATGTTTAATATATCCCGGAGTCGTGGGGTTATGGGCAAGGACCTTTCGAAGTCTTGCCGCCTCACTTGTGTTCTCAATGGATTTACAGTGTCTAGCCCATGAATCCTTTTTGGTCCTTCTTAACTCTTTGGTGTATGAGTTAAGTTCGGCTCTATATGAATTCCAATCTACCTCTAATTTGCTCAGTTTGGCTTTATCGAAAAGTTTTCTGACCCCTGTTCTTCGTTGAAAAGCTTAGTGAATTAATTTTTCAGTTGCGATTGCCACCGCACTTCGCTTCTATTTCCCGAAGGATTTGATTGCTTGCACTCGCCCACCTAGCAACTTGATAGAAACCAGAAACTATTGGGAATTCAAATTTTGTTTGTGTATAGTGACGTACCACTGTTTGGTATAGGGGATGTTATTAAAGGAAGTAGTAAGTTATTTAAGTTGCTCGTTATACGAGACAAAATAGAAAGCCAAGATATTTTTAGGGATCAAGATTTAAGGCCAACAACTTAGGTTCCTAAACTATATTTTCAGTAAAAAAATAGTTTTAGAGTGCAATAACATGAACTGTGAAGAACGTGACACCCCCTGGGCAAATGTCTGGATCCGCCCTTGATGTAAACGTACTGATAAAGAAATCGTATTAGAACTAATTGTAATGGATGACTTTTTTGCTGGCTGTTTTTTGTTGATACGGTAGTTGAAGAATTTACCAACAAAAATCGAAGAATCGAAATAATGTAGGTTTACAAAATTATAACTTATTATGTTTTGTATTAAGTTTTTGTTGTTGGAGTATAATTTTTTAAGTTTTTGTTACGTTCTATTAAAGTATTTTTTTAATAAAAAAAACACAAATTCATTGTAATGAGTGTGGTTAACACTTTATTTAATTTTGAGTATATTCACTTGTTAGTGCCATCACTCAGCTGAGTAATATTATTTTTAAGAAACTTAAGATATTAAGGGCTTGTTTCACATTCTCTGATTAAAGTTTCAACTAAGCTACTTTGAACTTATTCGTCAGTTAACAACTTCATTTACGTTTCACAATATCTGAATACGTCTAACTAGTAGTTAAAGTTCTCAGTATTTTAATGATCAGATGAAGTATTGATTAGCAAATTTAACTGGCAGTTAAAACATTCAAAGCTGTATGTGCGATCGTTAAAACAGATAAATGTAATGGTTTGGACTTTTAGTAAATGTATTTGAAGCATAAAGGTGCATTTAGACCTTCGTTCTTCATTCGGTGAACGTTGTTCCACAAACAACGAACAACGTACAAAGTTCATCGGAAATTAAAAAAGGGCTTTGAATTTCTTCGTTATTCATGCTCGGTGTTACTATTTAGACCTTCGTTGTTCCGCGTACGGGCAAAAATGAATAACGTACACGGACGATTAAATTGCAGGTCTAAATGTAGCTAAAGAGGACGAATTTGATAAATATTTTTGCATTATGTGATGCAATTTTAGAATTCACGATCGAATACAAATGGCTAAGAATTCTTGCAACTAAGTGCAATATTTTCGAGCATTTACTTTTTCTATTAGGGACCTCAAATTTTGACTACCAGAGTACCTAGACCTAAGAACAAAAAGACCATTTGAGTTCCACTATTGTAACTGCCAAAAAAACTCGAAAAACCCGCGGTGGTTTGAGGGCTACTATAACGTCTTTCATTTGTGCACATCCATACACACTCTGGCTTTATGGATATATCTTAAAACATTTTCGGGGACGTTTTCTAGGGGTCTTAACCACTTCGGCATCCGTTTGTAACCATTATGTACATATGTGCACATTGGGAGTCGTGGCCATCAATGGGTGATAAATTAGAACTTTCATTTATTCAACTTTCAGGAAATTTGTACTTTTGATGCGTTAGGAGGACGGAGGTATCTATGTGCTCCTACAACTTTCAGCTGGCTTCCTCCAAAAAATTTTTGCGAGCTCTCAATCTTTATTTGTTGTTTATTATTAATTATTTTTTGAATATTTTCATCAGTCAAAAATATTTTGTCTGGAAAACTGGAATAACTTACGAATAGCTAATTGACACATAAATTTATTACTTCGATCATTGTGAAACGCAAAGTTCGTTAATGAGAGGATTAAATTTGCGGATAATTTAATTGTCGAATAACTAATCAGAACTTTACTCAGACATTGTGAAACAAACCCTAAGTCAACTAAATTAATTGTTTTATTTATTCATTCAATTGTTTGTTCTGAATTGAAAAAGAACTTTAATAAACATTCTTTTATAATTTTGGATATTGTTTTTACTGCATAATAAGTAAGACTTATTACATTCATGACATTATTTTTTTTAAATTTTGATTTCATTTTGATTGAAAAAACAATAAATAGGAAGTGTTTTGCCACGACCACAGTTTATTGATATTTAAAAAAAAAAGTTTTCACGAATAGCACACCCATCTAAATAATTCACCCGACGCCACTGGTACATAGGTATATCTAGAATGAAAAGCTGTTCAGGTTGTTCAATAATGGTTTGGTATGTTCCATTTTACCGATAAAAGACTGTATTAAAATATTAAAATATTTAATTGGTTTTCACTGAGTAGAGCTTGAAGAGCAAAATTAAATGAGCTTCTCAAAAAAGCAGTGATGCAAAAACTTTCCCGTTTATGAATTTACACGATGTTTTCATAAAATATTATTCAGTAACATCTGTTGAAGGCACATATGTTTGTATGCGAAAAACCATTTGACTTTGCATAACTTTTTATGCGCATACGATTTGACAATAAACTTTCTTCATTTCATAATGAAAATTTGTAAAAGCATTTCAAAACCTTCACTTGGATTTGTTCCGCGGATTGTTCTTTAATAGTAAATTATTCCTGCAAGCTAGTGGTACCTACTTTCAATAAATTTCAGTGACAGAAATCATTTTCCTTGCTAAAGCCTAGTATGCAGATTGCAGATCGAGCAAAAACAAATTTTATCTCTACATTTTTTTTTCTCGAGACAAATTCTGAAGGTGTAGAGATAAAAACAAAAGTCAAATGAGAACAGTAGCGTAGTTAGAAACTTAACAAATTATAAAATTTCCTTAAATTAACATAAATTTGAAACTTTTCCATGTAGAGAAATCAGATTCCTTCGAAGCATTTGCAGAGCAAGAAAAATTGATCGCATGCGCTTGATGGGCAATAATATAATGTGAATGAATGAAAATACCTTTACGAGCTATTTTAGGGCATTTTTAACTTTTTCCGTCAAAATATAATTTGTCCTTCGTCTGTCAACCATCAACTGTCAAATTATATTGAAGGACCGCTACGATGTCAATAGATTTAAAAGCCACTAAAAATTCTGAAGTTTTTGAAGGTTTTTTACTTCTGGGAAAAAAGTGATTAAGGGGACTTATTGTTTGACATTTGGATCAAATTAAGTTTTTCCGTCAAAATATAGATAGTTCGTTCTCCATCATTCAAGCCATGAAAGATGGAGAACAAACTATATTTTGACGGAAAAAGTTAATTTGATCCAAATGTGAGCCCTAAATCACTTTTTCCTGGGGAAGAAAAAAACCGTCAAAAGATGTCAAATTTCATTGAGGGATGGATGTGTTGTCGATGGATTAAAAAAAAAACCCTGTCAAAATCAGAAATGTTCAGTTTTCTACTGCTCCCAAAATTCAATTAAATTTGCCAACCCTGATTCCAAACTCAAGTTTACTCGAGTAAATTGATTCTCTACAATTTAAATTTTTTATTGAAAAAAATATTTTCCGTATATGTATGTGTTGACCTTTTGTACCATTTCCCATTAGCTACGCCACTGACTGATTTAAAACAGCTGTGCTGTATGCATTTTATATTTTATTTCAGTCGTGCATCCTCACAACGTCTTAATAATGGAAAGAATGTAACAGGGACATGATTTTAGTTTATAAAAAGCGTAATGTATATGAAACGTCACAATTTGTCCCGAAAAATAATGCTTCGAGCATTCTTTTTCCGCGCAAAACTAAGTGGAGACTTTCTTTTACCTTTTCACTTACAGCGGTTACGACTGTCAAATTTTGCGCTGGAGCTGCGTACCGCTTAGAAAAAAAATCCGAGATAAAATTTGTCCTGGGAAAAATTTTATATGGAAGATAAATTTTGTCTCGACCTACGTACTAGGCTTAATCCTTGACGAAAGTTAGTGAAGTTTGGTAACTTCATTGATCATGACGTGTTACTTCGTTCTTCCTATTTCAGCTTGTTCAACATAAGAGCTGTCAAATTACTGAGGAAAAAAACATTGAATGTGCTTGCTCACTTTTTGACGGAGCAAATATGGCTGACATCTCTGAGGTTATACACTATTCAAAAAATTTGAAGGAACAATTTTTTGTTGTCAATTTTTGCTGGTGTCTTTTGAAGAGCTGTATCTTTGTGATCAGTGGTCGTATAGAGTTGAAACAAATAACATTATCTACAGCTTTATGTTTTTTTGTTTCCAGACTTGTTTGCAAACATTTTTTCTTAAAGTACCGTTATTGCAAGAAATGACACGAGACACACAAATTATTTTTTGTAATGATCCTCATTTTTATGGATAATTTTTTTTTGAGCCAATTCAACGTAAATTTTTTTTTTAACTAACGATGAAGGGTCAAACAAATAATTTCTACAAAACCTTAAAAAATCTTGTAAGACGCTTACTCAAATTTTCAAAACCGTCCTGGAACTTTTTTTATGACGTATTTGTTATCAAAGCCAAGTGTATCTTTTTTCATTCAAAGCCAGATATACCATGCAAACAAAACTTATACGACAGCAAAATAAAATTCAATTGAAGCTGAATGAACAAGGTATCTGACCATTACATTTGATTGGCTCAAAAAAAAATGTGTGTGTCTCGTGTCATTTCTTGCAATAACCATTGTATATAAATTCTATAGTATTCTCATGAAGAAAAAAAGCTCGTGGCCATCTATGCGTCCAAATGTCATACTAATTTTTGTTAAGGGATCTCGGTAAGGCGATCACAGCGAACCTATCGACCAAATGTCTACCTACAAAATCGTGTTTCATGAGAATACTATAGATCGGATATACAATGCAATAACGGTATTTTCAGGAAAAATGTTTGCAAACAAATCTCGAAATAAAAAACATAAGCTCGTAGAGCTTTTAGTATCAAATCAATACGACCATCACTTATCGTCATCACACAGATACAGCTCTTCAAAAAACATTAACAAAAAAAATGTGATTATTTTTACTTTTTGAATTAGGCTATTGATTATGTCCTAAAAAACAGGGCAATAAGGAAGTAAGACGTTCATGGAATTTTATTGAAAAAATCATCAAAGGGGTCATTGAAGATGAGAAAACCGTGGAGTGCTATTAAATTGGAGGGTGCATTTTTGAGAGGAGGGTGCAAAAGCACCCTTTTTGGTTTTTTGCATATAACTCGAAAACGAAGCAAAATTTCGAGATAATTCTCAAAATCTTTTTTGTAGAGAATAAAATTTATCATCAAAATGGATTTTTGAAAAAATATTTAAAAAATGTTTAGTTAGCTAATTTTTAAAAAAATCATTGCAAAAAATGTGAAAAATCACATTTTTTGTTTTTTTTTTACGTATCTGCTTATAACTTTCTTACGAGCAGAGATAGGTATAGGCATTGCTTCATATAAAAGAAAGATAATTAAATTTTCTTTAAAATATATTTAAAAAAAATGGTTTGGATAAAAATCGACCGAGAAATAGTCGTTCAAACTAGGCTGATGTTAAGTTTTTAAAGCTTTATAAATGGCATTTTTGGCTATTTTGATGGACTTGTTAGATTATATACCCAAACTGGGTGTATTAGGGAGTCATGACCAGTTGAGTCAAAAATAAAAGTCAAGTTCAAAATTTTTCGCAGTCTTAGGGTTGCCATCTCATTTTTTCAAAATTTAGAATAATTGCCAAAATCAACACACTTGCTCTTACAAAGTCGGGTTTTGAACACATGTTAGCTTATACCTTCTCGAACGTGAAAAAAAAGTTCCACACAAAGTTTTGTGGTTGAAAGTCCTTGCCAAAGGAGCTCAACATTTTCAATATTAGAAATAACTTTTTTTTTATTTCAAATAACTGTCAAACCTTGTTCTACAAAGCTAGGTTTTCAATATATGCTGGCAAATGTCTCCTTAAATAGATACAAAATTGTGCCAGACGAGTTTGGCTGTCGAAAATGCATGCCAGGCGGCCCTTAATGTTATAATGTTGGTGATTTTTTTCCTTTTGTTTTCTTATTTTTTAAATAATTATCAAAACTAGCAAATCTACTTTCACAAACCGGGGTATTTGGTAGTTTATGCCTTTCGTTATATCGACAAAATAGTGCCAGACGAATTAGGTATTCCAAAATAAAAAATGTTATTTCTTAAATACCTACTTAGAAAATGTTGAGCTGGTATGGCAAGGACCTTCAACCGTAAAACTGGTCTAACACAATTTTTTTTTCATGTTCGAGAAGGTATACGCTAACATGTGCTCGAAACCCGGCTTTATAAGAGCAAGTGTGTTGGTTTTGACAATTATTTAAAATTTTGAAAAAATGAGATGGCAACCCTAAAACTGCGAAAAATTTTAAATTTGACTTTTATTTTTGACTCAACTGGTCATGACTCCCTAATACACCCAGTTTGAGTGTATGATCTAACAAGTCCATCAAAATAGCCAAAAATGCCATTTATAAAGCTTTAAAAACTTAACATCAGCCTAGTTTAAACGACTATTTCTCGGTCGATTTTTATCCAAACCATTTTTTTTTTTAATGTATTTTAAATAAAATTTAATTATCTTTCTTTTATATAATGCAATGCCTATACCTATCTCTGCTCGTAAGAAAGTTATAAGCAGATACGTACAAAAAAAAAAAACAAAAAATACGATTTTTCACATTTTTCTGCAATGATTTTTTTTTAAATTAGCTTACTAATAATTTTTTCAAATTTTTTTTCAAAAATTCATTTTAATGATAAATTTTATTCTCTACAAAAAAGATTTTGAGAATTATCTCGAAATTTTGCTTCCTTTTCGAGTTATATGCAAAGAACCAAAAAAGGTGCTTTTGCACCCCCCTCTCAAAAATGCACCCTCCAATTTAATAGCACTCCGCGGTTTTCTCATCTTCAATGACCCCTTTGATGATTTTTACAATAAAATTCCATGAACGTCTTACTTCCTTATTATATGACATAATCAATAGCCTAAATAGTGTATTTTTCTGAACATGCCTAATGTAATAATAGTTTTCAAAATGTTCTTCTATTTTGATCTGATTTCATATTATTAAATGAATTCTGACTGTTGACAGCAGAACCCTTGTAGGTATAGTTATAGAAGGTATAATAAGCATTTCAAACTCCTTCAAAATAACCAATTATACAGTAAAAATTATTAATTTAAAAGCATTTGTTTTGTCAAAGAAAAATAAAAAAACCCTAAGAAAAGATTCAACTTAAGAAATCGAATAATAATTTATAAAAGGTACATTTTATAACTTTATAAGTTTGTATATATGTAAGTTTGGATTAAGTAATATTTTTTTAAATATATTATTACTCACATATTAGCTACTTAAATGTATTTTGTTTATATCATTTTTAATATATTTTGTATATATACAATTTAACAAACGACAAATAATACGAATATCATCACTTAAAAACAATCATTTTCAAATGTCAAATTAAACAATTCTCAACCATTATTAATATTCCTATCATTTTATTTTTTGTTATACATTTCATTTGCCAAATTAATTTCTTTAAACAAAAATCAAATCAAATCTCTAAGCTCCAGACTACTTAATAATAATTTATTTTTAATGAAGTTGGAGAATAGAGTATTTAATTTATAAATTTAGAAAACTTGGTATAGATTAAGGATACATAAAAAATAAAATAGAAGGACATTAATGTATCAGTTATCTATGTATAAGATAGTCATGAGAGGAAATGCAAAGTAAATAATTTTGAATTATTGAGATGTGGTGCACCTTTTTTTTGGAAAATTTGACTGAGAAAATAATTGTGCACTTTTAATGTTTGATAATGTGATTTACAACAATTACAACGAAAGCTACAAAAATTATTAAAACATATTTATTTTTTTTTTGTAAGAAAATTTAACATTGTACAGGTTTTTTTTGTTTAAAGATAAGAATGAAAATTAACCTTAAATATCTAATAAAAGCATATTTTGAAATTTTTTTCAAATTTATAATAATTATATTTTATGTCACATGAAAAATTTAACATTATTTTAATAAATTATTTAAAACAGGGAATGAAAAATAAATATAAGTATGCATTTCACCGCTTAAAAGTCTGAATATATTTGTTTTAGTTTTTAAAACATTGTTTGAAATAATTTTTAAAGTCTTTTCGTTGTTTCTTTTTTGGATTGGTTTTGTGAATTCGGAGAGTTTTTCAAGGATAGAAAAAAAACTTACCTGCATGTGTAATGTTGACAACAGTTACTCCAACTGTTGAACATAGAATTGACCGAAATAATTTAAATATTTTTAGGTAATTATGTAAAACTATTCAGACTTTAAAGTGTGAATTTATTTATGTTACTGTGTTCCAGCTTAATTTAAAATAAGTTTAGGAAAGTAACTCTTACTGCAAAAGTGATAAGATTATTTTTTTTGATAGAAATTAATAAAGAGCACAAACATGACATTGATAAGTTAAAGCTTTATTAGAAAAGAAAGACGTATTGCTTCTTTTCTGATGGAACGTACACTGTAGGACTTAATAATTATTCTTTAATGCTTCATAAATTTTGAAATTATTGATCTGGCGTTAGTCGTAAGTTTTGGCTTATTTCACATTGTCTAAGTTAAGTTCCGACCAGCTGAAAGTACTAGTTTCTAGATTAAAAGTACCCTAAGATTGGTTAAAAGATAATTGAACTGTGGAGTTTTAGCCTGTTGACTTGTAACTGTAGACCAAAATTCTTTCCTGGCAGGTCTCATCTTGTGAAATTTCATAAACCTTAGACTCTCTTAGCAATGATCCGATGCTGTCAAATTGGATAGCATCCATATGTTTCAATCGAGACTTGAAAATTCAGAATGGGCTATATATTTATATAGCATAAGTTTAAAGTAAGGACATAAAGGTACTCCAGAAAGAGGGGTTTATATCCCGTGGATTGGCTTCGGTGCTTTAACCACATATAAGATAAACTTACTCTAAGGGATCTACTCTGATTGTACCGTCAAAATGGCCCCAGAGAAATTTGTCCCCACACTGTGTGAGATTCTGCAAACACCCCTTGAGCCTGTACAAGCTTCCAGCAGCTGATGCGGACTTATCCCGGTAGTCCACAACATATGCGCGACATGTTCAACCAACTTTGTTCAACTTTCTTTTCAACTTTATTTGTTTATTCAAAAAAATCAACAACCTTTCTTCCACTAGTGCAAGAACTTACGTTGTTCACGTTGAGAAAATCTCCTATGGCTAGTTTTTTCGTGCGGGATCATCCTAGTGACGGGGTTAAACCTAACCTATCACCTGAAACGTATGTTTCAGTCACTTGAAATCCTATGTTTGCTCCGAGTTAGCTCACCCGATCTCGATCATCTCTATTTCGATGCGTGAAAGGCGTAAAAGGGTGATATCCATAGTGTCACTCATAGATTTCAGTAGATTTTTGACAACTAAAGGATAAAGTTAAAACTGTTCCTCGGGTTAATTTTTTCTCAGGCTAAGCTTACTCTAAATGTAACTCAGAGTTAA